>CM041778.1:196681395-197027388 GCA_023374045.1 Limonium bicolor | reverse complement strand
AGCAGAAAAGCACAAATGCAAATGATAATTCTATCTCTTTATATAGCAAAGCCTCTAGAGCCGATGAGGGAGTCTATTTCCAAAATTTATGCTTTCTGAACGTTGTAGTTGCTGTTACTTGTAGTTGCTTAAAAATCGGTCCTAACTTCTTTGTGAACGTTGCTAACCCTTGGCCCTTAATTTTCAGACAATTACCAAGCCATTGGGTGACTTGGCAATGTTCAATGATGATTCTCACGTTTGATGTACCTGACTGACTCTGTCAGTTCTGAAATTTTAGGACCTCAATGTCCATATTGCTATATTTTCAGAATTAACACGTCGCTCACTGCTAAACGAGAAATTGTTAGGATAAACTATATACAAAAGAATAAATTAATAAACTAATCCTACAACTCCACTACGGGTAGCAAAATAAAACCCGGTCGGAGTATAGTGTAAATATATTACGACCGAGAGTATCGAACCCAAGGGACTTATAGAAAATTAGTCCTAATCCGGTAATACCTATTCTAAGACAAGGGGGGAAAAGTAAAGGTTGATTCTAAACTAAGAAAATAAACTAACTTACTAATAATTTGTCCTAGATTCGGGATTAAATCACCAAGTAACAGTATGATCACGCAATGAACTTCAAAACTCGAACTTAACCAAACAACTTGAAAGCGCCGGACATCCTGCCGGACACCAGATGCACGACACATTCAAAGACGTTGAATGTGCCGGACACAGGAGACCCGGCAGTGCACCCGGCACGTTCGTGTGTGAAAACCATTCTCTTGCTTCGGGTTCGATAACAAGAAACTCATCCCTATTAACAAATCGAGCATATATCATGCCACGAAATGAACAAGGAAATGGGGGAAGATGGGTTAATTCGAAATCTCTTATGCTAACCCTAAATCATAGATGAAAACATCAAAGACCACTAAGATTAGTCTAACCTATCCTACTCTTGGGCTTTTCTTCCTCAAGTAGGATTTGCACAAAGGGAATGAGTGATCAACTAATTCCCTTGCAATAAGAACCAATATCTTAATGAACGCTTGAAATTATATTGAGATAATCATAGTGTTTACACGAAGGAATTCATCCCTAACCAAGAACTAACAAGGATTTCTACTTCACCATCCACTCAAATAAAGAAGAAATACATAAGGGAGAAGGAGATTGGTTATAGCCTCAACCCTGACAAGATCTTCTCTTCTTCTCGTGGATGGATCCGTAGAAATGCCTTGGACACCAACACTTGGAATGTGGGCGGAAATGGAGTAATGAATGGAGTATAATATGGTGTTGAATTGTATCAATTTGTAGCCTTCCTCGGCCTATTTATAGGCATTAAATGTGTCATTGCCGGGCATCGTGCCGGATCACCAGTAGCCGGCACACGTGATAAATACGCCCAACTGTTAACGGTCGAAACCGTCAATTCGCGCAAAACAGTGCATATGCCGGGTAGAAGATACCCGGCATCACACCCGGCATCATCCTTTTCACCAACGGTCAATAACTGTTATCGCTTGGTCAACCGTGGCGTCTCTTCACTTATGCCGGATGGAATCTACCCGGCATTAGGTCCGGCAAGGCCTCTTTTCTGTTCTGTGCTTATGCCGTGCAGAAACTACCCGGCATGGAGTCCGACTTCAACTGAACTTTTGCCTAGAAAATCATTCCTTGCACAGAAAACACATAAAAACATAAATCTGTACAAATATTATACTTTAACACATAATAAGCATAAATAACATAAATATAACTTTATTTAGATAAATATAATACTAAATCTAGTGCATAAATATGATAAGTCTGCGGCTTATCAAGGCCCTACACTTACCTTTTGCTAGTCCTCGAGCAAAACAAGATTAGAAAGGACTAATTACTTATGCACAAAACAGATAAACTCTCGAATGAAATATAGATAAATATTTCCAACTATATGACTCTAATTCATAAGTATCACTTTGATCATCCTTATCCATCAAAACATACTAATGGGTATAAAATAAAAGATTTCAAAATCGATCAAAAACTTTTGGGCTATTTTGCATAAGGGATTTGTAATCTCTCCTTTTTCCGGTTTCCATCATTCAGCTCTATTTTTCAAGAGTTTCTGAATGTGGCCAAGACTCTCATCAATGATTTTATGAATCAGCCCTATTTTGCAAGAGTTTATGAATCAACCATGATTTTTTTGCATTGAAGAACGGGGAATTTAGGAGAAAAATAAAAGGAAAAACTCTCGTTTCTTGCTTTTATTCTGAGGCATTTTATACAACCTCTAGGAATATATTGCTTTTCCTTTGGAAGAAGATTTTTTTCTTTCTTTTTTTTCTTTTTCTTCTTCTTTTGCACAAAAACCCTTTTTAAGATTTTCACCCAAAAGATTTTTCAATTTGAAAAGAAAAGAAATAAATACCCAGAAATACATAAAGGAAAGAATTAGGAGAAAGATCATATACTCATGTTAATAAAGAGAATCAAAAAGTTAAAAACAGGAATCTACAAGTCATTAGAAGCTTACCTTTGAGAGAACAAGCTTTTAGTCATTCCTAATCTCATCTTAATCAAAAACATGCAAAAAGTTTAGTAAAACATTGATAAAACGCAAAACTTATGCATATTAATAAAAATTATTTATTTTTTTAAGGGGGTCCCTGCCCTACACTTGGCAGGAACACTGTCCCCAGTGTTCGAAAGAAAATGAATAAGTAAAACTTTTTTTTTTAAGAAACTTGAAACAACTATAAGGAAAGCAATTTAAAAACAATAACATAAAATAAAAGAGAAAAATTAAATGATACGAAGGGCTCCCCTGTTTGATAGTGAAGGCGTGAGGAGGAACCGCCCTACACTTCCTTTTAGGCTATTTGGCATCCTTGGAGATCCTAGGTAGAATGGTGACCGAATTCGCATGCTCCCGTGGGTTGTTTGCGTTTGGGATGGGAGTTGACCTTGTTGTCGCGGTTGCGTCAGAAGTTGCTGTATGCAACTGCAACTGCAACGATTTGTGCTCCTTGCGAATGGTCGAGATCATTTTGAGTATCCTGGGTCTTGTTCATCAGGGCTGACATCATGTCACGAAGTTCAGCCATTTCAGCCTCTGATGATGATGCAGGATAGGATGGTCTGAATTGCCTTGGACCTCCCTGGTAGCCGGCTTAACTCTGGAAGTTATGTGGGGGTTGGTTCCCCTGTTGCCATGGCTGCCGATACCCTTGGTTACTCACATAATTGACTTCCTCAACATTCTGAAAGTCTGGAATGTCAGGGCTCGAAGCGTGCGGTCGTGCACTAACCACGTTCGCTTGTTGAGGAAGTTTGTTCATTGCTATTTGCTCCACCACTTTCTGTAGAGCACTAACCTTCGTTGACGTCTGGGCATTACTCTCCAATAACTGCTCATGACTTTGCATCAATTTTTCGAATTTGGAGTCGCCCTCTTCCACTTGAAATAAACCAGCGGTACCACCCCTGGTTCCACCTGTGGCGCAATCTCTAATCTCTTCGCAAAGAGATTCAACTCCACTAAGGAATTGATTTCCAGGCTTCTTCAATATGTCTGCACCAAGGGAGGAAAGGATCATGGTCTTACATTGGTTGACCAATCCCTTGTAAAACAACTGAGATAGTTGTTCCTTGGTGAGGTCGTGGTGAGGACATGTGCGTAGCAACCCCTTGAATCTGTCCCAAGTCTCACAGATGTTCTCCGAGGTGGGTTGTCTGAAGTTGTATATCTCGGCGATCATCTCCAGGGTGCGACTTGGAGGCATGAACTTGTCATAAAACTTGGTTGCCATGTCCTCCCATGTGGTGATGGTACTGGGGGTTAGACTGTGGTACCACTTGCTGGCATTCCCTGTAAGGCTATGGGGGAAGAGGGAAAGCCTGGCATATTGGAGGACGTTATTTGTGGAGGTTAGGCTGTTTGTATGCTGTCGAAATTTAGTGACGTGGAGCAAAGCATCGTCCGGATTTGTACCGTCGAAAAGACCCAACTCCTTTATGCATCTAATTTGATGATATGGCTTAAGTTTTTGCCATTCATCGTATTCGTTTTGAAGAAGGAGAGGAAGGTCGATTGCTGGTTTCTGGCCTTGGTTAGAAGGCCGGTTTATGTTACAGACGGTAGGTGCTGCCATTGGTGTAGGATCTGCTTCTTGTAGAATTCGTTGTTGTCTTAAAGTATGAAGTAGGGTTCTCTCGATCTCCGGATCAAGGTTGGCTAAATTGTCAGGAGTACTCGTTGACCGAAGAAGCATTCACTTGGATAACTTCAGGAGGAGCAAGAGAAAACGTTATAATATTCGTAAATAAAAGAAATAATATAATTACATAATTAAAATTATGAAAATACACGAATGAGCAAATTTTTGGTTATGCCGGACAGAGGGCCGGGTGACGCGTACCCGGCAGTGGACTTCCTCCACTAATGCCGGGTGTATACAAACCGGCAGGTTGCCCGGCGTGACCAAAAATTGAACACAACTTAATTAGAAGATAATGTAAAGGATAATCAAAATAAATGTAGAGTAAATAAGAGATTGTAGGAGATTACTCCTAATTGTCCCTACAATTTGCGACAAAAATATTGAGAGAAATTGAGCATGCCGGGTGACATGCCGGATCAACCCCGTCCGACATAGGACTTCCTCCGAAATGCCGGGTATAGAGAACCCGGCACAATACACGGCAAGCGCAAAAATCGAAATTCAAAATAAAGAAACATAGTATAGGAACTAATATAATAGAGAAATAACGAAAGGGGTAGACTATAATGCATTTAAATTTGTAAAACTCAACAGTGTATGAAATTTTGAAAACAATTTGAACATGCCGGACATGATGCCGGGCCAATCCTGTCCGGCATCGGACTTCCTCCGGGTTTGCCGGGTGACAGATGCCCGGCACTTCGCACGGCACATTCAAATCTGCGAAACTAAGTGCGAAAATAAATTAAAGAATCAAAGAATAAAGAATAAAGAATAAAGAATAGGGCGTTTTACCGAATTTAGGACTTGGACTAATTCCAAGTCCCCGGCAACGGCGCCAATTTGCTAACAGAGAAATTGTTAGGAAAAATATATATAAAAGAATAAAACAAATAACTAAACCAACAACTCTACTACGGGTAGCAAAATAAAACCCGGTCGGAGTATAGTGTAAATATATTACGACCGAGAGTATCGTACCCAAGGGACTTATAGAAAATTAGTCCTAATCCGGGCAAAAGCCTATTCTATAATAACAAAGGGGGGAATTGAAAATGTGATCCTAAACTAAATAAATAAATAAATAAACTAACTTTGATTTGGGAAGATTATCAATGCAAAAGGTTCGTATGACCAATGATCAAGGGTGGCAAGTCTCAAAGAGGATTTGGTCTCGCAAAATGCATATGCCGGATGTGATGCCGGATCCTCGCTACCCGGCAGATTCATGGCCTTGAACGTGCCGGATAACTTATACCCGGCATGCCATCCGGCATAGTACATTTCGTAAACAACACTTCCAGATTCGGTTCTGACAAAAGGAACTCAATATTCATACTTGCATCGTGCATAGCCAATGCCGCGAATACAACAGAATAATGGGAAATAAGAGATTAACCCTAAACCTTAAGTCTTGCTCCCGCTGAGGCGCAGAAGACAATGTTAAAGATTACCAAAATCCTAATCTATCCTATTCTTGTCTTGTGAACATCAAATAGGACTTAGAGATAAGAGAATGAATAGCTACTTCATTCTACTTGTAAGAAGATTAGAACTCGGGTTAAGAAACTTGAAAATTCCATAAATGATCATAAGAGTTTTACAAGGAAGTCATTCCTAACCAAAACCTAACAAGGATTCTGCATCACCATCCACACAACTACAAGAAGAGAATACAAAGGGGGAGAAGGAGATGTTAATAGCCTTAACCCTGACAAGGTCTTCTTCTAACGACGCCAATTTGCTAAACGAGAAATTGTTAGGATAAACTATATACAAAAGAATAAATTAATAAACTAATCTTACAACTCCACTACGGGTAGCAAAATAAAACCCGGTCGGAGTATAGTGTAAATATATTACGACCGAGAGTATCGAACCCAAGGGACTTATAGAAAATTAGTCCTAATCCGGTAATACCTATTCTAAGACAAGGGGGGAAAAGTAAAGGTTGATTCTAAACTAAGAAAATAAACTAACTTACTAATAATTTGTCCTAGATTTGGGATTAAATCACCAAGTAACAGTATGATCACGCAATGAACTTCAAAACTCGAACTTAACCAAACAACTTGAAAGCGCCGGACATCCTGCCGGACACCAGATGCACGGCACATTCAAAGACGTTGAATGTGCCGGACACAGGAGACCCGGCAGTGCACCCGGCACGTTCGTGTGTGAAAACCATTCTCTTGCTTCGGGTTCGATAACAAGAAACTCATCCCTATTAACAAATCGAGCATATATCATGCCACGAAATGAACAAGGAAATGGGGGAAGATGGCTTTGAAGATAATTTTGGAAGATTATTGAGGATTATTAACTGATCTGAAATATTTTTATAAACTACTCAAATACGTTACACTTGGTTTATAGCTTGGTAATATAATTGATATGATAAATGATCATATGTGGACATATAATTCGTATCAGTCATTAAATGAATGGATAATAATCATAAGATAAAATTTTATAACCATCAAGGAAATACAAATACATAACAATCAAGAGATACAGATATATATAACGATCATAGATATAATCAACAGTGCAGTAAAATTCAACAAAGCTGGTTAATAAGGTGTTGAATTCTTTGAATGTGCCATTAGTAGCGGTACGAGGGCGTACCTTAGCTCTTTTAAGGGGGATATGCTGGCATACTCCTCATTCGTTATCTCATCCGGATTATGCCTCGTTGCATTATTAGCAAAGGGAGAACAGTATTAGCAGAATGAGAGGTGTTTGTATGTGCTTGGTTTTTGCATTATGACTCAGTATGTGACTTTTGATTTTCATCATGTTATATCTTGGTATATCCTGATTCAGTTTGATTTTGAGTAATCTGAGTGGAATGTTGTTATGGAAGTGGATGGAAATAAAGGATTGGTTTGGTATGGAACTTCATTGGAACTTTTATTGTCTCAGCACACCCGAAGCGGTGTGAGTGCTTATTAGTTGATTTTTAAACTTCGAGGCGAAGTTTCTTTTAAGGGGGATATGCTGAAATACCCCTAAATTAATTTAAATTAATTTAGGGGATTTCTTTTATTTAAACCTTTAATAATACTATGAAGTATTAAATTATTATATGGAATTATGAATATTAAATTATTATAAGGAATTATGAATATTAAATTATTATATGGAATTATGAATATTAAATTATTATATGGAATTATGAATAGTAAATTATTATATGGGGTTGTGTAATTTATTTAGGGGTTTTCTTCTATTTAACCCTAATTATTATACATTATTATATGGTATTATGAATTTAATAATAAGATTTATAAGTCAATAAATCTTGGGAAAATTAAAACACTCCAAATATATTATAAAGATTTTAGGAAGGGTTGGAACATTGTTTTGAAATATAAAAGTCAATATAAAATTCTAGAAACCTTAAAGCTTATTAAGCCTTGCTAGAGTTGACTTTTTGAGAATGGTCAAACCAGGCCATGAAACCTATACCAATAAATAGGTTATGAAAACCATGAAGATCGATAAAAAGAACGTCAAAAACGGATCATCCTAGCCAAAGTTATGCTAGATTGAAGTTTTGAGTCAAAAATTTGAAAGTGCCACGTGTCAGCCTCTCGTGCGTCCCAACACTTAGCTGATTTTACCTCCTTGTTTTTCGCCAGCAAACAACCGATCTTGACCTAACTTGTGACGGCTATATCTTCTTCATTACTCAATATTTTTCCATGCCGTCTTCGCCACTCTCTTCTCCTTAATTCCCTCTTTACAACCGTAACTCATACAAGCCCTAAATCCTTCTACATCAACGGGAAAATCGTTCTCAAGTCGGCACCTTTCACAGTCGTAACCCAGATTTACAATTTCCTTCGAATTCAGGTAAATTCGTCTAGCCATAAATCCTTCGTTTCTCAACCAAATTTTGATTTCTTTAGCTCGTTGTGTAGATCTCTAAACCGTCTACAATTTTTATGTTTGTGCCCAAGCCTGAATCATAACCGTTTGGAAGTTATGGTCGCCCAAAGTTCCGGATTTTTCAGCACATAAAATCATACCGGAAACAGAGAGGTAAACTCGTAACTTTCGGGTCGATTTTCTTTCTGTATAATGCGAGTTAGGATTATTTCTAGTTATCCATGTGTAGATCTAAGTTTCATCTTTCTAATGAGCCCAAAAACAAAACCTAACTCGATCTGTGCAATAACTTATAGACCCTCGAAGTGTGCTTCCCGAACTGGTCGAAAGTTCAAGTTTTTCCAGAAAAACGATTTCGAATCGCTTCGATTCGGGCAATTCCGGTGAGTTTCCGATCAATTGCTCCGATAATGTTGTTGGTAGTGTTGATTCCGACCTAACCCATGTTTCAGTTGTGTCAATTACACTCTAGATTAGGAGAATTTGGCGAATTTATATCCGAATCGCACTCTGAAACTAGTTTAAACCCTAACGTTCGAATTGAATACGAAACTGGGTGAACTCTGCATTAAATTGGGGAAATTAGCATCATTGGAACCGAAATTGTATTACGAATCCATAGAAACAAGAATCACGTGATTTCGTTCTGTAGATTGTGAGGAATTGTCGAATTAGTACTCGGTTGGATAACAGAGGTCGCTGATGAACTCGGTGCACAGGAGCCGTTCGATCTCGGTTTAAGAGATTGGACGGCCGAGATTAAAACGTTCCAGAATAAGTTATTAAAGGGTTTTAGTAAATTCCAGTAAATAGTCTTAACTTGTTGGGTTAATTTAAATATCTTCCCGAAGGTATTTTGACTTGAAATTTTAACCACAGATTCCTTATTTTATGTAGTTTATTTTCATGTAAATTATTAAGGTTTTGGAGTTTTTAAACATAAGTTATGATTTTTACAAGTTACGGGTTTTCTGGAATTATTTGGATAAATTAAAAAGATATTTTTATGAAACAAAAATTTTATAATATGTCTAAAATGTTATAGTTACTGTATATTGAATTTGGGAATTTTTGGGCTACGGGAAAAGGTTTTAAAAATTGTGTTTGTGAGTTTTTCATAAGAATAACTTATAATATATAGTTTTTAATGTAATCAAAAATTAAAGTATAGTTGATTAATGAACTTTATAGGTTGGGGAAAATATAATAAGACTAATTAACATTTAATACAGTATGTTTATAAATATTTTGGGTATTAACTTTAAGTGAAGTAAAAATTGTTACATATATTTATATATATATTTATATGAGAGAAAATAGAAACTTATATTAAATCAAGGAATTTAACTAAACTACTCTATTTATTATATATAATATGGAAGCTAATATGTTTAACTAAAACTAAGGGAAATACTTTATTTTATAAACCATAAATAGTTGTGGATATGTCTAAAAGATATTAATATAATTAAATACAATAGAATTTCTTAAAGAATGTTCTGGATAAATCTTGATATATGAGGATATAATAATTATAGTATATAAATACAATAAAAATAGATAAAGGAAATAACATTCCTTGTGAGAAATAATAGGAAGGATATATATATATACGATAAAAATAAATAAAAGGAATAAAATACCTTATAGAAAATATAAATGAAGGAATTAATGAGTTAAAACTAAACCTCTACATGATACTAATAAAGAATATTATATGAGGTGGTATTAATTTATGGTTATAGGTTGAGTTTTTAGTTATCTTTGAGTTTATAAGATTTATATAAACCGTATTAAACACACGTATTTATTTAGTCAATGACCACAATGTAAATCTATAATTTGGTTAAGAAATTAATAAGTTGAAATTTAGGAGTATTTGTAATTGGTCTACATAAGTGTTACACAAATAGATCTTATTATAATTGTTAATAAAATGAATGAAATACTTTTACATTTAAATGTTCATATTATATAAACAATAATAAAGTAAATGAGTTACTTTTACGTCTAAATGTGAAGAGGATAAATAAGTCTAGATTTAATCATTTCTTATATTTACAGTATTGAGTAATAACTTAATATTTTGGACAAAATCATTAAAAGGGATTATGTATAAGACTATATTAAACAATGATTAGGAAATTACTCTAAATAATAATCCTTGAGTTTCTTAGAATTAGTTAGCCATATAAAATACATTTATTACTAATATTCAAGATGTGAGTTTATAAATAAGTGTTGACATAATAGTTAAGATTTACTAAAAGGTTTATAAATAGAAATTAGATACTTAAAATCTTTAAACCTTTAATTAGATGAAATTAGGTTACATAAGAGATTATATTGATTTACCTTTTGACACTGGAAATATTAATGTGTCATTTGAATATAAGGTATGGGGATTTTCAGAATTATCTTATTAAATAGTTAACAGTTTCACTTACGATCCATAATTTAATTCTTTGATAAATTCTACCTTATGTAGAATATTGTCCATCCTAAATACAATAAAGGAAATTAATTTATTAAGTTATTCTTTTGAACCTTAGGCTTTGTAAACAATATAAAATGTATTTAAGACTTGAGTTTAACGAAGTTTAATATAAAAGGATTATACATGGTCTATAGAGAGAATGTGTGTAAAGTAAAACAGTTAGGGAATTAAATGTAAGTAAGGATACGTAAAAGGTTATCTTAAAACACCTTATTATAAAGATATGGTTAAGTAAATAATATACCTTGTGGATACTAAATGTGAGGTTCGATAAGTTTGAGTTAACTATAATATGGTTATTTCAAGATGAAAAGTAATTTAACAACTTATGACAAGATTAATAGATGGTTGTAATTAAGGCCATTCTGAACTAAAGATAAGATAATTGAGTTAGTAGCTCAAATAAGTTATACTAAGATGCATCTACAACACTACGATTTCAGTATACGGGATGTAGATCTTAATTAAGTTAAGGGGGAAACTTAGTTATAATGGATTATCTAGTAGATATTGATAAAGATACATAGTCCATAAATTGTGAAATAATAGTATAGTATTCTAAGATAAACCCATCATTGGTCATAACGCGATGTATGTCCTAAAGTAAGAATAAAAGCATTGAGCTTAAGAATTGTTATTGAAATTCTAAGATTGATTGAATAAGGTATAATGCACTTATGTTATAAAGGTCTTTAATGTGAGAATTATGGTTAAGTATGGGTAAAGTGGATAAGGGTGGACAATTAACTAGTGTTGATAAAATACATTCCTTGGTCTTACAACCTTGGGCTATACAACATTCTAAAACAAGTCAAAGGCTATACTTAACAATTAAGCGAAGGGCTTACAAGATGATCGAGGTTTAGAAATGAGAGTGAGGAATCTATTTAAGTTTAACTTAGGGTATGAGTTATTGATGATAGATTACCTTTAATATTCTTCAGAGTACTGTTGATTATTTACGCAAGTTGTCTAGAGCTGCTACAGTGTTATCCAGGTACGATTTCTCGTACTCAGCTTGACGTGTTTTGGACTTTATGGAATGTTTTGTACGATTTCTCGTACTCAGCTTGACGTGTTTTGGACTTTATGGAATGTTTTGTACGATTTCTCGTACTCAGCTTGATGTGTTTTGGACTTTATGGAATGTTTTGTACGATTTCTCGTACTACGTTATTTTGGCTAATTGACTTGTGGAATGTTTTGGAAAACGCTAACTGGCTTTAAGAGGAACTTCTAAAAAAAGGAAATGGTTGTGTGACTGACCCAGCTTGTGTGACTAACTGAGCCTTGGATGTGGAACTCACTTGGGTATTGGTTTCTTCTACTTGGTTGCCCGTTAGACATTGGCTGCTTAGGGTTTACGCTTCTGCACTCTGTAGGACTGAGTGTTTTGGTATTGCTCTGGGTAGTTGGTGATCTAGCGGATTTTTGGAAAAGGTCAATCTTGGAAATCTTTCTTTCGACGTGCGCGCGTCTTTAATGTGAACAGTAGGGGGCTGTATATCCCTCGCCCATAGGGGCATTGATATTAAACAGTGAGGGGCTGTATATCCCCTGTCCTTAGTGGACGTGATAGACAGTGAGGGGCTGTATATCCCCTGTCCTTAGTGGACGTGATAAACGTGAGGGGCTGTATATCCCCTGTCCTTAGTGGACGTGATTGGCGGTGGGGGCCATCTCTCCCAGTTAAAATTATTCCATTCTTGAGTATATCTTGTCTATGGGATTCAGCTTTCTGAAATGGTGGGGACATAAACTGTCTACCACGGGTTATGGGTATTCATATCATTCCTAGTCCCTTGTGACTACTTGAGTCTGCCTCTTCTTAACCAGAATTGGTTCTAACATCAACAATGGATGCTTACTAACTATGTGGTGTGACTACTTAAGTGGATGACTTGTGTTGGAAGTCCTTTATCTTTGTCTTGTTTTCCTTTCTCTTTAAACTTGATTGTTTTGAAGTGCTTTATCTCTATTTTACTTTTAAGAGTTTGTTTCCATGTTACTATTTTTTTGAAGAGTTATGTTTATAAGTTTGTTTTTGGAGAATTGTACCAGTTCCATTCCAGGGAACTGACCCGCCCCTTTTGGGGTGGGCTGCTTGGTTTCATCTTGCAGGTACAAATTGATTTACAGGTGGCCACGAAGAGCATGAGTGATTTGGATGGGATTAGGTTTATGGAGAGTGAATGTATTTATTTATTGTTTTGTTTATATTAAGTTTTCTCGAAGTTCAGACCGTAACTTAGTTAATTGTAAAGGTTGTAATTGGTGAGGTTGGTGCCGGGTGTTTGGAACCCGATGGTCTGTAATCGCCTTAGAGTTTTATTTCCGCTGTATTTATGGTTAATAGGATTTGCACAAAGGGAATGAGTGATCAACTAATTCCCTTGCAATAAGAACCAATATCTTAATGAACGCTTGAAATTATTGAGATAATCATAGTGTTTACACGAAGGAATTCATCCCTAACCAAGAACTAACAAGGATTTCTACTTCACCATCCACTCAAATAAAGAAGAATACATAAGGGAGAAGGAGATTGGTTATAGCCTCAACCCTGACAAGATCTTCTCTTCTTCTCGTGGATGGATCCGTAGAAATGCCTTGGACACCAACACTTGGAATGTGGGCGGAAATGGAGTAATGAATGGAGTATAATATGGTGTTGAAGTGTATCAATTTCAGCCTTCCTCGGCCTATTTATAGGCATTAAATGTGTCGTTGCCGGGCGTCGTGCCGGATCACCAGTAGCCGGCACACGTGATAAATGTGCCCAACTGTTAACGGTCGAAACCGTCAATTCGCGCGAAACAGTGCATATGCCGGGTAGAAGATACCCGGCATCATCCTTTTCACCAACGGTCAATAACTGCTATCGCTTGGTCAACCGTGGCGTCTCTTCACTTATGCCGGATGGAATCTACCCAGCATTAGGTCCGGCAAGGCCTCTTTTCTGTTCTGTGCTTATGCCGTGCAGAAACTACCCGGCATGGAGTCCGGCTTCAATTGAACTTTTGCCTAGAAAATCATTCCTTGCACAGAAAACACATAAAAACATAAATCTGTACAAATATTATACTTTAACACATAATAAGCATAAATAACATAAATATAACTTTATTTAGATAAATATAATACTAAATCTAGTGCATAAAGTATGATAAGTCTGCGGCTTATCACTCACTTGACTGAGCTTACTGAAGCCAATATGTACGGCCAAAGGGAGTAAACATTGCTCCTTAATTTTGGCAACTGATTGACGGAATCTCTCAAACAATCAGAAAGTCAAGGCTTCGAATTTTACTCACATTTACATGAATTTCGCTCCAAAGCTGATGGTTGATGACCGTTGTGGTTTAGTGAACGTTGCTCCTTAATTTCTCAACTGATGGATGAACCCACACGAATGGACTTACTCGATCTATCAGTAAAGACGGAGACTCGTTCACCTTCATACTCCAACAATTTCCCCTTTGTTGTTGATGATAGTAAAACTTTCAACGTGAATCTCGAATGAGTCAATCCTATAAAACGAGATAAGAGCAAAAAGATTGTTGGGAAACCGACCCTGTCCAAGTTCCCCCTTAATCCATGCATATGTAGAAGGATTGCATGTTCCCCCTGAATTTGGAACTTCTTTTGGATGTGCACCCCCAATAGATTCATCTTCAGGTAGACCATTAACGCTCCTTCATCAACAATGTTTGGCTTGGTCATCTATAGCACCTCATGATGAGCTGGGGCCTGATAGAGTGGATCTGGATGTGGAACTTCAGCTCTGCGCAAAACAACTTGAGTCTTGCCTGAAGGTTGGAGTCCACCTCAAAAACCAAAGAGCATTCTGCCATCTTGTAGGTTATCTTCAAATGGAGTGTGTCAGCCAAATCTCGCTCTGATACCAATTGAAGGATCGGACGGCTGACTCAAACCAACTCAAGTTGTTAGTCTGTGAGATGATTTGACTCAATCGAACTAAGTATGCGGAAGCACTAGAGATGTGGAATCACTCATTCGAACTCAAACAGATACACAATATAAGTTATTTTATGTCTTTGTAAAACAAAAAAACTTACACTGCCCACTAAGTAGAAAGGATCTACGTAGTGGAACTCACTCACTCACCCTATACATTATCTGATCAGCTCTTTGATGAGTGTAGTAAGCCTAGGAACACCCTAGATTGAGTTTGTCGATAAAGCACAAACTATCTTAACTAGAAATGACAGACAAACTCTTGTTCCTTGTGACTTTTCCCTAACATAGGAAGTATTGGGGTGGAAAAGCACAAATGCAACTGATAATTCTATCTCTTTATATAGCAAAGCCTCTGGAGCCGTTGAGGGAGTCTGTTTCTGAAATTTCTGCTTTCTGAACGTTGTAGTTACTTGTAGTTGCTTAAAAATCGGTTCTAACTTCTTTGTGAACGTTACTAACCCTTGGCCCTTAATTTTCGGACAATTACCAAGCCATTGGATGACTTGGCAATGTTCAATGATGATTCTCATGTCTGATGTACCTGACTGACTCTGTTAGTTCTGAAATTTTAGGACCTCAATGTCCATATTGCTATATTTTCGGATTTAACAGGTTGCTCACTTGACTGAGCTTATTGAAGCCAATATTTACGGCCAAAGGGAGTAAAAATTGCTCCTTAATTTTTGCAACTGATTGACGGACTCTCTGGAACGATCAGAAAGTCAAGGCTTCAAATTTTACTCACATTTGCATGAATTTCGGTCCAAGGCTGATGGTTAATGACCGTTGTGGTTTAGTGAGCGTTGCTCCTTAATTTCTCAACTGATGGATGAACCCACACGGATGGACTTACTCGATCTATCAGTAAAGACGGAGACTCGTTCGACCGAAGGACTCACTCGATCTTTCAGCATGGACGGACACTTCTCTTGTTGATTGACTTGTTTGATTGTAGGACTATCTCAGCAACACCTTCATACTCCAACAATTTCCCCCATGTTGTTGATGATAGTAAAACTTTCAACGTGAATCTCGAATGAGTCAATCCTGTAAAACAAGATAAGAGCAAAAAGATTGTTGGGAAACCGACCCTGTCCAAGTTCCCCCTTAATCCATGCATATGTAGAAGGATTGCATGTTCCCCCAGAATTTGGAACTTCTTTTGGATGTGCACCCCCAATAGATTCGTCTTCAGGTAGACCATTAACGCTCCTTCATCAACAATGTTTGTCTTGGTCATCTAGAGCACCTCATGACGGGTTGGGGCCTGATAGAGTGGATTTGGATATGGAACTTCAGATCTACGCAAAACAACTTGAGTCTTGCCTGAAGGTTGGAGTCCACTCAAAAACCAAAGAGCATTCTGCCATCTCGTAGGTTATCTTCAAATGGAGTGTGCTTTCCTGAATCGGCATGAGACCGATGTGTAACCTAGTGGAAGTAAATCCTCTAGGAGTTGTATGAATAATTGTAAGTCGAGAGAACTTGGTTCATGGTTAGGATGTACGATCCTATATGCCGATGACTAGATTTATCACACTAGTTGACTTGTGTATCTATTGAACACAAGGTGGCAAATATCAAGAGGAAATAATATTAGAAATGGGTAAATAATTAATTGATTGAAATTGACATGGGAAGTCGAACTTGATCCTGGTCCGATCAAGGGAAACCAAACACAAATTGGGGTGAGAGATAGTTCAACACTGACGCTGACCACGTCGGGGTTGGATGACTCTCGAAACTTCCTACAAGTGGACACAAATATGAATAGAAATTGAGATTTACGGCGTCGCTCAAAGAGTCGTGGACCATGGAGTCCTTCGTTATTAGACCGGTGTGTCTACGAGTGACATCACCCAAGGAGCCATGAACCGTATAGCCCTTTGTCATTAGACCGGTGTGTCTGTGGGTGATTAAGGGAAATTAGGTGATACTATCCGAGGAGTTGTGGACTGTAGTGCCCTTCGTTATTAAACCGGTGTGTTCGCGGGTAGTGACGTTGGTTAGCATGGGGTTGGGGACCGTCAAGTCCTGGTCTTTAAGACTGCTTCCCCGTGATTTGCCATCGTTAAATATATGCACACATATACACGCGGAGTGATGTGTAAGTATCCTCGCGAGATACTAGCATATAGATAGGGATGCATGGAGCATCCCTTGTGAAACACCTTTGAGTACTTCCTGTTGGTTGAGCACCTTGTCTAGTGCTGTGCATGATTAAAGTTATAGTTGAGCACCTCGTCTAGTGCTACGCATGATTGATTAAGCACCTTGTTTAATGTTGTGTTATGAATGAAATTGTGCCATGATTCTTGGCTATGTGGAATGATATTAGTGTTGTATCAATTATGATACGTATAGACTAGGTTTGAACCTAGTGGGATGTACTCCCTAGCGATGGATTGTTTGTGGTTACCTAGTGGAACTGGATTCCTTAGGAGAACTGAATATGAATAAGGACTTCGGGATGAAGCCTTTTTAAGGGGGGTAGATTGAAATACCCCTAACTTGTAAAACTTAATTAAATGATCTATTAATGATCTAAGAAGACTAATAATCATCTTAATACCATTGTGAAACAATCTAAGATCTCAACAAGGCAAAAACATGCCTTAAGATCGGTAAAGCCAAAATGTGCTTTAAAGAAACCATAGAGATTGTATGACCTCAATTAGGATCCAAAGTGGATTACTAAGTATTATAATTAAGTAAGGAACACAATAAAACCATTCTCTTAGGAAACCAAGCTCAAAAACATGTTCAAACCCAGATTTGATGATTTATTTAGTTAATTATCAATTTATACTAAACTATATAGTAAATTGTAAAATTTACATAGCATATGGGGTATATATGAGATTACTGAAAGTTTTGGGTATAAAATGGTATTTTACACCTATGAGTTATTAGGAATTTATTTGGTGGAATTTGGGGTTCTAATGACTATATATGTATAATATATAGTATTTATATCATTGTCACATTTTGGATAAATATTTGGGGTGGAAATGTGAATAACCGAAAGTATATGGTTAGGAATGATATTTATAACCTTTTAGTATAGTTTGGTGATTTTTAGAATAATATATGAGGTTTTAATAAGATATATGTATAATATAGTTTTAATGACATTAGGAAACTATATGTTATAAAATGGGGTGATTTGGTAAATTTAGAAAGTTGAGAGGTGGGAATTAAATTGGAACAAACTATAGGGTCTGTTCGGTAATTATGAAGTATTATACCATAGTTATAGTTATATTAAGGTTTAAAGGTTATAATAAGGTATATGTTATAAGTGTAACAAAGAAATAATATTTGGGGTTGTTTTATAATTTCAAGTTAAATGGAATTAAATAAAACCGAACAACATAGGTCTGTTTGGTATTTTATAACATTTTATAACCATAGGTTATAAATGATTTAATGATATAAATATCATAATATAGGTTATATAACTATAATGTAATATTATATAAATAATGTGGTGGATTTTAAATATTGGAGAACATAAGTGTTGTCCGGGAATAATGAGTGTTTTAGAATAAAATTTATAATATGGTTTTAATGTTATAAGGTTGTAACATTTATAATATAAGGAATATTCATTAAAGAAGAATGAATAATTATAAAGAATTATCATATAATAAATTGTCCCATAATACATATATATAAATAAATATATGTTATGGAGTGCAATATGGTTCGATAACCATATAATATCATAATTAAAATGATATAAGGTAAGAAGAAAAGAATCATAAACATTAGTTAAGGAAATTCTGATGTTATATTGTAAATGAAATAATAAGGTATTATATAATTCAAAGTATTTTAAATATGGATTATACAACGTTACACTTGGGAAAACTACTTAGGAAAATAAATACTAAGGTGAGATGTAATAATATATCAAGATTATACATGCAATATAGTGACAAACTATATAATATACAAATGTATATTAAACTACATGCGATAACGAACGTCTGAGTTAAGTATATTAATATACCACGATGTAACCATGCATGTAATGTAGTGTTTGCTAATCCCGAGTTAAACCGAAACCCGACAAACGTTGTTAGTAAATAACGGGGAATGAACCGGGAGGGATATGTTATATGTGCTTGATTGTCTCTGAGGATTTCCTCTGTTCAGACATTGTGTGAAAATCTGTGTTAAGATTGAATGACTGCTTGTGTGAATTAATATGCGTGACTTGGACTAACGCTGCTTATTATTATTACGGTTGTGCGATAACAGTACCGTTCATATATATGAACATATATATAAAACGAACTAACGGTTATGATGCTATCTTATATGTGTAATATAAGGAACGTAAAAAAAAAACGTTGTAGCATTAGGATAATAAGATATATATATATATATTATCCGAGACTTATATACGGAGCATTGGCCTGTTTTAACGCCGCTCTCGTATCTAACACTAGACCCGAGTCGACCTACTCAGGATTGGACTAACGACTTTAGTATGCTATGTTAGGAAAATGGTAATGCGATGCGATGGTATAGATGAGTTAAACAAGAGGATGTGGCTCTTGGTGTGAATTGTGATCAATTAACGATACTAGGATGCCGTGTGGGTATCTATAAGTATCAAGATAAATTCCAACGGAATATAGATGGTTCGTCGGTCGGAGACTCTACCGCTGGAGTGGCTACTGCCGTGGGTGACCCGCCATAAGAGTTGGGTAACTTAGAGACACGTCGTTTTAACGAGACGTTGTCATTAGGTATGACTGAACAATTACGAACGGCTATATTAGCTCGTACAGTAGGCGAACATTATTTGGGCTTGTATGCCAAAGACGGGAATCTATACTTGTTATGATCCTCATTGTTTCGCCTTGTTGTTCATCGGTTATGCTATATGGTTATGTGATGTATGTGAATTATTGTGGATTGATTGGTGGAAATGAGTCGCTGTACTCATATGTATGTTGTGGATTCGTTTAATTGAGTCGCTGTACTCATATGTATGTTTATGAATTGGTTGAGTCGAGTCGCTGTACTCGTTTGTGGATTACTGTGTATTTGGTCGAGTCGAGTCGCTGTACTCGAATGTGAATTATTAAGTGTTTGGTTGAGTGGAGTCTTTGTACTCATATATGCGTTGGGACGCCTTTCAGTTGGTTTATTGTGTGTGATATGTGAAGCCGGGGGCTTGTTTGCTATTTGAGTTACTGCAATATATTTATTGCTTATAGTTTTATATTAAACTACATGCATGAAATGAACTGCATGCTCTCGACCAATTAGCTGAGGGTCTAAGGGGGCATGATAGTCATGTAGTAACATACTCAGCAGGGGCTGATTCCATACCACAAACAAACATTTTTGCAGGTATGCAGCTTCCGGTGTCGGCAGAGAGCGGGACGCGCTGGGTAGTTAGTTACAGTTGTTTAGATTTGTACTGTCGTACTTCGACACGAACATAGAAACGTGTATAAGACTGGAATACCTAGAATGCTCACTAGGGTTGTACTTTTACGTTGGAATGGAAAGTTAAGTCTATCTCTTGTTGTCACTGTAGGAAATTGTTTCATTTTGTGAATATCTTAGAAAGTGCGTTATTACTTGTATGGGCGAGTAAGAACGGTGACACCAGTAGTTCGATTGTTTTAGATTACCACTGCGATTACTATGTTAAGTACAACGATTAGGTGTCGATTTGAGTAGGGGTGTTACAAAAGTGGTATCAGAGCGGAGTACCGCTCTGATGACAAGAGATAGTAGGATTTAGACAGTGAGCATAGGTTTTGGGAATACGAGAAACGTGGTGAGGATACGTGACCTTGCGAGGTCGATGCAAGGCTGAACGCTTGCACACAATAGTCGTAGAGGCACTTCAATATTTAACGACCGAGACTACGGTACGATACCGAGTAAGGGTCTAACCCATCCTCCTGACAGACGTCAGGGAGAGGTCCGAGTAAGTGTACTAAGGAAGGACAAAGCGGAGCGGAAGGTGGTGAAGGTCCAGTAACTCCAAGTATCATGAAGACGGTAGGAACCGCTCGCAGGAACCGCTCGCACTTGATGAGAGAGCATCCCGGGAATTTGCAATGGTACCCCACCCGCCGCAGCCCGTACCTGAGTACCGCCTATAGAGGCAACAAAATGAGAAGCACCACGGAGAAGGACAATTCCTCCAGATCGGTAGACCCGATGTGGTTGCTATGAGAATTATGACAATTGTGAAACATGAGAATTTGTGATGTGATGGATTGTTTAGGATCGGGGGTCCTGGTAATGACGTAATGTCTACCATACCAAGTATGAGTTGAATATTAAACCGAGGTTGATGAGATAATTCCCGTAGGACTAACGGGGCCAGCTTACCATAAGCGCAACAACCCTGTCTTACATCCAGGAAAGCACTTATAAGTGCCTGGGGGAAAGAAGGTGGAACAATGAGTCAAGATTAGTTTATGAGATGTGTAACAACGGAATTGATGACCTTTTAGAAGTCTCACCCGAAGCGAGTGACTCTGAACACATGCAACAATGAAGGTTCAAGATGGCCCGACGTGCATGTGGAGAGATCATGAGAGCTGTAGAAATAAGAACTCGCTAAATTGCTAGCATGCAACTGCTCGGAAGGGAAGTAATACCTTACTACCACAGTAAACTTGTGGGAACGAGTGCGGGAATGTAACACCCCTGCGGTAACCAAACGATTATCTCCTAACCCGTCTCAATTACCAACAACAAAGCAGCGGAAATTAAACTACAACCGGTGGGTGATACAATGCCGTTAGTCACCCACGTGACTAACAAGGTCAAATCCAAACAAACAATACCATATCGGTCTGATGACTTGTATACCGAGTACTCAACATTTACAAATACCTTTCTTTCCTTAACCAATTCAAATACAAATTCAAATACAACCTCAATCACTTCTATACCGATTTTCTACAATCATCAAGTCTACCGATACAATTCGGACTTACAATTCAACATTACAAATAAATACAACCTTCCTAACCACTACCCATGCTTATACAGAAACCCCGTCTTACACTCTCGGACGGTGACGGCTTCAATGTACCTGGAAAATAAAACGGTGCCCTTAGGGGCTCAGCAAATTGCTACATATGAAATTCGCATACCCCGCGTGCTAACGAGGGTACGCCGACTATTTGGTCGAGACATGCATTCATTTTTTTTATTCAATCAACATGCAAGGCAACAATACATTATATATGTACATTAGCACAATCAATATTCGACATCGAATACAAACACTAACTCGCACATCAAGGGGTTAGTTTATATCATCCTACACATAGGCCTCGAGGGTTTCTACCTCACTATGCCTTACTCAATTCCTCATTGTCTTACTCACTCTCTTGGGTTACTATTACTCTCAACCTCAATCAAGTTCTACGATACTCAAACTCAATTTCTCAAGTCTCTCAAGTTTCAACTCAATTCTCAAATCTCATCAAATTCTCAATCCAACTTCTCAATCAAATTCTCAAATCAAATACTCAAAGGTATCTTTTAAGTCATTACCCATGACCTCCAGGCAGAGTCATACACAAGACTCAACACTAGGCTTTCAAATACAAACGGAACTATACGCTTAGCTCCTCAAATTCTCAAATGTCCGTTCTCTACCGGACTACTCAAATTCCCAACACTCCCCTCTCGGAGTTATAATACAATCTCATGGATTATCCTAGAAGTATCTCTCTCGATATCCTCTAATAGCTTAGGGAAATTCCAATGTCTAGTATTCTTAGATTTAAGGGTTCCCCCAACGTATTGAATACTCTCATATTCGGGACATTGTTCATATTAGTCGGATCCTCTCATTGTGGGTCGACTATTTTTCTAAGGGGTTTGGTGGTCCTGTACAGTTCTTTACTCCTTTCAAAGTTCATGTCTTGAACTATCATCAATCTCTTAATAGAGGTTTCATCAATTCTTTCCACTATTGGTTATTTCGTGGATTGTTCATTTCGGTTCTCTAACCGTTATCGGGAGTTTACTAATTCCGTACAATTCTCACACGTTCTAGTGAGTTCATAGGTTTACATTATCGTTATTCTTAATTCGATAGTTTTCGTGTGTTCCCACGTTTAGTTACTTAACGGAACGACTCTATCTACGAGTCACTAATCAAACAATACTCAACTATGAGTCGAACTATAGCACACATTCAACATCCAAGCACCTCATCCACAATCACACATTTCATGATTTATACAACTACAAATTCAAGATACAGCCCAACAAGGAACAATACAGTACAAGCACAAGAAGATGCCATCAATCCGATTTGTGCATTTATCTTGTTTAGGTGATCACACAAAGCATACAAGCACACAAATCAGAGTAACACGTTAGCATACAGGGCATGAGAAAATCATACCTTTCACCATGGATTACTTTACCACGTCACCTTACGTTCCTCGAGTCTTACTCTTGAACCACTGATTACATGTCAAATGGTTCTATTAACATCAACACTTTATGGTAGGTAAATGAATATTACTCCCGTACTTACCCTGTTGTCCCGTTATCTCGGTTTTACTCTTGTTAATTTAAGTCCTCACTTCTAATCAATTCTAGTACTTGTTTATACTTCTTAGGACCTTTACAAGTCACCAAACAAGGCCTAAACATCATCCAAAACCATTACCATTCAAACCCCCATCATTTAAGCACTTAAAAACACATAGGTTGAATTTTGAGCATGGTCCGGGACATGGTCCGGGTCTATAGTCCCGGACCAATGCATTGCATGACTCTCGGCTTGTTTTTTCCTATGGTCCGGGTACTGGTCCGGGTCCCTAGTCCCGGACCACCTGTTTCTTCAACTTTCGGGGCATTTTTAAGGGCGGTCTGGGACTTAGTCCGCCCCTAAGTCCCGGACCCTGCTAAAAAGCTGCTAAAATAGCATTTTCAACCCCTAAACCATCCTTAATCCACACCCAATCATTCCCTAATCTTTCCACATGTTTTCTACACATTTAAACACCTCAAAACATACTCTAAACCTCCTCAAACCATTGGTCAAATCCTTGCCTCGATTCTCGCTTAAATTCTACAATTTCACTTCTCACATTTTTTGCATTTTGCACACTTGTGCATTTCTACTTCTTCTTGATAGTTTACAATCTTCTACCACCTTACCAAATCATTTATTGACCATCACCACACCCTCCTAGACATTTGCATTAGCTATTCCCAAGTTCAACTCTCATTTTCTAAGTCTTGTACACTAGTTCTTTTCTAGTTTTTCCAATGCATTTCAACTCCTTGCTACAGCTTTTTACACACTCTATTCTCATCCTCCAACTACCATTCCATGGTTATTAATCAACTCAAATCAACCCAAATGAACACCTAAGTTCTCCCATTGTCAAAGTCACCTAAAACACTTATTTCCTACCGAAATTTCACCATAGTTTCCCCATAAACCTAACATATCCAAACTCATCCATTCTCACCAAAATCAATCCTAAACTAGCCACACCATAAAGGGTCCTACCAGCACACAAGGTCAATTCAAAATTCACCAAACAACAACATAAACACAAATCCTAAATCACTTGGCTCAAAGGCCCTCAATTCAACAACAAGTTCACAAATTCTCTCAAACTTTCACCAAACACACTACTAGCACAAATTTTGGTTTCATTCCTTTAATTGCCCATCCCATGTTCTAAAATGCATAGATTAGCATTAAGGTACGCTTCTTACCTTGAATTCTCAAATTTTCTCTTAAATTCTTCTCTTCTCCTCTTCTACATCCTCTTGACTCCAAAATCGGTCAAGGCAACTCCAATGCCAACAACACTAAATTTCCATTAAAAAGGACAATGGGACTAAGCACAAGCTCTTAGGCACATTAAACTAATCCTAGGATTCAAAAGAGGCTTAAAGCACAAGGGTTAGGGTTTACCTTTGGAAGTTCTTGAATGGTTTTCAAATCTTGAATCAAAGGAGAAATTTCCCCCACCATTTAAGGCTTGGAAAATGCTCAAACAAAGAAAGAAACACGGAATTACAAAGGGTAAAATCGGCCAAGAATAAGATGGAGGAAAAATGAGTTTTTCCTTGGAACTTTTTACCTTAGAAGAAAGAGGAGACTCCAAGCTTCAAGATGATGCCCTTTTCTCTTCAAATGGGCTAAACCCATGGAGATTAAGTTCATCATTTTTGGATTTTTAAAAGAGAGAAATGTAGAGCTTGGTGAGAGGAGTTCAAATATGTAATTTATTTTGCATTTGGAGCTTGGATGGAGCTTGGGCAATCAAAGGAATGGTGGAGTAGCCATGGAAGCTCTCCTTTGACGTGAGGAAGAAGAAGAAAAACAGAGGGAGAAGAGAGAGAGGGAGGCTCACGTTGGAAGAGGAGAAGGAATGGGAAAATTAGAAAAATAAAGGAGAGAGAGGGGGAGTGAGGTGTATATTTTCTTCTAGTGACTAGTATCAAATAAAGAGAGGGAGGGAATCGTGACCCACATCCTCACACATGGTTTTTCTGATTTTTATTTGCAAGTGGGGGAAGTCATTTTGGTTTTATTACGTTAACACCCCACAAGTTCTCGTTTTTGTACTATTCACTTACCAGAGCCCGTTTTCCGGAATGTTCTCTTTTATTTAATTTTAATGGTTCTTAAGCTTCCATTAATGTTTAAGTATATTTATTTGGTTGACTATAATATTTACGGGTTCATTTGACCACTCAAAGTCACGTTTTCGGGTTTTCTCGAAAAACGTGCGCTAAAGCTTTATTAGCGTTTTTAATTCATTTTATGGATCTGTTTTCTTCGGGAATTGTTCCCGTATATTAATTAGGCATTATTAAGCCTTGTAAATCCATCTAAGACCCTTGTCGAGGTCGTATTCCTCCTATGGTCACATAATGCTCATATTTGCGATTTTCGCTTTTTAAGCGTTTTCTCCTTCTCTTTTGGATTTATTTTCTTTACCAAGATTCTTTAGGCACTATTAGGCCCTCAAACATCATATTAGAGTAATTCAATCACCCTAATTAAGTTCGAGGTATTTAAGGGAATGTGACTGTGTTAATCTGAACAAGAACCTCCTCGACAGAGTGGAAACCCGATTAGGGAAAAGCACTGCAATTGACATACACCTACCGATGGCTCAGGCTGCATGGCGCACTTGCTACAGCAAGTGCTATACTAACCAAAGTACTAAATTTCAATCTGCCTTGCGCACTTGCTACAGCAAGTGCAGCGACTAGGAAACTATCCCCAAAGGACCGAGTAGTCCGGGTGGTTACCAATAAACACTAAATTTCCATGTGAGTCCGTAATACAATGAAGCAAGGACACAACCTTTTTAAAGGCGGGGTTACGAAACCCTTGGGTTGGAGGTCGATAAAACCTTGGAAAGACCTAACCGGTCTGACCATTAAACGTGAAAAGAATACACCATTTAGCAGAGTGTAAAATAGGAGTTAATGAAAACAATGGTAATTAGTGCCTATGAGCCTAACCCCAGTGCCGGTAGGACATTAAATGTCAAGTAATACCGGTGGGGAGTGTCGAGTCTTCAGGACCAGCACAACCATACTTAGGGAGTGCGCGATACTTGTGGTTAAACCACTACCATTGAACATTGACGAAGGGCAAGAAGTGAGCTATACAAGCCAAGATTTTTGAGTTATAAGAGAAGAATTGGCAGATGCGAACGTGCAATAAAGGGGCCGATGTTATGACCGCACCGCACACACTGGGGGTGTTGTGAATCCATTATGCTGCTAGACTCCCGTACGGAGGGCAGTGGATATTAACTGAATAATGAATTACCTGAGGACGGAAGATACCGTGACCTCGAAGAGGATGAGGTGATACGAATTGAATAAGAGTTAGGACGACACAACGAAGAGCGATGATCAGCAGAACCCACTAAGTTGTGGGTACCCAATTGTAAACCTTAGGAGAAAGTATTAGAACCAACTAGGATTAAATTTAATACCACCATAATGACCCGAATCTAGGAGAGCGAAGGTGATAAATCACAAAACTGATTAATATCAGACTATAAAGAGGGACTACCATAAGACGGGGAAAACACAATATGTCAATCCTTATCGTGGAGTCCAGATTACACCAGAAGGTGTGACCCAATGAATTGGGTGGACTTCGAGAACCCAAAACTCATGTCAAATACGGCATTATTAGCCTACGAGTGAACGAGAAAGTGATAGTAAACAAATACTAATCCCCACTCAGGAATACTAGATAACGAGCATGTGAAACCCGATATTTAGGCGATATGTCAAACACCTATCTTAGAGAAGGCAATGAACATACATATTGAGCAAGGAACCCATAGAACCCAGAGAACCCTCTAGGGCCATTCTAATACTAGCGATTAAGGATTGGCAGCCTAGTTACCCAATGGAAATTATCGGGACTAGGAGCGTGATAACCACCGGGTACGGACACTACGAGTGTAGTACTAAACGAGACATGGGACGACCATACTCCTAGGAGCTTGTGGGCCTGACGAAACTTACTTTAAGTTAGTTAGGTAAGTAGTAATGTATCAGTACGGTACCCCATGTATGTAAACAAGTAGTGTAAGAACCCATGAGGTAATCAACTTTGTGTCTAAGTCAGAGATTGGAATCCTGACTAGGTAAACCATGAATTGACGAGAGAGATCTCAGTCAAACCAACAAGGTTGGGGAAATCAAGAATAGCTTGATAGCAAAACGATAGAAGGTCGTAACTCCACATAGGAGAAGTTAGAACACAAGTTTTGGAGATTTTCGTTAACGAGGAAGCCAAAGGCCAAGTTAACATTAAAGGCAAGGAGAACCCATTAATGAGGAGATGAATTGTGGTACCTTAAGGGGATGTATGAGAGAAACCTTTGTAATATTATAGATGCTACCAGAGAAGGGGGGCACAAGAGAGTTACATGATGCGCTGAGGGCGCGGCAATGAGATCGCATTGAGTAATAATAACCACATGCTCAAGCCATAAAGTGTTAGTACGTTATCACCAATTAGGGCTGAACGGAAAACGTATGCCAAGTTAAAACCCATGATTGCATGGTATATATACAATAGGCTAGGGGTAAGGCTAACATCTTAGGTGATACTTTGAGCTGGAGATTAAGTACTCCATGCAAACCGCGATAGCGTATAATCGACTGGTACATGGTGCACAATGAGGCGACCATTATAAACGACTATTAACCAAATTATGTCAGTCAGAAACAGAACGAGGATGATCAGATAAACCAATGGATTCCCCTAATTGAGAGTAGGGATGAACCATATGTGTGTAGTAAAATACCAACACACGAGGGACATGAGTTCACACCAATAAAAGAGGACCTACAAGGTACCTAATGAACGAACTCATCCAAGAGAGAAATAACTTGGAGTCATGAGGCGCCAGTTAGTAGCGCATATCAGACTCATCTTGAGATTTTAGAGAGAACTACTGCAAGCACTAGGTGCTAGAGCATAGCTCGATAACCCTTACACCGAAGGTTAGTTCGGTAGGGTAGCATGAACTCTTGGGAATATACCATGAGCATGTATAGAATTCAGGGAGGCGGAATAAAAGAGCTAGTCAGAATAATTAGCGTATGTGACAATGATACCACGCAGCGATAGTTTTCCTCCATTCCCATAATTATGGAAGATCGTGTAGAAAACACCGTCACGTAGAGTTGAAACCGGCATGAAACTGCTACTTAAAAGGGTAAACTAACCCTAAAGTAGTTGGGCGTACTACTTGCGGAGCAAGTGGGCCCATATTGCTTAGGTTTGACATACCTAACAGGTTGGGAAAACAAATGATGTTTTTACATCTCCCGATCAAACCGTATATGAATATACATACACCTAATCAAGATAGGTACTATAGCCAGAGTGGCTAGAGCCCGACCCTAGAGAAAAGGGGTAATGTAATATGTAGGACATTAGTGCACGAATATTCCACATGAGTGGAACATCTTGAACTTATTACTTCAACATGATATATTCGTAGATTACGTGGGCGTAATCCCTTTTAAGGGGGGTAGAGCGATTTCGCGCGCTTAAAATATACCGTACGTAGGAGTACGTAGCGCATGGTACACATGCTGCAAACTATTATTGTACGTAGAGTGCAAGTATTATGATTGTATTATATTACTTGATGTAATACTGTGATGTATTATATGTATGAACATATATATATTTTTAGTTCGCATTAGTTATGGTGAATAGGAAAGGGAGAACAGATAAGAGTGTTCATACCCTAGTTCCGATTATTTACGCAAACATTGCGAACATTAGTCACATAACACCTAGCTTGTTAGCTCTGTAGCGAGAATTCAAGTAGGACTATCTTGTAGCTCCGATGTGAGATTTCAGATAGAAGAAGTAGAAAGCTTCGTACTATGTGATTTGTGACTCGGTATGAAACCGATTATTGTAAATGTGATGAGTGAATCGGCATGAGACCGATGTGTAACCTAGTGGAAGTAAATCCTCTAGGAGTTGTATGAATAATTGTAAGTTGAGAGAACTTGGTTCATGGTTAGGATGTACGATCCTATATGTCGATGACTAGATTTATCACACTAGTTGACTTGTGTATCTATTGAACACAAGGTGGCAAATATCAAGAGGAAATAAGATTAGAAATGGGTAAATAATTAACTGATTGAAATTGACGTGGGAAGTCAAACTTAATCCTGGTCTGATCAAGGGAAACCGAACACAAATTGGGGTGAGAGATAGTTCAACATTGATGCTGACCACATCGGGGTTGGATGACTCTCGAAACTTCCTACAAGTGGACACAGATATGAATAGAAATTGAGATTTATGGCATCACTCAAAGAGTCGTGGATCGTGGAGTCCTTCGTCATTAGACCGGTGTGTCTGCGAGTGACATCACCCAAGGAGAATGAAACCAAAAGAAAAGAGAAAATGCGCAAAACGCGAAAAACGCTAAAACGCGCATTAAATGAATAAAGGAGAAATATGATCTCGTTAGGGTCCAAGATGGACTCCTAAGGCTTATTTATGCCTAATTAATATGTGGGAATAATTCCCGAAGAAAACAGATCCAAATAATGGATTAAAATGAAAATGGAGTTTTAAAGCACGTTTTTCGAGAAAACCCGAAAACGTGACTTTAAGTGGTCAAACGGACCCGTAAAAATTATAGTTGATTAACTAACTATAATTAAGTATTAATAGAAGTTTAATAACCATTAAAAATAAAGAAATGAGAAAATCCGGAAAACGGGTCCCGGGAGTGAATAGTGTCAAAACCGGGTAATTAAAACGAGCGTTATTCGAAAAGACGAAAAACGACCCGGGCAATTATTTTATATGGGCTAGTTTTAATCAGTATGTACACACACATTAATAAGCTTGCTAGTTATTAAGTAGTAGGAAGACAAGAAAACAAGTAAAGTAAAAAGTGAATAGTAAAAAGGGGTAATATACTCTCACCTCATTTCCTTTGCCAGTCACGATATTTTTTTTCCCTCTCAGACAGAGCCTTCTTCTTCCTCTGCACACAAATGGCGATTTCAACTCTTCCTCTCAGCGCCTCTCTTCTTGCTTGATTTTGAACAACCAAAACAACTCCAAATCACTCAAAAATGCCACCGTTGAATTCCTCTCATCTTGGGCAACAATTTCCACCCTTTAAAAGTTGGAAACCTCCACCTTCATCACCATGGCAGTAGGCCATTTTGAAGCTTGAAGAGGTGTTTTTGGGTCTCCTCCATCTCCTTAAAGCTCTAAGGTAAAAAGAAACTCAAGAGCTTCATTTTCACTAACTTTTCTAGCAAAATCAAAAATGCCCACGTGAGCTCTTGTCTCCATTTTTCCAGTCGGTTTTCCTTGCTTCTGTGGAGTGCTGGAATTCCATCCATTTGATTGCTAAAACTCTCCATTGGTGCACTTGAAGGTAATCCCTAAGCTAAACCCTAAAAGCTAGCGCTTGAAATATTAATTTTTGTGAGGAACATGAGTATTAAACTAGCTTGTTGTATGTGGTTTGGGGATATGATTGAAGTTAGCAATCTATACCCTCTGCTTGGTGTGGAAACAAGAAGAGAAAGAGAGAACAAGAGAAGGAGGAAGAAGGGAAAAGGAAACAGAAAGCTAGTAAGGTAATGAACTTACCTGAGATGGTTTTCTTCTCTGTAAAACAGATTTTTTTGAATGCAAATAAATGACTTTGTTAGTGTAGTTGTGATGCCACAATGTAGACTGATGAGGGGAGCTGTTTAATATTGCTTAAGTGAGGGAAATAAGCCATGAGGTTAATCTGTTACATAGATGATAACAGATGGGAATTTAGTGTGCGGTAACAGTGGGTTTAATGCTTATATAACATGGATGAAAAAACAGATTTTGTGAGTTGATTAATGTGTGGAGAATGCTTAGGAATGTAGACAAACCTTGTCAAAATTTGCCTAGGAATGTATGGGCTTGAGTGTATTGATGTGTGGAGTTGGAATGGAAGGAAAGAAAGGATTGGAAAACTACTACGGAAACAAAGAAGCTAGAAGTGTTGTTGTGCATCAGTGTAACAGAGAGGATGGAAATGGTGTAGTTGTGCATGAATTAAGTGATAACTTTTGTCCATGATTTAAGAAGGTTTTGGGCATGATTAAGGTGTTAAAATATGTTGAATTACATGAAGGAAGATTGAGGAAGAAGTGGGTATAAGTTTAGAGTGGTAACATAATCAGAAACAAGAAGAAATTACATTACTGCAACTGGTCCGGGTTGGTAAACCAGGATAGAAACCCGGACCAGGCCTAAAACATGGCAGAACGTTGTAGCAGAGGAGTGATCCGGGTTTACAAACCAGGACACAAACCCGGACCACCCCTAAAATGCACCCGAGAGGTTTCTGAATTAAGGGTCCGGGTTGGTAAACTAGCATGTGTACCCGGACCACATCAAAAACACACCCGAGAGTTATAACAGGGGTTGGTCCGGGTTTGTATACCAGGACACAAACCCGGACCACATGTAAAATGCACCCGAGACTTTAAACCGTGTCTGGTCCGGGTTTGTAACCCCGGACACAAACCCGGACCAGTGTAAAAATGTACCAGAGAGTGTTTTTAAGTGCCCTAATGATGGGGAAGTGAATGGGAATGGTTTAGATGATGTTTAGGCCTTGTTTGGTGACTAATAAAGGTCCTAAGAAGTGTAAGTAAGTTTGAGAAGTGAGTGAGAAAGTTGTGAGTTAAGAACACATGAACTGAACTAGGAATAACGGGATAACGGGGTTAAGTACGGGAGTATTAGTTTTACTTACCGTAACACGTTAATGTTAATATAAGCATTTGAATGTTATCAGAGGATCGTGTGTGAACCGAGCATGGTGAGATGACACGGTAAAAGTAAAAACCCCGGTGAAAGGTATGATTTTCTCATACTCCGCGTGCTAACCGAGTTACGTTGATTTGTGTGTTTGTGTGCCGGCTTACAAGATTAAAGCATGAAAATAATCCCTTGTTTGATTATGTATGTCTTGATGTATGTTGAATTAGCTAACATACTTGTATGCCGGTGTGGTCTAACATAGAGTAAAGACCGACTCCTAGTGAGTAACGTTTGGCTAGAGACCCATAGATCGGGTCGATGCTTATGATAACAAAAATGGGCAAACACACAAACTATCTGTTAAAGTATAACGAAAACGCAAACATATGAACTCCCTAGAATATAAGGAGATGTGCGGGTTGAGTAATTACCCGATAACGGTTAGTAAACCATAATGACACAATCCACGAAACAAATGAGAGTGGAAAGATAAGTGAACCTCACTCAAGAGGATTAACGATAATTCGAAGATGTGAACTAGTAAAGAAGGTAAAAGAGACCTAAGGGATTAGTAGCTCCCTTGAGACATGGTCAACCTCCTATATGAGGATTTTACCGATTTAAGAAATTAACCGAAAGTATGAGTAAGTGGAATGTATGGGTAACTCTTAAAACCTAAGATTAACCGAACTAAAGTAATGTTCCCAAGTCATTAGAAACATCGAGAGTAATGCTTCTAGACTAATATACATAATATTATTATAACTCCGAGAGAGGAGTGTATGGGAATGAGAGTAGTCCGAGAGTAGTCGGACCTAAGTAAAAAGAGATAGAACTAAGAGAGAGTTCCGTGAGCTAGTTGAACCTTCCCACCATGCTAGACCCGGAGTAGGGTCGAAACCGGGGAAGTAAGACTATGCTAGAGAGCCATGAGTTTTGGCCTAAGTATGTATTAAGAGTAGCAAGCGTGACGTAGGAGACCTGTAGCGTCTCGAGAATCTACAAGAGCTTGAGTATAATTAACCCAAGAGTGTGGGTGAGATAATGAGTATAAATAACCCAAGAGTATGGGTGAGATAATGAGAATAAGTAACCCGAGAGTGTGGGTGAGTATAGTACGCGTAGCCCAAGAGAGTGGGTGTGTATATGAATAAGTAACCCGAGAGAGCGGGTGAGGTATTGAATAAGTAAACAAGGCATAGTGAGGTATAACCCTCAAGGCCTGAGAGTAACAGATACAACTAACAACCTTGTTATGTTAGTTAGGAATTGTGTTCCGTGATTGGATGTAGATTCCTCGAGTATTACTCGTACTCTTTGTATTGTTATGATGCATGTTGTTTGACTAAAATGAACTCCATGTATATCCGACAAAGTAGTCGGTGTACCCCGGTTAGTGCTCGGGGTATGCGAATTTCATATGCAGCGTTAAGCTGAGCCCCTAGGGGCACGTTTTTATTTTTCAGGTACACCGAAGATGTTACCGTTCGAGAGTAGGACGGGGTCGGTGGGTTGCATGGGTAGTTAGATTTAATTTCTTATGTATTGAAAGAGGTGTAAGACCGAACGTGTTGTCGGCATCCATATATTATAGACTCGGTATAGTAAAGAAGTGAGTTGAGTATTGTATTTGTATTGTGTATTCGGTTGTTCCAGTCCATCAGACCGTTACTGTATGTGAGATAGGCCTGGTTAGCCATATGGGTGGCTAACGGCGTTGTATCACCCTCTGTTGTATTTAGAGTTCCACTGCGAGATTATTGGTAATTGTGACAGTTTAAGTGGTAATGACGAGATTAGCAGTTGGGGTGTTACAAAAATGGTATCAGAGCGAAGTATCGCTCTGATGACTGGAAATACCGAGCTTAGAAAATACCGAGTTAGGAATTAGAGACTTAGGGCTAAGGGTTGAGTGGTAGCGTGAGAGATGCGCTAGATGGGAACTTCCAGTATGATCTGGATACCTACAATACCATACCCGCCCTCCACAACCCCCGTATTAAAAGCTCGGGAAAGAACACCAGAAAGGCGGGGAGACCCGATCTGGCAGTTACTAAATATTTTAATATGAACTAGAACCTGGCATGCGGTAGATCCCGAGAACCGGTAACCCCGGAGATGGATCCCGCTGGAACGACAATAACCGCACTCAATGGCGGGAGATCGAGACATCCTAATCCAAGGAGACCAGAATCTGTAGCAGCTTGGGGCGACATGCTTAGCAGTCGCGAGTACCCAGCTGGCTGAGCAACATCAAGAAGGAAGGCATCAACCTTACAACGAGGCGTAATAGATGAAGTAACGAAACCGGGACGCAAGTCTACGGACCGACACAGCAAATAATACCATCAACGGTATATTAACCGACTAAAATCTAGTCAGAAGTAGATACACCACCCTGCCACACCCAAAGAGGTTGCAATACTTAACTGATATAGCTTAGACAGCTACAAGCATAACTACGAGATGTACCCGAATAGGACTACAGAAGTAGTGCCTAAGTGACTTAAAAATCGGTGACCCCAATAAAGACGTGGGAACGAGCAACGAGGTAGAACACAGAACTAAGTAATTAAGGAACTCCGAGAGTGGAGAAGCACCTAAATGAATGACAGTCATGTCGAGATGAATAAGAAGCAGCTCTAAGGAGCAGTTATCTAACTAAAGGATCAAGGAAGAGCCGACAAGGCTACCAAATATAATGTGAACAATACCGTGACCGGTATGAGTTAACCTAAAAACCGCCTATACCGCGCACTTGCCACGGCAAGTGCAGTAAAACGGGAACTATTAAGAAGAGCTTGACAACGACCAGTACTTGGCAAGTACCAAATGGCGAGAGAACCAATATGGCAAGACAACCCTAAGAATTCTGAAACGAAACCTTGGAAAGGCCTGACAGCCTGACCACTTTATTGAGGAGCATACCGGTCGGTGAGAAGCTAGACCTGGTAAGAAGCAACCGACAAAGGAATGCCATGAAGATTTTATTTTCAAAACTCAATTTTTTTTCTTTCAAACATAGAATTTTCCAAAAACCCCCAAATTTTAAAAAAACCGAACCAGAGAACCACGGTAAGTTATCATAGAATGATACAGAGGAGTTGACAACAGAATACTTCACCTAGGCGTGTGACCGACACTACAAGTGTACAAAAACGAGACATGGAACGCCGCACTCCGAAGGAGCTTGCGGGCCTGACAGACCAGTTATGAGTTAGTCGGGCAAGTGGTAACGTATCAATAAGATCTCCGGTATGTACTAGTAGAGTACGGAACACGGGAAGTAGCCCACTCCATACTACGAACAAAAGAGCCAATTCCAAACCAAGACAGTTGGACACCCTCGAGTGCCGAAGAACATAGAGAAGCTACCAAGCTAAGAGTCAGGAATCCAGCAAGATGACGGATCTAAGAATGTAGCATCGAGAAGTGCGAGAAGCACAGAGTATCAAGTGTAGATGTTGGATATGTCTCAGGAATCCTGAAGGAAACACATGATAACTGGAATGAATACCCAGTGTAAATGATTCGGCGAAGTCCTGAAATAAACAATTCAATATTTGATGAATGGGATAGAACTCCCACAGCATACCTCATTGAAGAGAATAATGACCTGACCAAGAAGGTGAAAGAAAAGTACCAATGGTCTACCCAATAATGGGAGACATTACAACCCTAAACGGGATAGTCAAGTATATAACCGCAAGGCGGAGTAAAGAACTGAATATACCCATGAATTCAGGCCAGATGAGATGGCAAAACTCAGTAACACCCAGGAGCAATCCGAGAAGGGTGTCGGAGTCAACAGTAGTTGAACGAAACATCGTGTTGAGAACACAAGGGAGAACCCGAAGGGATCCCTCGTAACACGGGATACCCTAGATTGCCAGAAGGCATGAATTAATATTTAGATACGTTAGGGGCATAGACTTATATTAAAATACAAAAGGGCCTTCCATGTATGGAAGTGTGATGAGACAACCATATCAAAGAGCCCAGAAATACCTCCTAACCATTTAATGGCATACGGAGAAGAAGAAACCTATATAAACAGCCCGCATGGAGCATGACTCGAGGCAAGGTGGCTTGTAAGACGATAGAACCAACTACAACTCGTAGATCCAAACGTTGTAAAACATATGCATAAAGGAATAAGAGTTATTGTGGAGGTTGAACCACCACCTTAGAGTGGGGACACCACTTGTTATTGTGGAACCTATGGAGCGGTAATTGCGTGAATCTTCCAAAGAAAGGCTACCACCCATGAATGTAATGTGAAACCGCTAGAACGGTGCAATGAAACTTGAGCATGTGTTAATTGCCAAGGAATAATTTGAACAGAGATAGTATGTAGAAAGGCTTTGATAGCAGTGGAAAGAAACCGAGAGGGTAATCGGTTGAGTAGTAAACACAGTATGTGTGCAGTATGAATTGCAGAGTAAACGATGCGCAGTAAGCGTAAAGAGTTTAGAGTAATATACTTTATTGAGCCAAGTGAATGGCAAGCCATAGTATAAATGGCGGGAGTATATGAGCGGAAGCTAAAGTAGTAGCTGATGCCATATAAGCGAATATTGTTAATGAATAGGAGCATGGTACGCAGTGAACGACCATTGTGAGAGTGTAATCAGATAATGAAATGAAGCTGATGAGAAAAGATAGTAAAGGAGATGTATTAATTCCTATCTCATAAGAGATTTACTGCCAAGAGTTTACGCTTCTGCACTCTGTATGACTGAGTGTTTTGGTATTGCACTCGGCAGTAATGATCGAGTGGGAGAGTCAGGAATTGAGAGATGTCAACGAAGCCTGTTGAGTGAGAATCTAGAGAGATAACCATGCGGCCGTTGGCCAAAGATGCACGAGGAACGTGAGCAGTAACCCACAGGGCCCAGGATCGATGGATGGTAAATGCACAGTAGTATGAATGAAGAACTCTGGTACAGAACCAAGAAACAAACATAATCCAGGAGCCACTATTGAACGAGGAAGCACTACATGCTAAGTAGTAGCTTGACCTCAACCGACAACAAGTCGGGAAAAGTAAGTGAATAATCACGAAGGTATATATTGTAATACGGAATAGATTCCAGAGAATTGGAGAGAAAATCTATAACTCATCGAATTCGCATACGGTAAGAGATACCTAGCGACGATTGAGAACCTTTATTCCCAAGATACAAAGGGATAAAAAGGGAGTGGATTAATACATTGAGGATACCAAAGATCAAATTAAGCTCTAATTATCAGGTCACGCAGCAGAAGCTTGTGGACCGTAATTCAAAGTTAAGTATACATGGCAAACATGAGTAGATGGCTCATCGTAAACCCCTTGAAGCCTTAGAGGCTAGAACCGAACCCGGTTATGAGTTAATTAACCACATTGAAGTTAAAACACTTCATGATACTCGAATTAGTGAACCAATGTTCAGTGATAACATATGGTTAGTTACGCGGGCGTAACTCCTTTTAAGGGGGGTAGGGCGAGAAACCGCTTAGAGTATGTTTTACGTTTAGTGCGTAAACTACTATGTGCATAGCACAAAAGAAATTGTTTTGATGATTGGAACTTATGTTACATAAACATATGTACCCATTCATTGTGTAATAATGATTATTGTGCATGAGTGATGCAAGTAACGAGTATGTAATATTTATGAAAAGAGGAGTAGAGAGACTCCTAGGGAATGAGAATCCCTTTAGTATTTGTCCATTGAGATTAGACGTGAGATATGACGAGTACGAATCGGTATGAAACCGATGTGTAACCTAGAAGGGAGTGAGTTCCCTAGGTGATTGTATTTGAGAATGATTGATGGAGTGAGTTCCATCCTTTGGAGTTGGATGCTGTGTGTTTTAAAATTGAGTAACAATTTGAGGAAAAGAGGCCATAAGTATGGAATACCTAGGTAAAGTAGTGAAGCAATGAGAATGACAAATGACCTAAGTACTAGGAACTAGAGATTAATTGAAACGAATTGATTCGTGAATATGACTAGAAAGAGTAAAAGATAGAAAACGAAAATGTTTGACTATCTGATTGTTTGAAACTGACGTGGGAGGTGGAACTTGATCTGCTAGCGATCAAGGGAAACCAAACACAAATTGGAGTGGAAGGATAGTTCAACACTGATGCTGATCACATCAGGGTTGGATGATTCTCGAAGCTCCCTATAAGTGGTCACAAGTAATCACGCTAAGAAAAGATGCAGCTACCATAAATTTAATTTGGAGTTGTGTGATGTTTTAAAAACAATTTCCAAACAGAATTTGAAAAGGAATTTCTTCAAGTATGAAGATGGAAATGAAAACTGGTTTTTAAACTGCTATCACCGCCGATGGGCTACGTGCCTTAAGTCTTGATGACCGGTAGAACGGTGGCGTGTATTAGTTTTGAAACCATTACACCGTACGTGCGGCGGTCCTAAGTGACCGGTTGGGGCGGTGACAGTGTGTGATTTTTCCAAAGGCAGCGGGACGGGGAGAGTACCCTGAGACGATTCCGTGTTGAGTGAGTCAACCAGAGTGCCTGAGGATATGTATATGTTTAACGTTTTGATCAGAATCGAAGGGACCGTGGGCCAGAGAGTAAGTGCCCATTTGTCATGAAACGGCCGTGGACCAGAGAGCGTAAGAGTCCAACGTGACCGGTACCTGAGGGATCAGTAGTGTATTACTCGATATGGGTTCGTGGACTGTAGTGCCTTGTTGTCTTCGGACCGATTCCATGGAGAGAGTACAAGAGTATTTTTTTGCTATACATGTGATATATGTGTGGTATGTGTAGTGTAAAATGAGACTGACTTGAGGAGTCTGTAAGGTTATACATGTATTATAACCTTGGCATAGCGTACCAATGAGAGTAACGATATAAGATTCACCAACTTTGAGGACAAAGTTCCTAAGGGGGGTATATTTTAATACCCCGGATCTAAAAATGGTGATAAAATTACTCTAATATGATTATTAAAGGCCTAATGGTGCCTAGAAAGTATTAGTAAAGAGAATGAAACCAAAAGAAAAGAGAAAATGCGCAAAACGCGAAAAACGCTAAAACGCGCATTAAATGAATAAAGGAGAAATATGATCTCGTTAGGGTCCGAGATGGCTCCTAAGGCTTAGTTATGCCTAATTAATAGTGGGAATAATTCCCGAAGAAAACAGTCAAAAAAACAAAAACCACATAATGGATTAAAACGCTAACGGAGTTTTAAAGCACGTTTTTCGAGAAAACCTGAAAACGTGACTTTAAGTGGTCAAACGGACCCGTAAAAATTATAGTTGATTAACTAACTATAATTAAGTATTAATATAAGTTTAATAACCATTAAAAATAAAGAAATGAGAAAAATCAGAAAACGGGTCCCGGGAGTGAATAGTGTCAAAACCGGGTAATTAAAACGAGCGTTATTCGAAAAGACGAAAAATGACCCGGGCAATTATTTTATATGGGCCGGTTTTAATCAGTATGTACACACACATTAATAAGCTTGCTAGTTATTTAGTAGCAGGAAGACAAGAAAACAAGTAAAGTAAAAAGTGAATAGTAAAAAGGGGTAATATACTCTCACCTCATTTCCTTTGTCAGTCACGATATTTTTTTTTCCCTCTCAGACAGAGCCTTCTTCTTCCTCTGCACACAAATGGGGATTTCAACTCTTCCTCTCAGTGCCTCTCTTCTTGCTTGATTTTGAACAACCAAAACAACTCCAAATCACTCAAAATGCCACCGTTGAATTCCTCTCATCTTGGGCAACAATTTCCACCCTTTAAAAGTTGGAAACCTCCACCTTCATCACCATGGCAGTAGGCCATTTTGAAGCTTGAAGAGGTGTTTTTGGGTCTCCTCCATCTCCTTAAAGCTCTAAGGTAAAAAGAAACTCAAGAGCTCCATTTTCACTAACTTTTCTAGCAAAATCAAAAATGCCCACGTGAGCTCTTGTCTCCATTTTTCCAGTCGGTTTTCCTTGCTTCTGTGGAGTGCTGGAATTCCATCCATTTGATTGCTAAAACTCTCCATTGGTACACTTGAAGGTAATCCCTAAGCTAAACCCTAAAAGCTAGCTCTTGAAATATTAATTTTTGTGAGGAACGTGAGTATTAAACTAGCTTGTTGTGTGTGGTTTGGGGATATGATTGAAGTTAGCAATCTATACCCTCTGCTTGGAGTGGAAACAAGAAGAGAAACAGAGAACAAGAGAAGGAGGAAGAAGGGAAAAGGAAACAGAAAGCTAGTAAGGTAATGAACTTACCTCAGATGGTTTTCTTCTCTGTAAAACAGATTTTTTTGAATGCAAATAAATGACTTTGTTAGTGTAGTTGTGATGCCACAATGTAGACTGATGAGGGGAGCTGTTTAATATTGCTTAAGTGAGGGAAATAAGCCATGAGGTTAATCTGTTACATAGATGATAACAGAGGGGAATTTAGTGTGCTGTAACAGTGGGTTTAATGCTTATATAACATGGATGAAAAAACAGATTTTGTGAGTTCATTAGTGTGTGGAGAATGCTTAGGAATGTAGACAAACCTTGTCAAAATTTGCCTAGGAATGTATGGGCTTGAGTGTATTGATGCGTGGAGTTGGAATGGAAGGAAAGAAAGGATTGGAAAACTACTACAGAAACAAAGAAGCTAGAAGTGCTGTTGTGCATCAGTGTAACAGAGAGGGTGGAAATGGTGTAGTTGTGCATGAATTAAGTGATAAGTTATGTCCATGATTTAAGGAGGTTTTGGGCATGATTAAGGGGTTAAAATATGTTGAATTACATGAAGGAAGATTGAGGAAGAAGTGGGTATAAGTTTAGAGTGGTAACATAATCAGAAACAAGAAGAAATTACATTACTGCAACTGGTCCGGGTTGGTAAACCAGGATAGAAACCCGGACCAGGCCTAAAACATGGCAGAACGTTGTAGCAGAGGAGTGATCCGGGTTTACAAACCAGGACACAAACCCGGACCACCCCCTAAAATGCACCCGAGAGGTTTCTGAATTAAGGGTCCGGGTTAGTAAACTGGCATGTGTACCCGGACCACATCAAAAACACACCCGAGAGTTATAACAGGGGTTGGTCCGGGTTTGTATACCAGGACACAAACCCGGACCACATGTAAAATGCACCCGAGACTTTAAACCGTGTCTGGTCCGGGTTTGTAACCCCGGACACAAACCCGGACCAGTGTAAAAATGTACCAGAGAGTGTTTTTAAGTGCCCTAATGATGGGGAAGTGAATGGAAATGGTTTTAGTTGATGTTTAGGCCTTGTTTGGTGACTAATAAAGGTCCTAAGAAGTGTAAGTAAGTTTGAGAAGTGAGTGAGAAAGTTGTGAGTTAAGAACACATGAACTAAACTAGGAATAACGGGATAACGGGGTTAAGTACGGGAGTATTAGTTTTACTTACCGTAACACGTTAATGTTAATATAAGCATTTGAATGTTATCAGAGGATCGTGTGTGAACCGAGCATGGTGAGATGACACGGTAAAAGTAAAAACCCCGGTGAAAGGTATGATTTTCTCATACTCCGCGTGCTAACCGAGTTACGTTGATTTGTGTGTTTGTGTGCCGGCTTAATCAAGATTAAAGCATGAAAATAATCCCTTGTTTGATTATGTATGTCTTGATGTATGTTGAATGAGCTAACATACTTGTATGCCGGTGTGGTCTAACATAGAGTAAAGACCGACTCCTAGTGAGTAACGTTTGGCTAGAGACCCATAGATCGGGTTGATGCTTATGATAACGAAAATGGGCAAACACACAAACTATCCGTTAAAGTATAACGAAAACGCAAACATATGAACTCCCTAGAATATAAGGAGATGTGCGGGTTGAGTAATTACCCGATAACGGTTAGTAAACCATAATGACACAATCCATGAAACAAATGAGAGTGGAAAGATAAGTGAACCTCCCTCAAGAGGATTAACGATAATTCGAAGATGTGAACTAGTAAAGAAGGTAAAAGAGACCTAAGGGATTAGTAGCTCCCTTGAGACATGGTCAACCTCCTATATGAGGATTTTACCGATTTAAGAAATTAACCGAAAGTATGAGTAAGTGGAATGTATGGGTAACTCTTAAAACCTAAGATTAACCGAACTAAAGTAATGTTCCCAAGTCATTAGAAACATCGAGAGTGATGCTTCTAGACTAACATACATATATTATTATAACTCCGAGAGAGGAGTGTATGGGAATGAGAGTAGTCCGAGAGTAGTCGGACCTAAGTAAAAAGAGATAGGAACTAAGAGAGAGTTCCGTGAGCTAGTTGAACCTTCCCACCATGCTAGACCCGGAGTAGGGTCGAAACCGGGGAAGTAAGACTATGCTAGAGAGCCATGAGTTTTGGCCTAAGTATGTATTAAGAGTAACAAGCGTGACGTAGGAGACCTGTAGCGTCTCGAGAATCTACAAGAGCTTGAGTATAATTAACCCAAGAGTGTGGGTGAGATAATGAGTATAAATAACCCAAGAGTATGGGTAAGATAATGAGAATAAGTAACCCGAGAGTGTGGGTGAGTATAGTACGCGTAGCCCAAGAGAATGGGTGTGTATATGAATAAGTAACCCGAGAGAGCGGGTGAGGTATTGAATAAGTAAACAAGGCATAGTGAGGTATAACCCTCAAGGCCTGAGAGTAACAGATACAACTAACAACCTTGTTATGTTAGTTAGGAATTGTGTTCCGTGATTGGATGTAGATTCCTCGAGTATTACACGTACTCTTTGTATTGCTATGATGCATGTTGTTTGACTAAAATGAACTCCATGTATATCCGACAAAGTAGTCGGCGTAGCCCGGTTAGTGCTCGGGGTATGCGAATTTCATATGCAGCGTTAAGCTGAGCCCCTAGGGGCAACGTTTTTATTTTTCAGGTACACCGAAGATGTTACCGTTCGAGAGTAGGACGGGGTCGGTGGGTTGCATGGGTAGTTAGATTTAATTTCTTATGTATTGAAAGAGGTGTAACACCGAACGTGTTGTCGGCATCCATATATTGTAGACTCGGTATAGTAAAGAAGTGAGTTGAGTATTGTATTTGTATTGTGTATTCGGTTGTTCCAGTCCATCAGACCGTTACTGTATGTGAGATAGGCCTGGTTAGCCATATGGGTGGCTAACGGCGTTGTATCACCCTCTGTTGTATTTAGAGTTCCGCTGCGAGATTATTGGTAATTGTGACAGTTTAAGAGGTAATGACGAGATTAGCAGTTGGGGTGTTACAATTAAAGTTATAGTTGAGCACCTCGTCTAGTGCTATGCATGATTGATTAAGCACCTTGTTTAGTGCTCTGTTATGAATGAAATTGTGCCATGATTCTTGGCTATGTGGAATGATATTAGTGCTGTATCAATTATGATACGTATAGACTAGGTTTGAACCTAGTGGGATGTACTCCCTAGCGATGGATTGTCTGTGGTTACCTAGTGGAACTGGATTCCTTAGGAGAACTGAATATGAATAAGGACTTCGGGATGAAGCCTTTTTAAGGGGGTAGATTGAAATACCCCTAACTTCTAAAACTTAATTAAATGATCTATTAATGAGCTAAGAAGACTAATTATCATCTTAATACCATTGGGGAACAATCTAAGATCTCAACAAGACAAAAACATGCCTTAAGATCGGTAAAGCCAAAATGTGCTTTAAAGAAACCATAGAGATTGTATGAACTCAATTAGGATCCAAAGTGGATTCCTAAGTATTATAATTAAGTAAGGAACACAATAAAACCATTCTCATAGGAAACCAAGCTCAAAAACATGTTCAAACACAAATGTGCTTTAAAACTCCTTAAAGCACGTTTTTTAGAAAAATTGACTTTCTAAGTGGGTTTTGAGTGGTGTTAGGGCTGGATTACACCTTGTTATATTAATGTACTATAATGTACCACATTATAAGGTCTAATTCAAAGAATTTCAAAAAAATCAGAAATATGTGCATTGGTTTGTAAATAGTACTTTTATAACACTTATTTTCTTAATCTATTCAATGGTCAAGCCAATTCCCTTGACTTTGACCACCCATTGCCGACTTTTTAAGGCTCCCTCATTATCCATTAGCCAGCCCCAAAATATCTAAGGATGAGTCATAAGTGACTATTACCTAAAGTAAGATAATCTTACCTGATAAGTTTATTTTACTCTTTCTCTTTCCTCCCACCCCATTCCAAACGTGGGTTCAGTAACCAGACCCTCCATTCCTTCATTTTTGATCTAGGAATCAGCCAACTTCAAAGAGCAACTCCCATGGCATAAGGTAAACATTCAAAACATGTTATATGTCATTCTCTTCATCTTTTCTTCCTCTTTCCATTAAGCTAACTTCCAACCACTTCCATCCACTCATCTAGAACGAGTTGGTGTTCAAAGGTAAGGGTGAATCTCGGCTGAAACTCAATATTCAAGGGGGAAGCAAGCTTAAGACCTAATTAAGGTAAAAATGTGCTTTAAGCACCTAAACCATTGTTCTCTTCATTTCCGGTTGGAAACCTTAGTTTCTTTGGCTTATTTTTCTCTCTTTTACATGTTGGTTCAGTTGGTATATCAAGAGCATCAATTCCTATCCAAATCCATGCCAAAAACTCCATTTTTGGCATTTTAAACAAGGTAAAACCTAGCCTTCTTCTATCCTGATCATTGGCGATTATATAGCCTGGTTTAAAGAGTTTTTTGACACCTTCTTTCTGTTGGAAAATAGGGGCGAGAACAGCTTGTGAAAGCCTTAAGAATTTGAGGCAAAAATCTAGGTTTTAATGACTTATGATTATCCTTATGGTTAGTTCAAGTTTCACACTTGACTATATCTTAAATTTCTGTTCTAAACATGTTTAACAAGCTGCGGAAAATATTCCCTAAGCTGCCGTGGCCAAACAATGCCTTAAGGAGCTTATAAATCAAGGTATAACATTCTTAATCATATATTATATGCTTTGGAGCTTATATTATATGTGTGCCATGAGTGGACGGTTTATAATAGTCATTTTAGCTTCAAAAATGACTAGGAAATGTTATAGAAACCTTGGATAAATTAATTAAGTGATTAATTAGCATAATTGTCAAATTTAAGACATTATGTGGAAGTTTGGTAATTAATGATGAATTCTATGTGAGGGCTGAGAGTTTACAATGTTTTGGTAACATTTAACAGTAATTTTATTTTATAAAGCAAAGTTGTAATAAGGCCATGTCATTAGGCCATTTTATTTAAGTTTAAAAGCTTATTTAATTTAATTTATGTACTTACTATTATGTTTAGGGTCAAAGCCGTAAATAAACAAAAATTAGAGGGTTGTAGGTGAATATAGCCGAAATTTAGGATTTAAAATGAATATAAATAAAATTATAAGATTTTATAAAGTTTTGGGGTGAAATTGTAAATATTGGAAAGTTGGGGTAATTTAAAGTGGGGTCAAAATGATGTTTGGAAGTCAAACATTGACCAGGTAGAAGACTTTGACCAGATTTGATGATTTATTAAGTTAATTATCAGTTTATACTAAACTGTATAGTAAATTGTAAAATTTACATAGCATATGGGGTAAATATGAGATTATTGAAAGTTTTGGGTATAAAATGGTATTTTATACACCTATGAGTTATTAGGAATTTTTAGGAATTCATTTGGCGGAATTTGGGGTTATAATGAACTATATATGTATAATATATAGTATTTATATCATTGTCACATTTTGGATAAATATTTGGGGTGGAAATGTGAATAACCGAAAGTATATGGTTAGGAATGATATTTATAACCTTTTGGTATAGTTTGGTGATTTTTAGAATAATATATGAGGTTTTAATAAGATATATGTATAATATATAGTTTTAATGACATTAGGAAACTATATATTATAAAATGAAGTGATTTGGCAAATTTAGAAAGTTGAGAGGTGGGAATTAAATTGGAACATACCATAGGGTCTGTTCGGCAATTATGAAGTATTATAACCATAGGTTATAGGTATATTAAGGTTTAAAGGTTATAATATAAGGTATATGTTATAAGTGTAACAAAGAAATAATATTTGGGGTTGTTTTGTAATTTCAGGAAGTTAAATGGAATTATAAAAACCGAACAGCATAGGTCTGTTTGGTATTTTATAACATTGTATAACCATAGGTTATAAATGATTTAATGATATAAATATCATAATATATGTTATATAACTATAATGTAACATTATATAAATAATGTGGTGGATTTTGTAAATATTGGAGAACATAAGTGCTGTTCGGTAATGATGAGTGTTTTAGAATAAGAATTTATAATATGGTTTATAATGTTATAAGGGTTATAACATTTATAATATAAGGAATATTCATTAAAGAAGAATGAATATATTATAAAGAATTACCATATAATAAATGGCCCCATAATACATATATATAAATAAATATATGTTATGGAGTGCAATATGGTTCGATAACCATATAATATCATAATTAAAATGATATAAGGTAAGAAGAAAAGAATCATAAACATTAGTTAAGGAAATTCTAATGTTATGTTGTACATGAAATAATAAGGAGTTATATAATTCAAAGTATTTTAAATATGGATTATACAACGTTACACTTGGGAAAACTAACCTTAGGAAAATAAATACTAAGGTGAGATGTATAATATATGATCAAAATTATACATGCAATATAGTGACAAACTATATAATATACAAATGTATATTAAACTACATGCGATAACGAACGTCTGAGTTAAGTATATTAATATACCACGACAAAATCATGCATGTAATATAGTGTTTGCTAATCCCGAGTTAAACCGAAAACCCGACAAACGTTGTTAGTAAATAACGGGGAATGAACCGGGAGGGATTAGCGACGGTACGAGGTACCGTAGAGTAATGTTGTTATACGGGATACTAATCTGTAGTGTTATACGTATTATTAGACTGTTAGAGACGACTCGAGGAGCATCGGATCTAGCTGATTCATACTCCACGGTTCTAAAATCAGGGTGCACGGTATGTTATTATGTGGCTTGATTGTCTCTGAGGATTTCCTCTGTTCAGACATTGTGTGAAAATCTGTGTTAAGATTGAATGTCTGCTTGTGTGAATTAATATGCGTGACTTGTGTACTAACGCTGCTTATTATTATTACTGTTGTGCGATAACAGTACAGTTCGTTTATATGAACATATTTATAAAACGAACTAGCTGCTATGATGCTATCTTATATGTGTAATATAAGGAACGTAAGAAAAACGTTGTAGCATTAGGATAATAAGATATATATTATCCGAGACTTATATACGGAGCATTGGCCTGTTTTAACGCCACTCTCGTATCTAACACTGGACCCCGAGTCGACCTACTCATGATTGGACTAACGACCTTAGTCTGCTATGTTAGGAAAATGGTAATGCGACGCGATGGTATAGATGAGTTAAACAAGAGGATGTGGCTCTTGGTGTGAATTGTGATCAATTAACGATACTAGGATGCCGTGTGGGTATCTGTAAGTATCAAGATAAATTCCAACGGACTATAGATGGTTCGTCGGTCGGAGACTCTACCGCTGGAGTGGCTACTGCCGTGGGTGACCCGCCATAAGAGATGGGTAACTTTGAGACACGTCGTTTTAACGAGACGTTGTCATTAGGTATGACTAAACAATTACGAACAGCTATATTAGCTCGTACAGTAGGCGAACATTATTTGGGCTTGTATGCCAAAGACGGGAATCTATACTTGTTTATGATCCTCGTTGTTTCACCTTGTTGTTCATCGGTTATGCTATGTGGTTATGTGATGTATGTGAATTATTGTGGATCGATTGGTGGAAATGAGTCGATGTACTCATATGTATGTTGTGGATTGGTTTAATTGAGTCGCTGTACTCATATGTATGTTTATGAATTGGTTGAGTCGAGTCGCTGTATCGTGTGTGGATTACTGTGTATTTGGTCGAGTCGAGTCGAGTCGATGTACTCGAATGTGAATTATTAAGTGTTTGGTTGAGTGAAGTCTTTGTACTCATTAATGCATTGGGACGCCTTTCAGGTGGTTTATTGTGGTGTGATATGTGAAGCCGGGGGCTTGTTTGCTATTTGAGTTACTGCAATATATTTATTGCTTTACAGTTTTATTAAACTACATGCATGAAAATGAACTGCATGCTCTCGACCAATTAACTGAGGGTCTGAGAGGGCATGATAGTCATGTAGTAACATACTCAGCATGGGCTGATTCCATACCACAAACTAACATTTTTGTAGGTATGCAGCTTCCGGTGTCGGCAGAGAGCGGGTCGCGCTGGGTAGTTAGTTACAGTTGTTTAGATTTGTATTATCGTACTTCGACACGAACATAGAAACGTGTATAGGACTGGAATACCTAGAATGCTCACTAGGGTTGTATTTTTACGTTGGAATGGAAAGTTAAGTCTATCTCTTGTTGTCACTGTGGGAAATTGTTTCGTTTTGTGAATATCTCAGAAAGTGCGTTATTACTTGTATGGGCGAGTAAGAACGGTGACACTAGTAGTTCGATTGTTTTAGATTACCGCTGTGATTACTATGTTAAGTACGACGATTAGGTGCCGATTTCAGTAGGGGTGTTACATTGCTCACTTGACTGAGCTTACTGAAGCCAATATTTACGGTCAAAGGGAGTAAACATTGCTCCTTAATTTTCGCAACTGATTGACGGACTCTCTCGAACGATCAGAAAGTCAAGGCTTCAAATTTTACTCACATTTGCATGAATTTCGGTCCAAGGCTGATGGTTGATGACCGTTGTGGTTTAGTGAACATTGCTCCTTAATTTCTCAACTGATGGATGAACCCACACGGATGGACTTACTCGATCTATCAGTAAAGACGGAGACTCGTTCGACCGAAGGACTCACTTGATCTTTCAGCAGGGACGGAAACTTCTCTTGTTGATTGACTTGTTTGATTGTAGGACTATCTCAGCAACACCTTAATACTCCAATAGGTATGATCACAAACTAAGAGGATGACTGGATACGGTTCCCCTCCATTAAATTTCAACGATCTTAGATGGTTCGTTGGTTATAAACTCCGCTGTTGGAGGTGGATACTGTCGTTGGTGACCCATCATATATAGGGGTACGGTGTAGACACATGTCGTCCTTTGACGTGACGTCTGTCATTAGGCACAAGATGGTTCTCAGCTGAACATTAATACGAACAACAATTACGCTCGTATAGGTGGTGAACAATATTTAGTGTCTTAAAGGCCAAGGAACAAGAATGAAACTTTAAATACATTTCTCGTAATATTCGCCTTGAATGTTTAGTATGCTTATTATTGTATTGTGAAATGCTATGTGGTGAAGCATGTGTGATGTGTGATTATTGTGTGGTTGGTTATGTTATGTATTACTTTATAGTTTTGTTATAAACGGTATTGCATGTAAATTGAACTGCATGCTCTCGACCAATTAACTGAGGGGTCCGAGGGGGCATGACGGTTACATAGTGGCATACTCAGCAGGGACTTATTCCATACATACAAATCAATTCTACAGGACTGTAGTTGATTACCGATGCAGGAGCATGGGATTTTTGGGTAGCGGTGTATGAACATTAAGGTATGCACACGCTCTTTAGTTTTTGGATTCGGTTTTTGTTTATACCGAGGTTGAACAAGATGTATTAATACTAGATTGCTCATGAGGTCAGATTTTATTAAGTATTATAATTAGAACTACTATCTATCTCTTGCAATCATTACGGTTATGATCCAGTGTTGTATTCGGTTTTATATTTGGATGCTTCTTCACTCGCATGGGAGAGTGATGGCGGTAACACCTACTAGTATGTGATATTATTTACTTTCCGCAGTGATTAGTTTGATTAAGTAAGACGATATGGCGGTAATTATGAGACGATTAAGTAGGGGAGTTACAAAGAGGTTGCCGCCCTCCTGTTTCTTAGTCATTAGTTAAGTGTCACAACCTAAGTTAACCACCCACTACAGCCAATGAAAATAAAACAACACTAAGCAAGAGGTGTCATTGTACTAGACTTGGCTGGATTGGTATTGTAAGTGGGATGGCAATGGGTCCGCGGGGTACCCATTTCACCCCCGTCACCCGACCCGTAAACCGGGTGAAAACACCCGCATAAAAGCACGGTGAAAAACGGGTGACGGGTGAACGGGTACGGGTGCGGGTCGGGTGACGGGTGAACATTTTCACCCATCACCCGACCCGCTCACCGCATTAGATTATATATATATTATATGTTAAACTGTTACTTATTATTCATTCTCCTTCACTCATGCTTTTGTAACCCTAACTAGTGAGCAAGGAACATTCATGGCTCTGGGTGACTGCGCCATGAAACAAAGATGCTCTGTGCCTCTATTTTCTTTCTTCACTCCGGAATTTTGAAACCCCTAACTGAAAAACAAATAACATACATGCTCTAATACGAAGTTTTTCATTCTTTTCACTGAAGGTAATTTCGCAATCCTAACAGGCGAACATTGATCATACCATGGTAGCACCTCTATTTTCTCTCTTCACTCATGGTAATTTGCAAACCATATTGGCGAACATGAAACGTACATGCCTGTGCAATATTTCATTATTTTCTCTGAAGTAAATTTTGCAATCCTAACCAGAACAAGAACATACATGCTTTTGTCTATTTCTGTCCACTCACGCGTACATTTGGCAAACTTAGTGGCGAACAAGGAAAAATAAAAAACAAATGGGTAAATGGGTAAACGGGTTCACCCGCTTCACCCGCGGGTGACGGGTGAAACGGGTGATGGGTGATACATACGGGTGACGGGTCGGGTACGGGTGAAGCGGATAAAGTCGGGTGACGGGTGCGGGTGATGGTCCACCCGACCCAAACCTGACCCATTGCCATCCCTAATTGTAAGTGACGATCCTACTCCCTCCTTGTTGTGTCAGTTAAATCAATCACCCAAATTACTTAAGCCTTTCTCCTGCCTTTTCTTCACCTACGTAAGTTTCAAGTAAATAGAGCAAGTTAGAAGCTGGAAGGGAAATTAACAACGTAGGGGATTAATACATACCGAGAGCAAGAGGTGAATTGTTGTTGCTGCTAGTGTTGTTTTACGCCAGCTCCGGAGGAGGGAAACAAGGCCCAATTGATGAGGGAATTTAAGAGAAGGGAAGAAGACCCTCTACCTGTAGAAACCTTAAATAATTTAGCAAGATATGGCAAGAAGAAATCAGGTAACTTCCATGTACAACAAGACTTAAAAACAGAATTTTCCTTGATAATATTTTCAGTTTTAATGGTACTAATTCTTTGTTGTTTTCTTTGGTTGATTGAGATGAGTTGTAGCTGATTCTTGGAGGTTAAACCCTCCTAATAAACTTGTGTGATTGTGGCTATGGGTAAAAGATAAGTTAGGAAAGCAAGAGAAGGTAAATTGCAACAAAAACATTCTTTAAGGTTGTATTGTTACAACCGATTATATGTGACTGTGTACTGGCCTTATTCTTCTATTTTCTAGCTTGATTTGCTAGGTGTATGATGTTATTTAGTTGTCTAAATGTCCAAGTCGAAGGGGATGGTGAGTTAGATGGATTTTCTAAACTAAATTAGCAAAGATAATTAAGGTATACACTTAAAAGTTGCAAATATTGTCATATGTGTAACCGATTTGATATACTCTTAAAGAGGTTAGTTTTCTTGTTTCTAAGAGATCATTGAAGATTAAATATACTCCCTCCGTCCCGCTTTGACTGTCTCGTTTACTATTTGGACATGTCGTTTGACTTCAATATTTAACATATAAGATAACATAATTTTACAAATCTAAGTTTTACAATAGAAAGCTTACATGAAAAACTATATGTTGTAGAAATTTATTTTATAAAATTATTTTATCTTACATGTTTAATATTAAAGTGGAAAAACATGCCAAAAAGCAAACAGGACACTCAAACTGGGACGGAGGTAGTACTAAATAAGTCTGGATGACCACATAGTTGTGGTGAACTAGTGTGAGCCTCGATTTTTGACCCTATCCTATGTTGATTAGATTGATTACGATCTGGTCGATTTCTAGGTCCACTTACAACCTAAGCTTAATATCTATGTCATAAAACATTAATTACTAAGTCCTAAGTTAGCTCACTAGGAACCTAATTAGAGTCACCACCTAATTTTAACCTAGATTAAATTAGGAAAGAAGAGTTCGGGTTCGGGGGCTGGTATTCAACTTATTTAGGCTTCAATTACTTTTATTACCCCTCCTAGGTCATTTTTCCTCTACTTAGTTTAATTACGGCTTATTATGAAGTCGTTTTAACCTAAGTGTGAAAGTTTCTGATTTTTTGTGTTTTTAACATTTTTTATTGGAATTAAAAGTGGAAATTGAAACTACCTAACTAGGGTTTCGGGGGCAGAATTAGGGCAAATTTTAATTCTGTTCGTAGCCACGGACCTAATGTCCGAGACCACGGACCCCAGTTAAATTAACAATGCAGGAAAATTGAATTTGTAGAAAGAAAAAAAATTTGAAAACGTCCGGTGTCCGTGGCCCCGGACATGAACCGTTGAAGCCTAAAAGTTGAAAAATTAATTCCCGCTGCCGTCCACGGACAGGGTGTCCGGGATCCCGGACAGGCCGTCCGAAGGCACGGACTAGCCACGGACGGTGGCGTTCTGGTGATTCCCAGTGGTGTTTTCGGCTCAAATTTTATGGGTGTGTAGCCTACGAGATTTTAAACAAGTTAGAACTCAAAAGTACTCAATTTGATGTCGAATTAAGCATGAAACTTAGCAAACAAGTAAGTAGGCACAAACATAAACAAACCTTAATTCAAAAGCAAGGAAAAATCAATTCGATTAGAAATTTTAACCAGAAGTGTATTTAGACCAGAGGAGTTAGAAAATTTGGTTTTGAACCTATTTTGGTTTCGGGATTTGATGTTCCTTCACGTTGAGAATCTCTGAAAGCTTCGTTGGTGGCCAATCCGGTTTGACTTCGACCCGAGCTTCTGACCCCTTCTTCCTTGTGTTGTTCACCACGTTTTGGTTCTTTTTTTTTGGTGTTTTTGCTTGAAAGTTGAACGGGAAAAGAAAGAATGTGTTTTTGGAGATTTGGGTAGAGTTTCGATATTGATTTGAGACTTAGAAGTGTAAAAACGTAGGGAGAAGGTTTGTGGTTGTGTTTTCTGACCTTGGAAGTGTTATCCTCTACCCTATTTCGTTTTTGGGAAAGTCTTTTATAGTAAAAGGCTGAGCAAAAAGGTAAAGGAAGATCTCTTTGCAGAAAATCTTTATGTGGACTAAGAAAATTTGATTTTTTTTTAATAATCTGCAGGCCGAGAAAAATTATGAAATTGTAACTGAAGTTAAAGGATAATTTTTAGAAATTTTGAGAGTTGGAATCGGGTTATTTTGATAAATAACCGATTATATAAAAATCTTACAATCTAGAATCTTCCATAATTCATAACTAATATCAGAAAATCATGAAATACCTTTCATAATAACTATGATATTTAGAAATGTTTGGAGATAATGGACAAGTCATATGAAAATAGAAAATCCCGAGAATGTCTTTGGAAAATCCCGCCTTGGTGCTTTTTGACCGTTTTGCCCTTGTCTTTGCATTTGTGCACTTGAGCCCTTTCCCGAGGGTCAAAATTTTGGGTATAACAGATTGCCCCCGTCAACGAGGCTTTGTAATGAAAATGAAAAGGCTAGTTGATACTTGAGTGACACCCAAAAATTTTGCCCGATCTTGAGGAATGAGCTCCCCGTTTTGGATTTCTACCGAAAGTTTGTTGATTGTGATGAGCTATTATGAGGCACTAGCTACCTAGGAGAAAAAGTCTAAGATTAATGGGCTATTATGAGGCGCCAACCACCTAAAAGAAAGAGCTAAATGTGCTGGGCTATTATGAGGCGCCAACTACCTAAAATAGATAGATGTGTCGGGCTATTATGAGGTGCCAACAACCTATAAGAGAAGTCTAGATGTGTTAGGCCATTATGAGGTGCCAACTACCTGAAATAATGATATGTTGTCGAGTTATTCTAAGGCGCTGACTACCTAAAGTGATGAAAATGATGTCAAGCTATTCTAAGGCGATGACTATCTAAAGTGATGAAAATGATGTCAAGCTATTCTAAGGTGTTGACTACCTAAAGTGAAATAAAGTATGCCGAACATTCTAAGGTGCCGGGAACCTTTAATGCAAATGTAGATGTCATGCGGAGGAAGATGATATGATGATGATATGCTGATGAAGATGACATGATGGTATGCTGATGGTACTCGGATGCTTCTGGGGACCGATACCCATTCCAATGCTCCTGACTGGTATACTATGGGAACTTATTGCCTCTTCCCACCAACTGGGGTGCTGGGATAACTTCTAGATTACCAAGGGGACTTATTGTCACTGCTCACTAGTTGTTTCTCCCAAAAAAAGTTGACATGAAGATGGGTACTTATTGCCACCGCCCCACCAACTTGGATCACGCACTGTCTCGTATTTGTCTCGCGCTGAAGATGATACTAGGTCTCATACTGGTCTCGCACTGAATGAAGATGCTCGGTCTTGCACTGAATGATGAAAATGCTAGGTCTCGCAATGCGAGGTCTCGAACTAAATGAAGGAAATGCTAGGTCTCGCACTGAATGAAGGATATGCTAGGTCTCGAACTGAAAATATTGCTAGGTCTCGTGCTAAATGAAGATGATATGTATCACATTGAAGTCTCGTACTAATTGAATGAAGAAAATGCTGGGGCTCGCACTGATTCTGGGTCTCACACTAAAGAAAATGATAGGTCTCAAACCAAAGTTGAGTGAAGGGAATGCTGGGTCTCGCACTGAAGAAAATGATGGGTCTCCAACTAGAAGTGATGCTAGATCTCGAACTAAAAATGGGTTGTATTTTTTAGAAGATAACGGTCTCGTGTAAATGATGAAAACTGATTGTTGGGGTGCCAAACATGGCAATGATAAGGTGTATGCAATCAAAGTGTATGTAAGATACTTGTTCAAAACAAGAAACTATTGAAAAAGGTGTCAAACGTGGCAATGTTGAGGTGTTATGCGGAAGTTGTAACATGCAACTAAAGTGTTTGTTGTAAATTTGTTCAAAACAAGAAACTGTTGAAAAAGGTGCCAAACATGGCAATGCTTGAGAAAAACTCTACTGAAAAAGGAAAGTGAAATGATCATTTCCTGACTAAGAATTTCAGATCTGCAATTTGTTTCATAGAAGATGAACATGCCGTTGGTGGAGGTGTGTGGTGTTTGTTGGGGGAGCTTGAGACTTTTTTAGTGGTGGTCTGGTATGAGGATGGGCCTGTGGTGTATGATGTGGAGGTAATGACTTATGTGGGTATATGTGGTGGTGGTGCTTAAACTTTGGGTTTCAATTGGTGTTGTCATGGCAATTGTTGGAACCAACAATTGTCCCCAGTATTTTCATTTATGGCAATCTGAGCTTTAGAGTTTGTCCCGATCGATTGCCCCCAATATTTTCTTTGATTTAACATGTGAAATAAATCTCGTTCTCACAGGGTTACGGCTTGTGTTTAATATGGTGCTTCCTAATCTACACTCGACATGTTTAGTGTTTGCACTCATTTCTTGCCTACAGTCATAACTTCTAGACCATTGAATTCGATATTCGTTGGATTTACGCATTCGATCTGTTACTTTCATGTGATTAGATACACAACTACCAGGTTGGAAGTCTTTAAAGCTTATAACGTGACCATGGGTGTGATGAAAGACAAGGGGACCATGGAGGGATATTTGAGGTATGTGGAGCTAAAATGGGTGACCAAAGCTGCAACTTGCTCCTTCTCTCGGATCTGCCTTCCCTGTCTTGAAGTCGTCCAGCCGATTTGCGTTGACGTTGTTTTTGAGCTTTTGGAATTGGACTTTTGAAGTCCTCCTTTACACCATTTCTCTTCTTTTTGTCATTTGGATTTCTTCGAGGCACTTCGGGTTTGCCTTTTTGTTTCATCCTTTCTTGACTTCGCTTTCGGGGTTCTTGTGTCTCCCGGTTTTGAGCTTTGAGAGTTGTTTCGATGTGAGCACTTTGGATCCTGTGTCACTCTAGGACCATTTACGGATCGCTTTGTCATGCTGAGAGCGGCATTGCTTCTTTGAACTGATGAAAATGTTATCTGAGAGTCGGGCTCCTCGCTTCCTTTGGTTACCGGGTCGGACATTCATCATCGACTGGCTTGTTTTGTAGAGCTTATAATATCGAAAAGAGATATATGAAAGGATCAGCGGGGGTGCCTAGGGTTTAATGTCAAGGTTTACAAGCTTTTGGCTATGTGGTGTTGTACCTAGGTGCTTCGTCATTCCTGGTAGTTGTATATCTGCTCTTTGTTACTTTTCACAGATCTAAGTGTAAATCTACAAATTATCTCCTTTGGTGAGAGTTATGTCGTTTACCTTACCTTTGAATGTGGTCTCACCAGAGTCGTGTAAAAATGACACGCTCGTTCACTCATGGTTTTTCCGCTCAAGACACTCTCATGTAGGGATGGCAATGGGTGACAGATGTCCGTTTCACCCGATCACCCGACCCGCAAAAACGGGTGAAAAACCCAAAAAAAATGGGTGAAAAACGGGTAACAAGTGAAACGGGTGCGGGTGACTAGTCGAGTGAACATTTTTCACCCGGTCACCCGACCTGTTCACCCGATCCGTCACCCGTATGTATTATTTTAAGTAAAAAATATATACTTATTCCATATTTGTTGAGATATTTTATAAATATTTTGGTTAATACTCTATGTTTTGAGTATGTTGTTGACATTAGTTGATGTGGTATGTATTACAAACTCAAAAAAACTACCAAAAATGATTAAGGAAATTAACTACTACAAAAGTTGAAGGACTACTAATCAAGAAAAAAAAAACTTAATGGAGAGAATAAGATAGCAATCTCTAATGACGCTGAACTGTTTGGTGCCAATGTACTGAAGACTCGAGCTCTCAACCGTCGGGACGCCATTGAGATGACCGTGATCATCTTCCTTCTGAACTTTGAGTAGGCTCTGTAAGACGTCTGAACTAGGAATGCCTAAATCTTTTCCAAACTGAAAGTGAAGAGCATGGGCTAGAGTGATTCCTAGACTACAACGGATGTGTGAGCCTGAATACCGTTAACCTGGAATTGGAGCAAACAGACTGAAGGAAGCCACATGGACCGTGAATGGGCCACTGGGCCGAGAGGGAAACCTTAAAGTCTAAGATTTGTTTGATGTTCTTGTTGGGCCATGAGGCCAGAAACTAGAATGAATGAGTAATGCAAACTATCTTGAATTCAAATTTTTATGCTATGGGCCGAAATTCTGGATTGAGAGCGAAAATCATGGGCCAAAACTATGAATTGGTCTATGGGTCCAGATGGAATGAGTTATGAGTGTGGTACTTGGCCCGGAATGTGTTTGGGCTAGGAATGAGGAACGTGAATCAGAATGACTTCTAAAATTATGTTCTAGATTGGAATCTTAGGCTGAAACCTAAACTAATGGTTCTGATTCGGCCTAAGTAATGACGCCTAAATCTAGGACTTTGGGCCGGAGCCCGAATGAAAAGTCTACCTAGACTAAAATGGGCATTGGGCCGAAATGGAAAGGCCTGATTGATTTTCATGTCTCATAGATTACTTTAAGTGGATTTTTTTCCACGGGCCTGGAACTAGATTGATAATTCAAATTGGGCCGAAAGATAAATCACCTAAATCCAAAGTTTTGGGCCGAAGCCCAAATGTCTCACATACTAAACCAAACAGGGCCTTTAGGCCGCAAACAATAGAATCGCAAATTTGGGTTAGGCTGAGTTGATGTGGGAAAGGTTCCTATAAAGTTCTAGGCTGGTAGTGGGCCAGTCGTACAAGCAAACAAGGCCCACACAAATTCAACATGTCCTCACTAGACGCTTAAATCAAACCGGGTATGGATCGATCCAGAGAGGTGCTTGGGGCGTGGGCCCAGGTTACCACAAAGGAAAAGGGCTTGCACGCTATTCTCTTTGGGCTTTTGTAGGATTGGACGGCTGACTCAAATCAACTCAAGGTGTGAGTCTGTGAGATGGTTAGACTTAATCGAAGTAGGAATGCTGAAGTACTTATGATATGGAAGCACTTAGTCGAGCTAAGTGTGCGGAGGCGATTAACTTGAAGTGAAAGTGTAACACGGACTCAGTGAAACTTATTTGAAATAGCACTTGAAAGCTTGAAGGACTCAGGGAAACTCAACGAGATACACAAAATAAGTTATTTTATTTTCTGGCCTAAACAAAACAACTTACAATGCCCACTCCGTAGATGAGATCTACTTTGTGGTTTATCACTCACTTACCCTATACAATATCTGATCAGCTCAATGACAAGTGAAGTGAAACTAGGATCTTCCTAGAAAGGGTTTATCTAGAAGCTCTAACAATATGTGGTATGAATTCTCTCTCTACATCAGAAAGCAACTCTCTCTCTAATCTCTTACAATCTTTGTCACAGAAAGCGTAAGTATAAACTAACTATTACATTCCTATTTATACTAATTCTAAGTACAACGGTTAAGGGAGTCAATTCCGAATTTATCGGAACTAACTTAGTGGATGCGCGTGGAGAAATACCGTGCCAGTCTTAAGCCGCAAACTTCAGAGTCGACTGAGGCAGTCTTGTGACCGTTAGGGCGTTTGAGTGTTGATGCATTCGTTCCTTAATTGTCACAACGGTGTGACTGAGTCCTTCGTGCTTCTTAGTTTGTACAGACTCTTTTGTGCTTTGTGTACGAGATTCCTTCTTTGTGTTTTATCGAGGGCAAGTGACTCTGTTGAGGTGATTGACTATCTCAGCAACATCTTCATGCTCCAACAGTTTCCCCCTTGTTGCTGATGGTAGCAAACCTTCGTGAATCCAGATTGAGTTGACTGAGGAAATCCTGAAAACAAAAAACACAAAGAGCTAGGGGAACCGACCCTGTCAAAGTTCCCCCTTAAACAAAGCAGATAGGATAGCAGTCAAGTGACTCCGTTGTGGTTCCCCCTCAATCGTTTAAAAACTTCAAGCAAGCAGAGGCACAAAAGAGAAAAACAGAGTAATCACAGAATCAAAGTAACTAGTAGTAGAAATTTTAAAGGCAGTGCAAAAAACAACTAGAGTAGCCCGTACACCAGACGGGATTCACCGCTTTCCCCTTTTGCTTTCATCAGAGGGAAGCCTTGCAGTTAGAGAGAGTTAGTTGCAGTATTCATGAACAATCCAAAAACAGTGTTTAGAACTTACAAACAACCTAAGTTCTAGCACTACACACACACACGGGGTAATCTAGGGATCGGGGATGGGGTTCACTACGGCGGAAAGGTCAATGAGGGCTTCCTGCATTGAAGTCACATCCGTCTCAAGCCTAGTGAGTCTCTCCATCATCCTTGAGGTGCTCTGGGCCAACTCTCCCGCCTGAGTGATGAGTCGGTCGACCTTCTCCAGAAGTTGAAGGAGTCTGTCTGGATCAGCCGTCTCTTGTGGAGTGGAGGTAGTAGGCATGACCGGAGTGGTCGGAGGAGGCTGCAGCTGTGATTTTTCATTGGAGGTGAGCTTGTTCAGATAGCGGAGGTTGATGGTGTCTATTTCCTCGATGGACTCTGGTGTCGATTGCCCCAGTGGTACCTGAAAGTATTTAAACACCCTAGGAAGCCAAAAGACATAGCCTAGGGAGTGCTTGGGAGTATCGACTGAGTGGGCCAGATGATGTAGAATTAAAAAGGCCAAATTGAGAGGGTGATGGTTCAGGATGCAGTACATGATGGATGAATCGAGAGAGTTTACCAACTGGTTACCTTTTTTCGGGGGACAACATTTTTAATAACAAGAATGTGAAAGGGTTTGTGGAGAATGGAAAGATCGCCTCTTGGAATTGGAGACCCGACTTTTGTTTTGGAAGAGAAAAAGTGGTATATTTTATTATGTGGGACTCCAAGGATGTTAGGAAGGACTCCTTTGTCATAAAACTTTAGACCAGTGTGAGGGACTCCAAGAATGAAATACCCCAAACCTTGGTATGTTGGTTAAACATTAAAACATGATTTATTAAGACTAAAAAGAGTCTTAGAAACATTAGTAAACAATTTAAACCATAAAGAACACAATTAAATACCTTAAGGTCAATATGGGCTAAAATGTGCTCTAAGCTTGGAATAAGCTTGGGTAAGACCTAATGAACTTACCAAGACCTCATTTATATATTAATGAACATATTAAATCAATTACCAAAGAAAACCAAGCTTGAAAACAAGTTAAAACACAAAATGTGCTTTAAGAAGTCTTAAAGCACATTTTTGAAAAATTGTCTTGTAAATGAGTTTTGAGTGGCTAAATGTCCATCATTACTCTTAAATATATATGTGTACTATATAATATCACATTTGGGTGGCCATATCAATGGGAAATCAAAAATTTCACTTCTATGTGCCTTGTTTTTATGAATAGTGATTTTAATAAGCTATTTTGTAACATATGTTATCTTAAGTAATTAAATTGACAAATAAAGACTAAAGTACCCTTATGTAATAAAGGGGGCCGGTTTTCTCAAGTGTGGTGACTCACCACTCACTTGTTAACATGTTAAATAAATAAAATGACTAATTAAGTTACTATTTGCTTTTAAGTACAAATATCTTCTTAAAGCAAATTCTATCTTCATTCTCATTTCCCTTCTTCATTTCACACGGTTCCAACTTCTTCTTCCTCCCTTCTTGCTGTTCTCTCACGGTAATACCACCACCACCATTAAAACTCAAGCTTTGACCTCTTGTAAAATCTAGCTCACTTAACCAAATCAAAAACAAACACCACCAATCTCTTCCTCTCATCAAGCTCTTCATTTCTATCTTCTCAAAACTTCAAGAGCCCCATTTCGGTGCCATGGAGTTCCACCATTGAAGGAGCTTGAGCTTGTCTTTCTACATATTATTACTCTCATTTGCTTCTAGGTAAGGAATCTCAAATAAAAACTACATTTCCTTCATGTTTTTGCCTTGACCAAAAATGTACATTGATGGAGCTCTTTGTGTGACTTTGTTCTAGCTCCATTTCAACTCTTCATGGACTAGGTGGAGTCCTCTCTTGATATATATTCAAACTCTCTTCAAAGATCAAGGTAAAACAACTACATTAATGTTTTTGAAACGATGTAAACCTAGGGTTTACAATGAGATGAAGCTTAAAGCTTGAATACTCATTATGATGTTTGTATATTGTTTAGAACTTGACAAGGAATCAAATACCTTACCGGTTTTATAAGGAAACAAGAAAGAAGTTGTTTGGAAAAGAGGTAAATATACTAACCTAATGTTGTTTTTAATGCCTTAGGAGAAATGAGCTTATTATGCTTATTAAAACTACCTAAAGAGCAAAAAGGTGAATGACCGAGTAAATGTTCTCAAGGAGACTAGTAAAAGAATATATGTCTTGTTGTATGTATTCGCAGGTCAAAGGCATATATATTGTGGAAATTCAGTGTTTATGATTTAAGCACTTTAAGGGCCTAAGAGCCATGCATTTTAAGGGCCTAAGTGCCATGCAATTTAAATTATGCATTATATGGTAAGGTAGTGTGATTTGAGGGAAGTTTTGTGTATGAGAGTGTTCTTGGTGATTTTAGGTGTTCTTGTGTGTTTAATGGAGAAAGCAATATGTTTTGGTTTAGTAATGTTCTAGAACCCATGTCAAAATTTAGGAAATATCCAAGGAGTTCTAGGTGTTAGTGTAAGGCTTGGTGAATTAGAAGTGTTAGGAAATGACTAGGTGTTTTACAAGAGAAGATATAATGTCTTAAGTGTTCTAGGTAAAAAGAGGACTTAGACATCAAATAGGGTTTAGGTTGGTAAGAAATAATGCTTAAGAGATGGTGTTAAGATGAGAAGAAAGCATTTTGGGATAGTAGTTATCATAGGTGAGAAACACCATTTAGAAACCGAGTATAAAATGTTATAAGTGTTAAGGAATTTTACAAGGGAATGAGTGAATGTTGAGGAGTTTAAAAATGAGTTAGAACTTGAGTTGAATGGATGTTATTTGAAGTATTTAGTGTGCCACAAGGTGTTACAACACATTGGGTGACTTAAGGAAAAATTTGGAACAATTTGGAGAATTCCTAGGAAGTTCCTGCAGTAGACCGACCCGGGGGACCGACCCTGGCAGGGTCGGTCGGACTGTAAATGGCAGGTTGAAAATGGTTCTATTGGAGACCGACCCAGGGGACCGACCCTGTCTGGGTCGGACGGATAGAAAAGAAAGACGGTAAATGTCTCTGTAAGAGACCGACCCGAGGGTAGGGTCGGTCGGTAGGGTCGGTCGGACCAAAATTTGTAAAAAAAAAACATGTGACTTATGTAGTTAACCCTAGGGGGTATAATGAAGGTAACCTAGGGTAAGTTAGACATCAGAATATACCTAGGAACATTTGGTAAAGTTATACAATTAATGGAGGTGGAGAACTAAGGTAACAACATTTGAAAAATGACATTTTATCAATTCTGTAGGTTTGGTCCGGGACCTAGGTTATGGTTAGAGTCCCGGACCAGGGGTGTAAATTAGGCCGAGAGTCACATAACAATGTGGTCCGGGACTTGGGTCTTGTGCAAGGACCCGGACCACCCCCCCCCCCCCTGAATTACCCCCGAGAGTTGAGTTAGCTTCTGGTCCGGGACTTAAGCTAGGGACCAAATCCCGGACCACTATAAAACTTGGTTTTAGGTATTTAAATGATGTCTAATGATAGGGATAAGTTAGTAATGATATTATAAGGTTATATAAGACATGTTAGGAGTGTTATAATGACATTTAAAAGATGAGAAGTTAAAACAAAATGTGGAAATGAGTTGACTAGTAATGTGAAGTAGTTAATGTGATAGTGGACTAGTGCGTTAATTAACCGACGTTACTAAATGTGTTTAGGATTCTCTCAAGGTGGAAACCAGTCGAGGCAAGGACCAAGGTATGGTTTTCTTGCAGTCTGTTGTCTACCGGTTTACACCGGCTTGGGTGTTGTTTGCTTTTCTGAGTGTTACGACCTTATAAGACTTGAGGCATGAAAAGAGTTTACAGTTGTTATACATTATGATGTTGTAATGTTGTGACTCCTTTCCCTTGGTGTGTCGAACAAGACCTAAATATTTGCTGGTATGTGACTTAACAAAATATTGTGTGACCACTAACAAGTGCTAATCGGGGGGAGTGAGGAGTCCGGTATGTTCCGGCCACACGTGTGAGGACGGGAGTCGATGTCATATCCGGTTCGGCTCTCTTGGTGTATGTATAGGTGGTATTCCAATTTGGTTTCAACCTTCCCTTAGCTTATCCAAAGCTAGTTTACTGACTCACGTCGGGCCACAGGGGCATACAAATGTTATTTCGGTGTGCTTGGGATCACTATATCCGACACACCTTGGGTTTAAGTTAGCCGTTCAAATAACAGGACGGTAACGAGGTAAGTAACGAGCTTGGTATGAGATTGGCAACAATCTCTGTGCTCATGGTGTATACTAACTATGGTGGAAGGTTCTTGATGTGAACCGTTTTTATGGTGTTATGTATTGTTGTGGTGCTATGCAATTTCCCTTGCTATGCTATGGTATATATATGTTGGATGTTTAAAATGAATGCCATGTTATCATGACAATTGGTTGCGCGTATCCCGGTAGCCGATGGGCTGCGCGTTAACCATACCAGCAAAGGTTGCTGACCCCCTCAGGGGCTCCATATTTTTACTACAGGATGAGGATCGAAGAAGCGGAGTGGCTCTAGATCCTAGGTCGTTGATGTACTTTTGGTTATTTTGGTTGTTGAGCCCGGGACGCGCCTGTGCTCCCGAGGCATTACGTTTTGGTACCGTTGGTTAAACAGTAGCGGATGTTTACAGTTGGTAGTTGTGATGTAAATTAAATACTCGGTATTGTTGGTTATGTATATATGTGGATGTTAGGACCTATGCTCGGGAGTCTGATCATCAGACCGATACACTTGTATTTATTCAGCCTAGTTAACCACGTGGGTGGTTAACGGCGTTGTAACACCAAAGCGTTAGTTATTGTTTGGTTGGTTATTTCCGCTGCAATTTCGGTAGTTGGTAGGGGCGTTGTAGGGTGTTACAAAAAGTGGTATCAGAGCGAAGTATCGCTCTGATGACTAGAATGCCGAGCTAGAAATATACCGAGTTAGGAAACCTAACCATAGTTACCTAAGTGAACAGATTTGGGAAGGTTAACCACTAACTAAGTGTGGAATTACCTTGTTATCGGGAAGATGCTACAACCGTTGGACCGATAAGTGTGCAAGCATAATGCTAATGAAATGTTCATATGAATTCAGATGTCAGGTAGACCACGAGGTAGGGGACGCGGGCGCGGTACTGGAGGTACGGGTGACCAGGGCGATGATACTACGGCACAGACCATGGCTGAGGCAGTAGCAGCCGCCGTAGCCCAGATGGTACCCCAGATGGTTGCTGCATTACAGCAAGGGCAACAGCCCGGAGTTCAGCCACCACCACCACCGCCACGAGAGACCAATTGGGTCAAGGCGTTGGCTGATCTGAGGCCACCCTCATTTAGTGGGGAGACCGATCCCCGTAAGCTGGAGGCGTACATCTCCGAAATGGAGACCGCCTTCGAAACCTTAGCAGTACCTGAGCAGGTCAAGGTTCGACTTGCTGCATATTACTTGAAGGGCTCGGCACAGAGCTGGTGGAAGCTAGTAAGAGAGGCCAGAGTGGCTGACCCGACTTTTCAGTGGAGGGAGTATACGGCTCTACTGCGAGCCAAGTACTACCCAATACATGTGCAAGAGGCCAAGCGCCTGGAGCTGGACAGTTTGAGGCAAGGGGATAAGATGACGGTAGATGAGTACTACTCAGCCTTCATCGGACTTATCCACCTGCTACCGGATCTGGGTTACTCAGACCGGATTCTTGTGAACCGTTTCTACAACGGACTGAACTATCGCCTACGCTATGGCATGGGGCCTACTGGATATACCACTTTGCAGGTAATGGGACTACAGTGTAATGTGAATAAGTGTGTACAGTGTGTTAATGTGATATGAATTTGTTTGGCGGGGCATAACTGACACCCTAATTATAGGAGTGCTATCATGCCGCTGCAATTGTGGAGATCACCGTCCGTCTGAGGGACGAGGAGAGTGCGCTCAAGCGCAAGGCTATGAACGAGGGCCAAGGCACGCAAGGGCAATGGGGAGGGAAGAAGAAGAAGTCATACCCCCAGTCCCAGAAAGGACAGCAACAGGGTGGCAAGGGCCAGACCCAGACCACCACTGCTGAGGAGCCTCTGCAGCTCACCTATGCGTATGCGGCCAACCCCTACGTTCCCACCCACCTAAGGGTAATTATTTAACCATGTGTAATAAGTTGAAGTATGTATTGTTAAGATGTGAAGTGAGTATTGATTGTGTGTTGTTATAGCAGCTAGCGCGGGTTCTGGCCGGAGCGCCACTTTTACTGTAAGTGGTGTAACGGAGACCACCCCGGCAAAGACTGCAAGGGAAATGACGTGGTGTCATTACTGCCAGAAGATGGGGCACCGTGATTTGAGTGTTGGAGAACCCCACAGCAGGAACTATAAGCCAAAGGGGCAGTGGAAGGGTAAGACTACCGCGACCACCGAAAGCCCGAAGGCGATCATCCAGCAGTCTTCTGACAGGAAGTACACTGATTCCCAGAAGGGGAAGGGTACGGGGTCCGGCAAGGCCGCCCTGAATGTGGTGGACCGGTCTGAGGCACCAGGATCCTCTTCGAGCCAGGTACCGCCTAAACTGTTAAATGAAAAAGTGATTGCTTACCGCATTTCATGCATGAGTGTTGATTAGTGAGTCTAATGTACAACCACCTAAGTAATGAGTTAAAGAATAATACGAGAGACACCTAAATTAGACATGTGGAAAACTTAGGAACCTTCAATATCTGTTATCCAATCCCGCCCACACCAAACCCTGAAGAGACCACCATCAGCATCACCGAATTCCCACTGGAGCAATGTCAGGTTATCCAACCAGGTATGATACTCTTAAATGGATACCTGACACCGGAAGCACAAATCCACATCATCAGGCGTTGCAACGAACTTGGAGCAGCACCAGGAGGTTTTACACACCCGAATACCCGAGCGGTTCGAAGATGAAGCTGAAGATGATGTGCATGGGTAAGGACTGGAATCCCTACACCAAGTCATATCAGGATGTACGAGCTGAAGACGGAGCAACTGTACCAGGCATACCTGAGGAGTTCCTTGCGGTCGTTAACCACGCCGTGGGAATTGCTCAGCAAGTTGAATCAGGACCGATCCCGAATGTTAAAGCGGACTTGTGTATTGTGAACTTCTACCAGAAAGGTGGACGGTTAGGGTTACACCAAGATAAGGACGAGTCACCCGAGTCTCTAAGTAAGGGAGTACCCGTGGTGTCTTGGTCCATTGGTGATACCGCAGTGTTTATGTACGGCGAGCAGAAGCGTGGTGATCTCGCAAAGAAGCTAGTGTTGAAGTCAGGTGATGTATTAATCATGGGAGGACAATCAAGGATGTTATACCACGGTATCAAGAAGATTAAATTGAATACCGCACCATCGACAGTGGTAAATGCCACACATCTGAAACCCGGACGTTTGAATTTGACCTTCAGGCAGTTTTGAGCCTTGTGTAATCATGTAATGTAATAAGCCAGTTGTATGTTAAGGAAGCTATCTATAGCCATGTCTACAACGTAACCCACTTATGGTGTAAAGACTGTGTTAATGAATAAAGGGATGTTGTTTGGAGTGTATCAACGTGTTACTACCGTATACTTATGAGTTTGCCAATGAATTAGGCTGTGCACTCGGAACGGGAGGTATACTGAGTGTCTGCAATAAGGCAGAAGCCGGCAAGAGCGGCACAATCCTCACCGGTACCTTTCCAGTGAATGGCGTGGATGCATCGATCTTGTTCGACTCTGGAGCCTCACACACATTCATTTCGCTATCATTTGCGAAGAGGCTGGGGTTAGACGGTGAAGAGATGCCAGACTTCGTGGTCACCCTCCCGTCGAAAGAGCGGATCAGGTGTACCCGTTGTTACCGAGATGCTGTTGTACGAATCAGAGATGAGGAGTTTCCGATCGACTTGATAGAGTTCGACGGACTAGGTTTTGATGTGATTGTCGGGATGAACTGGTTGGAGCGGTACAAGGGTAGAATCCTATGTGCCGAGCATCGACTGCTTCTTAGAAGTCCATCTGGGGTTACCATATCTTACCGCCAGAGGCCTAGGGAGCCTTCGACACAGATCATCACCGCCATGGCTATGTATCGTGAGTTACGACGAGGAAATGATGTATACCTCTGCTATGTCCAGGACATAGAGAGAGACCCTGAGTTTAGCCCAGATGTGCCGGTAGTGTCGGAGTTTCCTGATGTATTTCCTAAGGAACTGCCGGGCATGCCGCCAGCACGAGAGGTTGAGTTTGAGATTGACTTAGTTCCGGGCACCGGACCCATTGCGAAGGCACCTTATCGTATGGCTCCAGCAGAGATGACAGAGCTCAAGGAGCAGCTGAGAGACCTACTCGACAAGGGCTTTATCCGCCCTATGTTTCACCATGGGGAGCGCCGGTCCTCTTCGTGAAGAAGAAGGACGGTAGCCTCCGCCTGTGTATTGATTACCGGGAGCTGAATGCTGTTACGGTGAAGAACCGTTACCCGTTACCACGCATCGACGATCTATTTGATCAGCTGAGGGGAGCATCAGTATTCTCCAAGATAGACCTACGTTCCGGATACCATCAGATTGCCATCCGTGACAGTGATATCGAAAAGACAGCATTCAGAACTAGGTATGGGCATTATGAGTTCACAGTTATGCCGTTTGGCTTATCCAATGCACCAGCAAAGTTCATGGACTTAATGAACCGTTTGTTCCAAGATCAGTTGGACAAATCAGTGGTAGTCTTCATCGATGACATACTTGTGTATTCGAAATCGAGAGGTGAGCATGAAAGCCACCTGAGAGATGTATTGCAAACATTGAGGAAGAATCAGCTGTATGCTAAATTTTCTAAATGTGAGTTTTGGTTGAACCAAGTATCCTTTCTTGGACATGTGATTTCTGAGGCCGGGATCGCTGTTGATCCGGCAAAGATAGATGCAGTGCGCACCTGGCCTAGGCCGAAGACAGTTACCGATATCAGGAGCTTCCTCGGTCTGGCAGGTTACTATAGGAGGTTTGTGAAGGACTTCTCCAGTGTCTCGAAGCCGATGACTTCCTTGATGAAGAAGGATGCACCATTCGAGTGGACAGTCGACTGTGAGAGTTCTTTTCAGAGTCTCAAGGATGCTCTGACATCTGCACCGGTTCTGACACTACCAGACGGTCCAGATGGTTTTGAGGTCTATTGCGACGCATCAGGCAGGGGTATGGGTTGTGTGTTGATGCAACACGGGAAGGTCGTAGCGTACGCCTCCCGACAGCTGAAGAAGCATGAAGAGAACTACCCTACCCACGACTTAGAATTGGGGGCCATTGTCTTCGCGCTGAAGATATGGCGACATCACTTGTATGGGGTAAGTGTGACGATTTATTCTGACCACAAGAGTTTAAAGTACTTGTTCACTCAGAAGGAGTTGAACATGAGGCAAAGAAGGTGGGTTGAATTTCTGAATGACTACGACATTAATCTGCAATATAAGGAGGGTAAGGAAAATGTGGTAGCTGACGCATTGAGTCGCCGAGCACACTCTCTCCATTCGCTAGTCTCTCATACTGGCTTGGTTGAAGAGGTGCGGAGTGCTCAGATGACGGATCAGTATATGATGGAGATTAGACAGAAGCTTATTGATGGCACATTCGAGGGTCAGAAGTACGACTTCAGACTCCACGATGATGACCTGATTAGGCTTAATGGCCGACTGTGTATACCTAGGAGTAGCGCTGAGTTGAAGGAGCGCATATTGAGTGAATCCCATTGTTCTACTACTTCGATTCACCCCGGAGCTTCAAAGATGTATAAAGGTATGAAAAGATATTTTTGGTGGACTGGAATGAAAAAGGACGTGAATGACTATGTGTTGAGGTGTCTCACTTGCTAGAAGGTCAAGTTTGAGCACCGACGGCCTGGTGGTATGGTACAGCCAATGCCAGTGCCTGAGTGGAAGTTCCATGATATTTCCATGGACTTCGTAGTAGGGCTTCCGCCTACAAGGGGAGGTCTGAATATGATTTGGGTTGTTGTTGACCGACTGACCAAGGTGGCTCGATTCATACCGATGAAGGACACCTGGAAAGTGGCAAAATTGGCAGAACTCTTTGATAGAGAAATTGTAAGACATCATGGTGTACCAAAGACGATTGTATCTGACAGAGATACCAGATTCCTATCCAGATATTGGAAGTCTACGCGAGAAGCATTGGGTACCGAACTGAAATTGAGTACAGCGTTTCACCCACAGACCGATGGTCAGAGTGAGCGCACCATTCAGACACTTGAGGATATGCTACGTGCATGTGCACTTGACTTTCAGACCAGCTGGATTGACAAGTTACATCTGATCGAGTTTAGCTACAACAACAGTTACCATGCTTCGATCAAGATGTCTCCCTTCCAGGCCTTGTACGGTAGACCATGCCGCACGCCATTATGCTGGGATGAGTCGAGTGAGACGGTCATTATAGGACCAGAGTATCTGGAAAGGTTCAGGCAGAAGTTCGCCAGATCCGGGCTAACATGAAAGCAGCTCAGGATAGACAGAAGTCGTACGCTGATGTGCGCAGACGTGACCTGGAGTTCGCCGTAGGCGATCAGGTATTTCTTAGAGTATCCCCCATGAAGGGAGTATTCGTTTTGGCCAGAAGGGCAAGTTGAGCCCGAAATATGTGGGTCCTTATGTTGTGACGGAGCGGATCGGTCCGGTAGCTTATAGACTTGATTTATCGCCGAGCTGGGCAAGGTACATGATGTATTTCATGTGTCCCAGTTGAAGAAGTATATGTCTCATCCGTCTCATGTGCTTCAGCCGGAAAGGCTAACCTTAGAGCCGACCATGCGATCAGTGGAGACTCCCGTACGGATTCTGGATACTAAGACTCGAGACACTCGCCATAAGTCCGTGAGACTGGTGAAGGTCCTCTGGTCTAACCAGGACGTCGAGGAGGCCACTTGGGAGCTGGAGGATAAGATGAAGGCGAAGTACCGTCATTGTTTGCTTCTTAGTGTTTATATGTATAGGGTACGGGGCGTACCCCTTTTAAGGGGGGTAGAGCCGTTTCGGTTATGGTTGTGTGCGACATGTATATGTATACATTGTCTATGTTATGTTACAGACCGTTGTGTCTGAATGGTATTATGTGGTTTGGACCTTGAGTCCGTTGTGGTGTAAGTATGATGGTAATGTTGGTAATGATGTTTTTGGTAGATTGAAATACCCCAAACCTTGGTATGTTGGTTAAACATTAAAACATGATTTATTAAGACTAAAAAGAGTCTTAGAAACATTAGTAAACAATTTAAACCATAAAGAACACAATTAATACCTTAAGGTCAATATGGGCTAAAATGTGCTCTAAGCTTGGATAAGCTTGGGTAAGACCTAATGAACTTACCAAGACCTCATTTATATATTAATGAACATATTAAATCAATTACCAAAGAAAACCAAGCTTGAAAACAAGTTAAAACACAAAATGTGCTTTAAGAAGTCTTAAAGCACATTTTTGAAAATTGTCTTGTAAATGAGTTTTGAGTGGCTAAATGTCCATCATTACTCTTAAATATCTATGTGTACTATATAATATCACATTTGGGTGGCCATATCAATGGGAAATCAAAATTTCACTTCTATGTGTCTTGTTTTTATGAATAGTGATTTTAATAAGCTATTTTGTAACATATGTTATCTTAAGCAATTAAATTGACAAATAAAGACTAAAGTACCCTTATGTAATAAAGGGGGCCAGTTTTCTCAAGTGTGGTGACTCACCACTCACTTGTAACATGTTAAATAAATAAAATGACTAATTAAGTTTATTTTGCTTTTAAGTACAAATATCTTCTTAAAGCAAATTCTATCTTCATTCTCATTTCCCTTCTTCATTTCACACGGTTTCCAACTTCTTCTTCCTCCCTTCTTGCTGTTCTCTCACGGTAATACCACCACCACCATTAAAACTCAAGCTTTGACCTCTTGTAAAATCTAGCTCACTTAACCAAATCAAAAACAAACACCACCAATCTCTTCCTCTCATCAGCTCTTCATTTCTATCTTCTCAAAACTTCAAGAGCCCCATTTCGGTGCCATGGAGTTCCACCATTGAAGGAGCTTGAGCTTGTCTTTCTACATATTATTACTCTCCTTTGTCTAGGTAAGGAATCTCAAATAAAAACTACATTTCCTTCATGTTTTTGCCTTGACCGAAAATGTACATTGATGGAGCTCTTTGTGTGACTTTGTTCTAGCTCCATTTTCAACTCTTCATGGACTAGGTGGAGTCCTCTCTTGATATATATTCAAACTCTCTTCAAAGATCAAGGTAAAACAACTACATTAATGTTTTTGAACGATGTAACCTAGGGTTACAATGAGATGAAGCTTAAAGCTTGAATACTCATTATGATGTTGTATATTGTTTAGAACTTGACAAGGAATCAAATACCTTACCGGTTTTATAAGGAAACAAGAAAGAAGTTGTTTGGAAAAGAGGTAATATACTAACCTAATGTTGTTTTTAATGCCTTAGGAGAAATGAGCTTATTATGCTTATTAAACTACCTAAAGAGCAAAAGGTGAATGACCGAGTAAATGTTCTCAAGGAGACTAGTAAAAGAATATATGTCTTGTTGTATGTATTCGCAGGTCAAAGGCATATATATTGTGGAAATTCAGTGTTTATGATTTAAGCACTTTAAGGGCCTAAGAGCCATGCATTTTAAGGGCCTAAGTGCCATGCAATTTAATTATGCATTATATGGTAAGTAGTGTGATTTGAGGGAAGTTTTGTGTATGAGTGTTCTTGGTGATTTTAGGTGTTCTTGTGTGTTTAATGGAGAAAGCAATGTTTTTGGTTTAGTAATGTTCTAGAACCCATGTCAAAATTTAGGAAATATCCAAGGAGTTCTAGGTGTTAGTGTAAGGCTTGGTGAATTAGAAGTGTTAGGAAATGACTAGGTGTTTTACAAGAGAAGATATAATGTCTTAAGTGTTCTAGGTAAAAAGAGGACTTAGACATCAACTAGGTTTAGGTTGGTAAGAAATAATGCTTAGAGATGGTGTTAAGATGAGAAGAAAGCATTTTGGGATAGTAGTTATCATAGGTGAGAAACACCATTTAGAAACCGAGTATAAAATGTTATAATGTTAAGGAATTTTACAAGGGAATGAGTGAATGTTGAGGAGTTTAAAAATGAGTTAGAACTGAGTTGAATGGATGTTATTTGAAGTATTTAGTGTGCCACAAGGTGTTACAACACATTGGTGACTTAAGGAAAAATTTGGAACAATTTGGAGAATTCCTAGGAAGTTCCTGCAGTAGACCGACCCGGGGGACCGACCCTGGCAGGGTCGGTCGGACTGTAAATGGCAGGTTGAAAAATGGTTCTGTTGGAGACCGACCCAGGGGACCGACCCTGTCTGGGTCGGTCGGATAGAAAAGAAAGACGGTAAATGTCTCTGTAAGAGACCGACCCGAGGGTAGGGTCGATCGGTAGGGTCGGTCGGACCTAAATTTGTAAAAAAAAAAACACATGTGACTTATGTAGTTAACCCTAGGGGGTTAATGAAGGTAACCTAGGGTAAGTTAGACATCAGAATATACCTAGGAACATTTGGTAAAGTTATACAATTAATGGAGGTGGAACTAAGGTAACAACATTTGAAAAATGACATTTTATCAATTCTGTAGGTTGGTCCGGGACCTAGGTTATGGTTAGAGTCCCGACCAGGGGTGTAAATTAGGCCGAGAGTCACATAACAATGTGGTCCGGGACTTGGGTCTTGTGCAAGGACCCGGACCACCCCCCCCCCCCCCCTGAATTACCCCCGAGAGTTGAGTTAGCTTCTGGTCCGGGACTTAAGCTAGGGACCAAATCCCGGACCACTATAAAACTTGGTTTTAGGTATTTAAATGATGTCTAATGATAGGGATAAGTTAGTAATGATATTATAAGGTTATATAAGACATGTTAGGAGTGTTATAATGACATTTTAAAAGATGAGAAGTTAAAAAATGTGGAAATGAGTTGACTAGTAATGTGAAGTAGTTAATGTGACAGTGGACTAGTGCGTTAATTAACCGACGTTACTAAATGTGTTTAGGATTCTCTCAAGGTGGAAACCAGTCGAGGCAAGGACCAAGGTATGGTTTTCTTGCAGTCTGTTGTCTACCGGTTTACACCGGCTTGGGTGTTGTTTGCTTTTCTGAGTGTTACGACCTTATAAGACTTGAGGCATGAAAAGATTTACAGTTGTTATACATTATGATGTTGTAATGTTGTGACTCCTTTCCCTTGGTGTGTCGAACAGGACCTAAATATTTGCTGGTATGTGACTTAACAAAATATTGTGTGACCACTAACAAGTGCTAATCGGGGGGAGTGAGGAGTCCGGTATGTTCCGCCACACGTGTGAGGACGGGAGTCGATGTCATATCCGGTTCGGCTCTCTTGGTGTATGTATAGGTGGTATTCCAATTTGGTTTCAACCTTCCCTTAGTTATCCAAAGCTAGTTTACTGACTCACGTCGGGCCACAGGGGCATACAAATGTTATTTCGGTGTGCTTGGGATCACTATATCCGACACACCTTGGGTTTAAGTTAGCCGTTCAAATAACAGGACGGTAACGAGGTAAGTAACGAGCTTGGTATGAGATTGGCAACAATCTCTGTGCTCATGGTGTTACTAACTATGGTGGAAGGTTCTTGATGTGAACCGTTTTTATGGTGTTATGTATTGTTGTGGTGCTATGCAATTTCCCTTGCTATGCTATGGTATATATATGTTGGATGTTTAAATGAATGCCATGTTATCATGACAATTGGTTGCGCGTATCCCGGTAGCCGATGGGCTGCGCGTTAACCATACCAGCAAAGGTTGCTGACCCCTCAGGGGCTCCATATTTTTACTGCAGATGAGGATCGAAGAAGCGGAGTGGCTCTAGATCCTAGGTCGTTGATGTACTTTTGGTTATTTTGGTTGTTGAGCCCGGGACGCGCCTGTGCTCCCGAGGCATCGTTTTGGTACCGTTGGTTAAACAGTAGCGGATGTTTACAGTTGGTAGTTTGATGTAAATTAAATACTCGGTATTGTTGGTTATGTATATATGTGGATGTTAGGACCTATGCTCGGGAGTCTGATCATCAGACCGATACACTTGTATTTCAGCCTAGTTAACCACGTGGGTGGTTAACGGCGTTGTAACACCAAAGCGTTAGTTATGTTTGGTTGGTTATTCCGCTGCGATTTCGGTAGTTGGTAGGGGCGTTGTAGGGGTGTTACAAAGAATGTCAGATAGTTTTGAAAGATCTAAGAAAATAGCGGTGGAAGTAACAAAAGACTGTGCCGCACCATTTTGGATAACAAGATTTTGATAGAAATCGAGGGACTCTTGCAAGAACCACTCAGAAACTTCTGAAAACAAGTGTTTCCAACCCTAAGCCTCTAGTATTTTGACAAGATCTCCAAGATGAGTGGAAAGTGCCCAAGAGAAGTCTAGAAATTTACCCTTAACAAGATTGTGATCCAGAGCAGGATCGGAGAGCATGTAGCGTTGAGAGAAGGGGTCTATCTTGGCACTGCGACATTGTGTTTTTGGAGGCTTCTGAGACTTGGTCGAAGTAGCACCGGTGGAGGTGCCATGACTTACAGCTGGCACCGTTGCTTGCTCTTGAACTAAGGAGGACTCATCGGTGGCAGAGAAGACTGTGGGTGACAATCCAGGTAAGGGTTTGTGCGTAGGATACATTTGACTGTAGGGTGTTGGGCTGTGGATTTTCGTTTTCGGGGTTTAGGCTTAGGGGATTCTGGTGGAGTTGGGGTTACAGATTTTTCGGGGGATTGTTTAGGGGAGTGTGTGGGTTCTTTAGTGGTTTTTCTGGGTTAGGGTTTGGCTGTTCTGGTGGCGTGGGTGATGACGGTGGTTTGGCTGGTGGTGGAATGGTTTTGATTGGGGTTATTTCCTCAGTGCCGGTCTCAATGACCTCCGTCAGGACGACGGAAGGAGGTGTGGGTTGCGGGGAGGGGTGCAGGTGGATTGTGGTGGTGTGCCAGTTTTTATGGGAGAAAGGGTGTTTTCAGTGGTGGTGGTTTGTTGTGGTGTAGCCATGGACTGAAGGTAGGCTTGGAGCCGAATTGGATCTTGGAAGATTTCGGCTGGAATGGTGACGCAGTTGAAGTTAATTCCGGCCATGGTAAATGGTTGGGTGAGTGTAATGGAAAGCGGAAGTGGGAAGAACTGGGGAGTGGTGACACTAGTTATAGGCTAAGTGGGTCGACAAAAGTGGCAGAGTTTTTCGGTTGCGTGTGTCAGTGATTATGGTTGGGGTGCGAGAGATCAACGGCGGGGATTTCACAGATCAGGTGGGGATCACTGTTGAGCAGAAATATATGTTACTATACTTCTACCTAGGCAGTGTACCTATCGTTTTGCGGGTATAGTGAATGAAGTGGGGTTGTCGATCTCAGGGACCTCGTTCAATTAATTGACAATTTATTTACTAACCGAGAAAACTAAACTAAGTAAACAGGAAACGTCACTTTTTCAGGTTTTACTTAATTTAATAAAAAGAATGACTAAACAAACTAACATAAAATAATGAAAACAGTAAAAAGATAAACTAAATAGAGAAATAAAGATTGAATTTAAAGAAGCACCCCGGATTGTTCTGCAAACCTTCACTTTATTAGTCTATCAATAAACTCCTCCCTAATTCTGCAATAAACTCAGGAATTATAAATAGTTCGTTGACCGGTCCCTGTACAACGAACCCTAACTAACTAAAATAACAAGCCGCAAACCATGCCCAAGTTATCAAGTTAATAGCATGAAACACAATTCCTATTGGAGACAGATTAACCTATAGGCAAACCATGCTTCTAGTCGTTAATCCGGTTTAACTTCCTATGTCTTGTTAACTAATCTCAGCGCCACATTTTGATTAGAAAACTACAAGAATTGCTTTAATAATTAGCTAGAAAATTAAAGCGCATGAAGAACAAGAATTAAACTACTGCAATTATAATCAGAGAAAAAGATTACAAAATAACTATAAAGATTCGGTTTGCTACCCCAACCCGGGGAGCTAAACTAACTACTCAGAAATAAACATAAAAATAACAAAAATAATAGAAGTGGTGGTGAGATGGTGCTATATGGTGGTGCAGTGGTATCGGTGTAGTCGAATGTGATATGTGGTGCTGGTGGTGTTCAAACAGGATGGGTGTGGTGATGGATATGGTAGTATGGAGGATGGTGTATGGTGGTGATGTGAACGATTTGGAGTTGCTGAATCGGAAGAGAGGCGTGAGAGGCTAATGCCTCTGTCGAGGCGTGAATCCCCAGTTCGAACCCTCCCCCTTCTTTTTATAAGCTCCGCCGACTTCCTTCTATCAATTGTGAGAGAATTTGCAATCACAAATGTAAAAATCATTATCTTTATCTCCACGTCATTAGTGTGAAGCCGTTAATGAGATAACATGGGCAATTGATTAATTCCCCTCGTCATGAAGTGGTGGGCCGCCGTGATGATGGTATAACAAGAATTATTAACATGTGGTGATGACATAACATGATGAATTTGCCTGGTGCAGCACGTGAATGTGGAGAATTAATCCCGTGGCCGTGAGTCATGCATATATATATAATATCACAATAAATGTAAATCTGAGACTTTTTCCTGCATTTGACACATAAAATATATCAGTTCACATCAAAACATAAATTTAAGGAAAATCACATGATAAGTGTAAAATATATCATGAATTGTTATGAAAATAGGAAGAATTAAAACCCTAAAAGTAGATATATTTCACACTTATCAAACTTCCTCACACTTAGCTTTTGCTTGTCCTCAAGCAAATAAAGAATAAAACCTTCTCTAAGGCCGTAGCATCGAACCTCAGGATCAAACAAGTGCAGAAGGAAATCAAGCAAAATGGCAATCAAAAGAATAATCCTGCTCTTAGCTGTTAGTTTTCGCAAACAGTGAAAAAGAAATGTTATGCAAAAGCATGGACAAGTTTGATTGCATAAACTAAATATAGGATAGTTTGGGATCTTCCACCAATTTCTTTCCTCTAACCTTTGGATGACAAGGGGTGTGAAGTAACACCTTATTCCGTGATACCTTTCAACACCACGTACTCATGATCAGAAACAAAAAAAAACTAAACTGCAATTAACTTTTCTTTCGCATGCAAAAACATTCTTCTTCAAGAAATATATACAAAACAAACGAATTATTGTGAATTGCAGAGTTATTCCGTAACCCAGACTTTTCTCTCTATCCTTGTAACGGTGTTGGGTCAACTATCCCAGATCCCGAGACCTTAGGTAGATAGGTGTTAAGGCACCCCTAGGACTTAATAACCGGATAGACGAGGCCTGCTTTGTTAGGAAAATTTCTGATCAGCGGAGTACCTTGCCTTATCCTTTCATTCCAAACTTTTACATCATTTCCAAAATCCCAAACTAAACTAATTCAGTCACACAATCAGCTAATCCACCAAATTTCAGTGAAAACAGAATTAGTTTGAATAAAAACAAGTTAGATTAGACAAACAGCTTTAAGCAAGAGAATTCTTGAGGTTGTCACCTGGCTCAACTTCAAACTTCCACAAACATTCTCACCCAAGAATTCAATATTTATAAGCACTCAGAGAAGTGATTCTCTCAAAGCAAGAAGACAATAAAAAACAAGTGTGGCATTTAAGTACAACTGGCATATTTTCAGGGAAAGGTCTCTACTTCCTCACACTTAAGAGGAGCAATGTCCTCATTGTTCAAAAATAAAAATCATGAAAAGACCTTTCAAAATATGCCAAACTCATGAAGAATTTCATTCAGAACAATATGAACTGATAAAATAGATAAGCATTAAAAGCATGATAGGCTGAACACTAACATTAAAAAATAAAGGAAACTGAAACTCCCCTGATATCATAGATTGAGGAAGGTTCCCTTCCTCACACTTAAGCTCGAACAAGGGGGCAGTAGTGTTCCTCACACTTGCGTCCAAGCAAGTGTCCAGCCTTGGAGAACATCAAGCACCATAAAATGTTTCACCTGCACACACTCACAACTACCACAAAAACGCTGAAAGCGTTGCATTAAAGCACGGGCACCATCGCCACTTCTAAAGAAAAACAAAATAAACCTAAGAAATAAATTAAAGCTGTAAATAAAACCACCAAAACAAAAATAAAAACAAAAAAAATAAGAATTTAACCACTGGGTTGCCTCCCAGTAAGCTGCCCGTCTTTATAGTCTTTGGCTAGACTCCTGCTTCATTATCCCGGATCAAAAATAAAAGTAGACAGCAGCTTTGCCAGGAAAACAAAGTAGGCAGTAATTAAAAGCAAACCACCTGGATCAAAACAAAGCGTTACATTGGCAAATAACATAGGAAAATAAATACTCCACAAAACCTGGTGTTTGAGGAGGTACTGCTGGTAACGCTGCTCAATCAGAAGACCAGGTGTGAATGGCTCTTCTTCCTCAAATTCGAGGACATAAACGTCCTCCTCCTTTTGTTGAGGCACTTGGAGGCAAGGTTGAAATTGTAGATCAATTGGTGGTGGTGCTTTCTCAGATTCGAGAATATAGATATCCTCTTCCAGTTGGTGAGGCTCAATTATGCAATCCTGCTCATCGACAACTGCAGTTAACACATCAATTCCTTCATTCTCTATGAAATCATCCACTGCTGGTGTCTCTACTCGCTCGAAGTTAGACTCAGGCAAGATATTATGCTCTACGGGTGTAGGACTTTCCCACCAATAAAGTTCTCGATCAGATTGTGGTGGTGGTTGATATCCAATCAGTCTTTGAAAAGCAAGTACTGCTTCCCGCTTGCGCTGCAAAGCTTGTTCCACCATCAATCTCGTCTCCTCGTCGTAACTGCTCTCCATTCAGCAACTAGCCTATCAAACACAAAAAATTAAAAAAAACAAGGTAAACTAGAAATAAAAAGAAACACAAAAACAAAAACAACTAAATAGAATAACAAAAGTGAATATAAATAAAAGAAAATTGAAGAATTAAATAACGAGTGAAAAAGGTGAAAACAGAAAATGCAAAAAAGAAAAAGAAAAACAATAAATAAAAATGCTAAAGAAAATAAAAGAACTAAAAAAAAAATAACAGATTAATTCCTATACGTATCAAGAACTAACCGTACGAAATCCTATACTAATCTAAAATCCTGTTTAATTGACGATACAAAAAAAAAAAAAAAACAAATCCGGAGAAAAGTTATGAAAAGGAACGAAAAAAAAAAAAAAACTCACGCACTTCTAAACCAACGAAATCGAATTCGAGGGAAAAAAAGAAATGTGTAAAGAAGTATATACACGTAATATAAAAAAAACAAGTAAGGATAAAAGTAACCTGAAAATCAAAAGGAAGAATAATAAAAAGGATCAACACGTAATACTGAACAAAAACCAAGTAACGTCAAAAAGATAAAGTAACAGAACAGGAAAAAGAAAAAGATTAAAGAAAATCAGGAAAAAAAAAAAATTATGTAAACGTGGTACTGACCAATTCGTAAAACGACCAAATAAATAAAGAAAAGTAAAATCAAAAACCAAAGGAAAAAGAAAAATAAATCAAAAGGAAAAAAAAACGCCAAGAAGTAAACGCGAATAATGAAACTCTCGTACTGTAATCGAATGAAATCAAATCACCTAATAAACTAACTAAGTCGAACCAAATTAACAAACTAAATAAAAGAAAAGAAACAAATATTAAAAAAAAACTAAAATCTCAATCAGATAAATAAAAATGTCAATTAACCGTGCCAGAGGTCCCCGGCAACGGCGCCAAAAACTTGTGAGCAGAAATATATGTTACTATACTTCTACCTAGGCAGTGTACCTATCGTTTTGCGGGTATAGTGAATGAAGTGGGGTTGTCGATCTCAGGGACCTCGTTCAATTAATTGACAATTTATTTACTAACCGAGAAAACTAAACTAAGTAAACAGGAAACGTCACTTTTTCAGGTTTTACTTAATTTAATAAAAAGAATGACTAAACAAACTAACATAAAATAATGAAAACAGTAAAAAGATAAAAATAAACTAAATAAAGAAATAAAGATTGAATTTAAAGAAGCACCCCGGATTGTTCTGCAAACCTTCACTTTATTAGTCTATCAATAAACTCCTCCCTAATTCTGCAATAAACTCAGGAATTATAAATAGTTCGTTGACCGGTCCCTGTACAACGAACCCTAACTAACTAAAATAACAAGCCGCAAACCATGCCCAAGTTATCAAGTTAATAGCATGAAACACAATTCCTATTGGAGACAGATTAACCTATAGGCAAACCATGCTTCTAGTCGTTAATCCGGTTTAACTTCCTATGTCTTGTTAACTAATCTCAGCGCCACATTTTGATTAGAAAACTACAAGAATTGCTTTAATAATTAGCTAGAAAATTAAAGCGCATGAAGAACAAGAATTAAACTACTGCAATTATAATCAGAGAAAAAGATTACAAAATAACTATAAAGATTCGGTTTGCTACCCAACCCGGGGCTAAACTAACTACTCAGAAATAAACATAAAAATAACAAAAATAAATAGAAGTGGTGGTGAGATGGTGCTATATGGTGGTGCAGTGGTATCGGGTGTAGTCGAATGTGATATGTGGTGCTGGTGGTGTTCGAACAGGATGGGTGTGGTGATGGATATGGTAGTATGGAGGATGGTGTATGGTGGTGATGTGAACGATTTGGAGTTGCTGAGTCGGAAGAGAGGCGTGAGAGGCTAATGCCTCTGTCGAGGCGTGAATGTCCAGTTCGAACCCTCCCCCTTCTTTTTATAAGCTCCGCCGACTTCCTTCTATCAATTGTGAGAGAATTTGCAATCACAAATGTAAAAATATTTATCTTTATCTCCACGTCAATAGTGTGAAGCCGTTAATGAGATAACATGGGCAATTGATTAATTCCCCTCGTCATGAAGTGGTGGGCCGCCGTGATGATGGTATAACAAGAATTATTAACATGTGGTGATGACATAACATGATGAATTTACGTGGTGCAGCACGTGAATGTGGAGAATTAATCCTGTGGCCGTGAGTCATGCATATATATATATATATATATCACAATAAATGTAAATCTGAGACTTTTTCCTGCATTTGACACATAAAATATATCAGTTCACATCAAAACATAAATTTAAGGAAAATCACATGATAAGTGTAAAATATATCATGAATTGTTATGAAAATAGGAAGAATTAAAACCCTAAAAGTAGATATATTTCACACTTATCAATCACTGACGTGTGTGTATAGTGACAGAAGCATAGAATCATGCAAGCATAACACAGTTCACACAATTATTCACAAACATGGACTGACTCAATGCAACCTAAAGGCTTACCTGTTGACGATTGCGTCAGGCGAAAGGAGATGCGAACGCCTAGGTGGACGGAGTCAATCCAATTGCAGAACGAAGAGCCTCAAACCGTGTTGTAGGTAAAAGTTTAGTAAAAATATCTACATTTTGATCTTCTGTGGGGACAAAGTCAAGTTAGATTAGCTTTTTCTTGACGCAGTCCTTCAAGAAGTGGAAGCAAATTTCAATATGTTTAGTTCTTGAGTGTTGGACCGGGTTTTCTGAGATTTTTATGGTGCTCTTATTGTCACAAAAGATTGGAATTTGGGCTTGTGTAATGTGGTAGTCTTGCAATTGTTGTTTCATCCAAAGGAGTTGAGAGCAGCAAGCTGTAGTAGAGACATACTCTGCTTCAGCTGTGGAGAGTGCAACGGAGTTTTGCTTTTTTGAGGACCATGAAACAAGGCAAAGACCGAGAAATTGTGCATTACCTGAAGTACTCTTTCGATCTTGGAGGAAACCAGCCCAGTCAGAGTCACTAAAACCAGATAAATCACATGTAGGGGAGCAAGGGTGGTAGAGATAAAGTGTATTTGTACCTTTGAGGTATCGGAAGATACGTTTGACTGCCTTAAGATGAGACTGTTTTGGTGTTGCTTGAAAGCGAGCACAAAGACAGACTGCGTGGAGAATATCCAGGCGACTGGCAGTTAGGTAAAGGAGGGACCCTATCATTCCCTTTACTCTGTTGCATTGACACCGACTCCATTGTCATCAAGGTGAAGTTTGGCAGATGTGCAGCTTGGAGTGGACATGCTTTTCACATTGGTAAGGTTGTACTTTCCAAGGAGTTCCTTGATGTACTTCTGTTGATGGATCTTGATCCCGTCTTTCTCCTGTTGAATTTGAAGTCCTAGAAAGAACCTAAGTTTGACTAAATCATTCATCAAAAACTCATTTTTTATAAGGTTAGCAAAATGTTCACAGAGGGTGTGTAGGATCGGGTGGCTGACTCAAACCAACTCAAGGTGTGAGTCTAAGAGTTGGTTTGACTCAATCGGTCTTTGAAAGTAAGAAACACTCTGTGATGTAGAGGCACTCAATCGAACTTCGTATGTGACAATCACTTGAGACGTAGAAACACTTAGCCGAACTAAGTGCGCGGAAGCAGTTGCTCAAGGTAGTGAAGTAAGATAGACTTAGCGGAGCTAAATGGATTAACACTCGAAAGGTGGAGGACTCTGTCGAACTCAGCAGGATACACAATATAAGTTATTTTATTTCCTGGTCAAAACAAAACAACTTATAATGCCCACTCAGTAGATGAGATCTACTTCGTGGTTTTCACTCACTCACCCAATACAATCTCTGATCAGCTCAATGATAAGTGTAGTGAAAACTAGGTCCTACCTAGAAAGAGTCTATCGATATGCACAAACGAATCTAGTACTTCTCTCTCTTTTTCTCTCTCTAAAATAGGCAAAGCTTTCTCTAAACAAATGCTCTGAATGATTCTCTTTGGAAAGCTGCAATGAGAAACGAAATGACAACTCTCTTATATAGTGGAGCCGGTAAGGGAGTCTACTTCCGAAATTTCTGCCATCTGAACGTTGTAGTTGCTTAAAATCCGGTCCTAACTTCTTTATGAACGTTGCTAAGCCTTGGCCCCTAATTTTCGGACAATTACCAATCCATTGGACGACTTGGCAACGTTCAATTATGACTTTCACGTCTGGTGTAGTAGACTGACTCTGTCAGTTCCGAAATTTCAGGAACCAATGACTCTTTCCTTGAATTTCGGAAGCTGGAGCCATATTTCGGAAGCTGAAGCCAATTCTTCTCATTAGTGCCATGTTGAGAGAATTTTGGTCCAAGTCTGAACGTTGATGACCGTTGTAAGTCAATGTAGTTGCTGTACTTGCTCCTTAATTTTCGCAACTGACCGACAGACTCCTCGAATTACCAGAAAGTCAAGGCTTTGGATTTTGCTCACATTTTGCATGAATTTCGGCCCAAGGATGATAGTTGATGACTGTTATGGTTTAGTGGACGTTGCTCCTTGAATTTCATTACTGATTGATGAATTCACATGGATGGACTCTCTCGCTCTTTCGGTAAGGACAGAGACTCATTCGATCTTTCAAGGTTGACAGACTCTGTCTTGTTTTGAGAAGTGTGATTGACTCGTTTGATCTGGTTGACTATCTCAGCAACACCTTCATACTCCAACAGGGTGTTACTAGTAGACCCATAAATAAAATCATTGACATAAACTTGTACTAGCAGTAAGTCATGTGACGAATGAAGAATGAATAGTGTGGTGTCTACATTACCTCTAGAGAAACCATTTTGTAAGAGATATAAAGAGAGTCTTTCATACCAGGCATGCGGTGCTTGTTTGAGTCCGTACAGGGCTTTACACAGTTTGTAAACATAGTCGGGATGGACGGAGTCTGTGAACCCTGGGGGTTGCTCGACATAGACTTCCCTATCGATGTAGCCATGAAGAAAGGCTGTCTTGACGTCCATTTGATTTAGGGTAAAGCCTTTGAATGCAGCAAACGCAATGAGCATACGAATTGCTTCAAGATGGGCTACAGGTGCAAAGGTTTCATCATAGTCAATCCCTTCTTCTTGATTATACCCCTGTACTACCAAACGAGCTTTATTCCTGTAAACTTGTCCTGCATCATCAAGCTTATTACGAAAAACCCAGCGGGTGCCAATAGTCTGTTGGTGCGTGGGTCGAGGGACTAACTCCCAGACACCATGTCTTTGAAGGGAGTTAAGTTCCTCCTGCATAGCAGTGACCCAGTCGCTATCAAGTAGCGCTTCTTTGACATTTTTAGGCTCAGTACTGGAGATGAAGGCACCAAAGGCACAAAGGTTTTGCATGGCTTGAAGACGATTTTGGACACCAGAATTGGGATCAGTTAGGATGTTTTCAGGAGGGTGTGCTGATTTTTGTTGAAAATTGTCGACGAGGAGGAGAGGGTGTCTCGTGTGCAGCAGAGTCGAAGTCCAGTTCAAGTTGGTTGAGTGGGTCAGGGACACTGTCAGAGTCATTTGAGGTATGACTATCTTTTCCTGGGGTATTTTCATTGTGGAGGATGGAGTGTCATGAAGTCTACTAATTGGGCGGCGATAAAGTGTGGGTCAGTGAGAAGATCATCAGGAGCAAAATCAAGTTGATCAGAAGATGAGCCAACATTGTTGAATTCATCGAACTTGACATGGGGGCTTTCTTCTAAGCATTGAGTTCTTAAGTTAATGACACGATAAGCTTTGCTTTTAGAAGAGTAGCCAAGAAATATACCTTCATCACTCTTGGGTGAGAACTTACCCAAGTTTTCCTTACCATTGTTGTGTATATAGCATCGACATTCAAAGCATCTGAGGTGGAGTAGGTTAGGTTTACGTTGTCGTAGTAGCTCATATGGTGTTTTGTGCAAGAAGGGGTGGATCAAGGCGCGATTCAATATATAGCAGGCTGTGTTGACTGTCTCTGCCCAGTATGACGAGCCAGTTGACTATCAATAAGCATGGTACGCGCCATTTCGACCAATGTCCTGTTCTTACGTTCAACGACTTCATTCTGCTCTGAAGTTCTTACAGACGAAACTTGATGATCGACTCCATTTTCCCTACAAAACTCATCGAAGGACTTGTTGCAAAACTCAGTTCCCTGGTCAGTTCTCAGAGTTTTCAATGTAAGCAAAAATTTATTGACCAGAACTTTATGAAGTTTTGCAAACTCAGTGAAGGTTTCATCTTTAGCAGACAGAAAACTGACCCAGGTCCATCTAGAGTAATCATCGACTATGACCAAAATGTACCTCTTACCACTTCGACTCTGAGTACGCATAGGACCAACAAGATCTATGTGGAGTAACTCTAACGGGGAGTTAGTAGAGAGAGTTGACTTACTTTTGAAGGACGGCCTAGTGTGTTTACCTTTTATACAGGCTTCACAGACTGTATCTGTGTCAAAGTTTGTGTCAGGTAGGCCAACCACTAATTCTTTGCTCCTAAGTTTATTTAGTAACCGATGATTTGCTTGACCGAGTCTGGTATGCCAAAGCAGGTGATTATTCGAGTGTGCATTCAGACAGACTTGGTCATCCGGGATTATTGAGTTCAGGCACATTTTGTAAAGGTTTCCTTCTCTGCGTCCAATGCCTTTCAATGACCCTGTACGCTCATAAAAAACTTTACAATCTAAAGATGAGAAAAGTACCAAATTAAATCTATCACAGATTTGAGAAATACTTAACAGACTACGTTGAAGTCCAGTGACCAAATGGACTCCATCTACCTTAAACTTGGAGGGGTGACCTACATATCCAACTCTCACGATTTCACCTTGGTTGTTGTTTCCAAAAGTTACCTTACCTCCATTGTAGGATGTAAGCGAATTGAATTGATTGGGATCTCCTGTCGTGTGACGGGAACATCCACTATCTAAATACCAGCAGTCCTCGTTCACCTTCACCTACAAAACAAGAGATCATTTGTTAGTTTTGGGAACCCAGATGTACTTGGGTTCCCTTTTCGAACCAGATTATTTTAAGTTTTCTCTCACTTCTAGAATTAGTCTGACTCATTTGAGATTAAACGAAAGATCTCTATTCAATTTATCGCAAGCACTATCCCGATGTCCAAGACTCCCGCAGTAACCGCATATCTTAGTGGGAGGAAGGTTGACGTATTTTTGTTGTCCTTTCCACCAAGAATCAAAATTTTCTTTTTATTGCTGGCGCTTGGGTTTGTTGTTGGATTTGGACATATTTTTAGGGATATCGAATTTATCTTTGTGCCACGTGGGCTTGGATTGAGTTGCTTCAACTTCAGATCGTAGATTAACATACTCTTCAGAGAGTTGTTCTACTTTCTTTCGAAGATATCGTGATCTTGACTAACTTCCTTGTTAGAGTTAGCCCACTCAGGTAATTCGGAGGGAGTGACTTGTTAGATAAAATTGACTGGTTTGAGAGAGAGGGTGTGCTCCTTTTTTCAGCTTTTGAGTGAGTTGTTTGATAGAAGAGTTTAAGGAAATGACTTTGGACTCAGAACTGTTCAACTCATTTTGAAGGGCACAACATTTGTCAGAAAAAATAGTGAGATCATGTTTGAGAGAGTCAATCTGAGTGAGCGACTCTTCCTGTTCCCTTTGATTAGATTTTGTAAGACTCTTGACTTTGTCGAGCTCCATTGTAAGGGAGTCAACATGTCGCCTAGAGTCTTGCAAATCTAGTCGAAGTGAGCAGGAAATAGTCTTGTGTTCCTCATATTCATCTCTCAAAGCATACATAAGCCCTTTTGAAATCTCGAGTTCCTCAGTTAACTCGGTGATTTTTCTGTTGAGATCAGCCTTAAGAGAGTTAGTCTCAGAGACCATTTTAGCAATCAATGTCATAAAACCCATAGGAGATATACGGTAAAGGTCTGTTTCGAGATGAGAGCGGGTTACCTCATTGTCAGGGATCATGGACTCAGTTGTATCATGCACCATTAGACAAATTAGACCGCTTGAATCCGCATCTTGGTCGTTAGAGTCTGAGTCTCCCCAACCAACGGATGCCATCAGTGATCTCCCTTGAGATTTTGCAAACTGATTTTTGAGGAGAGGACAATCTTTCTTGAAGTGACCGGGTTTGTTGCAATTGAAGCAGGTGACAGAGTTGAAGACCTGTTTGGAGGTATTCGAGAACGATCGACTCTGTCGATTTGACTGATTACGCATGAATTTCTGAAAATTCTTTACTATGAAGACAAAGTCTACCATAGTCTCAGCCTCACACTCTTCAACTATGATGTCCACCAATTTAGCTTTAGCTTGTCTGATTTGGTTGTCAGCGATGTATGCACCTTCTTGACTGTCTGGGTTGAGTTAACCTGCAAGGCTTGGTCATTTAACGTAATAGCTTTACTAGAAGAAGAGGAAGATACATTACCACACTTCTTTCTGACATTCTTCTTGTACTTGTTGACAGACTGCAAGTAAGAACCCAAATCCTGACAGCTCCATTTGGAAAGATCTTTGCAAGCTTTGGTGGAGATCACAGTTTCTGCCCGCTCTTCTTTGAGACTGTCGAGTAGCTTGTGCAAGACACTCTCTTTATCCGGCAAAATATTGACTTCCTACATAGTAGTAGTTAATAGGTAAAAACGATGGAGTACATCTTTCAGAGACTCACTAGGTTTTTGAAGGAAATTCTCATAGTCCATTCGCAGTTCTTGGGCCTTGCATTTTTTGAGTTCGGTGACTCCTTCGTGAGTAGCTTGGAGAAGGGTCCAGATTTCATTTGCGGATTTGCAATGATTGACTCTTCTTTGTTCTGGAATGGACAGGCATATATAGATGGCATGAGACGCTTGACGATTCAGCTCATACCGTTTTCCGATCTTCCGCAGTCCATGTAGATCGATCTGGATTGACTGCGAGATCTCCTCCAATGACTATCTCCCACAGTTCAGAGTTGACCGACTCGATGTGTTGTTCGACTTTGTTTTTCCAGTGATCATAGTTGGTGGAGGTGAGTCTAGGATGCTCGAAGTGCATCTTGCTGTTTTGATTGGCGAAGAGGTCTGCCATTGCTTAGGTGTCAGCCAAACAGGGCTCTGATACCACGTGTAGAATTGGACGTCTGACTCAAACCAACTCACGGTGTGAGTCTGTGAGATGTTTTGACTTAATCGAAGTAAGAATGCTGAAGTACTTATGATATGGAAGCACTTAGTCGAGATAAGTGTGCGGAGGCGATTAACTTGAAGTGAAAGTGTAACACAGACTCAGTGAAACTTATTTGAAATAACACTTGAAAGCTTGAAGGACTCAAGGAAACTCAACGAGATACACAAAATAAGTTATTTTATTTTTTGGCCAGAACAAAACAACTTACAATGCCCACTCCGTAGATGAGATCTACTTCATAGTTTCTCACTCACTTACCCTATACAATATCTGATCAGCTCGATGACAAGTGAAGTGAAACTAGGATCTTCCTAGAAAGGGTTTATCTAGAAGCTCTAACAATATTTGGTACGAATTCTCTCTCTAAATCAGAAAGCAGCTCTCTCTCTAATCTCTTACAATCTTTGTCTCAGAAAGTGTAAGTATAAACTAACTATTACATTCCTATTTATACTAATTCTAAGTACAACTGTTAAGGGAGTCAGTTCTGAATTTATCGGAACTAACTTAGTGGATGCGCGTGGAGAAATATCGTGCCAGTCTTAGGCCGCAAACTTCAGAGTCGACTGAGGCAGTCTTGTGGTCGTTAGGGCGTTTGCGTGTTGACGCATTCGTTCCTTAATTGTCGCAACGGTGTGACTGAGTTCTTCGTGCTTCTTAGTTTGTACAAACTATGTTGTGCTTTGTGTACGAGATTCCTTCTTTGTGTTTTATCGAGGTCGAGTGACTCTATCGAGGTGATTGACTATCTCAGCAACATCTTCATGCTCCAACAGCTTCCCCATTCTTTTCATATCACAAGAAGATGTGCGTCTACGGTTGGGTCTTTGAATGACCAAACAAGGCTAGGTAAAGGCACTGCCAGGAAAATGCTTGGGGCTAAAGCCTAGGTATTAAGGGGTTGTGGTTAGACGACATCCTCCTCTTTTCCCCCACTTATTCACATCATCTTAAAAGGTGTGAGTCCCTGACAGGGGACCCTAAGGTGGGTCCCGGGGTGAAAACAGTTTGCGTGGACCCTCGCTCTCACATGATGCAAAGGTGCAGAAATTTAAATTGCGCACGAAAGTAAACAAGCAACGTTATAAATCCATAAATAAACAATTTCGAATTAAGCCCTCTTTCTTAAAATTAAACAAGTTTAAAATTAAGAATTTGTCCCCAGCAGAGTCGTCATTCTGTGAGCCTCAATTTTTGAACCCCTATCCTATGTTGATTAGATTGATTAGGATCTAGTTAGATTCTAGGTCCACTTATAACCTAAGCTTAATAACTATGTCATAAATTATTAATTACTAAGTCCTAAGTTAGCTCACTGGAACCTAATTAGAGTCGCCACCTAATATTAACCTAGATTAAATTAGGAAAGGAGAGTTCGGGTTCGGGGGCTTGGTATTCGACTTATTTAGGGTTCAAATACTTTTATTACCCCACATAGGTCGTTTTTCCTCTACTTAGTTTAATTACGGCTTCTTACATATTCGTTTTAACCTAAGTGCGCAAGTTCTTTTTTTGTGTTTTTAACACTTTCTGACTGGAATTAAAAGTGGAAATTGAAACTACCTAAACTAGGGTTTCGGGGCAGAATTAGGGCAGATTTTAATTCTGTCCGTAGCCACGGACCTAATGTCTGAGACCACGGACCCTAGTTAAATTAATAATGCAGGAAAATTGAATTTGTAGAAAAACAAATTTTGAAAACGTCCAGGCCTGTCCGTGGGCCCGGACATGAACCGTTGAAACCTAAAAGTTGAAAAAAAAAATTCCCGCCGCCGTCCGAGGCTCAGGGTGTCCGGGATCCCGGACAGGCAGGCCGTGCGAAGGCACGGACTAGCCACGGACGGTGGCGTTCTGGTGATTCCCGACGGTGTTTTTGGCTCAAATTTTATGTGTGTAGCCTACGAGATTTTAAACAAGTTAGAATTCAAAAGTACTCAATTTGATGTCCAATTAAGCATGAAACTTAGCAAACAAGTAAGTAGGCAAAAACATAAACAAACCTTAATTCAGAAGTAAGAAAAAATCAGTTCTATTAGAAATTTCAACCAGAAGTGTATTTAGACCAGAGGAGTTAGAAATTTTGATTTTTAACCTGTTTTGGTTTCGGGATTTGATGTTCCTTCACGTTGAGAATCTCTGAAAGCTTCGTTGGTGGCCAATCCGGTTCGACTTCGACCCGAGCTTCTGACCCCTTCTTCCTTGTGTTGTTCACCATGATTTGGTTCTGTATTTTTGGTGTTTGGGGCTTGGAAGTTGAATGGGAAAAGAAAGAATGTGTTTTTGGTGATTTCGGTAGAGTTTCGATATTGATTTGAGACTTAGAAGTGTAAAAACATAGGGAGAAGGTTTGTGGCTGTGTTTTCTGACCTTGGAAGTGTTCTCCTTTGCCCAATTTCATTTTTAGGAAGGTCTCTTATAGTAAAAGGCTGAGCAAAAAGGTAAAAGAAGATCTCTTTGCAGAAAAATCTTATTTATGTGCACTAAGAAAATTTGATTTTTTTTAAATATTCTGTAGGCCGAGAAAAATTATGAAATTTTAACTGAAGGTAAAGGATGATTTTTATTTTAAATATTCGAACCACCCAGAATAATAACATTTACTTAATCAGACAGACTACGAGAGACGACGGTGAATTAATACTGACATGTGAGAGGTATGGCAAGCATAGGTTGTGGGATAGCAAAGATGAATTTTCATCATCTAGTCAAAGACCGCGGCGTGCCACGAAGAAATGCAACTGCCCGTTCCGCCTAAGCGTCAGGGGTGGGGATCGTACGGGGTGGTCTATCCTGGTGATGCAGCCGACGCACAACCACAAGTTGGCTAGTAATTCCCAATCGCACTTCGCGCATCCTCGCTTTAGCGTGGACGAAAGAGCAAGCATGAGAAGTCTGCATAGGAGCGGTGTTGCGCCTAGGCAGATGTGGGCCCATTTGCATGATAAGAACCCTGAAAGCACGGCCGATAAGACCTCAATTCATAATCTTGTTTCAAAATTCAAAAGAGAGGACCGTGGTGGACGTACTGATGTCACATCCTTCATGAACTTGTTGGAACGTAGTTACAATTGGTGGTCTGAGAAAGATGTAAGTAAGTGTGCGCACGTTTATTTATTGGTTGTTTTTATGGATGTTCATCACTTTGATTGTTTGTGCTCATTAAATGTAATTGTTACAGGGAATATATCTTGGCTAGGTCTTGTCTTCTTTGCTCTCCCTTTTTCGTTGGTGCTCACTAAGATGTTCTTTTATGTGGTGCTCATTGATAGCACTTACAAGACGAACATGTACAAGATGCCGCTAGTGGAGTTCGTTTGAGTGACATTGTCCAGCAAGAAATTCAGTATAGCATTTTGTTTTGCGGTCAGAGAGGATGAGTCTGCATACACTTGGATGCTTAATGAGCTGATGAAGGTGTTGACCTGTCTCCCATATGTTTATGTCACTAACAACGAGAAGGCTCTAGTGAAATCCCTTACAGTCATATGTCCTTCTGTCCTACATCTTCTATGCCGATGGCACATCTCCATGAACGTGGTTTCCAAAGCGATCAAGATATTAGAGGTTGACACTACTAAAACTGAAGTAATAGTGTACCGGTGGCAGCGAATAGTTTACACCCCCACTATCACGCTGTACGATGAACTATACAAAAAATTGGTGCAGTCGTACGGAGCCAAACATCCCTGGGTGGTGTACTTGTGTACCACATGGCTATGTCAGCGCGAGAAATTTTGTCAGGCATGGGTTAAAAGATACATGCATGCATTTCGGCAACTCATCTACCAACAGGTTTGCTTAAGTTCAATTTTCAATGCGTTTTCTCATTTAACTTTTGTAGTTGTCTCATTTATCTATAACTACCCCAAACCTTAATTACACTAATTAATCATGAATTAATTAAAAGAAAGGATTTAATCAAGGAATAACTAGAAAGGATGAACCTTAATTCTTTAAGGAGTTTATCACCTATAAACATACACATACAAACAAGTATGTAAATTCCAAAATGAGCACCAAGTCTCACATAAAATAATGGAGCAAAGAGGAAGGATTTATAAGAAGGAAAGAACTCCAAAAATTATTGTAACATATAGTACATTAATACATACGAAAAGATCACTAATTACGTGATAAAATTACATGGTATACTTCATGTAATTACAATAAATGATAACGAAATATCCTAAACATAAATTACCCTAATTTAAAAGAGATTAATTAAAATGGAAGAGATTAGTAAATGAATAATCATCAAAGGATAATGACTAAGAAGCAATATTCATTCAGGAATGTTACAACCTCTAAACATATATACATAAATAACTATGTATAGTCCAAGATGGACATCAAACCAAACATGGAATTATGAACCAAGGAAGGTACATTAATAACTCATTAATACATGTACTAATATCACAAACAATGTGATAAGACTATATAAATTATTTTATATAGTCAAACCAAATTATAAGTGCAATAACCACTTATATATACACATTAGAACATGGAAATAACATATGTCACAACCTAACACATAAACCTAGTCATAATGTACAACTTTAAGTGTTACAATATTAAGTCATGAAATTTTCAAATTTCCCCCAAAAACAAGGAGCTGGCCGGCTGCAAGCTGGAAAAGAAGGAACCAAAAGCAAAATAAACATAGAATAAGAGAATATAGTACAACTAGCTTACACACCTACTACCTAAAGCAAACTTCATCTTTTACTAATACACTCTCTCATACACTCCTTCCTTCCTTGCCTATACTCTCACGTTCAGCCTTCTCCTCCCCCATTCCAGCCGAGCTGCTCCTCCTTCCAACCTCCATCATCTTCTTCCTCAAGCTCCTCACATGGCAACAATGGTGAACTAGCCTTCCACCACTCCTTTTGCCTTAAAACTTCATTTTTCTTGCTCAAAAACACCAACATCTCTCCCCTATTATTCTGTTCGAAAATACATGGGTATGGGTCAAGAAAATCTGTGGAGAACAAGGGTGGAAAGCAAGCTCAAGTTCACAACTTAAGGTAAGAAAAACACCTTAAAACTCCTTTATTTCTCCAATTAAAAAAACTAGAACTTCTACCACTCGTTCCCTTCTCTTCTGGTCCGAAAATATTAAGGTTTGGAGCTCAAAATCTCTAGGAAAATTGTGGAGGAAGAACTAGACCAAGATCATCAACACAAAGGTAAAAAGGTGCTCTAAACTTTCATCCTTTCCTTTGACTTTGTTATGGCCGAATCACCCAGCCCTTTTAACACATATTCTTCAATCCTTTAATGTACAAACTTTCAGTACTCCAAAACCCTTCATGGCCGATTTCATAGCAAGAGAGCTACCTAAGGTAAATCCTTCTAAAAATGGGTTTTAAGTGCTTAAATCATGATTGTACCTTAAGATCTACACATTAACTCACTCCTCACATATTTTCCTAGTGGTTACTGAGATTTAGAAGGGAGGAATCTCAACTTGGAGTGTTTTAAGGTAAACCACACTTCATAGTGCAGAAAATGTGCTTTAAGCCTTAGTAAACTTATGACTATGTTATGGTGGTTGAAAAACCTTAACATCACTCTCTTGTTATCTTCATTACCATGTCCGAAAATGGAGCTAAAGAAATCCATGTGTTTGGCCGAAAATACAAGGTTAACAAGGTGGGAAAATCAACTTAAACAAAGGTAAAAGAATCATAATCTAAGTCTTGGTATGTCAATCTATGGATTTAACTTTGGTTCTGTACAAATACTTAATGAACAGCATTATATGTTTATAGGGGCTGAAAACTTGAAGTTACAAGCACCAAAGTTACCTTGGAAACTATAAGGTAAAAGTTCTAACTTTAGAACATATATTTGTACGTTAAAATTTTGTTTAAGTGTTTACATAATGCTGGCCGAAATCTTCTGTATAAAATGACATATTATGAGCTAGGGATGAGTATAAAACATTATTATAACATTTAGATAAGTTAAAGGGCTTAAGTGTACAAAGGATTTAGTAAAAAGGGCTAAAATGCAATTTTGGAAACTTTGGGGTATAAATGTGATAAAGCTGAGACTATACTGTTTAAAATGGACCATAATGACCTATATATGTGTATAAGTTTATGTTATAATTTTTGGTTAAGTTAAGTTAAGGTTTTAGTATTAAAATGACAAGTTCATAAAGTTTGGTGGCAAAATGTAATTTTTGAAAGATATGGGGTGTAATTGGTCAAAGCCAAAAATCCTACAGTACTTATGTGTATTCTAATGTATTTTAAGTTTATGGTAAAGTTTATATAATAGTCACTTGTATATTATAAGGTTTTATGACATAAAATGCTATAAAAGCATAGTTTGTGAAATTTAATGTTATGTCAGAAAATTTATGGGCTAATTGGTAAATTAAATCATTTTGAGGACTTAGGAAAAATATCTAAGTGGTTAGAAGGTGGTTGATAAATTTAAGTACAAGAAACTACCTTAAAATGAGTTATAGAGATTATATAATCATTTAATAAACTTTGGACTATAAAGAGGTGGTAACTTGTAAATAATGTAAACTTAGAGTTCTAAAATAATATATGGCCGAAAGTTAGGCATTATTTGGAGTTTAGATTGAAAATATAAGTTTTTACAAAGTTAAGGGCTTAAATGGAAATTCTAGGAAAGTTTGGGGTCAAATCTATAATAATGGAAAAATATGGGTCAAGGCAGTGTTAGGTGGTCAACCTTGACCATATTAGGAGTGTTGACCAAATTGGATGAGTGAAATAATTAAATTAGGAATTTAAACAAGTTTAGGAGTTAAATGTAAAGTTTATAAAACTATTGGGGTCAGAATGCAATTTCTAAAAGTTGGGGGCAGAAACGACATTTAGAAACAATCCAGGGGCTATAGGGAATTTACCGAAATTTTTTTAGTTAAATTCGGAATTGAATTGATACGATTGTATAATATATAGTTTAAGGATGATATTAAGTAAAATAAAGTGGGTCAAATGGTATATAAAGAAGAGTTAGAGAATAAGGAGAATAAAACTATAATGGCAAGGGGGCTACTCTATTCTTATAACATATGGTTGAAAACTATAGGCTAAAATTAATTAAGAGTAGAAATATTATAACATAAGACATCAGGAGTAAAATGGTAACATTAGAAAACTAGTGTGGAAGATTTGTAATTAATGGAATTATAGGGGCTGTTACGAGAATGTAATAGGTTAAGAGGTGATATTTAACATATGGTTAAGGGTGTTATAAATGTTACACTTATATCAATGTTTTTAGGATCGCGATCCTAGCATAGGATCGTAAGTGACCCCCTAGGATCGGATCGTGGGATCGTTCGATCCTACAAAAAGTGAGATCACATTGTTCAGAAATATACATATGTTATAAATAACTTATATTTAAAGCATAAAGTTTAATTTGAGTAAGAATATATAGCATAATTGAATTAAAAAATAAAAATTAAGACCTCAACTATGATAGTACACTTACAAAACTTGAAATATAGATAAGCCAACCATATGAATTCTTACAATATTGTCCATAAAAATGATAAAATTTAATAAGATAGGTTAAACATAAATTAAATCCACAGACTTCATAATTTGTATGTACGTCTTAATTTCTTTCATCACCCTCCCTACAAACATCATGAGCTACAAGTTCTTTACTTAGAAAATCATGGGTTTTCACATCCATGCTCATTCAAAAGAGTAAGTAAGCAAATGGAAGACAAAGTCAAAATGAGTTCTAACAGCTTAGTTTCAGTAATAAACCAAGAAGAAAAAATATGATAAAAGTAATCAATAACATTTTAAAAATTTGTATTGGTTATTTTAAGTTTTCTTCATTTTCTACTTTAGAGTTTTATACCTTTGAATTTTACAATAATAACACTAAGCTGTTAGATCAACCCTCATTAAAAACAACATCAATTCCACTAATATCACGTCCATTTAAGAAGAATGTATTATAAACAGAGTTCTCATCTTCTCTTGACACTTACATATTCGTAGTTGTTACTAAGAAATCGCTGATCTTTAACAAACTTAGAGACGAGGAAATTGTTGACATGTGGGGTATATTTCTGCAAGTTTGATCAACCCTCATTAAAAACAACATCAATTGCACTAATATCATGCCCATTGAAGAAGAATATATTATAAACAGAGTTCTCATCTTCTCTTGACACTTACATATTCGTAGTTGTTACTAAGAAATATCGCTGAGCTTTAACAAACTTAGAGACGAGGAAATTGTTGACATGTGGGGTATATTTCTGCAAGTTTGATCAACCCTCATTAAAAACAACATCAATTCCACTAATATCACGTCCATTGAAGAAGAATCTATTATAGACGGAGTTCTCAACTTCTCTTGACACTTACATATTCGTAGTTGTTACTAAGAAATCGCTCATCTTTAACAAACTTAAAGACAAGGAAATTGTTGACATGTGGGGTATATTTCTGCAAGTTTGATCAACCCTCATTAAAAACAACATCAATTCCACTAATATCACGTCAATTGAAGAAGAATCTATTATAAACAAGTTTTCATCTTCTCTTGACACTTACATATTCGTAGTTGTTACTAAGAAATTGGTGATCTTTAACAAACTTATAGACGAGGAAATTGTTGACATGTGGGGTATATTTCTTCAAGTTTGATCAACCCTCATTAAAAACAACACCAATTCCACTAATATCACGTCCATTGAAGAAGAATCTACTATAGACAGAGTTCTCATCTTCTCTTGACACTTACATATTCGTAGTTGTTACTAACAAATCGCTCATCTTTAACAAACTTAAAGACAAGGAAATTGTTGACATGTGGGGTATATTTCTGCAAGTTTGATCAACCCTCATTAAAAACAACATCAATTCCACTAATATCACGTCAATTGAAGAAGAATCTATTATAAACAGAGTTTTCATCTTCTCTTGACACTTACATATTCGTAGTTGTTACTAAGAAATTGGTGATCTTTAACAAACTTATAGACGAGGAAATTGTTGACATGTGGGGTATATTTCTGCAAGTTTAATCAACCCTCATTAAAAACAACATCAATTCCACTAATATCACGTCCATTGAAGAAGAATCTATTATAGACAGAGTTCTCATCTTCTCTTGACACTTACATATTCGTAGTTGTTACTAACAAATCGCTCATCTTTAACAAACTTAAAGACGAGAAAATTGTTGAATTTAATCGACTTCTTGTTCGACAGTAAAACAATTAAGAGTGTCGGAATTTAATTGAATTCTAGTTTAACGATAAAAAAATTGAGGTACATTTGAAAGTACTTATACTAATCAAATTTGGGTACGTCCTCTCATCACACTAGGCCTGTAGCGTGAAATGTGTGCTCTACGGTCTACCTCAGCCGTCAGCCCTGCCTCGTATCACAGCGGGGTCTTCGAAGTCTGAATCATCGTCATACTTGATAAGAATCCTAAGTATTTCAATTATTTCTTCAAGGTCAAAGTAGTTCTACAACATTAGGCGTACATCTACATCGGTTAGTATGTGGGCGATAAAGTCGTTGTATATATCTTGGTCCATCCTAAGGTAGACAATTGAACAGACGTGCAGCTGATGGTTATCAAAATGTGATCTCACAATTTGATTTAATGACGATGTGAGATGGTTAACGCTTCTTGGCTATTGTATGTCTACATCGATCACTACCCAACCCGGACCTCATTCGAAATATGCCCCGTGCTGCGTAACTGATGCGTAATGGTTCACATGAATAGCAAAAGGAATTGACATCCTAATGACAAAAAAAACAAATGAGTTACTTTAACAACAAATAAACAAATATAGTGCACATACATAATAAAGCAAGAGGTTTAATCATCTACAATAAAAAACAATGTTATAAAAAAAAATCTAACAGCCATACCCACCCCCACCACCCCCCCCTAACCCCCACTCCCATATCCACGGCCCCCATCATCCCCACGCCGAGCTGCAGCGTCCATGTGCTTATGGTGCACACCCTCCCCTCTAGGCCTGAGCCCTCTAGTGCGACGGCCCATGTACCACTCCATGCCGGTTAGAGCTTGGTTCGGGTTTCTCTGTCTGGTAGGCGGTGGCGGCGAGCTACTGACATGAAGCCGGGCAAGGTCGAAGCACTCCTCCAGCCTATCAGCCATCCAGGGGGCCACACCGTTAGGCCAGCTCAAGTTGTTCTCCGGTTCCATGCTCAATAGCTTCGGAGCCACCTCATCCCAAATCTACAATAAAGTAGGAATTTCATGTTAGAAAATTAAATAAAAATAGCAAGAGCAACACAGTTCAATAAAAAGGGGAATGAGAAGGGATAAATACCAGGAGATGATCGTCCGGTCGCAAACTAGGGCCGCCGTCGACACCAAGTGGGCGCACCTGTGGGTGCGAACGAGCCTGGAACCAGCGAACGTACCCCCTCTCCACGTCTCATGGCAGGCGTGCACGCACCAGGGGAAACCGCCAATCGGTGGGCCCAGCACTGTTGTTCCACACGAATGTCGCATAGTCGTATGTAGTCCAGTAAGTCTTCCCATGTCGAGGGCGATAGTGGCCGGTCGGTCTGATAGGGTTGGGAGGGATGGTCTGGACATACCCAAACTGTCTCAGACACCGGTCGGGCATATATGGCTCGACCACATCCAAGCACTGCAGGGTGTCGTAGTACTGGGAGCGCCCCTTTGACACGGTAGTACCAGAGTGGCCAAAAGGCACCCACTCAACCTACATTTTGTCAAAACAAAAAAAAAACATAATTCAAAATGTTAGCAACGTATGTTGGTACGACAATAAACAACTTCTTAGCACCACAACTGACAACTAGCTCGTGCCTCTATGGAGGACATCGTGTCTAACCGCCCTCTCACGTAACGTGGCCTCTCATCGTCCTATACATTCTTCAAGTGACAGGGCCACTTCGCCGCAGTCGGGGAGGAGTCATCCCACTTATCAAGCTGCTAGGGTCTAAACATAGGGAAATACTCGTATATCCAGCACTACAATAATCGTATATAACCATTAAACATCACCCATGGACATTTATTACTTTAAAACAATAACAAGACTCTTGTTATGAAGCTGTTACCTGAAACAACGTCAGACAGCCAGAAAGCTAATGTGTATCCGCCTGTGAAGCGATGCCAAGCTGGCGGTACAAGTATGTTAGCGTCGCAGTGCCCCATGCGTAACTGTCCATTGAGCTGTGGTCGCGGACGGGTTAGAAGGTCGATGGCATGACTCGATCCCCGCCCTTGTTGATCAAGAGCGTGTTGCCCACCAAATACAACAGGTAAGCCCTTGTCTCCTGCGAAGCATCACAAAACTGACTCCCACAATGCTCACGCAGGTGTCTGTAGGGTACCTGGCTCTTGTCCAGGAACTTACAATCCATCAGCTCCAGCTTTGTCTTCACCCTGAAAAGGTCTACAAGGTGAGGGATAACAACGTGCAACGGTGGGGCCCCATCACCAACCGGGGCGCCGGCCTCCTCCGACATGTAGGAAATCGCCATGCCGGTGATGGGGATGTCCAATATGTGTAGACGTCGTGGAGAGTAATAGTCATCTCTCCGAATAGCATATGAAAGGAGTTCATGTCAGACTGTCACCTCTCCACGAACGTAGAAAGAAGCGCAAGGTCAAAGCACCCATGCGCTATGTTGGCCAGATGACTAAGGCCAGAATCATAGACCGCCTCTCGAGCCTCCTCGTGCCTCAGGGTCGCCGGAGTCCACAGGTCCAATAACTTCGCCTTAGACTTAAAACTAAGGCATCCCTTCTCCTGTTGAATATTTAACAAATGTCACAACTATATGACATTTCCTAATTGAAATAATTTATAGAATCAAATATAAAACGGGAAACATACCACTCCCCGCCACACTTCGAGCGTGACATGTCCACTAAAGATGGGGATCAGACTAGTAATCTCGGGGCGGACGTCTAGGGGGCGGACGTCTACCCTAATCCTCAGGACTAGACTGATCAGGGTCCGGCTGCAGGCCAAGCAGGACTATCGGTGCGCACTACCAACGTCCCATCACCAACCACCGAGTCAGCATCCACCATAAGCTGCTTCTGGTCCTCCTCCTCCTCTGGCTCCATCCTAGTGTGGCTCCGCTCCTCCAGTTGGCGTATATGCTCGTCTCTCCTACGCCTCCTAGCCGATACATTGACGTACTGTGTACTCCTCCTCTCCGCCCCATCCGGGTTAGCAGTGCCCATAGGGGCCTGATGAGTGTCCAAATGAGCATGTTTTAGAGGTGTATTTCATATGTTTTATCAACATTTTTCATGCTCATTTCTCCACTCTAGCTAGTTTTTCTCTACTTTTGTGTTTTATTGGTGTTTTACACAATTGTTGCTGAAACAGGAGAAATAAAATAGCTAGGAACAAATTAGACGAAAAGGTAAACGTGTGGGCGCAAACGGATCCAAAATCGGAGCTAAAAACGAAGAAGATACAGTGTTTTGAAGATTAGCCTGCCCACAGGACCGGCCCTAGGTGGGTTGGTCGGCAGTTCCAGAGGCCGAAAACGCTCGTTCTGGGGGCCGAAGCTGCTTCTGGTCCCGACCGACCCTAGGACGACCCTAGGTGGGTCGGTCAAACTTAAAAATATTTACCGTAAAAGTTAGTTAAACTACATTTACAGTTAGTCAAGACCGGTCGAGGTTTGTCAATACCGGTCATACAAATACTAATTATCGTTGTTCAATGTCAATAACATGTAAACATTCATAAACTTGGATGAACTTATTAAAACATGCATAATAGGTCAAAAAATATGCTAATAGATGTGTAGAATGTCTAAAACGGGTGATTATGTCAGAAAACAGTCAAAAAATATGTTCATACAGCCAGACGGCCGCGGCCGCGCCGTCTCCTTCGTCGCGTCTACGCGCCCTCATTCTCCCGCACGCCCTACTTCACCCGCGCGCTGGCGCGCCCAGCTTCACCCTCGCACCTGTGCGCCTCCACCTCTTTGCCGGCGCCCGCGCCGGCTATTTCAACCCCCAATTTTGATAGAAAAAAACCTGATTTTATAAAATGTGAGAGAATTTGAAATGTTGTGGAGAGATAGTTGAAGGTAAGGGTGTATATAAAGAAGAATTTTGAGAGAGACAAAATCGTAAAGGTTTTCTAAATTCTGATTGCGTAAAGTGAAAACACGATTACGCGTACGAGTTCAGATGATTAACTCAATGTTTATCATCAATTTCAATGTCAACCCCATCATTTATCCTCGTTTATTCTAACAGCTGCATGTGAAGGTAACTGTAAACGGACCCAATATGAACAATTAAAATGTAGAATCAAAAGTCTATGAAAAAATTGTGTACAATCACAGACAGACAAATAGAAGTTCAAACTTAAGAATTCATCATCATGCTAAGTTTGTTATGACATTTAAGCTTTGTACAACAAAAATTTTACAGCCATCACGAAGTAGAGAAAACATTACAGCTGTGGTTCAAAGATTGCTTCATCGAGGATTTTGCTGAATGATATTCCCCTCTATCATGTTCCAACAAAAATTCTATACCTCACAGAGAAAACGATAAAGAGACGTTTTATACCACGTCACACAATCCAAATGGTTGCTGATCAAACATTTCCTTATTAAGCACCTCCTATTCCCAATTTAGCAGGTTATAAATACAAACTCTATGCACTTCTCTATCTGTACACTTCTGGGACCCAATTATATAAGACGGGCTGATGCTAACTGCAATGAATCAATTTGTAACACATCTGCTCACTCTATCTACGTGTCTCCAACTTGACGTGTGCTGCCGCAAAAACATTGAACCCTTTCTCTGCTGTTCTAAATGATGGGATCAAAATGAAGTCAAAATGCACTCGGATCAAAAGTAACTATCATTTATGGAAAGGCGATCAAATGCATCGAAGTTTGCCTTCAACCCCACAAACTGACTTCTAAGCTGAGCGCAGCCAGCTTCCGGCCATCTGCACTGGCCGTCACCAGTCTTTAATGGACAGACCGAATCACACATCCAGCTTCCTGGCTGCTCGGGTACATCATCTTCACTGATCATCGAGATAGAGACTGACATGTCTGATTTCTCATTTTGAGAACTTGAGTCGGTTCCTCTCCTTGGCGGTGAATATACTGACATTGCTTGAGAACCAGTGAGTACTGGATCGATGTCCACTGTTGTCTCACCACTGCTAGAGAAGTGTATTCTACAACCCAGTGCCTCTACCGCTCGCTTGATGGCTGCATTTTCTTTGCTCGCTTTCTCAGCCAACTTCTTGGCAGAAGAGCTCAACTGCTTCTCATTCTGCAATTCCAGAGCTAGAGAGTCCACAGAAGCTGATACTTCTCTCGTCTTCCTTTGCGCCAAGTCCTTGGCCTGTTGCAAGTAAATCAATAAAAATTGTTCATTAAGGTTTGTTGTTTGGAAAAGAAAAATAACCTTGCTTTTGGATGTCGAATTTTGGCACCCAAGAAATTCAAGGAGCGTGATTATCAGTAAGCTGCTCAACTTCAACAGTAGGTAGGAATAATTTATAAAATGTTCTGTTTGGGACAAAAAAAAATTAGATCATTCTGCATGTATCACTAAACAATCATCCGATTCACGACAGGAAGCAAGTGTAGTTCCAAATTCCAGCCTTCAAAATAGAGCTTGTTAAATTCCATGAAAAGAATACAGTATTGCATTATTTCACCTTTCTGAGTTCGGAGAACTTGCTAACCATGCTTCTACATTCCGATTCAAGATTTCCAGCTTTCACTTCTTCAGGACAAGCCCAACGAAGGTGAAACTGGGGCCATAACATGGGTGCCAAAGCTGCAGCTGGAGGCAATAAAGCCCCATCGTGTTTTGATGGGTCGTAGAAAAGATTGTAGTGTGTATGTGAATATCCACTTGAACCAGCACGCAAATTAGCCAAATAACTCCACAGGCATCCACATTGATCAAAAGCTCCAGACTGCTCCCTCTCCTTTTCACTTTACACAAAAAAACAGAAGGGTCAGGTTCTCCTCCGCCTAGTAAAGCTCACCACTGATTGCCATTTAACAACTTTTCAGTTTAGAGTCAGTTCCCAATGTAAGCACTGGATACAACCCACAACCTACAATGTTATACTTTAGCCCCATATATGTCCCATAAATCAGTACTTCCGCTTCAGTTTGTGACTCTTGAAAATAATATTCAGCAAATTACCCGAGAAACAATAAGTATTACTTTACCAAGAAAGTGAAGAAAGTAATATGGAACTTGGTTACTAGGCTATTAATATGTAAGTACAGGGACTCTTTCAGGCACAAGTATAAATGAGGTAGCCCGAGAAAGCAGGACTACAAGTAGGCAAACACTCAAGATTAGAAGAAGGAAGCAGCACTAGCGCAATTTATCAAAAGAGGGGATGTACCTATTGCATAGAAAGTTCCCAAAGCGACAAGAGAGCATACAGTCCATAAAATCAACCAGAAAGACCTGGATAAAGGAGACAGGGCATGGGTTAGAAAAAAACTAGAAAACTTAATAATTGATAACTGGTTACCTCTGTTTCGGGACTTACTGATGAAAACTCAAAGGCAAAGGGATACATTCGCAACAACTGAGAGATGCAGTCAACCCACTGCAAAATTTTAAGGCAAGTCATACGAGGGTTAGAATGAAGATATCGTGTTCACAAAATTCAAGATTTAAATAAACTTTATACAAGCCCAAACCAAACAATTCCAAAAGATGGCCAGTCTTGAAAATGTATGGCACACACGCAAGGAAATAGCAAATCTTATGGCAAAGCGACAGAACTTTTACCTGCAAAAATATGGGGGAGTAGTTATGTGAAGTTTGTGCATGTGATGAGGTGGACTGTTGGGATGTATATGATGCAGACTGTTGACGTGACACTGAAGGAAGACTTCCAGTGGAAGCCTGTCTGCTCAACTCATAAGGACCGCTCCCAGATAAACTTGGCATTCCAACACGATCAGCAAAAGGGTGTCCAAAAGCAAGCCAGTCTTTCTCAACTAGTGCCTAGTCCGTATGATGATAATTTTATAATGCATATGTGATAATCAAAAGTTCATTTCAAACAACAGAGATGCAGCAACCAGTTGAAGCTGGCAAAAGAATACTCCCACTGCCACAAATCAACTTCAGAGCAAGCATAAATTTCAATGCACACAAAAACCGTATATGCCCTTTGATGTTGACTTTCAGTTTTCATGTTCCGATTCTGAAATAGTTAACAGTGTGATATTCACCACTACCAATAAGGTGACAACTAGTTGATCAATTAAGGAAACCCAGTGCTACATTTAAAGAGCCATGTACTATCCACACACAGAAACATCTTAAGGATAACAAAAGATCATTACCTGAAAACCCTTGAATGTTCTATAGTAGGGGTCAAGCATTAAACTAGCAAGCGACACAAGCTGTGTTGTCCTATCCCATCCATCACTGCACAGATAGAGATGGGTGATATGTGATATAATCAGATAACATAAGATGAAGATACTAAATTCCAGAAATGGTTCATATGTTTTCTCAAGCAGAAGAATTCGTGATTAGAAAGCCTCTTTATTGTAAATCTGTTTTTGCACAAATCAAATTTCCCACATGGATGGGGAACTTGATACATAACATTTCCAGAGACGGGCGTTCTCTTCCTTTCTGACCACAGTTTGGCAATTATGAATTACTACAATGCTTAGCTTGCAACTTATTTTATTGCTTAACACCATAGATGGTCAAGAGCATTTTCCTGCTTTATCGTTTCTTTTTTATAACTCCAACAACTCAGCAAGTTTGTTCATGATCAGAAAGGACACTGAAGGACTAAGTTTTCGACCACATCTTGAAGATGAGAACAAGCACTCTAGTAAACCAGTCACAGTTCATGCAAATAGCACATCTATCTCAACAGGTCGAAAAAACAGCATATAAGAATAGCTAGTCTAGAGAGAACTAATAAGATATGTTACCCATTCTATTCAAACTTTGCCACAAGTTTATCAAAAAAATCTATTTAGAATCCTTGATATCCGAAGACCAGAGAAAGTAGTATTCATGTTTGAGGATCCAGATTTAAAAAAGGAAAAAAATATGGGAAAAAAAAGCAGATCCTAAAGTCATGTTGGAAATATGGAAGAAGATAATGGGAAAACATTTTCAGGTTTCTTTATAATCCAGCATCAGATGTAACACATATACTCCGTTTACAAGGCGAGCCGTACCATGCATATGCAGAGCACATACTAGTCAATTGCAAACCAGTACATTTTGGTAAAATTATGAGAGTTATGGCGGCTACCATACTGGCCATGTTGCATTTCTGCAAAAACTCTTACCTGCAATGAACTAGTACAGATGCAGATTCCTTTGCTATTCTTGCAGCAATCCAAGCAGAACCAGCTAGGACACTCTGAATATGTGTTAACCAGCCAGTGTCTCCAAGAGTTGATACCGAGGCAGACATGCTGCTGAGATTGCCACCACCCCAAGTCCATCCACCATGTCTCTGTTCAACATAATGAGAACCCTTGTACTTAGCATATATAAAGGGATGGATGTAAGAAGCCAGCTCTTCCAGTAAGAAAAAAAAAGAGTTATACACCCGCCTCTTTGTTACGATAGAGGGTGAACCCTCTCCTCAAGCTATGTAGTGCAGGAGAAAGATTTGATCTCACACTGTCTTATAGCGAACCTCTTTACCACAAATTTGGGCGACCCAGTATCATAACTTTTAGAACAGTATCATAATATAACTACATAGTACACACTAGTAAATAATCACAGAAATAATTCAGCACTTTCGTTAAAGCGCACGAGCAGTACCAGCAAACAAGGCCAAAGGAGCTTACAAGAAATGAAGACATTCCATCTGAAGAAGTGGTCCCATAAGTATCCACATATTCTCTAACCCGGGCTAGACTTTCTCTCATAGCATGTATGTTGTCTATTCCAAAAAAAACTATCTGTATAAATTACATCATGCATCAGAGAGAATGGATTGTATAGCTGAAGTATAAACTAGATACATTAAGAATAAAAAAAATCAATTTAAAGTAATACATATAAACCTCAGATTGGAAATAATTAGCTGATGACTCTGAACCACCTCCCATTGCCCCATTCGCCAGGGCATTTTTCCTAGGTCTTGCATCAGCGATGTACAACTTTCTGTAAGAAAACTTTTATTCATGCATATTAGAACTACAATGCCAAGTGAATAACAGAATTTCACATGGGAAACGCTTTGCTCAAAAGTTTGAATCATGAAGAACAAATGTTCCACCAAACCGATGCTGGAGCTATATATGAAGTCAAAGGTCATACTGTCCTGAGCGCAGTTTTTTAAACTAAAAATATCACTATGTGAGCTAATGAAGATGAGAATAAAATTTTACCACCATTCATAATATCAGAACAATTTGAGTTGTCCCTATTAAATCCCCAACACTTGAGACAATTAAAAGTTCAAAATGTCGCAAACTACTTCAGCCACATAGCCCTAAAGGAAAAAAATACCTTCGTCCCTCCTTACCACCAGCAAGATGAGTACACATGGCTGCTACTAACTTTTCATCAGCATTGCTGCAGTATGTACAAATGGATGACTCAAATCAGCCAAAGTATTAGCAATGGAGATTAGGATCTTCATTGCAAAGAGAGAAATCATGAGCAAGTAGAGATTAAACTTAGAATTTACCTCCTCATATTCATCATTAGGCCCACTAGTGGCTGAGATGAACGTGCCAGAACAGCCCCACTCCCTAAAATTCATTGCATCCAACCACTTAAAGGGTCATACAAACAAATTAATGAGTTATATGACCTTTAGATAGATGCTTACTGCGGTGAATCCAAGAAATTGCAGGTAAACGGCATCTAGCCCGAAAGCTTGAAGCTTGAGAAACTTCATTATCACTGTCATCACGAACAAGAAAAGTCACAAGCGTAATTCCACTAGAGGGATATAGAGGAAAAGAGGAATGTAAAAGATGATGTCTTACGCAATAGATTTAGGGAAGACCAAGGCAAAAGGGTAAGTAGGGCATAACGTGTACATCGAGTTTATGCCACTTATTCTCCATAACTCATTAGACAGGGTAAATGATTCCCCTTCAATCATAGTATCTGATGCACGATAGGTAGAGCTCAATCCAAGAAGACGAAAATATTCATTCAGTAAGCGGACCTTTGGGTTGGAGCCAGCATACTTAGAAGGCCCACAGATAAAAGCATAAAGATCGGATGATCTGGCCGGCCTAGTCCACCTCAGAAGTGCTTCATACACTGCCCGTCTCTGGTCACGTCCAGTATAATGCAAGGAAAAAGATAACTCACATTAACGAAACAGCAAGTATAGCCAGAACATGCTTAGTTTATACTTCATCTTGCAGCATCATAAATTCACTAATTGTTCTGAGGGTCAAACAAAAACTCATGTTACACTAGATTCAGGTGGGAGACATAATAGATAAGCTTACGGCAAGTTAGGGGACTTCTGGTACATCCTTTTGCATATAGTTGGCTCACTAAGTATCTAATAAGAATATGTACTTGTCAATAAAGATGTACCTGTTTTGTTCGAGCACGAAAACCAAAAACAATTATCCTCATGTCCTTTCCTATAATAGTAGGATCAAATAAGAATCAGGTCAGGCACAAGTATATGCTTATATATTTTAGGAATACAAAACAGTAGGAAGAATGAGAAATATGACAAGACCGCATATCTATTTACAATAAAGAACACGTCTCAGACCTGAAATGTGATGGACTAGACTAAGCATGATTACCATCATCAAACGTCTTTTCAATAGTATTATGCAAAGGCCCCGATATGAGAATAAATTATAAGCTTGTTCTCAACAGTTTCAGGACTAAATCTACATCAGAATTCTTCCATTGATGTATGCTTCAACCACAATTTTTCCTCTAACAGATATCTTCTAAGATATGGAAAGTGTAAAACCCAAGTTTGTGGATGAGACAAGTTACAACACTTCTGCAGGATACCTTAACACTGTTAAGGACTATCATCATGCATAAGAACAATAGAGCGATTATGGACGAAGCAATGACTGACCAGGATGATAACCAATACCTGTACTACATGGCATAAAATTAAATCAAAACAACAGCTGAGACAAAGAAATGGCTTAAATAAAATACGAGGGTATTGGTTCTTTGACTTTTTCTCTTATATGATCAATTTGTAAAGCAAGATGCTCCTGAATTGAATATGTTTATCTGAGCATGGTCACTAAAGCTCAAGCAAAGTAACATGATAAAGCAAGACATTAAATGGAAATTGCTAGGCACAAATTTCACCCAAGACCAAAAGCTTCAAGCACGAGCAGCATTACCAAAGACCTGTAGAAGCCTGGGTGAAGAAGATTTGTCTGACTGACGAGAGCCTGAGGGCTGCCTCACAACCTTGATTATGCATAGAAAATACAATAACGTAAGATGCATTGTCGTAGCAATACTGAAAATAAATGAGACACATCAAGATTATTACATAACCAGTGCAGCTCTCTACATTTGTACATCAGTTAATGAGCACAACAAATGTAACAGGGGGAACTATACGGAAGAGCAAATAATAGGAGCCATCAACAGGTATCACATAATGCTTAAACCAAATGGAGATTCGGCCACAGTACAAGCAAGCTTTTGTACAGTCACCAGATGTCAAATTCAAATATCTACTTCATAAAACAACTAGAGATGGATTCTATCATGGAAGGGAGGTCATCCATTCCGCAGAATAACAAGGAATTTCCATCTAAATGCGCAAAGAACACATAACATCATACAAGATCGTCTTTTAGCAAGAACAACATTCTAATACAAGGCCAGCACAAAGTTGGTACATAACTGTCATCTATAACTTTCTACTTTAAGTATGTTCTTACTGACAGAGAGGTCCCTAATCGTGTTCTGATTAAAAAAATAAGTATGATAAAAGGATAAATTCATTAAAGAACAGCCGCATTCCTGAACAATATAATAGAATCAATACTTCTGATATACTGCCATCTAATTATCAACAAACTTAAACAGACAGGCTGATGCAGATCCATAGCTGATTAAAAATCCAACATAACAAGCATGTGTATTGACATATAATAATATGACAGAGGCAAGCATATAATGGTTTTGCCTGCTAGTGTCATCCAGGAGCAGAGGCACAGATAAATAGACTTATTCTTATGCAATAAATTGTTGAAAAGAAACAACTAGACCATAAGCTGTCATACTGAACATGTATGAAGAAGTGATCAACAACAATCCTTATAGCATTTAAGAACATACCTAGCAGAAGGCAAATAATAAATCTGAATGCAAATTTCATACATAATATCAAGGTAAGCAAAGATAGAAAAACATGCCAGTTTGCCGAACTTCTCGATTGTTGCTAAAGGTATTGTCCCAAGAGCAATTATATCCCTGGTCGTCTCACTCTTTGAGTATCACCAAAAACAAAAGAGTATATAAGACAGTAATAATAGCTAATAGAAAGGATAAATATAAATCGCTGTGAAAATCTCAATAGAATCCAATCAGACTAGGACAATCATATAAGTAGTTTAATAATAATGAGAAGATATAGATTCTTCACAGCTACCCCCCATGACTTTTCAACAGAATAGACAAGCCTCAAAAACAGCTATACAAAGGGTACTTAAAAAAAATCCCATTTATCAAAATCATGGAGAAATGGCAAACTTTAAAAAACCAAATTGCAGAAAGGTTAGCATACCAGTATAGAAGCTATCCTGATCAATAAGATGAATTTGTAATTTTTTATCTAGACAAAATAGTTTAGGTCAATCAACACATATTCATAAACATCTCAGAGAAGTAAGGATAATAGTCAATCTGTAAAAAGTAAAACCACAACAGATATTAAACAGTTCATATAAAATTATGCAACCTTCACAGCACCCCTCACTACTATTGGAAAATAATTCAAACTACCTAAACCCTTAAAGAGACAAAAAAGAAAATTAAAAGGATCATAAACCTACATAAGTTCCAGGAAAGTAGGTTATAATCACAAACAGCCCCAAAATTAGATTAATTCGATGCACTTTCCATTATATACATCAACTCCTTTGGCAGATGATCAATTCATCCAGAAGAAAAATGGAAGAAAGAAAAACGTCAGCTTCAGACCATCTTCAGATCTGAGTTAGCATTTCATATCACAAAAGACTCATACTACTATCTTTCATTCAGGGTGTGTTTTGGTGCGATTCTGAGATTTAAAAAGCAGATGGAAATACAAATAGAAGCTCAATTTGCACAGCAAGGAGTAGCAAAGTGTTCAAATCTCTTAAAACGAACAAATTTGACCACATAATATTTGTATCATAGAAGTTGTCAAAATCAGAACATGAAATGCAACACTTACCACAAATAGCAGCCGGTAGTTGGTCATCAATAAGGTACCAGCGACGTCAATGTTAACAAGAACAACGCCATAGCCCTGAAAAGAAAAACCAATAAGCAGCCAGATTTCATGCACATACAAGAATATCAAAGAAGTAATCGAACTGCCACGCATGCTCATGTAAGCTACTTGAGTTGCCATATAGAAAGTCCAGTGAAAAAAAAGTACAAAGACGGTAGTCATACCTCCACGATCACCTCTTCAGCCTCGAGCAGGAACTCGGACATTCCATGGGGGACAGTCCGCTTAATAGGCTGAGAAATAGAAATTTTGGCAGAAGAAAAGCATTTCAAGTCCGGCAACAAAAAATTGAGCAATCAAGGATGCTGAACTGAAATTCCAGTAATCAACGCTATTTATGTCAAATCAACATCGAGCTAGCAAAAGGGATGAGCTAGGGTTGATAAAAAGCCCGCACCCCGCGATCAGAATCAATGCTCCCAAGTTGAATTCAATTGAGTTAAGGGAGAAAAAAATTGGAAGAAAACGAAACCTCGTGCTTGGTCCATTCGATGGCTTCCCAGCTACCAGTGCCTTCCATCTTATCCGAGTCCGATAGGCGAGTCTGTCGAATGGATGCCGATCGTCCAGTGCGGACTTTTGAAGCGGCCATGCGGCGATCCGCAGGCGGGCGCAATAGAGAGAGACGGAGAAGAGTAGGCACAGGAAAGAAGACCAGTTTGGACAGAGAACGGATTAGACCCGGGGGGGGGGGGGGGGGGGGCGCGGGCGGGTGGGGGTGTTGAGAGAGGAGGGAGATAGAGATGCGGGTTGGTTAGGTCAGCGCCAGAACATCCAACTGTTATAAGTTCCTACAAGAATTGAAAGGATCGGCGGACTGTCATAAGGGGCGCTGAATTTTATAAAACCCGCAGCTACCTAAAAACTTTACTCCCTCCGTCCTGATTTGACCGTCCTGTTTACTATTTGGATATGTCGTTTGACTTCAATTTTTAACATATAAGATAAATTAATTTTGAAATTTTAAGTTTGTATATGATTCCTTACATGATAAACTATAAGTTACAAATTTAGTTTTATAAAATTATTTTATCTTATATGCTTAATATTGAAGTGGAAAAACGTGCCATAAAGCAAACAGGACGGTCAATTCAGGACGGAGGGAGTAATTAATTTAATATACCTTTTTTAAAACAAGTTTTTAAAATATACGAATAAAGTTTCAAAATTCATAAAATATTCATCTGTTAAATGAATTTGAATAATAACTATTTTATTTTTGATGTAATAAGTCATGTTTTAAGTTCATAATATACTATTTTTAATGAGCGCACTTCATATATAGAAAAGTTATTTAAATATTAGAAAATATAAATAATTAAAAAAATATTTACAAAATTCATAAAAATTTTAGATTATAACTAAATAAATTTGAAATATGATATATAATTTCTAGATATTAAATATACACAAAACTTCAAACAAATTGAAGATTAAATATAATATAATAAGTATATGGCTCTATTCGGCTTTGCTGTTTTGGCAGCATATTTGCAGCATATTTAGCAGCAGGTTTGCACTGGCATAAATGCAGCATATTTGCTGGCAGGTTTGCGCTGGTATAAATGCAGCTGTTTTGAAAACTATTGTTTGACAGTCCGACATATATGCAGCATGTTTGGTTAAGTTAGTTTTAATACCTCGGACTTAAAAATGGTGATTTAATTATTCTAATATGATTTAGAGGCCTAGTGCCTAAGGAATTTTGGTAAAGAGAATAAAACCAAAAGAAAAGAGAAAACGTGAAAAACGTAAAAACGCGTGTTAAATGAGTATAGGAGGTATATGACCTCGTTAGGGTCCGAGATGGATTCCTAAGGCTTAATTACGCCTAATTAGTATGTGGGAATAATTCCCGAAGAAAATGGATCCATAAAACGGATTAAAAATGCTAATAAAGCTTTAGAGCACGTTTTTTGAGAAAACTCGAAAACGCGACTTTAAGTGGTCAAACAGACCCATAAAAATTATAGTTGATTAAATAACTTTAATTAAACATTAATGGAAGCTTAAGAACCATTAAAATCAAAGAAACGAGAAAAATCCGAAAAACGGGCCCGGTTAGTGAATAGTGCCAAACCGGGCAAATTAACGAGCGTTTCTTGTAAAAAGTCGAAAATGCTCCCAGGATATTAAACTGGTGGGGCCGGTTTTACTGAGACTTAATGTCTCTCTCACACACTCAAATAATTAACTAGTTCTATTAAGTCACAACAAGACAAAAAAATAAAGTAGAGAGGTGAATAGTATAATATGACTTTTGTACCCTCTCTCTCTTCTATTCTGATTCACTCACGTTTTCTTCCCCCTCAAACTGAACCTTCTTCATCCTCTGAACTCCCATGGCGATTTGGTAAGGGAACAAACAGCCCTCATCTTCTTCTTCCTTTATCTAGCTCAAATCAACTCCAAACTCCATAAAAATTACACCGTTGGATTCCTCTCTTCTTGAGGAACATTCTCCACCTTTCAAAATTGGAAAACCTCCATTTTCGTCACCATGGCTGTAGCTATTTTGGGAGCTTGAAGAAGAGCATTTTGGTCTCCATCATCCCCTTGTTACTTTAAGGTAAGAAGTAAGCTCAAAGACCTTCATTTTCTAGCCTTCCTTTGATTTTGGAAATTTCCAACATTGAGCTCCCTCCTCTTCCATGTCCAGCCGGTTTTTAATCTTCAATAAGGGCTGGAATTTTGTTAGCTTTGCTATCCAAGAACTCCTCCTAGAAGTTTCAAGGTAATGCCCTTCCTAAAGATTAAGAATTCTCTTCAAATTCTAGGTTAATTTGAGAGTTAGATATTGAGTTGAGTGGTTGTCCTTGGGCTGGCTAGTTTGGGCAAGTAAACCCCCCACTGGACTGGTGGTGAAACAAGGACAAGAGGAAAAGGGAAGAACAAGAAAGGAAGGAGAAAGGGAAGGATGAGAAAACAAGGAAAAACACAAAGGTGATGAGTTTACCTATGAGCAGATTTTTATGTTGCCTTGTAGTAATTAATCTATCTTGTTTAAGAGTTGAGTATGTTGTTGGGATTGGGATTAAGAAATGAGATTAATTTTAGTATGGTTGAGTGTTGATGAAAAGCCTGGAGGCCAAGTGAATTAAGTTGCTAATGAGTGGTGAAATAAGTGTTGGTATTATGTTGTTGTAATGTCTAAATAAACAGGGATGTTGAATCGATTTTGAGTGAGCAAAACAGTGTGGAGAGAATGCTTAGAAATGTAGGGGAGTGCTGTCAAAATTTGTCTAGAAACTAATGGTAATTGTGAGAGAAACACCTAGGAGTAACTAGGTACATTTGAGGTGAAATTGAGAGGTTAATCACTTGGAGACTTGATAAGAAAGAGTGTTGCTTTTGGGTTGGAAATTGGAATGAGAGTAATGCAAGATTCATATTGATAATGTTCTAGCTGAAAGAATAAGGTATGGCAAGTGAGAGCAAAAATCTGTCACATAGGAGAACTTAGAAAACTAAGTGTTGAAATCTAAGGGAGAAAATGGTGCAACTGAACTAGGAATTGGATGATGAATTAGTGAGTGAATTGGGTGTGTTATGAGTGTCATTAAAGTGCTTAATCATGCTACATTAAGTGTGGAAAAGAGTGGGCAAAGAAAGAAGTTGGAATAGGATCTGAAAATGCAAGAATTGGGCAAAATCTGCTATGGTCCGGGACTTGGTCCCTTGCTAAAGTCCCAGACTACCCTTAATTTCCTGCCGAGAGTTGCTACAAGCAGCTGGTCCGGGACTTGCTCTAGGTACAAGGTCCCGGACCATGTCTTTTTTTCAGCCGAGAGTTAGTTTCTTGTTTGGTCCGGGACTTAGGGTAAGGACCAAGTCCCGGACCACCCCCAAAAATGTGTCGTGAGCATTTTAAAGGCTTCAAATGATGGGGGTTTGAATGTTAATGATGTTAGATGATGATTAGGCTTTGTTTGGTGACATGTAAAGGCCCTAGGAAGTATAAGCAAGTGCTAGAAGTGATTGAGAAGTGAGAATTTAAATTAACAAGAGTAAAACCGAGATAACGGGATAACGGGGTAAGTACGGGAGTAGTAATTATTTACCTACCATATGAGCTTGGTATTAATAGTAATGTTTGAAACATTATCAGAGGATCGGGTGAGAACCGAGCATTGTGAGGTGACACGGTAAAAGTGAAACCAAGGTGAAAGGTATGATTTTCTCATGCCCCGTATGCTAACCGTGCTACATTGATTTGTGTGTTGTGTGTTTGTGTGTCGGCTTAATCAAGAGTAAAGCATGAAAATGACCCATTGCTTGATTATGTATCATGATGTATGCGGTGTGTACCAACCAACCTTGTATGTCTATGTGGTCTAACTTAGTGTATGGACCGACTCCTGGTTGAGTACCGTTTGGTTAGTGACTCGTAGGATGAGTCGTTTCGTAATTTAACGAAACGTGCAAACACATGAAAACTATCAAACCAAGAACGATACTGTAAACATATGAACTCACTAGAATGTGAGGAAGTTGTACGGGTTGAGTAAACACCCGATAACGGTTAGAAAACCAAATTGAAACAATCCACGAAATAAATAAAGTGGAAAGATAAATGAACCTCCATTTAGGGGATTGAAGATAGTTCAAGTTGTGAACTTGTGAGAAAAGTAAAAGAGACATAAGGGACCATCAAACTCCCTTAAAATACGGTCGACCTCCTGTACGAGGATTCGACCCGGTATGAGAAAATAACCGAAAGCTTAAGTATTCGAAATGTGTGGGGCAACCCTTAAACCTAAGAATACCTGAACTTAAGAAGAATTTTCCCAAGTCATTAGAAACATCGAGAGAGATGCTTCTAGACTAATATACATAATTATATATACTCCAAGAGAGGAGTGCTGGGAATGTGAGAAGTCCGAGAGAGATTCGGACCCTTGTGAAAGTAGTAGGAACTAAGATAGAGTTCCGGTAGCTAGTTGAGCCTTCCCACCATGCTAGACCCAAAGTAGGGTCGAAACCGGGGAAGTAAGACTAGGCTCGAAAGCCCGGTGGTGAGTCTTGAGTATGACTCGGCCCGGAGGCCATGTGTTTTGGCTTAAGAATGAATTAAGAGAAAACGATCGTGAAGTAAAGTATGAGACCTGTAGAGTCTCAAGAACTAAGAGAGAGTTCTGGTACATTTATGCTGTCCATTTATGCTCAAAATAATGGAGCCGAACGCTACCTATATGTAAGTTTATAAATGAAACTAATTCAATATAAGATGAAAATAGAAAAAATTAACATATATATGTATGTTAACTTAAACTAATAGATATATTGACTAAAATTTGTAAACACATATAGAAATGTGTATATATCATTTAACAGATGGAAAGTATACTAAACTATAACAATATAATATATATTATTTAAATTTTACCCTTTTCATAAAATAAGTATATTAAAATATTTTCAAAAAAATTAAAAATTTTCATTTTATACTATACTTTAATCTCATCATACAATAGTGAATTTATAGTTAATCTCTAACCAAGAAAAAGAAGAAATTAAAAATTGTATATATCCAATAAATATATCAATTTATATATTTTACATAAAAATTACAACTTCCAAACAAAATATTACTATTTTGTATAACTTTTAAATTTTTATAAATATAAAAGCATACAAATTTATGATAGTACGATTATTTTAGAAAATGAAAAGAGAACAAAGGTTTCAAATTTTGGGATAGTACTTTATATTTTTATTTAATGAAATGTGTAGCTTTTAATGATATATTATATTTTTATAATTGTGTATGTTATTAAATTTGTTAATTATATATATTTATATTATGATATACTTTTAAAAGAATTATTTGATTCATATATCAATTTATTTATTGTAAATTATAATTATTATTATTGTGTTTTCTTTGTAATTAAAATAGCATCTATTAAAAAAGTAAGTATTTCAGTTTTATAATTTGTTTGAAGTTTTGTGTATATTTAATATTTAAAAATTATTAATTTTATTTCAATTTATATATATTTCTAGAATTTTTATGTTTTTATTACTTTTTTAAATAATCTTTTGAATGTTGTACAAAAAAAATTATATAATGCTCATGAATATAAAAAGGGGCATAATGTGAACTTTCACGGGTTAGGGCTATTTTGTGAATTTTAAAATTTTTAGAGGTATCTTGTGAATGTGTTTTGAAAAATAGGTATATTGTGAATTACGATTGTTTTTATGGGTATGTTGTGAATTTTCTCTTTTATTTTTTTAGGCCAGCTGATGAGTGTGCTATAAGTGGAGCAATAAACATGAATAGAAAATTCACAGTAAATCTCCAAAACTTTTGTAAGTCCCAATATATCCCTTTTTCAAAACACGTTCCAAGATACCCCTTAAAAGCTTTTAAAATTCACAAAATGCTCATTTTTCATAACGGACGTTAACTTCTCCATTAACCCCCTAAGAGTGACATTTCCGCCCTTAATGAAATTGACTGCTTTTTATAACGGCTATTTTTTTTAAAAATTAAGTTTACAAAATACCCCTGTTTTTTATAACTGTTATATTTTTGAAATTTTTTTAAGTTTACAATATACCCCTTAAATTTCAAAAGTTCACAATATGCCTTTGATTTTTATAACTTGTTATAACGACCAGTTTGCCCTTCTAACGACTAGTTTAAGTTCAATGGCTCTTTTTTCCCCTATATAAGCATCATTCTATCATATAAATGCAACACGAACCCCATACCAAATATGTGACCATATTTACAACCACAATAAATGAAATTTTTTCAAACTACACATTGTAAATGTGTAGCAAATATCTACTAAACATGTGGTAGTGAGAGGAATACAAAATAAGATTAATCTACAAAAAGCTATCAATAGAACATGCCTTTAACTTTTCACGTAAGAACAATTCGGTTGGAAGGGCATACTACAATTGCTAGATTTGTGGTTTCTTTCATTAGTGGGCATTGGTGATGCAAGATTGATACAACCCTCATCCGAAGGTAAAGCATGTTGCTTCTGACAACTCATACTCAATCATGATAGTATTTACTTCAAGGGTTGCATGTGCTTTTTCTAAAGCTCCATATCAAGAAAGAATGGCAGCTAATGCATATCTTATCAACAAAGTGAGAGGGAAATAAAGACGGAACTGAGAGAAGAGATTAAGTATAGCTTGAAGATGTGGTTTCAGGGGGCTGTAGTTGTAGTTGCATTTGCAATTTGTATAACAAATTTAATGTACTTTCATATGCTAATGCAGAACTACCATCATTTTAGTGGTGTTTGTATTGTTGTTACACTACTATTTATACAAAAATAGCAGTACCCATAACCGTGTAAAATATGCACCACAAGTATGCACCACATCTGGCCAAAATATGTGGTACATCTTACACCAAAATATGCACACCAGAAGTATTAATGCAAAACTACCACCCGCACAGCTTACACCAAAATATGAACCATGAGTATTATGCACAAAAACAAAAATAGGGCCACCAAATTGTACCCATAACTGTGCAATCCCCCACTACCAAAATAATATACAACAACAGAAACCAACCCACTAAACTACAACAACAGAAACTAACTGTAACACCTCTACTTCGTAATCATATAATAATCTCGTATTTAACATAATCAGACGAACTTAAGCAGTGGAAATTGAACAAACTTAAGTACAATGGTGTTACCGCCATTACTCACACATGTGAGCAACAAGGCATCAAAGTACTTATACAATCCAAAAACGTTGTGATGACCGAGAGATAGCGTAATCCAAAATATACAACGTTTAATCCAAAAACTCGTGAGCAGCCTAGCTATTCCAACACCATATACCAAAAGTATAATCCGAAATGTAATCCAACAATATAACCCAAAGGTACAATCCAAAAGTCATATACTACAAACTCCCAAAAACCCGTACTTCGGCGTCGGTCATCTGCAACTATGAACGTGTAAAATATTGGTTTGTATGGAATCAGCCCCTGCTAAGTATGTTATCATGTAACTGTCATGCCCTCTCATACCCCTTAAGTTTTTGGCCGAGTTAACACGCGGTTTCATTTCATGCTATTCCATATTATAAAAGAAAACTGTAAAATATAACTTAAACAATTTCAGCATATCATCCAATCATACATAAACACAAATTCCACACATAACTCATACATATAAACAATCCAATAATCAAGTCCAGATAATAATGATACGAGGGTTGTTTTCTTTTGAACTGTTCTCGTTAACTGGCCTTCAAGGTCCTTGGTTCGTTATCCAAAGTTTACAAAAGTTACTTGAAATCTTGTACTAATTTTAACTGAAGATTAGTTACTCTATTCATTTAACTCTTAATCCTTGATAGTCGTCATGTTAGAAGACAACATGTCTTTAACCAATTACTTACCCTGATTAGATGGCAGGTCACCAAAGGAAGTAGCCACACCAACGGTAGTGCATCCGATTCCTCCTTTGTACCCCTATTAGATGGCAGATCACCAATGAGCCGAAGCCATACCAGCGGTGGTGGATCCGTCCAATGATCAATCTGATCCTTGGAATATAATATATTGAGTGGACTTGTAACAGTTATCCCGTCATTTGTGATCACAATGCGCAACCAGGCAATCCTAGATCCTGGATTTCCTCCATACCATCATTTCACCATATTATTAAGTTTTCTTAATCTCCTTGCCTAAGTTTCAACCCTAGGTGTTATAGTGAATAATTTCTTAATTGTATACAATTCTTTTAGGTCTTAATGTGTGTTTAGAATTTATCTAGATATTCTCATGCTCGAATATGTTTTACTTAAGAACGGTAGTACTATTACTCTACCTAAGGTCTCTTCTTAAATTATCCCAGGATAATATAAAAAAAATATAATTATCCTACCATAGGTTATAGTTCTCTTATCACATCTCATAACTTAATTGAAGTTATATTCGGTAATCACCTCAGTTTGAATAATAAACGCTCACATTTAATCACACAAGATATACGGGCAAATAAAACCACAGATGATAATGATTACACTATCACACATATCATCTTGACATACGATACACACATCCGAACCCAAGGAAATCCACGGAGACAATCGGATCACACAACAACATATCGTACACCATGGCGGGAGGCAAGCGTCCAAATCCCGCGCCTGTCCTCTAATTCCCTAGCTCTGGAATATGAAGCTAATTACTAATACTCTATAAACTGTCAAACCATTTGGGTATCTCGTATAAACGTTAATCCCTTCTTAACCCGGTGTTGATTAATCCCTTCTTAACCCCGGTGTACTTAAAGTATTCAGTATGGGAGTAGCTAATTAATCTCTAGAGTTTGTTAGTAGCTAATCATGTTGTATTATTCTATAACTTTAGGATTAACTCCTTTATTATTTATCTCCTTTAAGCATAGGCGTATATTTATATATATACTCACTCATTCAAATTGTACTACTATATGGTATTAATGTAATTGACCTTAAGTGTTAATGGCCTCATGCCTTTAAATTCTCATTTAGTTTAGTGAGTTGGTCAACTTGACCCTCTTGGTCAACTTAGTTGCCTTGGTCAATGTAGTCAATCCATTGGTTTGGTCAACACGGCCAAGGTCAACATTGCTATATAAACAGACTGTAGATGCTGCGGGACGCCCGCGTATAGATGGGTGTGGTCCTGTCCATTTGGCAGTCCAGTCAGCTGCTGACTGGATTATTTTGCTGACTGGACTGTCTTTTTATTATATTAACTTCAATTGATTGTAACTTTTGAAATATAAGTCCAAAATGAAAAAAAATTATATCATTGTTCATCTAAATTCAAGCTCTTCAAAACAAGATCATACATGGATATGTTTTGACAACTTTAAAATTTTATATTTTTTATATGTATATATCTATACATAAAAACCATACTTGATTCACCATATACAATTTAAAATACATCATACAACAATAATAATAATACACTACTAAACAATAATGATTCATTATCTATTTTGAAATCGATATGTTAAAAAAATATATGATTCACTATATAAGACTAAAAATACATCATATAAATAATAATAATACACCACAAAACAGTAATAATAATAATAATAATACATTACAATAATGATCCATTATTAGTTTCAAATTTTGTTATTTAATTCAATACTTGTTAGTTAATGAATCATAATATCAGTTTTAATGAATCATAATATCAAAATTAATGAATCATATCTTTATTTTAGTGTATCATCGCAAACATATAAAAATAAAAAAAATTTAAACAATAATGCAATACAAACAATATTTGGTATGCATGAAAAATACATGATTCACCATAGAAGGTTTAAATTGCACCATACAATAATAATAATAATACACTACAAAACAATAATGATTTTTTATCGGTTCCAAAATTTGTTATCTAACTCACCACTTATTAGTTAATGAATCATAATATCAATTTTATTGAATCACAATATCAAAGTTAATGAATCATATCATCATTTTAGTATATCAACGTAAACATATAAAAATATAAAAAATTAAACAATAATACAACACAAAACAAATTTGGTATGTACGGAAAATACATGATTCACCATATAAGGTTTAAAATACATCATACAATAATAATACACTACAAAATAATGATAATATTTTATTGGTTCCAAAGTGTTAATTCACCACTTATTAGTTAGTAAATCATAATATCAATTTTAATGAATCATAATATCAATTTTAATGAATCACAATATCAAAATTAATGAATCATATTATCATTTTAGTGTATCATCATAACATGTTAAAAATAATTTTTTTCAAAGTTGTCAAAACATATTCATGGCTGATTTTGTTTTGAAGAGCTCAAATTTAGATTAACAATGATATAATTTTTTTCATTTTGGACTTATATATTAAAAGTTATAGCCATTTAAAATTAATATAAATTTTCTTCTCACTCATATGTCATATAAGCAGTCCAGTCAGCATATTGACTGGACTACCACATAAGCAGACCGTACAATGTTATGTACAAACCACCCGTGTAATCGATTTTGCGATATATTTAATGACCTTAAGTTCATTCTTGGTTTACTAACCTTTTCATTAATCCAAACTCCTAACCATTTATGTAATTGTTATATAACTTCCCATATTACATTATAAAGGTTTAATTCTTACTCATCCTCTTTCATAATTAGATTCCAATACCTTAGTGTATAACTCCCAATCTAATTTATACTCCACATAAACTCCTTGAATTATAAAGTTATCCAACTTTAACAATATTTCTATTCCAACCAACCTTTGACATTTACATTAAGTTCCTTCACATGATGTAACATTTTATAATCATCAACCATATACCAATCTTCACTCTTAATTTATATAATTCCCACCTTTGTATATAATTCCACAACATCCCAAATATTTCATATTAACTCATATGAATTATATTATTCCTTAATTTGCACCAACCTTTATACACTAACATTAAGACCTTATGCTCAATGTTATATAATATGATTCTTATCCTTATACCAAAATTACTCTTAGTTCTCATAATTCCCGCCTATACCCCATAATCATCCAATATTACATTTTCCCCCAAAGATTTTACAACCTTACCATCTCATCCCAAATTCACCAATCTTATATTATAACTTCTCACTTAATTTTATTCAAAGTTTCAACCTCAAATTCCTCAAAATTGTCGAACAGACCCCATACTATCCACTTTAATTCTCACCCTAATTTTTCCCAAAATTATGGTTTGACCCCACATCTTTTAAAAAATTACAATTTACCACTAATCTTTTCTTAATTCACATTTTTCAACCTTTCTATCTCTCACTTGGTCAAAACCCTAAGTCCACTTAGGTTTGACCGATTTACCCTGTCTTACTCTATATTTTCCAGAATTAACAATTTAACCCCAAATCTTTCTAGGGTTTTCACATAACTCCCAAAACTTAAAAAACTTATATCTTCCATCTTTAATGCAAATAGAACCTAACTTTCGGCCTTATTGATGTTTCTCACTCTAAGTCTTTATCTTTTTACATTTTTTCAACTCATCCTTTAATCATTTAATCACTAATACATCAAATAAACTCCCAAGTACTTTTAAACCCAAATTTGTCTTTAAAACACAATCTAAATTCGTAGGTACTTATCCACTAACTTTTGAAGTGCAAAAAATCACCCAAAAAGCCCTTATAATTCCAAAATTTCACATCTAACATAATATTTGTATAACCTATGCTTTTAAAAGCATTAAATCCATCAAAATGTTTATTAAACTAACTTTAATATTTGGCCATTATACAAACCATACTATAAACTTCTATTACACTAAAATTTCCATAATAACACATTGATTTTTTCGGACAAATTAATGTCCATACCCCAAAGTTTCAGTATTTACATTGTAATCATTCAAACTTTGTAAAATTTTACATTTAGGTCCTTAAGTCCTTAGTAAACATAACCTAATGTTTTAATGTAGCTTTATACAATTCCTTGGTCACATTAGACCATTTTTCCCACATGACTTTTGACCACCTTTAATTACCAACATAACAACTTAAAACATCGTAATCAAGTCTTAAACTTTGGACTTACCTCTTAATGCCCCAAAGTTGATTTTTAATCCTCCCTTTTTTAGCCCTATATTGACAAAGGGGAAAATTCAGTTGTGTACAAATCCCAGGTTTTAATGTTGGATTTAAGTACTAAAGCTTTAGAATAAAAGCTCACCCTTCATAATGTTGATTTTCCTTGGCATTTCCACTTTTGTTCTTCCTTTGCCTCGACCAACACAAGGTTATTTAAGACCCCTTTCGGTCACATTGAGAAGAGGAAGAAGAATCAAGTTAGGGTCTTAGACTCCTTAATATAATCAATGGAATACCTAAGGCTTTTAAAGCACAAATGAGCACTAAAGAATGGAGTTTACCTTGAAGCTCACAAGTGGAGATTTTTACCTCTAACTCTTGGACAACTAAAGAAAAATAGGCCATTGGTTAGATCTTGTGTAGATATATACATAGAAAATAGTTTAAAACACTTAAAACATTAATTTTTCAAGGCTTACCTTAGGTAAAAACCCTTGCTATTTTCGGTCATCCATGAAGGTTAATGAAGACCAAGTTTTTTTGTGAAGAGAGTGAAGAAAATGAGTTAGGAAAGGCTTGAATTTTGGCCATAAATAAGTCAAGGAAAGACTTAGAGTTTTGAACACTTTTTCTTACCTTAAGCTTGTAGAAACTTAGCTAGGCTCCATCCTTGCTTGACTTCTAAATTAGTGCCTCCACAAGGTGTAGGTTTTTGGTTTTTGCTCAAGAAGAAGATGGATCTATGTTCTCCTTGCCTTGTTGATGGAGAAAGGAAGAAGATTTAAGAGGAAAAGGAGAGAGAAGGTTAATCCACCATTGTTGTGTTCTTGAAGGAAGCAAGAACAAGAAGAAAAGCTTGAGGAAAGAGATGAAGATTTCGGCCAAGAAGGGAGGGGATTATGCTCGGCAGCAGCATGTGGAGAATGAGAGTATGGGGGTGTGTAAGAATGTAAGAGAGTTGTCTAGTTATGTTCCCAAGGTTAGAATATTTTTATGACTTAGGAAGATTCCTTCCTAAAAGGGCAGTTGCTTTTGAAGACCCCTTTTTCCCTCTCAAAAACCGGCCACTAGTAGATATTTTAGGGGTATATTCGTCACTTTGTGGTTAATCATATTATAAGGTGCCTTATAATATTATGAATTCATATGTGGTACATTAGGACATATTTCATGTATTAGATTGTAACCAATTTGATTACCTTGTCCTAAGGTGTATTTATTTGTGTTTTTGAGTGATTGGTATACTTATTATTCATTGTGACTAGTTAAAGTATGTTCTTTGATTCAGTCATGTTATTTGTGCTCTTAATTCATGTAATGACATGTTACACCAACTTTATTGGTTGGTTTCTCCTTATAATTACTCCCACTTTGGTCCAATACTTTATGTAAGGTTTAATAACCTTTTTGAACTATATATATTTATTTATATAAATATATTTGGAGGTTATATAACTCCTTAATCATTTTAGGCTCAATAGCCTCTATAGTCCAATGATTAATACTTAATGAAATTCTATAAACCTTAGGGGTATTTCTGTCTACTCCACTTAAAAGAACTTCGTCCCGAAGTCATATCTCCTCATATCCAATTGTCCTAGGAATTCAAGTTTCACTAGGTCATCTCAATCAATTCAATCTAGGGACTCAAGTCCCGATAGGTTCCACACCTATCTTGCATATATCTATCAGATATAGCACTGCAATTCTTATCCATATATCCATGACCCATGGCATCACAATTCCTGTTATATAACAGTGTGCATATCTAGCACATATACAACATTAGTGGCATTACCCTTACTAACAATATCTCATTAGTAATCTATATCATAATCAGTGCAAATAAACAACAAGTATCCCACAGGATACCTCATATAACACATCACAAAGGTACACCAAGGTACATACTACCAACAAACAAGTGCACACACCCAAATACCACCAAATCAAAAGTATGTCATAGCATACAACATAACCTAGTGCACAATGTCAATGCACGCCAAGTGGCTGTACCCCACTTAAAAAGGGTTACACCCACGTACGCAATAGTATACAACATACGCTAATCGAAGAGCGCTGGATACTTGGCTCTAATGGCGTCCTCTAACTCCGATGTAGCTTCTTCCACATCATGATTGAACCATAGAACCTTGATCATACTGACAGTCTTGTTCCTGGTCTCTCTCGTTTTTGAATCGAGGATGCAAAGCGGTACCTCATCGTATCTCAGAGCCGGGTCTAGCTCTAGCCTCTCAGCCTTTGAAACATGAGAAGGGTGAGGTACATACTTCTTCAACTGAGAGACATGAAACACATTATGTACTCTTTCAAGCTCTACAGGTAAATCTAGCCTGTAAGCTAATGGGCCCACTCGCTCCGTGATAGCATACGACCTAACATACTTAGGGCTCAACTTGCCTTTCTACCCAAATCGTAAGACGCCCTTCATGGGTGACACTTCGAGAAAGACTATATCATCAACAATAAACTCAAGGTCTCTCCTCCTGATGTCAGCATAGGACTTCCGTCTGTCCTGGGCTGCCTTTATATTCCTGCGAATCTGTAGGACATCTTCCTTCACCTGCTCTAGGTACCTCGGCCCTAAGAATGTGTTCTCACTGGCCTCGTCCCAACATTAAGGTGTCCTATAGGGTCTGCCATACAATGCCTGGAATGGTGGCATCTGTATAGAAGCATGGTAGCTGTTGTTGTAGGCGAACTCTATCAGATGTAATCGCTTGATCCAGCTCCCCTGGAAATCCAAGGCACATGCCCGAAGCATGTCTTCCAAGGTCTGGATGGTCTTCTTGCTCTGACCATCTATCTGAAGGTGGAAGGCCATACTAAGCTTCAGCTTTGTACCCAAGGCCTCCCGCTCCTGCCCCAAAAACCTGGAAAGGAATCGAGGGTCTCTATCTGACAAAATCATCTTAGGTACACCATGGTGCTTGATGATCTCTTTCTAGAATAGATCTGCCAGCTTAGGGACATTCCAGGTGTTCTTCATGGGAATGAACTTGGTTACCTTCGTTAATCTATCAACAATGATCCATATCTGGTCCAGTCTTCCCTTAGTCGGTGGGATACCGACCACGAAGTCCATAGATAAATCCTCGAACTTCCAGCAAGGAATAAGCATAGGCTTCACTAGCTCGTCGGGTCTCCTATGCTCGAACTTAACCTTTTGACAAGTCAAGCATCGAGTCACAAAGTCAGCTACATCCTTCTTCACCCCACTCCACCAGAAGCGTACTTTCATATCCTTGTACATCTTGGATGATCCTAGGTTGATGGATAAGGATGAGCAGTGAGCTTCCTATATATTTTCTCCTTCAGATCAGGGGTAGACTCGGGGATACATAATCAGTCATTTTATTTGATCATCCCATCATCATTGAGTCTGAAGTCGTACTTCCCCCCCTTAAAGGTGCCCTCAATCAGCTTCTGCATGTAGTGGTCACTCTCCTAAGCACTACATATCTCATCAATCAGGATGTTGCCCGCTAGAATAGCATATAAGGAGTGTGCTCTACGGCTCAGGGCATTGGCTACCACATTCGTCTTGCCCTTCTTATACTTAAGATCATTGTTGTAGTCCTTCAAGAACTCGACCCATCTCCTCTGTCTCATGTTGAGCTCCTTTTGTGTGAAGAGGTGTTGCAAGCTCTTATTATCATAATAGATAACCCAGTACCAGATGCATCACAGTTACCTCGAATCCGTCGGTACCCTCATGGATAGTCAATACTGGCGCCGACGTCATTAGATCCTTTAGTGTTTGAAAGAAAGGCTCACAATCATCTGTCCAAATGAATTGAACTTCCTTATTTATCAGATTAGTCATAGGATTTGCGACCTTTGAGAAGTACTGAATGAATCTCCAATTATACCCTACCAAGCCTAGGAAGCTACGAATGTCTGTCACTGTCTTTGGCATTGGCCAACTCTTTACTGCCTCTATCTTAGTAGGATCAACAGATATCCCACTAGCTGAAATGATATGCCCCAAGAATGCCACACTATCAAGCCAGAACTCACATTTCAAGAGCTTGGCATAAAGCTGGTTCTCCCTTATAATCTTGAGAACCTGTCTTAGATGAATCTCATGCTCTTTCTTAGTCCTGGAATATACTAGGATGTCATCAACAAACACCACCACCGAGCTGTCTAGATGCTCTCGGAATAGGCAGTTCATCAAGTCCATAAACTTAGTTGGGGAATTCGACAATCCGAGCGGTATCACTGTGAACTCATAGTGCCCATAACGTGTCTGGAAAGCCGGTGTATATATATCATCCTCAACAATCCGAATCTGGCGGTACCCGGACCTCAAGTCGATCTTGGAGAAGACCGGAGCTCCCCTCAACTGATCAAACAAGTTGTCAATCCGTGGTAAAGGGTACTTGTTCTTAACTGACACCACATTCAGCTCGCAGTAGTCGATGTAGAGTCTCATACTACCATCCTTCTTCTTCACAAATAATACCAGGGCTCCCCATGGAGTCATACTTGGTCGTATAAATCCCTTGTCTACGAGATCCTCTAGCTGAACCTTCAGCTCCCTCATCTTCACCAGAGCCATACAGTAAGGCGCCTTAGCAATAAGCCCCGTGCCTGGCATCAAGACGATGAAGAACTCAACATCTCGCACTAGCAACATGCCTGGCAACTCATCAGGAAATAGATCAGGCAAGTCAGACACAACTGGAATGTCTAACTCCATCTCCTCACTATGTCTCATGTCCTGGACATAACATAGAAGGGCTTACTTTCCCCTTCTCATGTCCTTCATTAATGACATGGCTAACACGATCTTGATGGAGGATCCCTTCTGAATATTGTGGTATGAGACAGTCTTGCTACTCGGACTCTTAAGCAGCATTTGGTGTTATGCACAATGCAATTCGCCCTTATGATTCTGTAGCCAGTCCATACCAACTATAACATCAAACCTTAACTCTTTGAACTCCACTAGTTCAGTAGGAAAGTTCTCACCCTTTACACTGATCTGAAGCCCTCTGTAGAGTCCCATGCATTGCACTCTCTCCTTAGATGGAAGGGTGACTAGAAAGTCTAAGATAAGCTCAGGGGCTGCCTTCAGCTTCTTCGCAAAAGAAGAAGATACGAAAGAATGTGAAGCCCCTGAATTGAATAGAATCGATGCACCAATGCCATTCACAAGAAAGTACCTGCGATTATTGCTTTATATTAGTATTGCATTAAGTTTCCTAGCCAAGTATGTCGATTTTTCAAATGCCGTACTATGACATTCCCCTCTTCCTTGGCTTCAGCCATATTGAGGACATTCAGGATAACTTCCTTTTCGGGTTCATGGCCTAGAGTATAGAATTCATATGGTTACGAGATTGTAAAGTATGCTTGAAAGAACTTAAAACACCTTTTTATTAATCCAACAAGATATTGCATCATCTTTGTATACATAACTGCTTGAATTACATCAATACTCTCTAAAAGTTAGGTTTAAACGCCCGGGTCAGATGTTGGTGGCATTGACTACTGCTGGTGGAGCGGTATTCAGTGTAATCCTCTTAATCCCATGGTATACTAGACTTGAATCTCCATCAAATGTTAATATATCCTCGAACCTTAGAATAAGCTTACTAGCTAAATCCATCCTCTTCTGGTCACCATATAGCAAATCAGCATCATCACCAATAGAAAAAGATACTACGGGAATCCTCTAGTGATGGACTCGGGTGTCTCGTCATGATCTTGGTGCAACCCAAGTCGTCCCCCTTTCTCATAGAAGTTTACAATGCAAACATCAGTAGTTATATCGGGTATAGGGTTACACTCAAACTGCTGGGCGGTTTCGACCGCTTCTCTAACTAGGGTTCGAAATCCCTCAGGTAGGTACTCGTACTTCATCTGTCACCCTCACCACTTGATAGATGATAAGCCTCAGACATATCATGTTTTAGTATATATAATTATAAGATTATTAGCCAAATTAAGGTTAGAATAATTAATATTTATGCTATATTATGTATTAAGTCTACTATTTGTTCAGATTAATGTTTTTATATGTTTTTTCATGCAAGGGAACATTTCTGACCAAACTGCCGAACATAAGGCCGGATCATACCTGCACGGCACAAGCGTGGAGCAAAAAAGCACTCTATGCCGGGTTTATCCAATCCGGCATACATGTGAAAAGTCGCCTCGGTTGACCAGACGATGGCAGTTAATGACCGTTGCCAAACCAACCTATGCCGGGTATGGTGCCGGACATATCCTGTCCGGCACAGGTACCTTTTCGCGCAGATTCGGCGGTTTCGACCGTTAGCAGTTGGGCACGTGGTTAATATATGCCAGATATAATTTGCACGGCATGACATCCGGCACGAGAAGAATGTGATGCCTATAAAAAGGACGAGGGGCTACACTTTTCAACACACTTCAACATCATATTACACTCCATTCATTACTCCATTTCCGCACTCCTCCAAGGTGTTGGTGTCCAAGGAAGTTCTATGCAACTTTCCACGTGAAGAGAAGAATCCATGGCGGGTTAAGGCCACATCCAATCTTCTTATCTCCTGTGTATTCTCTCTCTTGATCTGTGTGGATGGTGGAGTAGGAATTCCTTGCTTGTTTATTCTTTGGTTAGGGAATGAAACTCTCTTTGTAAAATAATGTGTTCTTCTTAATATAATTTTCAAGTTTAGTAAGAGTAAGGTTCTTATTGAAAGAGGATTGGTTGATCTCTTATTCTCTTCATGCAAATTTTACTTGTGGAGGATGAATCCCAAGTAGAGTAGGTTAGACTCTCTTAACGATCTTCCTACTCTCTTCTTGTGAATCAAGAGTTAGTAGTAGGAGTGAGAATTAACCCATCTTTCCCATTACCTTGTTCATTTCGTGGCATGACATATGCTCGAATTGTTAATGGGTAGTGAGTCTTCTGTTTTCTTCTTGGAAACTGGAATAAGAATAAGCATATTGACTATGCCGGATCCAATGCCGGGTGGCCAATGTCCGGCATATTCAATGTCTTTGAATATGCCGTGCATCTGGTGTTCGGCAGGACACCCGGCGCATTCAATTGTTAGTTAATTCGAAGGCCTGTGTTATGTTTCGAGTTCATATTGATACTTAGATGGTTTTAAGCCCTAAATCAAGAATAATTTCCTTGTAAATACCACTTATAGGACTAGTTTTCTATAAGTCCCTTGGGTTCGATACTCTCGGTCGTAATATATTTACACTATACTCCGACCGGGTTTTATTTTGCTACCCGTAGTAGATTTGTAGGTTTAGTTTAGTATTTTATTCTTTTTATGTATATAGTTTATCCTAACAATTTCTCTGTTAGCAAATTGGCGCCGTTGTCGGGTCCTAAATTCGGTAAAACGCCCTATTCTTTATTTTTTTTATTTGCTTTTTAATTGTCCATTTTCTTTTACGGTTGTATATGCCGGGTGAAATGCCGGGTATTGTACCCGGCACATTCCAAATTATTTTTTTCCTAATTCTTTTTATTCTTTATTCATGGTTCGATTGTTTCATTTCTGTTCAAGTTGAATGGGCCGGATACGACGCCGGATACAATATATCCGACATTAGCGAAAGAAGTCCTATGCCGGGCGGAGGCAGTCCGGCAACATACCCGGCACATCACGAAATTTAATTCCCAAACAGCTACAGTGTTGTTTACATATTTTGTTTTTATTCTTAGATCATCTCTTCTATTTTATAATTATTAGGGAGAAATTCTTACATATTTCCCTCTAATTGCCATTAATTTATTTTTCTTTTAAATTAATTTTTATTCTATGCTCTTTATGTTTCCTTGAGTTAATTTTTATAGATATGCCGTGTACAAAGCCGGGTAGTCCTAACCCGGCATTAGGATGTTCAACGTGCCGCGTCTAAAGCCGGATGGTATAGACCCGGCCTTTTGAAATTTTGTATGCCGGATACGGGTAACCCGACATACCGCCCGGCATATCGCGTTTCGGTAAAAAAATATAATAGCAGGTAAGTTGGGTTTTTACAGTCCCACTTTCTACCCTACTTCAAACACGCCGCACCACACCACGCCACTCCAAGCCCGTCGCCGCTCAAGCAGCACCAAGCAGCATTCCATCTCTTCCGCACAGATCCACACCAGCACGCCCTGCGCTTTGCCCTTGTTTTACAAATCGAAAAAAACCAGGTTTCCTCATCGTATATTGTTGATTCAAATTCGATTTATTATTGTTAGTTCAATGTGTTGTTTTTGTTAGATTCGTAGGTTAAGTATACTGATTTAGGGACTTTCGAACCAGCCTTAAGTGATTTCTGGAGATTGTGTGTGATTCTATGCATTTTTCTGGAGTTCTGGTTTTGACTTTGAATGTGTCGGATGGGTTCTGCCCGGCATCCCGTCCGGCATGCTTTTGTTTGAATATGCCGGGTGGATTCTATTCGGCATCCCACCCGGCACGCTTTCTGATTGCTTCTTCTTTGCCTATTGTGAATCTAGTCTTTTTGAATTAATGCCTATGGTAATATTTTTGAGAAGTAGTCGAATAGGTTTCTAATTTACAGGCATATGGGCACACCATGTCCCTCTATAGAACATTCGAATTTTAATTTCTGTAAAACTAACATTGATGTACTATTGTCTGGTATTCCTTTGCTCTTTTCTTATAGATGCCTCGCAGAAAATCCACCACTTCCCCTTCATGCGCTTCATGCTTTGATTCCGAGGAGGAGGAATTGTTTGATCAGGCTGAGGCAGCCTTAGCTGATGCCACCACAGAGGAGGAGGAGGCTTCTCCTGCACCTGCGCCACCTCGTCGATCTACCAGACGGGCAGGCAAGGAGCCAGCCTCCAGCAGTGCCGCGCCGCCTCCAGCCAAGAAGACAAAGGTTGGCAAGAGGAAGAAGAGGACTTCTCCAGAGACTCAGAGTGGCCCTGGATCCACTTCTTCTGCTCCTGAGCACGATGACTTTGGTACGCCTCTCCCTCTCCCTCCTCGTATTCTTGATGTACCTACTTTTGATGAGGAAGGATTCGTAAATCCTTCTGCTGCTCAGTACTTTCATTAGTCCAAGATGAAAGGTAAGTGGGTACGGGAGAGGCGAGTGCATCCCGAGGTCTGCCTACTATCTACTATTTCAGAGCTCTTCGAGCGACATGGTTGGTTGGGGATCTTAGACATTGGCCATGGACACTTTTACCCCGGGTTGGTACGTGAGTTTTACGCCAACTCCGAGTACCGTGGGGCCCCCCAGACGTCAGGAGCTCTGATCCGCTCGTTTGTATCTACACGTTGTATCATCATTATGCCAGAGAGCATCGCACAGATCTTGGGCATCGACACTGACCCTCGACAGCGATCCTTCAGTCGACAGACTCTCGCAGATGCTCATGCCGCTATCCGCTCTCGGTTCGGATCACACACTCGTTATATGGATAGAGCTCATACTAAGGAGCGAGAGGTGATCCCCTTGACCTACATCACTGATCTACAGTTGCGTGTGGCCATGGAGATTATCCGCCATAACATTCGGCCGTGCAAGCATGACGAGCTGAATGATATGGACTGCGCCTTGCTGCGGTATCTTCTCGGACCAGCTCAGGGAGCAGTTGACTCGTGTTTCCCGGTCCAGAGATTGATGTTCGCGCAGTTGGTCCGCGCCATCATGCATCGAGAGGGACAGCGCCCCATCTTCCCCATGCTCATTCACCAGCATATTATGCAGACGATAGGGGAGACTCAGATTCCTAGAGGCCTGCATTTTCAGCCTGAGTCTGCCCCTATTGATCGTGCTCTCATTCGACGCTGGTGGTTCAGAGAGTCACCCTCAGGGGAGTTCCTTTATGTTCCCCCATATCAGAGGTCCCGGACCCCTACTGCTCAGGACTACCCCAGTTATCAGGGGGAGGGTACTCAACTATTATTACCTTCACCACCTCCGATCTCCACTGCACCACCTCCTACCTCTACTTTAGATGCAGACCCTAGAGTGGCTGCAGAGCTCGATCACTTCCGTCAGGAGCTCCAGCAGCAGCGACACTCTATGGAGGCCTTCCAGGCCGCTCAGCAGGCCGTGTGGGGTGATTTTGATTCCTTCCGGCAGAGTTATGAGGGTATGCGCACAGATTTGACTACCAGAGTAGACTCTGTTGTGCAGCAGCAGGCTGAGGTTGGGCAGAGACAGGAGGCGTTTGAGGAGCGTATCTCTTAGCGCTAGGATGAGCAGGAGAGGCGGGTTGATGATCATCTCATGTTGGCTGTAGAGGAGATGAACAAGTCAATGATGACCGACAAAAAGAAGGCGAGAAAGGAAATGAAGCAGAGGGTATCTTGTTCTATAGCTGCTTTGGTTAAGAGTCTTCTACGTCGGGACAAGGAGAAGAGGAAGGCGCGTCGAGAGGCGAAGAAGAAGGGACTTCCTACCCCTAGCTCGCCTAGCCTTTCCGATGCTCCAGACGATTCCCCTGATTCTTCTTCAGACTCTCCACCACCATCCTCCTCCACGCAGGCAGTAGTTCATTAGTTCTTTCTCTCTTTCTCTGTTTATTTTATTTTATATATTTTTCTTCCATTTCCTTTTATTGTCCTTTTGCTTTTCTTTTAGTTTATTTACTTTTTCTTGTATGACTAATGAATTCTCAATTAACTCTCTCTTATATAGATTATGGAAGCTGTGTACTTTTGTGAGTTTTTTGTTACAGTTGCCTTTATTTTAGTTGGCTAATGCTGTGACAATTTTGATTCCTCGGCTCACCACAAGTGTAGGGCATTTATGCCCTCATTCTTCCAAAGGGGGAGTATTTTTTTTATTCTTTTAATTCATTTTAATTTTAAAAAAACCATTCGTTAATTCTTTGAATTTTTTATTCTTTATTCTTTTTGAAACACTGGGGACAGTGTTCCTGCCAAGTGTAGGGCAGGGGTCCCCCCTTAAAAAAATTTATTATTATTATTTTTTGCTAAAACTACTTAGTATCTAAATAATATGTTATAAGCTGGGAGTTTATCAATGTTCTACTAAGCTTTTGCATGTCATTGGCAAAGTAAGAGTAGAAAAGGATGAAAGCTTGTTCTCTCAAGAGGTAACCTTTCTAATGACTTGTAGATTCTTGTTTTTAACTTCTTGATTCTCTTTATTAACATGAGTATATGACCTTACTCCTATTTCTATCTCAGATTTACTTATGGGTAATATTTTCTTTTCTTTTTCAAAATGGTGAGAATTCTTTTGGGTGAATATCTCAAATAGGGATTGTGTAAAAAAAAGGAAAAAAAGAGAAGCTTCGAAAAGAAAAAAGAAGAAGAAAAAAAAGAAGAAAAAATCTTCTTTAAAAAAAAAGAAGCATTATGAGGTTGCAAAAATTGTCTCAAAATAAAAGAAACAAACGAGAGTTTTTCCTTTTGTTTGTCTCCTAAATTCCCCGTTCTTCAAAGCAAAAAAATCATGGTTGATTCAGAAACCCTTGAAAAATAGGGCTGAACACATAAAAACCATCGATGAGTGTCGTGGCCACATTCAGAAACTCTTGAAAAATAGAGCTGAATGATGGAAACCGGAAAAAGGAGAGATTACAAAATCCCTTATGCAAAATAGCCCGAAATTTTTTGATCGGTTTTGAAATTGTTTATTTTATACCCATTAGTATGTTTCTGATGGAATAAGGATGATTAAGTGATACTTATGAATTAGAGTCATATGGTTAGGAATATTTATCTAATTGTCATTCTAAAGTTTATCTGTTTTGTGCATAAGTATTTATTCCTTTCTAATCTTGTTTTGCTCGAGGACTAGCAAAAGGTAAGTGTAGGGCCTTGATAAGCCTCAGACTTATCATTTTTAGTATATATAATTATAAGATTATTAGCCAAATTAAGGTTAGAATAATTAATACTTATGCTATATTATGTATTAAGTCTACTATTTGTTCAGATTAATGTTTTTATATGTTTTTTCATGCAAGGGAACATTTCTGACCAAACTGCCGGACATAAGGCCAGATCATACCTGCACGGCACAAGCGTGGTGCAGAAAAGCACTCTATGCCAGGTACGTTGCCGGGTATATCTAATCCGGCATACATGTGAAAAGTCGCCTCGGTTGACCAGACGATGACAGTTAATGACCGTTGCCAAACCAACCTATGCCGGGTATGGTGCAGGACATATCCTGTCCGGCACAGGTACCTTTTCGTGCAGATTCGGCGGTTTCGACCATTAGTAGTTGGGCACGTGATTATTATATGCCGATATAATTTGCACAGCATGACATCCGGCACTAGAAGAATGTGATGCCTATAAATAGGACGAGGGGCTACACTTTTCAACACACTTCAACATCATATTACACTCCATTCATTACTCCATTTCCGCACTCCTCCAAGGTGTTGGTGTCCAAGGAAGTTCTATGCAACTTTCCACGCAAAGAGAAGAATCCATGGCGGGTTAAGGCCACATCCAATCTTCTTATCTCCTGTGTATTCTCTCTCTTGATCTGTATGGATGGTGGAGTAGGAATTCCTCGCTTGTTTATTCTTTGGTTAGGGAATGAAACTCTCTTTGTAAAACAATGTGTTCTTCTTAATATAATTTTCAAGTTTATTAAGAGTAAGGTTCTTATTGAAAGAGGATTGGTTGATCTCTTATTCTCTTCATGCAAATTTTACTTGTGGAGATGAATCCCAAGTAGAATAGGTTAGACTCTTATGATCTTCCTACTCTCTTTCTTGTGAATCAAGAGTTAGTAGTAGGAGTGAGATTAACCCATCTTTCCCATTACCTTGTTCATTCGTGGCATGACATATGCTCGAATTGTTAATGGGTAGTGAGTCTCTGTTTTCTTCTCGGAAACTGGAATAAGAATAAGCATATTGACTATGCGGATCCACTGCCGGTGGCCAATGTCCGGCATTTCAATGTCTTTGAATATGCCGTCATCTGGTGTAACACCCCATCCAACATAACACACTTACAATTAACTGCAGCGGGAAATACAAATCTCATCACATTACTTAACACGTTGGGTTACACGCCGTTAGCCACCCGTGGCTAACAAGGCTAATCCATACACATTGTACGGTCTGATGGGCTAAATTCCCGAGCAACTACAATATTATTATCCCTTTCCATTAACAACAACCACAATGTACACCTTTCAACTATACCGAGTATTTATAAACTGATGCCGACAACAATTTTGGTCTTACTACACCCTACTGTATACATTTAATGATTACCCATGTACAACGACTACCCGTCCTACTCTCGAACGGCTTCCAGCACTTCGTACCTGAAATAGGAAAAGAAGAGAAAGGGTGGCCCCCAAGGGGCTCAGCACCTTTGCTGGTATGGTAATCCCGCAGCCCACATGCTACCGGGCCACGCACAACTAATTGTCGTCTTAGCATGCGGTTGATTATTTTTAAATCATACATGCAACTGTAAACACACAACACATAATCATTCGCCTCGACGGGCTCAACAAACGGATAATATATCCTTACTTAATAAGTCACTCATGGTATTCATCATCCCTAGAGTGTTCCTCCTCTAATGGAGCTACTTCCTTAATAGACGCCACATACCCTTAAATCGGGTTATCCTTAAACGCCTCCTATCACAAACTGGGAATCATATCCATGATCCACACACTCCACATTATACAACCTACAACATACACTACATACAACACTTAACAGCACTTTGCACCTTTCCACGTGCACAACATAATACCACAATAGATATTGCATCACAACAAAAATACATAACATAACGGGAGTGGTTCTCTTAGGAACCGACCCAAACATTGTTTATACACTGGTGAGCCTAGAGAATGTTGCCAGTCTCATGATAAGCTCGTTATACAATAACAACAACACTCATTACCGTCCTAATAGTTGGACAGTAACTTAAGTTAAGGCGGTTCGGGTTTGGAGGCCCGAACACACCACACAAACACATGTTCCCCCTAAACCGATCATAAGTCAGAATAGCTAAGCTTTGGAGTAAGCTAATGGGAGATCATAACCCGTGAGGGAAACAACCATAACAAAGAGAAAGGTAAGGCTAGGAAGGATACCCTCTCCCAAACAACGCGCGACCGGCCAAACCGGATTCCTCACCACTGTTAGTACATACTTACTTTAGATTTTAGTTAGAACCTCACTATGGAGTCTATCATGACTACACACCATACAGTATTACAACTGGGTTACACACAAGGGAGATCCCTACGTTCACTTACACATATCACACAATTACACACGCATAGCCGTGGTTAGTACGTCCCATGGTACGGGTCGTTTACTCCGAATACCGAACTCTCATGTGATCCTAGACTCAGTTAACTAAGGTTAACACTTCCGGGGTTAAATGGTATCGGAGTTGTACACGCCACATAAATGAATTACTGTAAACTCATTACATGTTTAATCTTACAACGTGGCAAACATACAGAAAAAACACATTGGCATACAAGCCGGTGTAATCCGGTAGGACACAGGTTGCAAGAAAACCATACCTGTCACCGGAGTCCACTTTATCATGTCCACTTATGTTCCTCGAGCAATTCTCGAACAACTGTTAACATCACATGTGTTTTTATTAACATCGGGGTTGCTTGATTATTTAATGTATAATGCTTATAATTTTTCCCCGTTAACTTAGTTACATAACTTCACTTTTTTTTAACATGTTTTACTCTCACATCTTAATACAACTTTTAACCCACTTAATTGGCATTAAAACTCACCTAACAAGTCCTTAACAACTTTATAACATCATTACTAACCAATCCCCATCATTACATATCATTTCATAACCTTAAACCATGTTTTTGGTCCGACCGGACTTGCCGACCGGACTTGTCCATGTCCGGTCGATTCCAGAACACATTTCCGTCAAAATTTTCTACTCCGACCGGACTTGTAAGTCCGGTCCTATGTCCGGTCCATTCCAGAGAGTTTCTTCCCTTTGTAAATTTAGCCCGACCGGACTTGCCAAGTCCGGTCCTATGTCCGGTCCATTCCAGAAGCCAATTCTCGCAGGGTAAACTGGGCCCGACCGAACTTGCAAGTCCGGTCGCAAGTCTGGTCTGCCCCAAATCCTTGTTTTCCTTTTCACATCCAACTCCAAACTTCACCCCATATGACCTAGTATACCCTAACCTCATTTGGGCACTTCAAACACACCTTAAGATATCCTTAAACACTCACAAAACTCTTTTTCTAATTCCTTAAACCTTTACTTATATCTTCACAAAATTCCTAACACTTACAATGTTTTCTCCTTAAGATTTCTAGGTGGTATTTCACCTATAATAACCACAATACCAAGGTGTTTCCTCTACACCTTAACATCATCTCTCAAACTTCTTTTCTTACTAACTAAACCTCCTTTTTCACATCGTACCTAAACATCACTTATTCCTTGAACATCAACCTCACCTAAACCTTAAACAACTTCTCCAAGACTTAAATACATTCTCAAAACACACATGAATTCCTAGAACTTCCAAGATAACACCTAAATCCTTGCATCACTCTAAGTCACCTTAATACATGTTTTCTTCCCAAGTAAACATTTATTCACCTTTAATACTTCCTAGTTCACCAAAACCATTTAAAACACTTAGAACTTCTTACACATTTTCCCAAATTTGGCCATAGCTTCTCTTGTATATACTCACATCCAAACACTTAGGTTTTTACCTTATTTCATTCAAGAACACCTAAAATCCATCAAACACATTTTTATACACAAACCTCACACAATTAGCACTACATCACAATATAGTGCATAACTTAAATTGCCTGGCACTTAGGCCCTTAAATAACATGGCTCTTAGGCCCTTAAATAGCATAAACCATAAACACTGAATTTCCCACATAATAATGCCTTTAACCTGCAAATACACACACACAAGACATGTATTCCTTTACTAGTCTCCTTGAGAACACCTTACTAAGTCATTCACCATTTGCTCTTTAGGTAGTTTTAGCAAGCATTAAAAGCTCATTTCTCCTAAGGCATTAAACCACATTGAGATATCATATTTACCTCTTTTCCTCACAAACTTCTTTCTTGTTTCCTCTTAAACCGGTAAGGCATTTCTTTCCTTGTCAACTACTAAACAATATACCAACATTGAAATGAGTATATAAGCTTTATGCTTCATCTCATTGTAAACCCTAGGTTTACATTATTTCAAAAACATTAATGTAGTTGTTTTACCTTGGTCTTTGAAGGGAATTGGAATATCTACCAAGAGAGGACTCCACCAAGTCCTTGAAAGATTGGAAATAAGCTAAAACAAAGCAAGGTAAATACACCATTAATGGTGATTTTTGGTCAACATAAGAACATGGAGGAAACATGGATTTTCTTTGAGTTTCCTTACCTTGAAGCAAAGGAGAATGTCAAGGCATGAAAAGATGAGCTCAAGCTCTTCCCATGGAGGTTTCTCTTGGCACCGAAATGGAGGTTTTGAAGTTTTGAAAAGACAAGATTGTAGAGCTTGGCTTAACTAAGAGAATGGTGGTCTTGAAATTGAATTTGGACCATGGAGCTAGGAGTTACAAGCATTCAAAGATGGAGTTCTTGTGTGGTACTATAGCAAATCGTAAAAGAGAGAAAGGAGAAGGTAGAAGACGGTGGGAATTGGAGGAAATGAGAGAATGAAGATTGGAGTCTACTTTTAGAAGATATTTATGTACTAAAGTAACTTTCTTCTTTTACTTTCTTTTCCTTCCTTCCTTTAATTTATTTAACATGGTGGTGACTCACCTTACTAAAAACCGGCCCCCATCATATACTTGGGGGTTGTTTGGTCTTTGTTGACCAACTTAATTACTTATAACATTATATGTTACAAACTAGCTTATAAAAGTTACTATTCATAAAACAAGGCACATAGAAGTGAAATTTTTGATTTCCCATTGATATAGCCACCCAAATGTGATACTATATAGTACACATGTTGATTAAAGGGTAATGATGGACATTTAGCCATTCAAAACCCATTTACAAGACAATTTTTCAAAAACGTGCTTTAAGACTCCTTAAAGCACATTTTGTGTTTTAACTTGTTTTCAAGCTTGGTTTTCTTTAGTAATTGATTTAATATGTTCATTAACATATTTATAAGGTATAGGTATGACCATTAGGTCTTATACACATTTATCCCAAGCTTAGAGCACATTTTTGCTCATATTGACTTTAAGGTATTTATTTGTGTTTTGTTTGGTTTCATTGTCTTCCAAAGCTTCCTAAGGACTTATTTAGCCTTATTAAATCATAATTGAATATTATTTAGTCTTGGTAGGCTCTTTGGGTCCTAACCAAGTTCACTCATAGCTTAGAGCATGTTTTTGCTCAAACTGTGTCTTAGTGCTTTATTGCACTTTACTATGTCTTAAATTGTCCACTGATGTTTCTAAGGCACTTTTTAGCCTTTATATAACATAGTTTGCTATTTAAACCACATATCAAGGTTTGGGGTATTTCAATCTACCCCCCTTAAAAGAACTTCGTCCTCGAAGTTCACATTTCCCACACATCATTAAATTAGAACACAGGAATCACTTGGAAATAACCTTCCATAACCAAACACACTTTACATCACAACCTCGGACTTAATGGTCCGGGCAACACATTCACATCCACACATAACATAACCTATCCATATGATAACCTCGGACTCTATGGTCCGGGTATCTTAACAACACTTACACATACATAACAACCCCTTGGACTCACTGGTCTCGGGTAACATCACAACATTTGGACACATAGGTCCCCATAACATAACAGTCTTCAGACACTTAGGTCTATGTAACACAACACATTTAGACTCGTAGGTCTTGATAGTATACACTTTAGGAAATCCAAGTCAAAACAACATTTATTACGCATACCACACAACATGTCATAGCATGTATAACAATCAAAAATATCTTTTACATACACACTGTGATCCCGCAGAACCCGATCGCGATGGACACCTTCCGTCCCCGTGCCTTTGGGAGATTAAAACAATCACTTAGATTTAAAATTTTCCTTGTGAGGTTAAGTAAGAAGACTTTAATTACGTAAAGTATCCATCAACGTTTTATAATACCAATTTAAAATCCTTTTGAAAACACACACAACTCCAAGTCCAACTTAAGCTCTTTGCTTCTTTTCTTAGCGTGGTTATTTGTGACCACTTATAGGGAGTTTCAAGAGTCATCCAACCCTGATGTGATCAGCATCAGTGTTGAACTATCCTTCCACTCCAATTTGTGTTCGGCTTCCCTGATCACATGCAAATCAAGTTCCACTTCCCACTTCACTTTCAAGCATCAAGTAAATCACTCATTTCCAATTTTCTATCTTTTAAATCATTCTAGTCATGATCATAACATCTTCAAAGGATAGAACTCCGTCTATCAGTTACCTCCATTCGCTTTAATCATGTTGCCTAGGGAATCTTATTCTCACTAGGTTCTATGTCGGTTTCATACCCTTTCGTGCATCACTATGAATATATATATATATACACATATTTTTATCAAAATACAACACCTGGTTTTACATTTATACACTGTCGGGGCTTTTGTTCCCCCGGGAGTTTCTCTACTCCCACACTTGTACTATCACACACAACTGTTAACAAACACACACTTATCACAATGGTATTCGCATCTTCTGTGCGCAATTACCACCATTAAACCATGAATGAATGTGTATGTTTACGTAACACACACACCAATCATCAAAACAATAATATAATTTTGTGCTATGCACAATATAAATCACATACACTACGTACACTTGTACGGTAATATGCACTAAGTGGTTTTGCGCTCTACCCCCCTTAAAAGGGATTACGCCCACGTAATCAATCACTAAACATTGGCTTAAATGTTTTGCCGTCGTGAAGTGTTTTAACTTCCACGCGGTCTATTACACAATGGATTCTGATTAGAGGATCTTAACCATATTGGCGGTTTAGTTCCTAAACCAAGAATTCTCATTGGAGTTTGTTTAAACTCTCAGTTGGTTTCGATTCTGGCCTGCTAGGCTTCTAGGCGTTAATAATTAGTCATTCACTCATGTTCACCATGTACATTCAACACTTGAATCACTGGCTCACTAGTTTCTGCTGCGAAACTCTGATAACTGTAGAGCTTAATTGCCCCATTTGTTATTCATATTGTATTGTACATCCCCAATTGTCACCTTCATCTTGGTAACAATGGTTTCTCAACCGACGCACGGTATCTTTTACCGTTAGCGAATTTGGTGAGTTATACACTTTCTATCCACTTCCATAACAATTTACTGTGTATACCACTATGTATTTCACAATGATTGACTTGTTCCCTTCCGACTTATTGTCGGTTGAGATTGAGCTACTACCTAGTGTGTAGTGCTCTCTCAGCTATTTACAACATTTGGGGTATATTCCATACCGATATTTGGCAGTTAGTGCTACTGTAGTCACTTACTGTTAATCATGTCACTTACTGTACAAGTACTTTTTTTTTTGATGCGGCCTTGCATTTCCTATGCATCGGCCATCATAACATTATTGCTCCACAATTAACATGTTTCCAATTCCTAGCTATCTCATTCGATCATTACTGCACAAGTGCAATACCAAAACACTCAGTCATACAGAGTGCAGAGGTGTAAACTCTTGACAGTAAATCTCTTATGCGATTCGCCATGGAATTCACACTGAGTTCCTCATCACATAGTACCGACCATTGGCTTATTGCCCAATCTGTGTATCATCACTTGCTTGCATGTCCATTGAGTTTAACTTATAACTGGTCTTATCTGTTACATTATCGTTTAACAACACTTATACAACGGTCGCTTGTTACGCACCGTGCTTATTGTATAACACTAACTCACATCGTATTTACTGTCACATTAACTTCCACACATATACTTACATCACTCGTATTATGGTTTGTCATTCTTTTTGGATGACTACTGAATGCTCCTTGAGCATCGATCATTCGAGTCATAAGCCGGTATTATTTAGCTCGGTGTTTCACTTTATACACACGTACTATTAAGCTAACTGCTCTCTTTCAATAATAATATCATCCATCCTTAACATATTTCTTGAACTTGATTCACATAACTACCGCTCCTGCGGTCTCACAATATCGAGAGGTATCCCCACTCTTAATGCAGTGGTTCGTTTACCACTCTATTCACTTATATATTACATGAACTTCTGCAATCAATCTAATTTTCATAACACATTTTACTTGTGGCTTATAAGCCTTACTGCCTTGAGCTGTGCTCATTGTAGGGTGTCCACACATATGTACTTCTCTGTACAACGTTACATGGTTTGGATATTATATTGAGCTCCATGACAAGGTCGTTACATCACGTTTCTTTTCATGGGATGCCCCTTAGGATTGTCAGTTCGTCTCCTGACCACTTATGTCTAAACTGGGTGTTAGTTTCAACCCTCGTGTTTCTGTCACGTCATTTCATGCAACAACTGTTGATGCGAACACCCTTCAAGGATTTTTCCTGGGTGTTGTTAAGTTATGCCTTTACATCTGGTTTACAGTTATTGGTACATACAGTTAGCCACGCCGTTTGCGTTCTTAATTGGCTTATCATCCTTTTCTGTGAAGATCAACACTTCCTGGTAGTGTAGGTACTCATTCTGGAAATTTCATCCCGTTCATTGCACATTAATGTGTCCACACTAGGCATCTGCTTTGCCATGTACAGGCTGGGTCACCATTCCAGCTATCATGTTTATCCCTGAGGATCCTTAAGATATATATACGATGTCTTTACATAACAGTCAGTGTACTTCGCACTTCCTGACTCTTAAAACATTTCCTTGAAAATGAATTCACTGATTCCTTTAGTCTAGTTATCCCAACTGAGTTCCTTAACTTCAACCATTCCTTGTAATCTTTAGCTCTTGTTTGATTTATACTGCTAACCGTAGACGGAGTTGACTACTTCCCGTGTTTCTGACTCCACTCGTACACATATGTGGGGTATCATACTGATATATTGCTACTTACCCAACTAACCCATAAGTAGGTCTGTCAGACCCACAAGCTCCTATCGGAGTGCGGTCGTCCCACAATTCAGTTGGTACACTCGTAGTGTCCGTCACACGCCTAGGTGAAGCATTCTGTTGTCAACTCCCTTATATTGTCCCGTGACAATATTCATTCCTTGCTTCCCGAACTTAATCGAGGGAAAGTTTACCCATTGTTGTATCCTTGTCAACTGTCCTTGGTTTTACTGGCTTGGTTTAAAAGAAGGTTGGAAAGAAGTGTTGGTTTGAAAGAAAATCTGGTTGAAAAGAAAAGGGTTTGTATAAATCTGGGTTTAAAGAAAAATTTTCATGGTTTCACAACATCTTCTTACCTTAACCAAGTCTAGCTTCTTGCTGACTGGTGTACTTCCAATTACAAAGGTCAGGCTGTTAAGCCCTTCCATGGTTATAATGACCTCACTTAACTTCATGGTACTTCACCAAGTACTTCGTAGTGGTTATAAATTTCCCGAACAGCCCTGTTATAGCAGCACTTGCTATGGCAAGTGCGCCATGCTAACTGGCTATCGGTTTAACACATACCGGTTGTGGTATTGTTTTTATCCGCACTGTGATCGGTGGCCTTGTTGGCCCTCACTGATGTTACTGTCTTGATAATAACTTCCCTAAGTGACTTCTCACTGTCTTCACATGACGATCATCAACTAGGGTGTTTCCCATTCTGGGAGACCCCTTTGTCTTAGTATTGTATTCTCTTCATAGCCCGTTCCACGCACTTGTCGTGGTTACTGAGACTTGTCTCTTGTTTGGGCACTACGTTGCAGTTCCTTTGTCGGTTGGTATACCATTGGTGTATTATTTATCAACTGCGGTCCCGTAGACACTTGTCTCGGGTTCCACTAATCCACTTCTTGCCTATTGCACGGTCGGTGCGTTGCAAGCTGGTTATTCTCGACTGCTCTGCATGTCGACCCAGGTTGCCGGAAATTCTATTCTCCTATACACAAGATCCTTCATTCTTTGCTATGAAATGCGGTTAACATTGTTCAGATGGAGACCGTCTCCGGGATTCCCAATTTTCGGGATCTACCGTGTGACAGGTTCTCCGTACCTTTAGAGGTACTTAATAACAGCCAGATCGGGTATTCCCGAGTAAGAGAGGACTTCCATCTCTCTGGCGTTCTTTCCCAAGTTATAAAACAGGGATTGTGGAGGGCGGGAAGGATACTATAGGTTTCCAGTATTCACTGGTAGTTCCTATCTAGCGTATCTCTCACGCTATCACTCAACCCTTAACCCAAAGTACTTAAATCCTAACTCGGTACTTCCTAAGCTCGGTAATTCAGTCATCAGAGCGATACTTCGCTCTGATACCACTTTTTGTAACACCCCATCCAACATTAACACACTTACAAATTAACTGCAGCGGAAATACAAATCTCATCACATTACTTAACACGTTGGTGTTACACGCCGTTAGCCACCCACGTGGCTAACAAGGCTAATCCATACACATTGTACCGGTCTGATGGGCTAAATTCCCGAGCAACTACATATTATTATCCCTTTCCATTAACAACAACAACAACGTACACCTTTCAACTATACCGAGTATTTATAAACTGATGCCGACAACAATTTCGGTCTTACTACACCTACTGTATACATACACTTTAAATGATTACCCATGTACAACGACTACCCGTCCTACTCTCGAACGGCTTCCAGCACTTCGTACCTGAAATAGGAAAAGAAGAGAAAGGGTGGCCCCCAAGGGGCTCAGCACCTTTGCTGGTATGGTAATCCCCAGCCCACATGCTACCGGGCCACACACAACTAATTGTCGTCTTAGCATGCGGTTGATTATTTTTAAATCATACATGCAACTGTAAACACACAACACATAATCATTCGCCTCGACGGGCTCAACAAACGGATAATATATCCTTACTTAATAAGTCACTCATGGTATTCATCATCCCTAGAGTGTTCCTCCTCTAATGGAGCTACTTCCTTAATAGACGCACATACCCTTAATCGGGTTATCCTTAAACGCCTCCTATCACAAACTGGGAATCATATCCATGATCCACACACTCCACATTATACAACCTACAACATACACTACATACAACACTTAACAGCACTTTGCACCTTTCCACGTGCACAACATAATACCACAATAGATATGCATCACAACAAAAATACATAACATAACGGGAGTGGTTCTCTTAGGAACCGACCCAAACATTGTTTATACACTGGTGAGCCTAAAGAATGTTGCCAGTCTCATGATAAGCTCGTTATACAATAACAACAACACTCATTACCGTCCTAATAGTTGGACGAGTAACTTAAGTTAAGGCGGTTCGGGTTTGGAGGCCCGAACACACCACACAAACACATGTTCCCCCTAAACCGATCATAAGTCAGAATAGCTAAGCTTTGGAGTAAGCTAATGGGAGATCATAACCCGTGAGGGAAACAACCATAACAAAGAGAAGGGTAAGGCTAGGAAGGATACCCACTCCCAAACAACGCGCGACCGGCCAAACCGGATTCCTCACCACTGTTAGTACATACTTACTTTAGATATTAGTTAGAACCTCACTATGGAGTCTATCATGACTACACACCATACAGTATTACAACTGGGTTACACACAAGGGAGATCCCTACGTTCACTTACACATATCACACAATTAACACACGCATAGCCGTGGTTAGTACGTCCCATGGTACGGGTCGTTTACTATCGAATACCGAACTCTCATGTGATCCTAGACTCAGTTAACTAAGGTTAACACTTCCGGGTTAAATGGTATCGGAGTTGTACACGCCACATAAATGAATTACTGTAAACTCATTACATGTTTAATCTTACAACGTGGCAAACATACAGAAAAAACACATTGGCATACAAGCCGGTGTAATCCGGTAGGACACAGGTTTGCAAGAAAACCATACCTGTCACCGGAGTCCACTTTACAGTCCACTTATGTTCCTCGAGCAATTCTCGAACAACTGTTAACATCACATGTGTTTTTATTAACATCGGGGTTGCTTGATTATTTAATGTATAATGCTTATAATTTTTCCCCCTTAACTTAGTTACATAACTTCACTTTTTTTTAACATGTTTTACTCTCACATCTTAATACAACTTTTAACCCACTTAATTGGCATTAAACTCACCTAACAAGTCCTTAACAACTTTATAACATCATTACTAACCAATCCCCATCATTACATATCATTTCATAACCTTAAACCATGTTTTTGGTCCGGGACTTGCCGACCGGACTTGTCCATGTCCGGTCGATTCCAGAACACATTTCCGTCAAAATTTTCTACTCCGACCGGACTTGTAAGTCCGGTCCTATGTCCGGTCCATTCCAGAGAGTTTCTTCCCTTTGTAAATTTAGCCCGACCGGACTTGCCAAGTCCGGTCCTATGTCCGGTCCATTCCAGAAGCCAATTCTCGCAGGGTAAACTGGGCCCGACCGAACTTGCAAGTCCGGTCGCAAGTCCGGTCTGCCCCAAATCCTTGTTTTCCTTTTCACATCCAACTCCAAACTTCACCCCATATGACCTAGTATACCCTAACCTCATTTGGGCACTTCAAACACACCTTAAGATATCCTTAAACACTCACAAAACTCTTTTTCTAATTCCTTAAACCTTTACTTATATCTTCACAAAATTCCTAACACTTACAATGTTTTCTCCTTAAGATTTCTAGTGGTATTTCACCTATAATGACACAATACCAAGGTGTTTCCTCTACACCTTAACATCATCTCTCAAACTTCTTTTCTTACTAACTAAACCTCCTTTTTCACATCGTACCTAAACATCACTTATTCCTTGAACATCACCTCACCTAAACCTTAAACAACTTCTCCAAGACTTAAATACATTCTCAAAACACACATTGAATTCCTAGAACTTCCAAGATAACACCTAAATCCTTGCATCACTCTAAGTCACCTTAATACATGTTTTCTCTTCCCCAAGTAAACATTTATTCACCTTTAATACTTCCTAGTTCACCAAAACCATTTAAAACACTTAGAACTTCTTACACATTTTCCCAAATTTGGCCATAGCTTCTCTTGTATAACTCACATCCAAACACTTAGGTTTTTACCTTATTTCATTCAAGAACACCTAAAATCCATCAAACACATTTTTATACACAAACTCACACAATTAGCACTACATCACAATATAGTGCATAACTTAAATTGCCTGGCACTTAGGCCCTTAAATAACATGGCTCTTAGGCCCTTAAATAGCATAAACCATAAACACTGAATTTCCCACATAATAAGCCTTTAACCTGCAAATACACACACCCAAGACATGTATTCCTTTACTAGTCTCCTTGAGAACACCTTACTAAGTCATCACCATTTGCTCTTTAGGTAGTTTTAGCAAGCATTAAAAGCTCATTTCTCCTAAGGCATTAAACCACATTGAGATATCATATTTACCTCTTTTCCTCCACAAACTTCTTTCTTGTTTCCTCTTAAACCGGTAAGGCATTTCTTTCCTTGTCAACTACTAACAATATACCAACATTGAAAGAGTATATAAGCTTTATGCTTCATCTCATTGTAAACCCTAGGTTTACATTATTTCAAAAACATTAATGTAGTTGTTTTACCTTGGTCTTTGAAGGGAATTGGAATATCTACCAAGAGAGGACTCCACCAAGTCCTTGAAAGTTGGAAATAAGCTAAAACAAAGCAAGGTAAATACACCATTAATGGTGATTTTCGGTCAACATAAGAACATGGAGGAAACATGGATTTTTCTTTGAGTTTCCTTACCTTGAAGCAAAGGAGAATGTCAAGGCATGAAAAGATGAGCTCAAGCTCTTCCCATGGAGGTTTCTCTTGGCACCGAAATGGAGGTTTTGAAGTTTTGAAAAGACAAGATTGTAAGCTTGGCTTAACTAAGAGAATGGTGGTCTTGAAATTGAATTTGGACCATGGAGCTAGGAGTTACAAGCATTCAAAGATGGAGTTCTTGTGTGGTACTATAGCAAATCGTAAAAGAGAGAAAGGAGGAAGGTAGAAGACGGTGGGAATTGGAGGAAATGAGAGAATGAAGATTGGAGTCTACTTTTAGAAGATATTTATGTACTAAAGTAACTTTCTTCTTTTACTTTCTTTTCCTTCCTTCCTTTAATTTATTTAACATGGTGGTGACTCACCTTACTAAAAACCGGCCCCCATCATATACTTGGGGGTAGTTTGGTCTTTGTTGACCAACTTAATTACTTATAACATTATATGTTACAAACTAGCTTATAAAAGTTACTATTCATAAAACAAGGCACATAGAAGTGAAATTTTTGATTTCCCATTGATATAGCCACCCAAATGTGATACTATATAGTACACATGTTGATTAAAGGGTAATGATGGACATTTAGCCATTCAAAACCCATTTACAAGACAATTTTTCAAAAACGTGCTTTAAGACTCCTTAAAGCACATTTTGTGTTTTAACTTGTTTTCAAGCTTGGTTTTCTTTAGTAATTGATTTAATATGTTCATTAACATATTTATAAGGTATAGGTATGACCATTAGGTCTTATACACATTTATCCCAAGCTTAGAGCACATTTTTGCTCATATTGACTTTAAGGTATTTATTTGTGTTTTGTTTGGTTTCATTGTCTTCCAAAGCTTCCTAAGGACTTATTTAGCCTTATTAAATCATAATTGAATATTATTTAGTCTTGGTAGGCTCTTTGGGTCCTAACCAAGTTCACTCATAGCTTAGAGCATGTTTTTGCTCAAACTGTGTCTTAGTGCTTTATTGCACTTTACTATGTCTTAAATTGTCCACTGATGTTTCTAAGGCACTTTTTAGCCTTTATATAACATAGTTTGCTATTTAAACCACATATCAAGGTTTGGGGTATTTCATCTGGTGTCCGGCAGGACACCCGGCACATTCAATTGTTGGTTAATTTGAAGGCTTGTGTTATGTTTCGAGTTCATATTGATACTTAGATGGTTTTAAGCCCTAAATCAAGAATAATTTCCTTGTAAATACCACTTAGATTAGTTAGCTTTAATTAGGTTTAGAAAATATTTCAATTTCCCCCTTGTCTTAGAATAGGTTATTACCGGATTAGGACTAGTTTTCTATAAGTCCCTTGGGTTCGATACTCTCGGTCGTAATATATTTACACTATACTCCGACCGGGTTTTATTTTGCTACCCGTAGTAGAGTTGTAGGTTTAGTTTAGTATTTTATTCTTTTTATGTATATAGTTTATCCTAACAATTTCTTTGTTAGCAATAGGTTCTAGTTTGTAGGCCCTAATCTCTCCTTAAGAACATCATGTGTAACTTCAATTTCGACCCAATAGAGTATCTTGGAATGTAAAATCCTCCTAGTCCCTTTCCCAAGGCTTTATACTCCTCTATAATGGTAACTTGCTCATCAAGGGTTACAAATTCCTTGAGTAGGATCATGCCCGTTTGAATGACTCAGCACATCTCTCTGGGATACTCCCATCTTTCACCTATGGGCTTAAGTGATTGGTCTTGAAAGGATAGGATAACAAATATCAAAATTTCCTAAGATGAAAGGTCTCCTAGGGTAAGTCTTTTTACTATGTTCTACTTAATGTACACATCATGGAAAAAAGGTAAGAATTTAACAAACATTCATGCATTCAATTTAAGGCTATAGGATTACATGTACTGCGCTGAGTGCTAGCATCAGCGCCTGGGGGTCCCACAGAATTCAGGGTGCTCTACCCCTGACCGGTCTCCTTCTGCCCCGACCTACCTCTCGCACCAGTGGAGGTCTGCCCCGCCTGGCCACCATGTGATCTTTCAGATCCACCAGATGGAGTACTCTGGGTGCCTCTAGGTGGGTGGTAGAACTTGGTCTCAGGGTTGAAGAAGCACTCGTATGATTGGTGACTCTCCTTCTTGCAGTAGCGGCACTACGCCGCCCGACCATCACAATCTATACCAGGGTGGTCTCGGTTACAGTGCTTGTAGTAGAAGTGGCGTTGTGGCTGAGTGGTGCCTATTACAACATGTTCGTAGATTATTAAAGAAAGGATTGAGGTATCTAAGTCATAATTTGAGATAAGAAGTAGGGTACCATACCCTTAGGAGTCACATATCTAAGAGGCTGGGCGTTAATAGCTGGGGCGGTCAACCGGAGGACCTGCTCCTTTCCCTTTTAACCATGGTGGCTCTGCTGCCCCCTCTTCGTCACGAAGAATTTTCTGTTACAGGTTTAGGTTAGTAATCTTTCTAATTAATTGAGCAAGGTAATATAGCTTAATTTGGGTTGTTTCTCTTACTTCCCCTTTTACTACTCTCGCCCCTAGATGCCTCTCCACCCTCTTTCTCCTTCTCAGGGATCTTACGTTTCTTTCCCAGCGTCTCATCCCGAGTGTGAAGCATCAGCTCCGTCCTAGATGCAGCATCATTAAATTCTTGTACTTTTACAGCTAAGTTTCCATGCATCAAAGGTAGTTCAAATAAACACGGTATTAAGTCTCTTGTTTATATACCTGGACTGTGGTGTAGAGGGTCACACCCATTGCTACCTGGATACGGAAGAGTAGGCCTCCCCGGAACTTCTCAACCTTCTTGATCTCATAATAGTCTACTCCGGGAATAAAGTCCAGAAGACCTATGAACCTCGCATAGTAATGGTCACGGTCAGACTTCCCTGAGTCAGGGTCTCGAGCTTCGACGCTTCTTCTGCTTCAAGTTGGCCGGGTAGTACTTCCCCCTGGGCAGCTCCACATACGCTGCCCATGTAAAACCCTTTGTGCCCTAGTACTGTCCTTGACCAACCTCCACCAAGTACTAGCCGCGTCCTTTAGGTGAAAGGTTGTTATCCTGATCCTCTGATCGACCAGCACTCGTAGCGCTTCAAACGCCTTCTCGTGCTCCACTGTATATCTCTCAAGGGCCACGGGATCCAGCTCACCGGAATAGGTAGGAACGCGTGTCTTGGTCACGCTCTTAGGCCAGTTCGTTTACCTAGGTGCATGCTATAGCGGGTGGGTACTGTAGGCGGTCCCCGAACGGAGCTCCTCCAAACTGAGCTCTCAGCTGCGCAAGTATGGCTGTTACCGTCGCAGCGACATTCGCATTAGCCTTACCACCACCAACGGGTCCGCAACATCCCTAACTTGCTCCTCTGCCTCTATTTCTAGCAGACATCTATGAGAAGGGTAGATTAGATCGTATCTCGGTTATATATCGCATTCATAGTTACTTAGTATTCAAAGTGCCTTCTAAACAAATACTTGCATGCACTTTGCATTCCTAGGACCTTCCTAGGTCACGAATCTCACATATGGTTTCTCACACCGCAAAATCCAATGCTCACGGTGTTATAACCCATAGTTTTCGCTACATTTTATGTCGTCACAAGTTAATTGTGTGGATTGTTTAATCCTTCGAGACATGGGAGTCCTTTTGATTAAAGATGAAGACGAAGGAGTCATTTTCCCTTTCTTATTTTATTTCAGGTGAGAATTAGCATTCCTATTAATTCATTTCTTAACTTCCTTATTCATTATTTTTCTCTTCCCCACTTCCTATTCACGATCTCAGTCACGCTCCTCTTCTCGCCCAGTTTGAAACCCTAAGCCGTTTCCCTCTCTTCTCTCTCAAAATCTCGTTCTGTTCAACCCCTTTAAGTTTGGCTGTTTTTGGTGCGTCCTTGAGTTCTGCTGTAGATTCTGCTCTGCTGCGAGGTTCGGTTTGGGTTAAGGTATTCAACGTTGTTCATTCTCCTTCGATTCTGAAATTGGAATGTTTCTTCTTGTCTGAATCCTTCCACTGCAATCTGATTAGGAATCCGATTGTGTTCCGTCCCCTCGTCGGCTCTTCTGCTGTTGGATTTCTCTGCAAGTGCGTGGTCAGAATTCAGGTGAGGATTGTATTTCAGTTTCAGGTTGCAGTTTCGGTTTGCGTTTTCTGAATTGGGAGTTCCTGCAGTTGTGTTTTGTTCAGTGAATTAGAAATACGTTTCAGTCTGCGTTTCGGTGTCTGCATTGGCTGGATTCTGCTGCTTCGGATTTCGGGTTTCGTCTGCTGATTATTGAGGTAGGTGGCTTATGGATTCGGCTAGTGTGTTCAGCCTTGGGGCGTTTCAGATTCTAGTTTCCAATGTGTGATTTGTCTCTGTGTTGTGTTTATGAATCAGTCAGTTTGCATTGTTTTGATAACTACAAACCCCCAAGGTTGTTTTTCATGCTCTACTTCTGTTTTGTTGTGTCTAAACCTCTGATTCACTGTGAATTCGTTTCTGGAAACTGCACATTTTGGTATGTCCGAATGTCTGTCCGAGCTTTGACGTTCTGACATGCCCTGTTACGCCTGTGTTTTCTGAGTTTTTCACTGTGTCCGGACTTCCGTCCGAGCTTTGAAGTTCGGACGGGGTGCGATGACGAGTACGACTTACAAGTCTCGAACGGTGTCCGAACTTGTAAGTCCGGACAGAAGTTCGGACACACCCATCTCATTCTTCTGATTTTGCTTCGACCTGTGTCCGAACGTTGTCATTCGGACACATGTTCGGACACTACACGTATTTGCTTTCCGAAGAACGTCCGAACATCCGTCCGAGCTTTGATGTTCGGACACCTCTTCTCTGCCTCTGTTTTAAGGTTCGACTTGTGTCCGAACATCGATGTCTGGACACAAGTTCGGATGAGCTACTGTTTTGACCATAACATGCTCGTTTGAACTCCGTTTTGACTTCCGTTTGCGGGGTTGGATTCCCCATCTGATTTCCAAGCCATCTATGTGCTTTCTGGTGCCTTTGGTGCGCATTTGCTTAATTATTTTAAGCTTCTGTTTTGGGACCTAGTTATCTCTGTATCTGAACCTTTGGATGGCTGGTCTTGCTGTCTCGTAGCGCGCTATGTAGGATCCTTCTGCTCACGGGTGATGTTCCCCGTTCCGTTCACAGGTGTTCCACCTGTTATGTTTACGAGTGAGGTTTCCTCGTTCTGTTCACGAGCTGGTTGCTCGTTCTGTCTGTATGCTGTGATTAACTAGTGTCCCGCTCTATTTTCTGATTCTGTCTGCCTCTGACTCTGTTTGGTCCTTTACTGTATGACTTCTGCTTCTGTTTTCTGACATGTTTATGGACTCCTTGCGACTCCTTCTAATTTGATAATATTCTTAAAATGTTTTGAGCATGCTGGTTGATGAAGTTGGTCATCTACTTGGCATAGTTGTTTGCTCATTCCCCTACTCTATCTAACATTGCAGATTGATCAGCGAGGATCACTTTGTTCAGCTTCTGGAGTTCAGCTTTTGATATGTTTAGTTTATTTGAGACATTTGTATTTGACTTTGAGCCTTTGGGCCTCTTCAGTTAGCTTCAACTTTGTTATTTGTTTGGTGGGTTTTGTAATGACTTTTGGGATGTTTCAACATCACTTTGATTATACTTTTACACAAGTATTCATTTTGGGCCTTGTTTGATTATTTGTATAAGTTCGTTTATTAGAGCCTTGCGTCATTAAGTAATAATACGCGGCGTGTAATACCCCTAACTCCTAGGCCAGTGTTTGGGGGTGTTACATTTAGTGGTATCAGAGCTCTGGGTTCTAATCTGCTGGGATTTTAAGTTAGCCAGTCAGTCAGAAACATTAGTGCTAGTGTCTGGGTCTAATTGCCTGTTGTTGGACTTTCAGAATGCCGCCAAGAAGAGCTACAGGAAATGTTACTGATGCTATTCAGCAGTTTATGCCGCAGCTCATGCAGACCATGGCTGCAGGGGGTGGACCAGCTGGCGGAGCAGGCCCAGCTGGGGCTGATGCTAGAGGGAGGAATGTGAAGGCGCTTCAGGAGTTTATGAAGCTGAAGCCGCCGTCGTTCGATGGGGCAGGAGACCCCAGGAGGCCAGTCATTGGCTGTCAGAGGTGGAGGACTTGCTGCGAGTTATGGGCTCTGAGAAGGAGCAGAAGGTGGACTTCGCCACCTTCCTGTTCAAGGCCGAAGCCAAGGAGTGGTGGAGGTCTGTGATGGGGAAGTTCCCACAGCCTTGGACGTGGGAGCAGTTCACCGGGGAGTTCAACAAACAGTTCTACCCCGACGTCTATAAGGACCAGCGCATCTTGGAGTATAATAGGCTTCGCCAGGGGCGCGACATGAGCGTGGAGGAGTATGTTCGTAAGTTTATCAGTCTGTCTAAGTTCGTACCTGAGCCTGACGAGCACAGGAAGGCCAGGAAGTTTGAGAGCGGCTTGAGGCTGGATATTCGCTCCGCTGTGACGCCGCTGCGTCACAAGACCTTCAGCGACGTTGCTGATGTCGTCCTGCTGGTAGAGGCTGATTTGAGGGGCCGCCAGTCTAGAGGGAAGGACCAGAAGAGGAAGCAGAGGTCCGACGAGAGCGACATGAGGGATCAGTCTGCTTCTCAGAAGAAGCAGTCTACCGGAGACCGAGCTGGAGACCGCCCTGGAGACCGTTCGAGAGATAGAGGTGGTTCTTCTTCGTCAGCTCCCGCTCCGAAGTGCCGAGTCTGCGGCAAGTTTCACAGAGGTCAGGACTGCTACAGGAAGTCCAGAGCTTGCTTCAAGTGTGGATCCTTGGAGCATAGGATAACTGACTGCCCTCAGGCCGAGAGGAGCAGAGGTAGCTCTGGAGGTAGAGCTGGTGAGTCTGCCTCGGGGTCCAGAGATCGAGACCGGGCGGAGCAGAAGAAGCCCCAGGGCTAGGCCAGAGTGTACGCGATGGCTGGAGAGAGAGACCAATCGACTGATAGAGTTGTCACAGGTATTCTCCAGCTGTCTTCTCGTTCTGTTTTCTGCTTGTTTGACTCTGGAGCCACCCACTCTTTTATTTCTGCTGAGTTAGTGGGTGAGCTCGGTTTGCCTGTTGTGCCTCTAGGTGTTGAGTTGTGTGTGCATAGTCCATTAGTTAGGGACTCTTCAATGCTTTTGAACTCTGTTTGTAAGGATAGTCCTGTGTTAGTCAGAGATAGAACTCTGTGTGCTAACCTCATACCGATGGAGATGACAAATTTTGATGTGATTCTGGGTATGGATTGGCTTGCTGCGCACCATGCCCACATTGATTGTGCTGCTTTGAGAGTCACTTTTGAGGAGCCGGGTCAGCCCCGCCTAGTTGTAGCAGGGAATGGACTCCCGTGCTCGCCGCCAGTTATTTCAGCTATGCAGGCGTTCCGCTTTCTGAGGAAAGGATGCCAGGGATATCTGTGTTACATCCCTAAGGTTCATAAGGACGCGAAGTTGGAGGAGATTCCAGTGGTCAGAGATTTCCCAGATGTGTTCCAGGATGATGTGTCTGGGCTTCCCCTTGTTAGAGAGGTGGAGTTCTCAATTGAGCTTGCACCTGAGACTCAGCCGATTTCTAAGGCCCCATACCGGATGGCGCCTACTGAGCTTAAGGAGCTGAAGATTCAGTTGCAGGAGCTGCTGGACAAGGGCTTTGTTCGCTCGAGTGTGTCACCTTGGGAAGTGCCAGTGTTATTTGTTAAGAAGAAGGATGGTAGCATGTGCCTGTGCATTGACTACAGGGAGCTCAACAAGGTTACCATTAAGAATAGGTATCCTCTCCCACGTATAGATGACTTGTTCGACCAGTTAGCAGGAGCTAAGGTGTTTTCGAAGATCGATCTGAGGTCCGGTTATCATCGGTTGAGGATTAAGGCAGACGATGTGCCTAAGTCCGCCTTCAGGACTCGTTATGGACATTACGAGTTCCTAGTGATGCCATTCGGTCTGAAATGCGCCTTCTGTGTTTATAGATATGATGAACCGGGCGTTCAAGCCGTTTCTGGATCATCTCGTTGTAGTATTTATTGATGACATCCTGGTGTATTCCAAGAGTGCTGAGGAGCACGAGGAGCATTTGAGGACTGTTCTCCAGACTCTGAGGGAGAAGGAGCTGTATGCGAAGCTGAAGAAGTGCGAGTTCTGGTTGGATCAGGTGGTGTTCTTGGGACATGTCGTCTCCAAGGATGGTATCTCCATGGACCCAGAGAAGATTCAAGCTATTACTGAGTGGGCCAGGCCCACTAATGTAGGAGAGATTCGTAGCTTCCTTGGACTAGCGGGCTACTATCGTAAGTTTGTGGAAGGCTTCTCCAAGTTGGTGATTCCGTTGAATCGTCTACTGCAGAAGGATGTGAAGTTCAAGTAGAGTGAGGCCTGTGAGCTGTGTTTTCAGGAGCTGAAGAAGAGGTTGACGTCTGCACCGATCTTGACTCTTCCAGAGGGACCGAGGGTCTAGAGGTGTTCTGTGAAGCGTCCCATAAGGGACTTAGGTGTGTTCTGATGCAGCATGGGAAGGTGGTTGCATATGGCTCTCGTCAGCTTAAGCCATATGAGAAGAACTATCTGACCCACGACCTGGAGTTAGCTGCTGTGGTGTTTGCGTTGAAGATTTGGAGGCACTACCTGTATGGAGCAGTGTGCAAGGTATATACGGACCATAAGAGCCTTAAGTATCTGTTCACTCAGAAGGAGTTGAACTTGAGGCAGAGGAGGTGGCTTGAGTTGCTACATGACTATGATTTGGAGATCCTCTACCATTCGGGTAGGGCGAATGTGGTTGCTGATGCGCTCAGTAGGAGGGGTCCGTCTGGAGCCGTTTGTGCTGTGTCTGGTGTGCAGAGGTCTGTTCTCGAGTTGCAGCATATGGGTATCTGGGTCGTTCGTCCAGAGAGGTCTGGGATGTTAGCAGCGTTGCAGATTCAGCCCACCTTGATCAACCGGATCAAGGCCAGTCAGGAGCTCGACGCCGAGTTGAGTAAGATCAGAGATGGGATTGCTTTCGATCAGGAGTCCGAGTTCAGAGTTTCAGAGGACGGCTGTCTGAGATTCAGAGACCGTGTCTGTGTGCCTGTAGATGACGCTTTGAGGCGAGAGATTATGTAGGAGGCTCATGGAGCCCCGTACTCGGTACACCCAGGAGGTGTGAAGATGTACCGGGACCTTCGGGAGACATTCTGGTGGAGTAACATGAAGAGAGACATTTCTGACTTTGTATCCAGATGTCGGACCTGTCAACAGGTCAAAGCCGAGCATCAGAGACCAGCCGGTTTGCTTCAGCCTCTACCCGTTCCGGAGTGGAAGTGGGAGAGCATCGGTATGGACTTCGTTATGGGACTGCCTAAGACTCCGAGGGGTTTTGACGCAGTTTGGGTGATTGTGGACAGACTCACGAAGAGCGCTCATTTCTTGCCTGTCAGGATGACCTTCAGTTTGCATCGCCTAGCGCAGTTGTATATGGATGAGATAGTGCGTCTGCATGGAGTTCCTGCTTCTATTGTGTCTGACAGAGACCCGTACTTCATTTCCAGATTCTGGTAGAGTTTGCATCAGGCTATGGGGACGAAGTTGTCTTTCAGTTCAGCGTACCATCCTCAGTCGGATGGGCAGACAGGGAGGACGAATCAGGTCCTGGAGGACATGCTCAGAGCATGTGTACTTGACTTTGGAGGCAGTTGGGATCAGTACGTTGCCTTGATAGAGTTTGCTTATAATAACAGCTTTCAGAATAGCATCGGGATGGCCCCGTTTGAGGCTTTGTATGGCAGGAGGTGCAGATCACCCATCTGTTGGGATGATCTGAAGAGAGAGCAGTTGTTGGTCCGACTTAGTTAAGGATGATGTAGCTAAGATTCAGTCTATCAAACAGCGCTTGCTTATGGCTCAGAGTCGTCAGAAGAGCTACGCCGATCAGAGGAGACGACCTCTGGAGTTTGAGGTGGGCGACCATGTGTACCTGAAGGTGTCTCCAGTTCGAGGAGTTGTTCGGTTTGGGAAGAGAGGCAAGCTTAGCCATCGCTTTGTGGGTCCTTTTGAGATCCTAGAGAGGATCGGACCGGTTGCCTACCATTTAGCTTTGCCACCGTCGTTGGCTAGTGTCCACAGTGTGTTCCACGTGTCTATGCTGAGGAAGTATGTTCCGGACCCATCGCATGTGATTGACTTCAGTCCGCTTCAGTTGAGGGAGGACTTCACGTTCGAGGCAGTTCCTTCGAGGATTTTAGCCCGGGATGTTCGCAAGCTCAGGAGTAAGACCATACCCCTGGCGAAGGTGCAGTGGTCGGATCAGTCAGAGGAAGAGGCGACCTGGGAGGTCAAAAGCGAAGTGCGTTCTAAGTTTCCCGCCCTCTTCGAGCAGTAGGTATGTTTAATTTCGAGGACGAAATTCTTTTAAGGGGGAGGTGATGTTATAACCCATAGTTTTCGCTGCATTTTATGTCGTCAGAAGTTAATTGTGTGGATTGTTTAATCCTTCAGGACATGGGAGTCCTTTTGATTAAAGATGAGGACGAAGGAGTCATTTTCTTTTTCTTATTTTATTTCAGGTGAGAATTAGCATTCCTATTAATTCATTTCTTAACTTCCTTAATCATTATTTTTCTTTTCCCCACTTCCTATTCACGATCTCAGTCACGCTCCTCTTCTCGCCCAGTTTGAAACCCTTAAGTCGCTTCTCTCTCTTCTCTCTCAAAATCTCGTTTTGTTCAACCCCTTCAAGTTTGGCTGTTTTTGGTGCGTCCTCGAGTTCTGCTGTAGATTCTACTCTGCTGCGAGGTTCGGTTTGGGTTAAGGTATTCAACATTGGTCATTCTCCTTCGATTCTGAAATTGGAATGTTTCTTCTTGTCTGAATCCTTCCTCTGCAATCTGATTAGGAATCCGATTGTGTTCCGTCCACTCGTCGGTTCTTCTGCTGTTGGATTTCTCTGCAAGTGCGTGGTCAGAATTCAGGTGAGGATTGTATTTCAGTTTCAGGTTGCAGTTTCGGTTTTAGGGTTTAGGTTTGCGTTTTCTGAATTGGGAGTTCCTGCACTTGTGTTTTGTTCAATGAATTAGAAATACGTTTCAGTCTGCGTTTCGGTGTCTGCATTGGCTGGATTCTGCTGCTTCAGATTTCGGGTTTTGTCTGCTGATTATTGAGGTAGGTGGCTTATGGATTCGGCTAGTGTGTTCAGCCTTGGGGCGTTTCAGATTCTAGTTTCCACTGTGTGATTTGTCTCTGTGTTGTGTTTATGAATCAGTCTGTTTGCATTGTTTTGATAACTACAAACCCCAAGGTTGTTTTCCATGCTCTACTTCTGTTTTGTTGTGTCTAAACCTCTGATTCGTTGTGAATTCGTTTCTGGAAACTGCACATTTTGGTATGTCCGAACGTCTGTCCGAGCTTTGACGTTCGGACATGCCCTGTTACGCCTGTGTTTTCTGAGTTTTTCGCTGTGTCCGGACTTCCGTCCGAGCTTTGAAGTTGGACGGGGTGCGAGGATGAGTCCGACTTACAAGTCTCAAACGGTGTCCGAACTTGTAAGTCCGGACAGAAGTTCGGACACACCCATCTCATTCTTCTGATTTTGCTTCGACCTGTGTCCGAACGTTGTCATTCGGACACATGTTCGGACACTACGCGTATTTCTTTCGAAGAACGTCCGAACATCCGTCCGAGCTTTGATGTTCGGACACCTCTGTCTCTGCCTCTGTTTTAAGGTTCGACTTGTGTCCGAACATCGATGTCCGGACACAAGTTCGGACGAGCTACTGTTTGAAACATGCTCGTTTGAACTCCGTTTTGACTTCCGTTTGCGGGGTTGGATTCCCCATCCGATTTCCAAGCCATCTACGTGCTTTTTGGTGCCTTTGGTGCACATTTGCTTAATTGTTTTAAGCTTCTGTTTTGGGACCTAGTTATCTCTATATCTGAACCTTTGGATGGCTGGTTTCGCTGTCTCGTAGCGCGCTATGTAGGATCCTTCTGCTCACGGGTGATGTTTCCCATTCCGTTCACAGGTGTTCCACCTGTTATGTTTACGAGTGAGGTTTCCTTGTTCTGTTCACGAGTTGGTTGCTCGTTCTGTCTGTATGCTGTGATTAACTAGTGTCCCGCTCTATTTTCTGATTCTGTCTGCCTCTGACTCTGTTTGGTCCTTTACTGTATGGACTTCTGCTTCTGTTTTCTGACATGTTTATGGACTCCTTGCGACTCCTTCTAATTTGATAATATTCTTAAAATGTTTTGAGCATGCTGGTTGATGAAGTTGGTCATCTACTTGGTATAGTTGTTTGCTCATTCCCCTACTCTATCTAACATTGCAGATTGATCAGCGAGGATCACTTTGTTCAGCTTCTGGAGTTCAGCTTTTGATATGTTTAGTTTATTTGAGACATTTGTATTTGACTTTGAGCCTTTGGGCCTCTTCAGTTAGCTTCCGCTTTGTTATTCGTTTGGTGGGTTTTGTAATGACTTTTGAGATGTTTCAACATCACTTTGATTATACTTTTACACAAGTATTTGTTTTGGGCCTTGTTTGATTATTTGTATAAGTCGTTTATTAGAGCCTTGCGTCATTAAGTAATAATACGCGGCGTGTAATACCCCTAACTCCTAGGCCAGTGTTTGGGGGTGTTACACATGGTATTCTCCTACTATCTCTTAGTCATCAGAGCGGAGCTTTGATACCACTTTTGTAACACCTCTACTTCGTAATCATATAATAATATAATATTTAACATAATTAGACAAACTAAGCAATGGAAATTGAATAAACTTGAATACAATGGTGTTACCGCCGTTACTCACCCATGTGAGCAACAAGGCATCCAAATACTTATACAATCCAAAAACGTTGTGATAACCGAGAGATAGCGTAATCCAAAATATACAACGTTTAATCCAAAAACTCGTGAGCCACCTAGCTATACCAACATCATATACCAAAAGTATAATCCAAAATGCAATCCAACAATATAACCCAAGGTACAATCAAAAAGTCAAATACTACAAACTACTCAACAACCCGCACTCCGGCGTCGGTCTTCCACAGCTACGAACATGTAATATATTGGTTAGTGTGAAATCAGCACCTGTTGAGTATGTTATCATGTAACCGTCATGCACCCTCCGACCCCTTAAGTTATTTGGCCAAGTTAACAAGCGGTTCCATTTCATGCTATTCCATATTATAAAATAAAACTGTAAAATATAACTTAAACAATTACAACATACCATCCAATCGTACTTAAAGACAAATTTCACATATAACTAATACATATAAACAATCCTATAATTAAGTTCAGATAATAACGATACAAGGGTTGTTTTCTTTTGAACTGTTCTCGTTAACTGGCCTTCAAGGCCCTTGGTTCGTTATCCAAACTTTACGAAAGTTACTTGAAACCTCGTACTAATGTTAACTGATGATTAGTTACTCCATTCATTTAACTCTTAATCCTTGACAGTCGTCATGTTAGAAGACAACATGTCTTTAACCAATTACTTACCCCTATTAGATGGCGAGTCACCAAAGGAGGTAGCCACTCCACTGGTAGTGCATCCGATTCCTCCTTATTACCCCTATTAGATGGTGGGTCACCAATGAGCCGAAGCCATACCAGCGGTGGTGGATCCGTCCAATGATCTATCTGATCCTTGGAATATAATATATCGAGTGGACCTGTAATAGTTATCCCGTCATTTGTGATCACAATGCGCAACCAGGCAATCCTAGATCCTGGATTTCCTTCATACCAACATTTCACCATATGATTAAGTTTTTTTAATCTCCTTGCCTAAGTTTCAACCCTAGGTGTTATAGTGAATAATTTCTCAATTGTATACAAGGCTTTTAGATCTTAATGTGTGCCTAGAATTTATCTAGGATATTCTCATGCTCGAATATGTATTACTTAAGAACGGTAGTACCATTACTCTACCTAAGGTCTCTTCTTAAATTATCCTGGGATAATATAAAAAATATGATTATCCTACCATAGGTTTTAGTTCCCTTATCACATCTCATAACTTAATTGAAGTTATATTCGGTATTCACCTTTCGAATAATAAACACGCACATTTAATCACACAAGATATATGGGCAAATGAAACCACACAAATAATAATGATCATACTATGACACATATCATCTTGACATACGATACACACATTCGAACCCAAGGAAATCCTCAGGGACAATCGAATCACACAACAACATACCGTACACCGTAGCGAGAGGCAAGCATCCAAATCCCGTGACCGTCCTCTAATTCCTTAGCTCTAGAATATGAAGCTAATTATTAATACTCTATAAACCGTCAAACCATTTGGGTATCTCGTATAAACGCTAATCCCTTGTACTTAACTCCGGTGTTTGCTATTCTTTGTTATTCACGTTTTATTTAAAATATTCAGTCTGGGATTAGCTAATTAATCCTCTAGTGTTTGTTAGTATCTAACCATGCTGTATTATTCTACAACTGTAGGATTAACTCCTTTAGTTTATTTATCTCCTTTAATCATAGGTATATATTTATATATATACTCACTCATATAAATTTTACTACTATATGGTATTAACGTAATTGACCTTAAGTGTTAATGGCCTCAGGCCTTTAAATTCTTATTTAGTTTAGTGAGTTGGTTAACTTGACCCTCTTGGTCAACTTAGTTGACTTGGTCAATGTAGTCAACTTATTGGTTTGGTCAACGCGGTCAAGGTCAATATTGATATATATTTAATGACCTTAAGTTCATTCTTGGTTTAATAACCTTTTCATTAATCCAAACTCCTAACTATTTATGTAATGGTTATATAACTTCCCATATTACATTAATGACTTAGGTTTAACTCCTACTCATCCTCTTTTATAATTAGATTCCAATACCTTAGTGTATAACTCCCAATTTAATTTATACTCCACATAAACTCCTTGAATTACAAAGTTCTCCAACTTTAACAATATTTATATTCCAACTAACCTTTGACATTTACATTAAGTTCCTTCATTGAATGTAACATTTTTTGTCTTCAATCATATACCAATCTTCACTCTTAATTTATATGATTCCCACCTTAGTATATAATTCCACAACATCCCAAATAATTCATATTAATTCATGTGATTTATATAATTCATTAATTTGCACCAACCTTCATACACTAACATTAAGTCCTTATGCTCAATGTTATATAATATGATTCTTATCCTTATACCAAACTTACTCTTAGTTCTCATAATTCTCGCCTATACCCCATAATCATCCAATATTACATTTTCCCACCAAAGATTTTCCAACCTTACCATCTTATCCCAAATTCACCCATCTTATAATTTTAACTTCTCACTCAATATTTTTCAAAGTTTCAACCCCAAATTCCTTAAAATTGTCGAGTAGACCCCATACTGTTCACTTCAATTTTCATCCTAATTTTCCTAAAATTATGGTTTGACCCTGAAGTGGGGTGCTACCTGTAACACCCCTAATCCTAATCCTGTAATATAATCGCAAGTCGTAGCATAACAAAATATAATTCGCAGCGGAAAATAAAACTAACTATCGTTTGGTGTTACACGCCGTCACTCACCCATGTGAGTAACAAGGCAACCTTAATCCATCCATCCTTTTCAACTCTCCACCACTGTGATGACGAGATACTGAACAATCTTAAACTTACAATCCGAATCCAAACTAAACAAATGAGCAACTATCCCAAATACAACAAACTCCATAATACAGTACATAAAAAAACTAAAGGTGTTTATTAAAAACACATCAGCTACCCTGTGTCCCGCACTCCGGCTTGTGTCTTCAGTCAGTAACCTGAAATGTTTGGCACATTGAAGGGCTCAACAAACTATATGCTGGTATGCTAAATGTAGTCTTAAATCATTTGGATCCCTTAAGTCATTTAGCCATCTTGATATTCGATTCATTACATGTTGTACCGGTTTACAATAATAGTAATAACTGTAGATGTTAAAAAATTGCACAATACTTCATCCAACAATATCATCACACAATCAATAACCAATAACCAAACCAATAATCAGTAATTAATATCCAATAACCAAACAAGATACGCGTATTAATTAACTGTACTTGTTAGTTGGCCTCATGGCCCTCATCCTTTTTAACCAATCACTTAAACCTTCCAATTAATTTCCACCTCGGGCGTCATGTTAGAACAACCCTTAATAACTTATTAATGGACAGTAGTCCTGTTGGAAGAAATATGTTACTACTACTTCTACCACTTAGGCAGTGTACCTATCGTTTTGCGGAATAGTGGATATATGGGTTGTCGTACTCTTGGGGACCTCGCTGTGGATAACTGATAGTGTAGTAAATTGACTGAGATTTCTAATAAATAGATTTTATCATTTTTTAGAGAGAATGACTAACAGCTAACTCATAAGACAATAATAAAAACAATTAATCAAAACAGAAAAGAAATAGAAATTGTAAATCTTTTTGTGTTTTTTAAAAAGCATCCCGGGTTACTCTGCTTACCTATTTTATCCAACTGTATCAATATAACTTTCCCACTTTAGCAATAAACTCAAGAATCTTAATTAGTTTATTAACCGTTCCCTGTCTAATAAACCCTGATTAATTTAAATAACTAGCGCAATCCTTGCTCAAGTTATTAATAAATTAATCGCATTATTAACAATTCCTATTGGAGAACGATTAACCTATACGGCGAGAAACTCGCTTCTAGTCGTTAACCCGTTTTGACTTCCTGTGTCTAAAACCTTGTCTCAGCACTGCATTTTAACAAAGAACTACAAATATCACTTTAATAATTTGCAAGAAGATTAAAGCGCATTAAGGACAAGAATCAAAATACTGTTTAGATAAATTATACTGGAAAGCTTACATAACACAATTATATAAAATAGGCTTGCTTCCTAACCCGTGAAGGCTAGGTTTATTAATCACACATAATTATACAGTAAAACAAGCATAAGAAATAAAATAGTCGGAACCAACGAAGAAGAACGAACGATTGGCCATTCGACTCCTTCGTTGGTTCTCTGGAAACTAACAGCATAAGGCTGACAAACAAAGAACAAAGAACTCTGATAGAAGATAATGAAATTTGGATTCAGGAAGGGACGACTGAAGAAGATTAAAGGAGCGTGGGTTTTATAGAAGAAATGAGGAGGAAGAAGACAGGGTGAGACAACGTGAGAGATTTAAGGAGGCGGTGCCTGATATTGTTGGTAGTAGATAGATGTGTTTGCTGGCGCCGCAAGAAGAAAACTGGGGAAGACGGTCGGGGCGTCAAATAATTGGATCTGGATCTGGGAATTTACACGCGTCCGCCTCTGTGTCCGTGTTTATATCCCCGGACCTCTCATACATTATCCTGTATCTTGTCCGGGTTTATTTCCGCGGACAGGCCACGGTTGTGGCTTAGTCCGGCCTCTGTCCGGGTTTAAATCAGCGGACATGCCTATCTTTTCTTCTTGTCCGTGTCTCTGTCCGGGTTATTTTCCACGGACGTCACACGGTCTCTTCTTCTCTTCTTGTCCGTGTCTCTGTCCGGGCTTAAATCCGCGGATGTCTCTAACCTGTCCGCCCTTTGTTCCACGGACGGGACACGGACGTGACACGGCTATCAGGCCAAGCACGTGCATGTCGTGTGACTGATTTTAATCCCTCTTTGATATATCTGTTTATATGGTATTTTCCCTACATTTAACACATATAATACATCAGTTTATATCACAACATAATTATAGGAAAAACCTAAGATAAGTGAGAAACATTACTTAAAATGCTGCAAATTATAAGGAGATTAAACCTTAATAAGTCTATATGTTTTGCACTTATCATACTTCCTCACACTTGGCTTTTGCTTGTCCTCGAGCAAAATAAGGAATGTAACTATCTCTAAGCCGTAGTATAAAACAAGATTAAATAAGTGTAGAAGGGAATTAGACAAAGTGACAATTGAAAGAATAATTCTGCTCTGAGAAGTAGGTTTTTGCAAACAGTGAAGAAGAGCAATTTAATAAAAGCATAGAAAAACTAGATTGCAGAAAACAAGTTTAGATTAACCTGGGATTTTCCTCCTATCTCTAAACCGGGATGACAAGGGGTGTGAAGTATTGCGTTATTCCGTAGTACCTTTCAACACCACGTACTCATGTTTACAAATAAAAATTGCAATTTATTACTTTCATTCATTTTTTTTGAATGCGAAGATTGTATATACAAAGCAAACATTTTTTTATTGCATTATTTTTCTGTACCCCAGACTTTTCTCTCTATCCTTGTAGCGGTGTTGGGTCTTCTATCCCAGATCACGAGACCTTAGGTAGATAGGTGTTTAAAGCACCCCGAAGAACTTAATAACCGGATAGACGAGGCCTGTTTTTGGTTTAGAAAAATTTATAAACAGCGGAGTACCTTGTCTTTATCCTTTTCTTTCCTAACTTTCCAATCATTTCCAAAATCTCAAGCTAAACTAAATTGGTTTTAGCAATTAGCAGACCTATCGTATTTTGATTAAAAATATTTTATACAAACTCCTTTAAATAAAACAATGCTTTCAGTTGTCACTTGGCTTAATTTCAAACACTTCAACAATTATTTTATCTCATTTTTTTCTTTCAAAATGTTGGCAATTTAGAGTAGCAAAAAGCGAGTGTGGCATTAACGAACAACTGGCAATTTAGAGTAGCAAAAAGCGAGTGTGGCATTAACGAACAACTGGCATATTTTCAAGGAAAGGTCTCTACTTCCTCGCACTTGAGAGGAGCAATGTCCTCATTGTCCAAAATAAATTCAAGAAAAGGTCCTTTCAAAATATGACAAACTCATAAAGTATTAAATTAATAGAGAAGGTTTAACGTTAGATAGGTTGAACATCAATATAATAAAGAAAGAACTGAGACTCCCCTTGTATCGTAGATTGAGGAAGGTGCCCTTCCTCACACTTAAAGCTTTGGTAGGGGTGAGACGTTCCTCACACTTAAGTTCACGCAAGTGTCCAACCGGAGATATAAAAATTGCCAGAACAACTGAGGTTGCTTTCCATATACGAGTTCAGCTATATGTTTGAATATAGAATTTATTCTGAAAAGAAAAACCTGTATAGCCAGCAGAACTCAAGCTGCACCAAAAATAATAAGAGGAAAAACATAAATAAAAATGCACTGCATAAAATAAAAGCATAAAATAAAATGAACTGTTACCCCTGAATACATAAAAGTAAAGTTAAAACAGTATGAGTCTACAAAAAGTTAGTGAACAAGAGAGAAATAGAAAATAAAACAAAAATGAAAGAAAAATCACTGCGGTGGCGGTGGTGGCTGCTGGGATCCCTGGCCTATCTGAGTGAGGAGATGCTGTATGAGCTGAGCGGTCCGCTCCTGCTACTCAGTCGACCACGCTGAAGCTGCTGAGCTGTCCCTGTGCATCGCTCTTCATCTGTCACTCGGTCTACGGATCTATTTCAGTCTTGTTCTGCGGGCCTTCGGGGCATTAGTCATCTGCAGCCAGCATCCGGTCCCGCTGTGTCTGCTCAAAGCTCTCAAACCTCTGGTGCATCTGCTGCTGCATCTGATGGAAGGCCTGAAGTTGAGCCTGCAGGTCTGACGTGATAGGAGGTATCGGAACAGGAGCTGGAATCTGCATCACGGCAGTCGTCGGCACGTAGGGCTCATCTCCCTGTGCTGTGTCAGTGGAAGGTGGCTCGGGATTAGGTGAAGGTGTAGCTCCCGTACTAGTCCCTGCTGCAGTGGAGGATGCGGTGGAAGACTGGCCAGTACGACCTCTGACCCAGGTACCGTCATCTAGGCGCATGAAACCCCAGCGCCTCATAGTCTGCAGTGTGACTGGGCGCTCTCCCGTCCGGAGCTCTAATCCTCGTGTGGCCCCCTTTGGAAGGACAGAGCAAAGGTGGTGCTGGATGAAGAAGGGAAAAATAGGAGTGATCTTCTTCTTCTCTTCTCTCGGTAGTACACCACCTTATGTAGCTGGCCAAACATGATGTGCGGGATAGAGACTCGCTGAGCAGGTGGAGATGGCGTGAGGAAGTAGTCCAATAGAGCGCAATCCTCATCAGAAGCATCGATCGCGCAATGGGGGCGGATCTGATGACTGAGGATCTCTAGTAGCACTCTCTGTAGCAAGGTGGGGAAACTAGTGTAAGGGAGGACATCCTTGTCCTCCTCCCCTCTACGTCGGGTCGTCCGACCTACATCCTGAAGCCACCTCGCCTTCGATCGGTGCAGGTGATCCTCTGTAAATCCTCAGAGATAGTCAGGGCTATCCTGAATCTGCAGGATAGTAGAGAATGTATGTGGTGTGATCTCGATGGGGAGATGGCGAATGAAAGAAGTGATCCTCAGGTTGCCCGCCTGGGCATTCGCATAGAACTCCCTGACCATGGCCGGAAGGAAGAGTCCCTCACCCATGTCTAGGACCCGTGAAAGTCCTAAACCAGCTAACAGGGTGTGCACCCCTGTGGCCTCCATCACCTCAGGCGCTATCCGCCTCTCCATCACAAAGTCCTTACCCAGATCATACCAGGCACGAGCCTCTGCTGAAATGAAACCATCATCCCGAAGAGCCGGATGGGGAGGAGGTGCAGAAGAAGAAGACGCACCGGGACAGTTGCCCCTAGTAGGACCAGAATCAGAATGTCCACCTCGAGTACGAGCCATACTAATAATTTTTGAAATTAAGAGTAAATAAATGTTAACAGCATAACAATTAAATTAAAATACTACAAAGCATCGGCTAAACAATCTAGAATTTTTTCAATTTTTTTTATATAATATATACACGTCCGGGTCTGTAGGGCCGGCGCAGACCCGGACGCAGCGAAGAACCCTAAATCGCCGGGTTTGCGAACAGAAATCCAAATTCACCCCAAAATCTCTCAAATTCAGCTCGACATTTGCAAATATCACAATTTGTTTCATGTTTTCACAGTTCAACAACAAATTAACATCTAAATCCACCCATTAACTACTTAATCCACTTCAAATTGACAGAAAACGAAAACGAAAATGAAAATTTGAAAAACCTGTTTTGTAGATTTGTTTCGGTTTGAAGAACTGGGCGCTGTTGCTCGCTTCGTCGCCGGTTGCTACGCGTCGTCGACGGTGGTGGAGGGCGGCGTCGGAGTGCGCGTCGGTGGTGGGGCTGCGGCGGTGCGTGGCGGTGTTGGTCGCCGGTGTCGCTGAGGAGGAGGAGCCGAGTTTCAGAGGTTGAAGAAGAGGGAATAGAAAATCGGGAGCGCGAGACAGTTTTTTTTTGTAAACTCTGCGCGTCCGTGGTTGTGTCCGGGGAAATAAGGGCGGACGTATCTCGCGTCCGTGGTTCTGTCCGTGGAAATATGGCCGGACGCGTTGTTTTCTTTAGGGACGTCCGTGTCGCGTCCATGTTAATTTGGGCAGACGTGACTATTTCCCTTCCTTCTTGCGTCCGCCCTTTTTTAGGCGGACGTAAGTCTCGTTTCTTTTTTTCTTTTTTTTTTTGATTTTTGTTGTTTGTCCGTGTTTGTGTCCGGCTTTTTAAGGCCGGACGCAAACTTTATCATTTTTTTAAAAAAAAAATTAACCGAAAATAATGAAACAAAGAGAAAATAAAATTTAAAAGAAAAAGTGCAGAATATAAATTGCTGGAATTTAAATGACAGAAATTAAATGACAGAATTTAAATGACAGAAATTTAAATGTTAGGAATTAGATTGCAGAATTTAAATGACAGAAAAATAAATGTTAGAAGTTAGATTGCTGAATTTAAATGACAGAAATTTAAGTGTTAAGAATTAGTTAACTGGAAAATAAATAACTATAATTAATGCGATATTTAAATGACAGAAAAAAATAACACTTAATTATGAAACAAAATTAATATATTAACACAATACTACACAACTAGAATATTAACAGAATATATAGGAACAAAATATAACAGAAACAAAATATAATAGAAACATAATATAATAGAAACAAAAATTAAAGATTAGCAAAAACATATCACATAATAATAAACAGAAAAGTCAGTAAAATTAAAAACTATCAATTAACCGTGCCGGAGATCCTCGACAACGGCGCCAAAAACTTGTTGGAAGAAATATGTTACTACTACTTCTACCACTTAGGCAGTGTACCTATCGTTTTACGGAATAGTGGATATGTGGGTTGTCGTACTCTTGGGGACCTCGCTGTGGATAACTGATAGTGTAGTAAATTGACTGAGATTTCTAATAAACAGATTTTATCATTTTTTTAGAGAGAATGACTAACAGCTAACTCATAAGACAATAATAAAAACAATTAATCAAAACAGAAAAGAAATAGAAATTGTAAATCTTTTTGTGTTTTTTAAAAAGCATCCCGGGTTACTCTGCTTACCTATTTTATCCAACTGTATCAATATAACTTTCCCACTTTAGCAATAAACTCAAGAATCTTAATTAGTTTATTGACCGTTCCCTGTCTAATAAACCCTGATTAATTTAAACAACTAGCGCAATCCTTGCTCAAGTTATTAATAAATTAATCGCATTATTAACAATTCCTATTGGAGAACGATTAACCTATACGGCGAGAAACTCGCTTCTAGTCGTTAACCCGTTTTGACTTCCTGTGTCTAAACCTTGTCTCAGCACTGCATTTTAACAAAGAACTACAAATATCACTTTAATAATTTGCAAGAAGATTAAAGCGCATTAAGGACAAGAATCAAAATACTGCTTAGATAAATTATACTAGAAAGCTTATATAACACAATTATATAAAATAGGCTTGCTTCCTAACCCGGGAAGGCTAGGTTTATTAATCACACATAATTATACAGTAAAACAAGCATAAGAAATAAAATAGTCGGAACCAACGAAGAAGAACGAACGATTGGCCATTCGACTCCTTCGTTGGTTCTCTGGAAACTAACAGCGTAAGGCTGACAAACAAAGAACAAAGAACTCTGATAGAAGATAATGAAATTTGGATTCAGGAAGGGACGACTGAAGAAGATTGAAGGAGCGTGGATTTTATAGAAGAAAAGGGGAAGAGAGAAGGGTGAGACAACGCGTGAGAGATTTAAGGAGGCGGCCTGATATTGTGGTAGTAGATAGATGTGTTTGCAGGCGCCGCAAGAAGAAAACTGGGGAAGACGGTTGGGGCGTCAAATAATTGGATCTGGATCTGGGCATTTACACGCGTCCGTGCCTCTGTGACCGTGTTTATATCCCCGGACCTCTCATACATTGTCCTGTCTCTTGTCCGGGTTTATTTCCGCGGACAGGCCACGGTTGTGGCTTAGTCCGGCCTCTGTCCGGGTTTAAATCCGCGGACGTGCCTATCTTTTCTTCTTGTCCGTGTCTCTGTCCGGGTTATTTTCCACGGACGTCACACGGTCTCTTCTTCTCTTCTTGTCCGTGTCTCTGTTCGGGCTTAAATCCGCGGACGTCTCTAACCTGTCCGCCCTTTGTTCCACGGACATGACACGGCTATCAGGCCAAGCACGTGCATGTTGGGTGACTGATTTTAATCCCTCTTTGATATATCTGTTTATATGGTATTTTCCCTACATTTAACACATATAATACATCAGTTTATATCACAACATAATTATAGGAAAAACCCAAGATAAGTGAGAAACATTACTTAAAATGCTGCAAATTATAAGGAGATTAAACCTTAATAAGTCTATATGTTTTGCACTTATCAAGTCCCCTGGGTTCCAATGGAACCGTTTCCAGCTGACCCTGTGGCCCTGGATATTTTATTTGCCTTGAAGGCGACCAATTCGGTCGAAACCTGTGCACCAACAGTAGTGCCCTCTGCCATCATCGAATGTGGATAATGGATTCCCTTGAGTGACTCTTGATAGTAGTCCCTCGTAGTGATCACGATGCGCAACCAGATAGTCTAAACTAGCTGGATTCCTCTCTTTGTAAGTTAGCCCTTTAGTCAGTGATACAATATCTAATCCTTGAGTTAAGACTATAATTGTAACACCCCATCCCAAGCCAATCGTGGTTATCGCAATTCTTAACACTTAATCGAATTCGTCGCAGCAGAAATAACATACACCGAGACCTTGCCACAGTCTGATCGTTAGAATATACCGGCCTTATCGATTACAACACTTATCCAAAATAAACAACCGACCAAACACCACCAACCAAAATACCACCAACCAAAATACCACCAACCAACCGAGTATAAGTAACTAAGTCATAATCACAAACTTACATCAGTTTCAATATAAACAGACGGGTGCACAAGCGTAACCCGTACTCAAAATAAACAACCCATCCTAACTCTAACCGCTCCTACTCTCGTGGTGCGCCTTCATGGGCCTCTTACCTGCAAGTGTAAAAACAGCCCCCAAAGGGGGTCAGCACGAATGCTGGTACTCCCTCTCTTATGGCCCCCAAGCTAACGGGGCTACGACAACTAATTGTCGATAGCATGGAAATTGATTAAGTACACAAACATGATATGAAGTGCAATAAACAACAATCCACAAATGAACATACATAGCTCACACACAACGAACGACACAAGCGTTCCCTTATCAAGCGGGATAGTAACCCCTCCTTAGTCCTGACTTCCTTAACCTCAGTTCCTTATCTTACCTCAATCTTAACCTTAACTTAATCTCAGTACACAAACCGTTCCTAGAAGGGAATGGTTGTAGCTTAATTTCAAACCTAGGATTTAGGTGATCCTACCGCACCATCTTAATGCCACCTACCCTGGACGGGAGTCCAGCGTAGCTGAGCCGGCAACCGGCCCTAGGCTACAAGTCCGAAGACAAGTCCTTAAGCGGAGGGCGGATCTGATTCAGATACCGTCCCCCTTTCTTTAGCATGCATGACCGGAGTCAGTCCCGGGTTTCCTCACTCAAGTTCTAGTTAGTAAAAATATTACCCACCATGTGTTAGTTAAACCTTATCGGGTATTAACCAACATTCACCAATACTTAACTCTTATTCTTAAGTCAGTAAGTACTAAACTTAGTTAGTAACAATCTCAAGTCTCGTGGGTTAGTGTAAGGAAAACACATTCACAACGAGAACAAATATAACCAGTTGCATGCTTTATCTTGCCTTAGTCATAGCAATTAAACAGATAGCACACAAGCCGAGGGACACCTCGTTAGCAAGCAGGTCACAAGAAAGATTGTACCGTTCACCGTCGATCGTCCCGGTCGTTTAATACTCCTCCGGTTTCCAACTTTCAAGTCCTAAAATATCCATCCAACTTAGATGATTAAGTATCTATACATTGCTTAACTTATTTAACCCTTAGTGGTCCCCAATTAACACTTCTTAAGTCTTATAACTTAACCTTGCAACTTAACCTTAAACTTATGAACTTATACTTTACTTAACTTAATCCCCTTAGGTTCTTAGGTTTCTAATCATCAATGCCCTCTAAATGGTGTACCATTAATACCATTAAACATCCTTAGAATTTAAAGTTTTTTTTTACGTGTTATGGGTCGTCCGACCCACCGTCCGACCCAACCAACTGGGTCGGACCATTCCAGTAACTATCGGGTTTGAAAAGTTCCACTTGTCCGACCCACGTCCGACCCAACCAACTGGGTCGGACCATTCCAGAAGTTTTCCCATCTTTTAAAACTCTCCAGTCCGACCCATGTCCGACCCAAGTCCCCTGGGTTGGACCATTCCATAAACATTTACGGTGGCTTAACAGAGGTCCGTCCGACCCAGTTCTGGGTCGGACCCTGGGTCGGACCACTACAGACTTTACTCTTAAGTTGTTCTTTCAATTCCAATTTTCCCCAAGCCTCCTAATGTGTTCTAACATCATTTAGACCCTTAAACCTACCTTAAATCATCCTCCATACTCATTAAAATAACCTCCAAAGATCATTCCAACCCTTTACTCAATTCTTACAACAACTACCAACACTTAACACTTATTTCTTTCCCACATTTTCAACATACCTTTCACCTAGAACTCTACTAACCAAAGGTTCCCTCCTTAAGAACTTGACCACGCCATATACACCACTTGCATCCCTATTACATTTTCTAAGCCTTCCTTAAATTCTAAACTCTAGTTTCTACCTAAATCATCTCAAAGTTTTACACTCACTCACATCAAACTTACTAAAGTTTCCTAACTTCTTTTATGCATTTACTTAAGGTTCCTTCATAAGCTTATGCTTCCATCCATCAACACATTATTTCCTTCCTAGTTGCTTACCAACATTTACCTAAGTCCTAAATACCCAAGTACATTCTTTTGATTCCTAAATCCTTCATAGTGATGCCTAAGTCATTATAAGTCATTTAAACACCTTAATCTCACCCTTTTTCATCAAGACAACCTCTAGAACTTCCTAGTACTTCCTTAGTCATGAAATCTCCTTAGAACATCTTAAACACTTAAGTCCTTCACCAAATTTTGCCATGGGTTCTCTAGTATATTGTTGCACCCCCAAACACTTGGCTTTTCACCATCAAACAACCAATATCACTCAAATTCTCATCACAACACCTTAACACACATTTACACCAAACTACCACCACATCATTACATATGTATAAACTTAAATGCTTGGCACTAGGCCCTTAAATGACAATAATCTTAACCACTGAATTTCCACAATATTTGCCTTTAAACCTGTGAATACACACAACAAGGCTCCCATTGAATAAAAGCTTCTTGTAATTCACCTTGATATTCTTAACTATCTCCTTTTCTCATTTGCTCCTTAGTCAAAAGTTCACAAGTATAGTCATTGTTCTTTCTCCTAGGTTTTATAACCCCTTTTTCCATGTAACTCTACACTAGCTCATCACATATCTAAATCCCATCCTTAAATAATAAAACACCTTAGGTAATTAATTTACCTTGTTCTTTTACAAGCTCACAACTTTCCTCCTTAGACTTTTTCCCTGCTCAATCTCTGTCACCACTTAAACTCTCCTTGCCAATGTTCTAACCAATATCCAATGACTCCAATGAGTACTAGATAATACATTAACCCTAAGGAACAAACCCTAGGTTAAAAAAGTGCTTAAGTATTAAGGTGATGTTTTAACTACTTTGTTTTCTTCTCAAGACAAGCTTGAATATGAAGCAAGAAGGACCTCCTCTATCCTTTGGAGAGTATAAAACAAGCTAGAACAAGGCATTAAAATGAAGCCCCATGAGTATGTATTTTCGGTCATGAAGAAAAGTGATGGAAACCTAGATTTTCTTACACTTTCTTTACCTTAAGAGAATGGAGAAGCCAATGGAGTCTCCAACTTGAGTTTCCTCCTCTAATTGTGGTTTGGCTTGGCACCAAATCAAGCTCTTGAAGTTTTGAAAAGATAGAAGAGAGCTTGAGCTAACTAAGAAGAATATGTATTTAGTTTTGGTTTTGGAGCTAAAATGATCAGATGTGTGCAGGGAAGTTGAAGCTAGCATGGAGCTGCTTGTTTACTGAGGAAGAAGGGAGAGAGCAAAGAAAACCAGGGAAGATGAAGAATGAAGGGATTGGAGAGGGTAGTAAAGTAAGATTTTGTTTTCTCGTTAAGTAAATAGTAACTCCTTACTTTTCCCTCTTCTTTTCTAATATCATTTGGCTACTCATGGTGAGTCACACCCTTAGAAAAACCATCCCCCTATTAATTAAGGCAAGTCATGGTCTTGTTTGACCAACTAACTAAGCTTAATTAACTAAAGACTAAATTAGTCACTATTCGGTTACTATTCACAAAACAAGGCACATTGTTGTGAAATTTTTGATTTCCCATTGATTTAGACTTCCTAATGTGATACTAATTAGTACACATGTTAATTAAAGAGTAATGATGGACATTTAGCCACTCAAAACCCATTTACAAGACAATTTTTCAAAAATGTGCTTTAAGACTCCTTAAAGCACATTTTGTGTTTTAACTTGTTTTCAAGCTTGGTTTTCTTTGTTAATTGATTTAAAATGACCATTTGGATATTACTAAGGTCTTAGAACAATATTTGGGTACTCACCCAAGTCTCTCCAAGCTTAGAGCACGTTTTTGCTTAAACTGCTCTTTTGGTGTTTCCTTATGTTTTCTTTGGTTAAAATGGTTTCTTAATGTTTCTAAGGCATTATTTTGCCTCCTTATATCTTAGTTTATCACTTAAACACCATATCTAAGTTTGGGGTATTTCAATAATGGTTGACCATCAGTTAGGTTCTCGTAATACCTAAAGGTCACCTAGTCTTGTTTGAGTTTAGATGTATAAACTTCCAGTCATAAGACGTTCGCGTAAAATAAAACGCAATGGTGTCGAGCAATACAGTATACAAGTTCATATGCATACATCACAGATATCGCTCTTAACAATAAAACACACAACGTCTGGACCTCAGGAAAATCCTTAGGACATTCAGACCACACAATTAACATACCATTCACCGTTAAAATTTGCTAGCTTGACAGTTCACGCTTAGTAGTTTCTCCCCGTAACGCTGTTATACGTACATGCAATACCGGATAACGTTAATACAACTAGCACTAACTATTACAGTTTTGTTGATACAAAACTAATGCTCGTAGTATACTAACTCCGTATGTTCTTTATTTTTCCCTGTTATTTTACAGTGGTTCGAGGTAGTTTAACAATTCATTATTTTATGTAACAACTACATATGATAATGAATTTCTACCTTTTGGTAAATCTCCATCTCATTAATTGTATACTCATAATTGTTTCCACTTATTCTATATATTATACAATTTGGTTATTTTTATTATAACCACCATTATTTTATAAACTTTACATTATACTCCAAAATACATTATATTACTTAGTTTTAATTCCTTAATTTATTAAATCACAAAACCAACCTTATAAATTCGGTATTTACATATTGAACATATTAATTTTCGCAAATTACCATATAGCCACATCTATATTTCGGTTTCAACACATACTTTATTATATTTACAATTTAACCCCAAAACTTTACATAAGTTACATATTAACTCCTAAACTATAGTTTTAATATTTAATTTTCTTAAATACCGAAATGACCCATATAATTCCACAAATTATGATTTCGACTTATATTTAATTTGGTTTTACATATGTACTTTCATAAATTACATATTCACCCCAAAACTTTTATAAACTTAATATTTTATGTCATAAGTCATTTTAACCCAAAGTTTTTGGTCAACACTTTGACCAAATCCTAATTTCATAGTTAATACTTTAAAATACCCAGAAAATCATATATATTTCAGTTTTACTCTATATTTTCCAGAAATTACAAAATAGCCCCAAAACTTTATAAAATGTTATTTTAACACTTAAGCACTTGTTTAAATTCACCAAAATTCATAATATTAATTCCTACCTTATATTATATCATAATTATGCTAATAATCCCTTTAGCTCTCAGCAATGACATATAATACTCTATACTTTTCAAAATTTACAATTAAGCCACATAACTTAATAAACTAGCCATTTAAATACTTGTAACTATTTTTAATATTCCCAAATTTTATAATATAAGCTAATATACTTATATACTTTGAAAATCACCAAATAAACTCTTTTATTATCGACTGTAACAAATATTTATCATATGATTTTAAAACTTGATTTATACCTTATAATAAGTATATATAAATGCATATAAGCCATATAACACTTCTAAAAATTATGTTAACGACTTAGGATGATTATAAGCTCAAAAATAAACATTTAACTCCTAGAATATTCGGCTTGAATATATATGCATCTTAATTAAATTTTGTGACACAAATTTTTACCTTAAGGTAATAATCTTACCTTGTATGTTATAAATTATTTTCTTGGTAATATAACCTATAATTTTTGGCCTTAATTTATCTAAGGCTTGTACATAAATTTTGTACCAAAGTTTGATGCTCAAATCAAACTTAAACTTAATATATTTAATTATAGAAACTTACTCCTTAAATCAAGGTGATTCTTGTACTTGATTTCTCCTTGAATTCCAAGCTCCTTCAATGGTATCTTGGTGTAGAATTTTCGGTCTTCTTGCATAGGTTTAAGAGGTCCAAGTATTAGACTTCTAACAAGGATTTATAAGTAAGATTTGGAGTAGTTTACAAGAGTTTACCTTAGATGTTTGTCAAGGAATTTTCGGTACACCTTAGGATGGTTGGAGATTCAAGTTTCCTTCATGAATTGATAAAGAGAACATTGATTTAAGAGATGGAATTTTCGGACATAGCTTAAGGTATTTACTAGGGTTCAAACATGAAAATATACCTTAACTTGATCTTGTTTGTTCCTTGAGTTGTTGTTGAATCAAGGCAACCCCTTGGAGTACTAATGCTTGGCGAAAATTGCAAGGTTGCTAGGATGATTCTTGCTTCAAGACTTAGTAGAATTAACTAGGAAAATTACACAAAAATGGTGTTAGAACTTAAGACACCATTAATGGACCCTTGAAGCACTAATAGAGTAAATGAAAGGAAGAAGAAAAGAGAGAAGGAAGGGAGCCTTACCAAATCGGCCAAGTGAGCAAAGAGAATGGTAAGTGCCGTATGGTGTTTAATAGAATAGGCAAGGAATGAATTGAGTGAGAAATTATTGTTATGTCTCATGGCATTATTTTATGACTTTGCTTTTGATTTTTGACTTCAAAATTTGACTCCAAAAGTCTTCCAATCAACCCATGCTTTTGGCCATGTGAAGAAGAATCAATGGGTGATTACTAGCCTAGGATATTAGGAAGTTTGGCAAGGCATTTCTTTTGCATTTAATAAGTTGATTTGGTCTTGATTCCCTTGTAGACTTACGACAAATGGAGGAGAAAATAGAGGATTAGTGTGCCACTTGAGGACAAGGTCGCAAGGCATGTTTCTTTAGAATTTTCTAAGCTTAATTACTGTAACACCCCCGAATAAACATCGAATAGCACAAACAAGCTCCTAGCCATATTACAGGAAAACTACGCATCGGATTCTCAACTTCATCCGGGTGCTACAGATGCCAACCACCCACGTGGTTGATAGACCACATTACCAATATTAAGTTACGGTCTGAATAACTGGAAACCGCCCTCAAGCAAAACTTATATACAACTTGAAATACAATTCCCAAATACCGAGTGTCTACAATAAAAATACCAAATCATAATCTGAGAATTACATCTCGGGTTTAGTAACAACCCATACACTAAACATACTACACAATTCAAAAGTTATGCCCTGATGGACTACCCCCATGGTAGCCATCCCGCCTACGCTCCGTCATCGTCCAGCACAATACCTGAAAAAAAATTGGGTGTAAAGGACTCAGCAAACGCTGAGTATGAACGTGTGTAGCCCGTATGTTACCGGGCCACACAACTACTTGGTCGAATATTATTAAGTCAATTTACATACTATAATAAAGCAGTAAGCAGGCCACAATACATCATGGTTTCATACACACTGAAAGGTAGCAAAAACCTTAGCAACAAGCATCCAAGCATAACATGTTGGCATCATAGCAACATCAAACACGCAACCAAGCACAACAAGCTGTTTGCATGGCAAACCACAATTATGTAAGTCATCAAACACGTGCATAGGTATGTTTACCAATGATCCTCACTATGGGATCGTTCGAGCGTTGTGTGTTTTCATTTCTTCTCTCTTGTTTCTATAATGTATATTTTCTTTCTCTTTCCTTGCACCGGGTTTGGGGTATGGTTCAAATCCCGTGACCATATCATGTAGGTGCTAATCATTTCTTGTTTCCTTAAGGATCATTTGTGAGTTCTCTTATCACCACAAGTTGAAGAACGTCTTCTCCATGGCTAATCCTCCATTCCTGGCGTCGTGTGTCGAGGAAGCGGGGTCATCTCTAGGCTTCTGGATGGGTTCCACCAATAGGTATTTTACTTTTCAATCATTGTAAGTTTGACACCATAGTGGGTGTCATTAGAAGTCCTCTATAGTTTAAGAGGAGTGTTCTTCTTGTTTAGTTGTTTTGTTTTGTTTGCGTAGTTCGTCGTGTTTCATCTCAAGTTCCATAAACGAGAAGGGACTAAACTACTGTGTGCACGCAAATAATATGCAACAATGATATAGCAATCATATAAGCAAGATAAGCAAGCAATCCAATTTCATGCATTAATCTTATGGTCATTTTCACACAAGGCACACAGCAAACAAGCCGTGTAACACGGCAACATACGAACCACACATGTCCATACCTGGATCAGAAGAAAGTGTTGTCTCACACACGGGTTCCTAGTTGGCGCTCGTTACGACCCGGTTCTGTAATGACTGCTTCAGTCCCTTGAGATCGGGTGTGCGAGTTGCAGTTCCAGTCATAGCGAATCTCCATTGTTGTAGAGAACAAAAGAGTGGGTAGAAGTGACACGCCTTCATTCTTAAACATGGTGGGTGAATGCTCAACTTACGGTTCAGTTGAATCATTTTCAGGCGGTTCTGAATTCTGATGTGCAGGATGCAGCCGTTCAGTGACACACTGGTGTGTGAGAAGAGGATGCAGAAGGTTGGGCATGGACGAAATGTGGATCTTGCATTTCTTCTTTGCAAGTACACGCCAACAGAAGGGGAATGGGGAAGTACGTGACTTCCTTGTTTGCAGTTAGCACAGGCAATGAATGAAGATACTGAGGAGAGCATAGCATGGGTTTAAAGAAAATGAAGAACGGTGTGGAGCAGGTGTGTTGCTGGAGTTGGGGTTCGCAGAATCTGAAATGAGCAAGTAAAAAGAAAATAGAAAGGGAAGATAGCCAGTAACATATACCCATGCAAGACAGAGGACACGATACTGGTGCAAGAGGCGTGCAAATCTCTTGTCCTACAGAGGGTGTTTAGCATGCAGGGGACACTGCATCAGAGTTGGTGAACAATGCAGGAAATACGGACATATGTACTGGTATAGCTGTGCTCTCAGGTTACAAGGTAATGGTGTGGGGACGATACCCATGTATGCTGCTTTCTTATTTCTTTCCCTTTTGAGTCAATTGCTATTACCAAAACGGGAAGGAAGAATAGGAAATCGATAAGGGAATGCGAGAGTGGTCTTGACTGACTTCTGTTTTCTTTGCAGTTTTTTTTTTTGCTCAAGTAGTCTCGTTACTGTTTAATTAAGTTGGTATTGGGTACTGAATTCGAGCACAGCTCAACCGGTTAAAGCGTTTAGGAAGGTACAAGAGGTACCGGGTTCGAACCCCGGCAGGAGCGCATTTGCTCTTTCTCTCTTTTTTTTTGTATTAGCTATATACTTGCCTATTTGTACATAGGTGCGACTTATTTTATACGCGACTACTTTATTTGTTATGTTGTTGGTTATATAAATGTATACGTATATATTTACACGCCCCTTTTTATTTTGTCGTGTTTTTAGTTTTAGGTACCTATGCGACGTTATTAGTTATATATACCACGCTGTAATATTATACCGTTGCGTATATGTATTGTCATATACGTACATATATAAGTACGTGACCGTATTAATATGTAACGTTGTCATGTTTTCGGACATGTATAAGCCCGTACTAAATTTAATTGCCCGTGTATTATCACATGTTCAAATTATGTAACGCGTTATCCCCGGATAATCTTATGATTTTTGTACTAACTATTTAGGGGTGTTTCAACTTACCCCCCTTAAAAGGGACTTCGTCCCGAAGTCTTACTTTCTTAGTCGTTGTTTTCTCTGTCTCGTTAATCCTTGGGATCAAGTCCCGTATTTTCCATAATAACCAAGGAATCATGTCCCATATACCATAATTCTCACTACCTAAGTGTGTTCATAAGCACTATGCCACATCAATGGCTTCTCACAAGTTTTCATAGTAGTCCAAGGTATTAGCAATGTATAAATAATAATCTGAGGTGTAGGCCACAGTACACACGTTCATTCATAATAGAGTGCACATACACGTACATACCATACACGTACACACAATCCAACACACAATTCACACACATCGCATCCAAAACAATACCTCAAACGAGCAACAACAAGTAAAAACGCAACGCGCCTACCCCCCTTAAAAATGGATTACGCCCACGTAATCCCTTTTATATCATCCATAAGCTTGGTTCAAGATGTTTAATCCTCAAGGAGCATTCTAATTTCCATTCAATGTAACTCTCATTATAATGCCATCAAAGGTCTTGGCCCTGTTAATGGCTGGGTTTCAGTATCAAAGAGGCTTTTATTTGTATCTATACCGATCTACCAAACAGATTCGGGTTGTTTTTTTTTTTGTCTCTCTAGGTCTAAGGTATTGACAGATATGTCACTTGTTATTTAACAGGAAAATGGGAGACACGATCCACCAGCTTCTACTGTGCGACTCTGATTACCTTCGGGTTTAGGTTTCCCCTCACTATGCCTTTCAAGGTAGTGCATGGCTTAATTGTTTCTTCTGCCTAGTCTCTTGGCTGATATGGGGTATTTTAATTTATGCACCGTCTCGGTGGGTTGTAGATTGTCTATCCCTTTACTTTGAAGGTCGGGTATTCCTGCTTTTGGTGCGCTTTTAAGCATCTAAATTGTTGTTTCTGGCTGACCCTTTTGGCGTTAATGATTTAGTTCTTAGTATTTAAATGTTATCGACGTGTCGTTGTTACCACGATTTGTTTAGTTTATATTACCGCTCATATTCATGTGTAGCTAGCTAGTTTACTCTCCTAGCATTCTTAATGTGTACAACCAATTTAGATGTTTTTCGTCTCTAAGTAATGTTTATTCTGTAGCCCAATTATGGCCTTCACACTGTTGGTTGACTTCGATTGGTTTTAGTCAAAAGGTTACCAAATTATATATGTTAGAGGTTTCTGTGGTTGTAACCTCTAAATTCCGAATCATGTATCAATGTATTCTACCCGTTCGTATCATCTACATCGATATCGCATCCTTCGTATTTTGTAGTTCATGTGTCCACTGGTAGGAGGTTTCGAGAATTATCCAACCCTTACGTGGTCAGCGTAAGTGTTGAACTATCCTTCCACCCCAATTTGTGCTCAGTATCACTTGACCTGACCAGGGTTAAGTTCAACCTCGCACGTCCAACAAACAATCAACCAATTTAATTTTTTCCAACTATGTATATATCTAAATGTGTACATATATACATTCACTCATTCTTGTATCCATAATATATGTATACTTATGGGTTATAAGTTCCAAGGTTGTATTTGAATTATAATACCCTTTTGTCTTATATATGCACATATGGTTGTTTCCATTAGTTAAATGGTGTATTGGTACATACATTTGTATCCTTCTGATATTATGAGTTCTTTTCATTCCAAGTTCTCATATAGGGAGATGTAGTATGGATCCATCCGCACCGTATTCATAGATATAGTTTGGATATAGGTGATCCATCCGCACCGTATTCATAGATATAGTATGGATATAGGTGATCCATCCGCACCGTATTCATATATATGGATATAGGTGATCCATCCGCACCGTATTTATAGATATGGATATAGGTGATTCATCCGCACCGTATTTATAGTATGGATATAGGTGATCCATCCGCACCGTATTCATAGATATAGTATGGATATAGGTGATCCATCCGCATCGTATTTATAGTATGGATATAGGTGATCCATCCGCACCGTATTCATAGATATAATATGGATATAGGTGATCCATCCGCACCGTATTCATAGATATAGTATGGATATAGGTGATCCATCCGCACCGTATTTAATGTCTCCCCATATGATTAGGTTCTCTTAATCTTCTTGCCTAAGGTTCAACCCCAGGTGTTAGAGTGAATAATTTGTCCAGTGTATACAAGCCTTTTAGGTCCTAGTGTATGCCTAGAATTTATCTAGGACATCGCATGTTCGAATATATTTGTATTGGAGAACCGTATTACCGTTACTTAGGATAGTAAAGCCCACGTCATTGTCCTTTTTATGAGTGATATTTTCTTCTCGCTACTTATATCTTAATCCAAGATTCATATTCGGTAATTGCCTGTTTTTTTTGTCATGGTTGTTATACTAAATAGGAGAAATTAAATTATACGATATTGTATAATTGAATTTGAATCATAAGGCTTGAAATTGCTTGGCTAAGTAATTTTAACCTTGACAAACATTTGAAGTAAGAAGATGTATATATATATTCTTCTACATATACAATTGGTATTTAAATTGGATATAATATGTGTATAAGTAAGACTATTCACATAAAACAAAGGTGGTAATAATGAATAAATGAACTTACAAAATAATGAGTGTAATGAATAAACTTTAAAAGTTTATTATGGTATTATACAATTGTTACATGATATTAAGATAGGAATCTCAATATAAGTTTGTATGATATATTACAAACTAGTGAAAATAATCACTTACATAAAATAATGAAATGTAACATTTAATGAAGGGAGTTTTATAAGTTATGTATATTTGTTTGTGCATAAAGGCGTGACTAATATTTGTAGGAAATGCGTATAAAATATGGTTGAGAACCATACAATATTAAATGATGGGTGTTATAAATGAATAAAGTTGATAAACTGTAAATTATACAATCAAGGGTAGCATATTGCAAAGTACATGCATTATTTAATACCATGTATTATGATGAATGTTGTAAACTAAAGTACTTGGATAAACTAGTCAAGTCAACATGCTTGACTAAGTCAACTAATTTGACCAAGAGGTCAGGTTGACCAACTTATACCTTGAATGGGAGTTTAAGAAATAACACTGTCACAATACATGCAACTATATATTATATGATTAAATCAAATAAAAATTACATATATAATATATATATATGTGTAAAACCGAGAATATATGTATATATATAAGTATATACATTATGGTTTTAATGTCATGAGATGATAAATGACAAGTGTTATGACATTAGTATAAAGATATATATATATACTATAAGTCATACAGTGTAATTTAAAGTATAGTTTATTAAAATGAATAACGTGATATGTAATATATGGTACAATACCAAATGGTTAAATAATACTATCATATAACGTTAGTGCATGAGCATTAAATGCTATGCGAAATAACGTTGCAGGTGTGGTCACTTCCTTCATAACCATAGTTAATGATATACATATGATCCAAAGGGTTTATCTTTTTATAACATTGAATTTCACAGTTACCCGTTGCATTGCTTGCGAGTGTTTTTAACAGTTCCTCTTTCAGAACTTGTTCCTCCATGATCGGAACTTAATTCTCTATGGCACACAACTCCTTTTATTTGGTCTCCTTGAACAAAATATTCGATAGATGTTTGAACATAGTGGCGGATTCATTGCCATTTTTCTTATCTGTTTGCCTCGTGTTGGGGTAGGGAATTAATTGAATTCCGTAATATTATACTTTAGTGTGTAAAATTGTGTCATGCTTTATTAAGCATTATAGATTGTACCAATTTTATGGTGTAATTTCGTCTCGAACTATATCCTCTCATTTCATGGTTTTATGAGGGTTTACTAAAGTTAACCTCTCAAGTGTACGAATTGAAGAGTTTATCTCTGTCCCATCCTTGGCTTAGTTAATTGCTTATGTAAGCTTTATTTATTTCATAAATGTTAGGGTATTTCGGTCCTCTTCGCTTGTGACGTAGGGTCCTATCGACTGCTAAGCATGTCAACCCAAGCTGCCTTTAAAATTTAGTCCCTCAATGGGTATTATTCCTTCGGCGACGTCTTTGAATTTCACGCTCTAGTCAGAGCTTCGAGTCTTGGGATATTGTATAGTATAGTATTTTTTCTGCACGGGTTAATTGTATAGCATTAATTAGATGCCAGATCGGGTTTCCCCGAGTAAGAGGAGGTTCTACCACTCTGGCGTTCTTTTCCTGAATTTAACTAGGGATGTGGAGGTCAGGTGTAGGTGTCTGTAGGTATCCAGTAAACACTGGTGAAAACCCTAACTAACGCGCCTCATGTACTACCCCAACCCTTCACTCACTGTCAGAATTCCTAATCTCGGTATTTCCTGTTCCAGTCATCAGAGCGTAACTACGCTCTGATACCACTTTCTGTAACACCCCCGAATAAACATCCAATAGCACAAACAAGCTCCTAGCCATATTACATGATAACTACGCAGCGGATTCTCAATTTCATCCGGGTGCTACAGATGCCAACCACCCACGTGGTTGACAGACCACATTACCAATATTAAGTTACGGTCTGAATAACTGGAAACCTCCCTCAAGCAAAACTCATATACAACTCGAAATACAATTCCCAAATACCGAGTGTCTACAATAAAAATACCAAATCATAATCTGAGAATTACATCTCGGGTTTAGTAACAACCCATACACTAAACATACTACACAATTCAAAAGTTATGCCCTGATGGACTATCCCCATGGTAGCCATCCCGCCTACGCTCCGTCATTGTCCGGCACAATACCTGAAAAAAAATTGGGTGTAAAGGACTCAGTAAACGCTGAGTATGAACGTGTGTAGCCCGTATGTTACCGGGCCACACAACTACTTGGTCGAATATTATTAAGTCAATTTACATACTATAATAAAGCAGTAAGCAGGCCACAATACATCATGGTTTCATACACACTCAAAGGTAGCAAAAACCTTAGCAACAAGCATCCAAGCATAACATGTTGGCATCATAGCAACATCAAACACGCAACCAAGCACAACAAGCTGTTTGCATGGCAAACCACAATTATGTAAGTCATCAAACATGTGCATAGGTATGTTTACCAATGATCCTCACTATGGGATCGTTCGAGCGTTGTGTGTTTTCATTTCTTCTCTCTTGTTTCTATAATGTATATTTTCTTTCTCTTTCCTTGCATCGGGTCTGGGAGTATGGTTCAAATCCCGTGACCATATCATGTAGGTGCTAATCTTTCCTTGTTTCCTTAAGGATCATTTGTGAGTTCTCTTATCACCACAAGTTGAAGAACGTCTTCTCCATGGCTAATCCTCCATTCTTGGCGTCATGCGTCGAGGAAGCGGGGTCATCTCTAGGCTTCAGGATGGGTTCCACCAATAGGTATTTTACTTTTCAATCATTATAAGTTCGACACCATAGTGGGTGTCATTAGAAGTCCTCTATAGTTTAAGAGGAGTGTTCTTCTTGTTTAGTTGTTTTGTTTTGTTTGCGTAGTTCGTCGTGTTTCATCTCAAGTTCCATAAACGAGAAGGGACTAAACTACTGTGTGCGCGCAAATAATATGCAACAATGATATAGCAATCATATGAGCAAGATAAGCAAGCAATCCAATTTCATGCTTTAATCTTATAGTCATTTTCACACAAGGCACACAGCAAACAAACCGTGTAACATGGCAACATACGAACCACACATGTCCATACCTAGATTGGAAGCAAGTGTTGTCTCACACACGGGTTCCTGGTTGGTGCTCGTTATGACCCGGTTCGTAATGACTGCTTCAGTCCCTTGAGATCGGGTGTGCGAGTTGCAGTTCCAGTCATAGCGAATCTCCATTGTTGCAGAGAACAAAAGAGTGGGCAGAAGTGCCACGCCTTCATTCTTAAACATGGTGGGTGGATGCTCAACTTGCGGTTCAGTTGAATCATTTTCAGGCGGTTCTGAATTCTGATGTGCAGGATGCAGCCGTTCAGTGACACACTGGTGTGTGAGAAGAGGATGCAAAAGGTTGGGCATGGACGAAATGTGGATCTTGCATTTCTTCTTTGCAAGTACACGCCAACAGAAGGAGAATGGGGAAGTACGTGACTTCCTTGTTTGCAGTTAGCACAGGCAATGAATGAAGATACTGAGGAGAGCATAGCATGGGTTTGAAGAAAATGAAGAACGGTGTGGAGCAGGTGTGTTGCTGGAGTTGGGGTTCGCAGAATCTGAAATGAGCAAGTAAAAAGAAAATAGAAAGGGAAGATAGCCAGTAACATATACCCATGCAAGACAGAGGACACGATACTGGTGCAAGAGGCGTGGGAATCTCTTGTCCTACAGAGGGTGTTTAGCATGCAGGGGACACTGCATCAGAGTTGGTGAATATGCAGGAAATACGGACATATGTACTGGTATAGCTGTGCTCTCAGGTTACAAGGTAATGGTGTGGGGACGATACCCATGTATGCTGCTTTCTTATTTCTTTCCCTTTTGAGTCAATTGCTATTACCGAAACAGGAAGGAAGAATAGGAAATCAATAAGGGAATGCGAGAGTGGTCTTGACTGACTTCTGTTTTCTTTGCAGTTTTTTTTGCTCAAGTAGTCTCGTTACTAGTTTAATTAAGTTGGTATTGGTTACTGAATTTGAGCACAGCTCAACCGGTTAAAGCGTTTAAGAAGGTACAAGAGGTACCGGGTTTGAACCCCGGCATGAGCGCATTTGCTCTTTCTCTCTTTTTTGTATTAGCTATATACAAGCCTATTTGTACATAGGTGCGACTTATTTTATACGCGACTACTTTATTTGTTACATTGTTGGTTATATAAATGTATACGTATATATTTACACGCCCCTTTTTATTTTGTCGCATTTTTAGTTTTAGGTACCTATGCGACGTTATTAGTTATATATACCACGCTGTAATATTATACCGTTGCGTATATGTATTGCCATATACGTACATATATAAGTACGTGACCGTATTAATATGTAACGTTGTCATGTTTTCGGACATGTATAAGCTCGTACTAAATTTAATTGCCCGTGTATTATCACATGTTCAAATTATGTAACGTGTTATCCCCGGATAATCTTATGATTTTTGTACTAACTATTTAGGGGTGTTTCAATTACCCATGCTAATCTTGTCTTGTTTCTTGTAGGTTCTCGGCAATGGGCTGTAGGTGTCCTTTTGATTTAGTTTCTATTAGACATAGGAACATGCTTAATTAGGTAGATGTATTATTTTGACTATTATACAGCAATCAAACTTCCACCTCCTTGATGTCTCACACGGTAATAGATGCTAGGAATGGGTTGATTAATTTGTTTAATTGCACATGTATAAGGTTAGATCTAGTTTCTTATTTAATTCCTTTACTTTACAATAACTAATCTCTTTGTCTTCCTTGTGCAGGATTTACGGTAATGGTGGGTATCTAGGACTATTATTCCATTGCCATTATGTTACACAGATTGTGGAAGGTGAGTCCCCATCCCACACGACATTTTAAAAGCAAAAATCATGTCAAATATATGTTAAAAATCGGCCCCTTGTGTGACCATGTGGGACTGATTTTCAACATGGTCTTTGTCACACTATATTACATTAGGACCATATTGTAACATGTTATAAGTCACAAAATTTATATGGTACATTTATAACAAGGTAAAAGATGAAAGTTTCTAAGGTAAAATGTTGATTTTATAGTACAGTTTGACCAACATTTTGGCCCTGTTTGTGCTATGAGTTTAGAACTGGATTTGATTGATTTATATGGTCAACTTATCCCCATTTAGGATTCTCAACTCGTGGCTCCTCAAAAACTTCAAGGTAATAACGTAGAACATATTTTTATGGCATCAGAAGGTGCGTTTTTGTGCTTTAAGGATATTTTGGTAAATAAGTTGTCGAAATGAGTTCTAAGTGTTTATATACATTTTTTATGAACAATAATGATATATTAAGGTGTTACATTGAGTTATATGGGGTTATATAAACTCATGACACAATTCCCAGGCTACCGGGACACTCTTGGGGGAAAACAGGAGCGTTAAGAATTTCCCCCGAGCACTTTGTGTATTTTTGAAAAAGTAGCTCGAGCATTCTCTTTAGAATGATGAATAATGATGATAGGAACTCTGAGAATGAATTATATAGGAGTTCGTGCCACTTCGGCACTTCTCCGGGGCATTTCCAGGGGTTTATCGGGCCCCCAACGGGTACCTCTGAGCACTTTGCTTTTAATTGAGAATTTGGCATGAGGACTTCATCTTATATGTTTAATAAAGTGTTATGGTGCATTTGGAATGAAGTGTAATGCTTTATTTCATCTTATAAAGTATTTTCGGGTGTTTCCGGGACTTTCGGGCCTTAAGGGAGGTGTGTTGACTCTCCCGGGCCTTTTGCATTTTTATTCAGTTTTAGATGAGGTCCTATGTTTTAAGGGTCATATAATGATCTTTAGTTGACTTGGTATGTGTTTTATAGTTTATATACCTTGGTTAGCTTAAGGTCCGGCTTAACGCTCGTTGTTGACCTTAAGGAGTTTCGGTGCGTTTTAACGCCTAAGTGTTTATATATTTTCTTAGGGTTTCATAATCCCCCAAATAATATATATTTCCCATTATTAAATTATTTAAAGGTTAGGGGTATTTCACTACCGGACGGGACAGTCTGGCTACTACCGAAAGCAGCGATAAAGCCTCCTACCGATAGAGAGGTAAAGCTACGGTCGAAAAGTTCATCTTTACCGGTCGCGAAGAGCAAGAAGCCTGGCGAGCATTCAGCCTTGCGAGCATTCTTACCGGTGGTAATGAAGCAAAGGTCTACCGGTAGCGCTGAAGCACCCGACAGTTAGCAATAGAGAATAAATTATAAAATTAGCCTCATGTACTACAGAACATTCCAGAATAGTGTAAGCCCACAGAGACAGTTAGACTTCATAGTAAGTCTATAAATAGGGACCATAGGCTGTGTAAAAAAGACATGCTTACATTGATAAACTTTCTGGTATACCTTTCATTGTTGTCCAAGAGATAGATATAGAGATAGAGAGAGAAGTGGGATCTGTTATAGTTTCATTTGGCGCCGTCTATGGGAAATGAATGTCGAAAGACAACCACGATCTAATCCAAAGAAGTGCACTTGTTTGATCACGGCACCACGATCCGACAAAGGGAAAGGAAAGGTAACTGGAACGGAGGGGAGCTCATTCTCAAAGGAAGATCTTCGCGATCTGATGCGAGGCTTCACGCAAGACGTCAACGAAAAAATCGCTGAAAGCAACAAACGATTCTAGTAGGAGTTGATGGAAAGGGATCTGGAACACCAGAAAAAGATGGATGAGATGGCGAGTGTAATTAAGAGCCTCAAGGCTAAAGGCACACCCAAAAGCGGAGAGGAAAGCAGGAAAGAGAAATCACTGGTAACTGCTACGGAAGAGGAAGATCTCTCGACATGTCGCTCTATCCTTTCAATGAAAACATCCGGATGGCGAAAACTTCACCATTTTTTGTGACTTCAACGATAGAGAAATATGACGGAACTGGAGATCCGGCTCAGCACATCAAGAAGTTCATCTTCGCGATGAATACACAGGGAATCAGTTCACAAACGCTTTACAATCTGTTTCTAGGAACTCTCACCAAGAGAGCTCTGAATGGATTTCTTCCCGGAAACCACAATCCATTTCAAGCTTCAAGCAACTTACAGAAGAGTTCCAATTCTACTTTACTGCAAGAAAGAAAATCCGAAAGTATACAATTGGGTTGATGGACATCAAACAAAAGAAAGGGGAGTCGGTGAAGGAGTACATCGACCGTTTCCACAAACAAGTAGCTGAAGTAGACGATGTCAATGAAAGAATTCTTGTAAAGGCTTTTGCGAATGGGTTGGCACATCCATGGTTGGCTGGGAAGATAGTGCCACAAGGCACCAAAGACTCATGGAGAGCTAGCAGAAATGCTGCATGACTTCTTGAAATTGAGATTGTTGAGAATAGGCAAGAGAAGAAGGAGGGGGAGGAGGATGACAGTCCGGTAATGCTAATTATGGGGGAAACATCTGCATCAAAATCTTAGGGGGCAAGATACAGCCTTACGGAAAGGTATCGACCACGTCTGCCTACACCGGAAAAGCCAACATACGGAGCAAAAGTCATCACTATTGCACCAGGGCGATACGCGGATGCGGTGAAAGAAGGATATCTGCCACCTCCTAAGAAACCTACCCAGGGGGAAAATCCGGTGGCATACTGTGAATTCCACGGACACTACAATCATCGGACGAAAAATTGTGCACATTATCAAAAGAGTTAAACAGAATTGATGAACAAAGGAAAAGGCAAGAAAAAACAGAAACAGGAAGCTCCCAGACAACAGAGAAAAATAGTAGTAACTATCAGAATTGATCTCGGTCTGGTCGATACGGAGGGAACACAGCTGGACAGAAGGATGAAAGTCTTCCCGAGATCAACCACAGTTAGTCCTTCGACTTTGGGGTCATAACATGGCTATTTTCAGTTCAGAAAAAACGACGAACCATTGAAATACCCAAACCTTGGTATGTTGGTTAGACATTAAAACATGATTTATTAAGACTAAAAAGAGTCTTATAAACCTTGGTAAAAAATTTAAACAAAAGGAACACAAAATGCTTTAAGTCAATAAGAGCCAAAATGTGCTCTAAGCTTGGGATAAACTTGAGTAAGACCTAATGAACTTACCAAGACCTCATTTATATACTAATGAACATATTAAACCAATTACCAAAGAAAACCAAGCTTGAAAACAAGTTAAACACACAAAATGTGCTTTAAGAAGTCTTAAAGCACATTTTTGAAAAATTGTCTTGTAAATGAGTTTTGAATGGCTAAATGTCCACATTACTCTTAAATATATATGTGACTATATAGTATCACATTTGGGTGGCCATATTAGTGGGAAATCAAAAATTTCACTTCTAAGTGCCTTGTTTAGGTGAATAGTGATTTTTATAAGCTATTTTGTAACATATGTTGTATAAGTAATTAAATTGACAAACAAAGACTATATTACCCTCATCATATTTAGGGGGCCGGTTTTCTAAGGTTTGGTGACTCACACCCTCTTGTTAATTTGTTAAGTAAATAATGATGACTAAGAATGTACTATTTGCTTTAAACTACAAAAATCTTCTAAAGTTAAACAATCTTCATTCTCTCATTTCTTTCCTTGCTCACACGGTTTCCCACCCTCTCTTCTCCCTTCTTCCTTGTTCTCTCTCGGTAATACTACTACCACCATGGAAGTTCCAACTTTGACCACTTGCTAAATCTAGCTCACTTGTCCAAATCAAAAACAAAGACCACCCAATCTCTTCCTCTCATCAGCTCTCTTCATTCCTATCTTCTCAAAACTCCAAGAGCTCCATTTCGGTGCCAAGGTGTTCCACCATTGAAGGAGCTTGAGCTTGTATTTGACATATTGTTGATCTCCTTTGCTTCTAGGTAAGGAATTTCAAAGAAAAATCATGTTTCCTCCATGTTCTTACCTTAACCGAAAATACACATTGATATAGCTCTTTGTGTGACTTTGTTCTAGCTTCATTTCAACTCTTCATGGACTAGGTGGAGTCCCTCTGTTATATATTCAAACTCTCTTCAAAGATCAAGGTAAAACAACTACATTAATGTTTTTGAAACAATGTCAAATTAGGGTTTACAATGAGATGAAGCTTATAGCTTGAATACTCATTTTAATGTTTGTATTGTTTAGAACTTGACAAGGAATCAAAATACCATACGGTTTTGTAAGGAAACAAGAAGGAAGTGTGTTGGAAAAGAGAGGTAAATCTACTAACTTAATGTTGTTTAATGCCTTAGGAGAAATGAGCTATAATTGCTTATTAAAACTACCTAAAGAGCACATGGTAAATGACCTAGTAAATGTTCTCAAAGAGACTAGTAAAATAACATATGTCTTGTTGTATGTAATCGCAGGTTAAAGGCATATATATTGTGGAAATTCAGTGTTTATGATTTAAGCACTTTAAGGGCCTAAGAGCCATGCATTTTAAGGGCCTAAGTGCCATGCAATTTAAGTTATGCACTATATTGTGATGTAGTGTGAATTGGTGAAGTTGTGTGAGAAAGTGTTCTTGGTGTTCTTAGTGTTCTAGGATGATTAACGATGAAAATAATGTGCTAAGGTGTAACAAATGCTAGGAGAAACTATGTCGAAATTTAGAAAATGCATAAGGAGTTCAAGATGTTGTAAAGGAATTTGATGAACTAGGAAGTGTTCTAGAGTGTAATAAGGACTTAGGCATGATCTTGAGGTTTTAGTATGTACCAAAGTCATTTTGGACTTAGATGAAGGCTTAGGCTAACTTTGGTAAAATAAGGAGGAAGTGTAAGCTTAGGAAAAAGGGATTTTAAGAATGACTTAAGGAGTTTTAGTTTGTAAGAAACAATGTTAAAGTAGTGATGTTGTGTGGAAGAAATATCTAGGAATAATGATTGGAATAGGCAAGGAATGCCACTTAGAAACTTAAGGAGTAGATACTATAAGTGTTGGAGGCTTTGGAGGAAGTTGGTTAAGTGTTTAAAGGCTTAGAAATTGAGTATAATGGCACGTCCGAACTTCCGTCCGAACTTGGAAGCTCGGACATGCCCTGTTACGCTTACAGTTTTCTGGATTTTAGGTAGTGTCCGAACTACCGTCCGAATTTGGAAGTTCGGACGCACCTGTTACTTCTTAGGGATTATCCTCGAACTGTGTCCGAACTTTGGAAGTCCGGACACATGTTCGGACGTATGGATGTCTGGTTAGGATTTTTCCTCGACTCATGTCCGAACTTCCGAAGTCCGGACACAAGTTCGGACATGTGTCTGTTTTCTGTCAAAAATCACGGCTGGTGTCCGAACTTGGAAGCTCGGACACAAGTTCGGACAGGGCACTATATGGACCAAAAATTATTGTTTTAAGATGGGAATTGTTACCTAAAAATAGTAGTTGGTTAGTAAAGATATTATGAGGTTAAGCAAGACATGTTAGGTGAGTTTTAAAGGCAATTAAAAAGGATGAAAAGTTGTAACAAGTGTAAAATAAAAATAAGCTAGTGATGTGAGTAGATAATGTTAATAATGGATTAGTGCGTTAATTAACCGACGTTACTAATGTGTATAGGATTCTCTCAAGGTGGAACGAAACGAGGCAAGGACCAAGGTATGGTTTTCTTGCAGTCTGTTGCCTACCGGTTTACACCGGCTTGGGTGTTGTTTGCTTTTCTGCGTGTTACGACCTTATAAGACTAAGGCATGAAAGAGTTTACAGTTGTTATACATTATGATGTTGTAAGGTTATGACTCCTTTCCCTTGGCTGTCTAACAAGACCTAAATGTTTGCTTGTATGTGACTTGACAAAATGTTGTGTGATCACTAACAAGTGCTAACCGGGGGAGTGAGGAGTCCGGTTGTTCCGGCCACGCGTGTGATGGATGGGGGTCGATATCATATCCGGTTCGGCTCTCTTGGTGTATGTATAGGTGGTATTCCAATTTGGTTTCTACCTTCCCTTAGCTTATCCAAAGCTAGTTACTGACTCACGTCGGGCCATAGGGGCATACGTATGTTATTTCGGTGTGCTTGGGATTACTATATCCGACACACCTTGGTATAAGTTAACCGTTCTATATAACGGACGGTAACGAGGATGGTAACGAGCTTAACATGGGATTGGTAAAAATCCCTAGGCTCTCATGGTATACTAACTATGGTGGAAGGTTCCTTGTGAGAACCGATTTTAATGGTGTTATGTATTGGTTGTGGATGCTATGCAATTTCCCTTGCTATGCTATGGTATATATGTATATATGTTGGATGTTCTAAAATGAATGCCATGTTGTTATGACAATTGGTTGCGCGTATCCGGGTAGTATGATGGGCTGCGCGTTAGCCATACCAGCAAAGTGCTGACCCCCTCGGGGGCTCCATATTTTTATTGCAGGATGAGGATCGAAGAGGCAGAGTGGCTCTAGGTCCTAGGTTGTTGAAATACTTTTGGATAAGTAGGTTGTTGAGCCCGGGATGCGCCTGTGCTCCCGAGGCGTTACATTTTGATACCGTTGTTATACAGTGTTGGATGATTATGGTTTGGAGATGTGTTGTAAATTAAATACTCGGTATGGTTGGTTATGTTTATATATGGATGTTAGTTACTATGCTCGGGAGTCTGATCATCAGACCGATACACTTGTATTTATTCTGCCTAGTTAACCACGTGGGTGGTTAACGGCGTTGTAACACCGAAGCGATAGTTATTGTTTGGTTGGTTATTTCCGCTGCGATTTCGGTAGATGATAGGGGCGTGGTAGGGGTGTTACAACCATTTACTACAAGTAAAAAGAAAAGACATATGCATGAGGTTCATGAGGAATTACCAGAAAGAAAAATCCAAAAGAAAGAGCCCTTGCCACCTATCTATTTCACAGAGGAAGATGAGGTAGGAGTATACTTCCCCCACAATGATCCCCTTGTCATTCGGGCTCAAATCAATGACAGGATGGTGGGAAACATCCTCGTCGATAGCAGAGCGGGAGCCAACGTTATCCATTAGTGGCATTCCAGAAACTGGAAATCCCGGATGAGAAGGTTAAGCCGTTTACTGCCACTTTCAAAGGGTTCATTGGGGGAATCACGGCACAAGCCTCGGGAAGTGTTGATGTCACGATGACCTTGGGCCAAAAGGATGACCGAAGAACAGAAAGATAAACTTTATACATCATGCGGGATTTGTTGGGGTATAACATCTACTTAGGTCGACCGGGTATCAACGCCTTCGGAACCGTTTGCAGCACTTACTCTCAAACTCAAATACTTAACAAGGTCTGGAAAATTGGTGTCTATTCCCGGAAGTCAGAAAACACCGATAGTGTGCGAAGTACAAATCACCGAGGATTTCCCGGAGGATGATGTGGTAAAGAAGGTTGGTTCATCCCGAGAGTATGAAGAAGGGGAGATCAGAGCCCGAGCGCACAAGGAAAGTTCGAAGAAGGCCATAGTACCGGTATCAACCAAAGAGGTACCCCTAAAAACCGACCCTTCTAAATTTTTCAAAATTGGAAATGCTTTTCTTTATGATGAATAGATTCACTTAATGAGATTTTTGGAAAAAAAAAAGAGAAGACATTTGCTTAGAGCCCAAAGGATATGCCCGGGGTAGACGCCAGCATTATCCAGCATAATCTGAATGTGGACCCCAAGTTTCCGACCATTTGACAGAGAAAGAGGATCATGGGAAGGGAAAGAGACGAGGCAGCCCGGGCGGAAGTGGAAAAACTTCTTGAAGCTAGCATCATTAGAAAAGTTTTCTATCCAAAATGGTTGTCAAATGTAGTGCTAGTAAAAAAAAGAAAATGAAAATGGAGGATGTGTGTGGATTTCACATACCTAAATAAAGCTTGCCCAAAAGATTTTTATCCATTACCATCTATAGACAAGCTGGGCCTGGTTGCAGCGACGGCTCAAAGTAATGTAATGAGTTTTTTAGATGCGTTCTCCAGATATAACCAGATAATGATGAATAAGAACGACCAGGAGAAAACATCTTTTATCACTTTGACCGGTATCTTCTGTTACAAAGTCATGCCATTTGGATTAAAAATGTTGAGGTAACTTTTCAACGAATGATCGACGAGGTCTTTCGGAGCAACTATCTCGGAACGTGGAAGCATATGTAGACGACATAGTAGTAAGGAGTAACTCCATAGCCCAACATATGAATGACCTCGAAGAAACCTTCAACACGCTGGATAAATACAAAATCAAACTAAACCTTGAAAAGTGTGTCTTCGGAGTTACTCGGGGAAAGTATTTGGGCTTCATAGTTGGGCAGAGAGGAATTGAAGTTGATCCGAAGAAAACCCAGGCAGTCCTTGACCTTCCACAACAAAAATATCAAGGATGTGCAAGCTCTGAATGGAAGACTCACTGATTTAAGCAGATTTTGCTCCAAACTCCAAGAAAAATCCATTCCATTCTTCAATGTGCTCCAGAAGAATAAGCAATTCCAATAGAATACAGAGTGTGCGGAAGCTTTTGAGCAAATCAAAAAGATGCTTTGCGAGCTTCCAAAACTTGATGTTCCGTCCAGGTCAAGATTTGTTCCTGTATCTGTCAGTATCAGAGTGGACTATGGCAGCAGTTTTAGTAATGGAAGAAACACGAAAAGAAATCCCTGTTTACTACACTGGCAAAATTTTGACCTCCACAGAGACAAGGTACACTAACATCGAAAAAGTTTTAGTTGCTCTTGTTATAGCTTCCAAGAAGCTGAGACCATATTTTCAATCACATCGAATTACTGTTCGGACCAATTGGCCACTGAAGCAAATCACCAAGAACCCAAGCGCTTCCGGAAGAATGATAAGCTGGTCGAACTTACACAATTCAAAATCATTATACTCCGTGAACCGCAATCAAAGCCCAGGCACTAGCAGACTTCATTACCGAGACAAGCTTTTTCATGATGAAGAGGAACGGGAAGTACCGTACAAGATCCGGGTAGATGGAGCCCGGTGCAAAACTGGGGCAGGGGTTGGAGTTGTAGTCCAAACCCCCGATGAAAGGAAAATAAGCTATGCGGTAAGACTGGAGTTCGAAGTAACAAACAATGAAGCAGAGTATGAAGCCTTGATACAAAGGTCAGAAATAGCCTCCGCCCTAGGAGTAACAGGTTTTCATACGTACAAACTATAAGTTTGGAATTCATCCCTTTTCATTTCTTTTTCAATAAATTGGTTATGATAAAAATTGCAGATTTGGAAGTACAATCCGATTCCTTGCTTGTAACAAGGCAAAGTGAGAACATCTTTGAAGCTAAGGAGGAAAAATTAAAGCATTACTTGGCAAAAGTACAAAGTCTAAGGGCAAAATTCTCAAAATGCAACCTCCGACACATTCCGAGAGATCAAAATTTGGAAGCTGACGTATTGGCTAAGTTAGCAAGCATAGCAGAAGGAATACCAGAGGAAGTCTTGTTGCAACTTAAGAAATCCTCTAGCATAGACGGAATAGACACAATGCCGGTGGAGGTAATTAGTCTGGAAGGATCATGGATGGCCCCGATCGTCCGATACATTCAAGAAGGGTTACTTCCGGAAGATACAAAAGAGGCTAAGATGATAAGAAGAAGGGCAGCATCTTTTTTCTTTGAAAATGATTAGTTATACAAGCGATCTTTCAGAAGGCCATCATTAAAGTGTGTAACGAATGAGCAAGGTTTTGAACTCATTAGCGAAGTGCATGATGGGATATGTGGAAACCATCAAGGAGAAAGAGCGATAATGCATAAAATTTTAAGGATGGGCTATTTTTGGCCAACAATTCAGGATTTATGTAAGAAATATGTGAAGGAGTGCACACAGTGTCTGAAATACCCCAAAATTTAAAACAGTGATTAATTAGGCTAATTAAGATTTTAGAAGCTTAATTAGACCTAAATAATGAGGGAACAAATCTCGATGAAAACGGATCCTTAAAACTGATTAAAAAACACAAACGAACCTTAAAGCACGTTTTTCGAGGAAACCGAGAAAACGTGACTTTAAGCAGGTTAAATAGACCCGTAATAATTTTGGTCAACCAAATAGTCATTATTAAACTATAATGAAAGTCTAGAACCAATAAAATTAATTAAACGAGAAAATCCGGAAAACGGGTTCCGGGAGTGAATAGTGCAAAAAAAAATGAAAGTTGTGTGTGTTGTAAGCGAAAGCATAAATAAGCTAAATTAGTGTGTCCCACTTTGCAAATAAAAATCAGAACACACTTGTGTGTGTGTGTGTAGTTCCGGCCAGCACACATCCCTCCCCTCTTTTTATTTCTTTCCTAATATGCAAAAGGACAAATTAATAAAGCAAAAAGCAAAAGAAAAACCTCTCTCTCCTAACACCCATCCCTCTCACGTTTTTCCCTCTTTACTGGCTTCTTCTTCTTCATTCTCCAGCAATGGAGATTTTCTTCTTCCTCTCCAACTCCTCTCTTCTTCTCCACATTTGAAAGTCCAAACCACCTCCAAATCCAATAAAAATTACACCACTGCACTCCTCTCCTCTAGAGCTTTCTTTTCCACCCTTTAAAAACTTAAAAGCTCACAATTCTTCACCATGGCTGTAGCACATTTTGGAGCTTGAAGACCCCCATTGCAACCCCCTTCATCTCCACTTGGTTCTAAGGTAAAAATGGTCTTCAAAGTTCACTTTTTTCCAGCTTTTTATGGCAAAACAAAAATCACAAATTGAGCCTTGCTCTTATCCTTTCCAGCCAGTTTTTAGTATACATTTTGGGAGCTGGAAATCTTCTCCCTTTGCTGTCCAAAAGTCCTTCTAAGAGCTTAAGGTAATATCCCTTGTAAACCCTAACCTGTATTAAGTATAAGATTGGTTTAAGGAATGGTTTTTCTAAGTGGTATGGTGTGTGGTGAATGGCTGTAGCATACCGGTTTTGGTAAGGTGAGAACAAGAGTAAGAAATCAAGAAACAAAGAAGAAGGAAGAAGGAGAGAGAAGGAAGGAAAGGAAAACCTAGAAATCCAAGGTAAATGTGCTTGCCTTAAATTGATTTTGAGTAGCTTAGTGTAACAAATTTTAATGTCTAAAATGAAGGAATTTGAATGGTTTGAATGATGGCTTATGTTGTGGTGTAATGAGGAGGATAGTTAGCTATTTTAGAATGGTTTGGATAATGTTTAAGAACTTGGAAACCAAGGAAAAACAATGGGTGTTTGTGCAGAAAAAATATATGGGGGATATTGAACTTGTGTGTTGTTAGAATCCCTTGAGGGATTTGGTTAGCTTTTGATGATTAGGAACTGAAAAATTATGTTGTGGAAATGTCTAGAAATGTAGGGAAACTATGGCGAATTTTCTGTAGCAAAGTAAAGAACTTAGTTGTTTAAATTGGGTAAAAACAGTTTATGAAGATTAGTTATGTTTTAGGTGAAATTTGGGTAGTTAATGACTTAGAAAATTAAGTTAAGAATGAGTGTACAGGTGGTAGGTTGTAAGAGGGAAATAATGCAAATGGTAGAGATAGCATGACCTTAGGAGTGAACCATTGGGTTAGGAAACAAACAAGAAATAAAAACTACACTTAGTGTTCTAGGAAATCTAAGTGGAATTGTGTATTTTACCTAGATTTAATTAGGTGACTTAGTAAATGATTTAGGATGGGTTAGAGTGTTAAGATGATGCTAAAACATGTTTAGATACTTAGGAAAAGATTAGAGAAGAAATGGGTGAAGGAAAGAAGTTAAAACAGAAAGTGAATTTTGAAATCTGTTAAAAACATAGTAGGGTCCGGGACTTAGGTCCAGGACCAAGTCCTGGACCACCCCCTGAAAATAGGCCGAGACTTACCTAATACACTGGTCCGGGACTTAGCTTATGGCTAAAGACCCGGACCACCCCTTATTTTCTAGCCGAGAGTTAAACCTCACTCTGGTCCGAGACTTAGTCCCAGCATGAAGACCCGGACCATATGCAGAATTGTGCCGAGAGTTGGAATCAAGCCTGGTCCGGGACTTAAGTCCCTTACCAAGTCCCGGACCAACCTAAAAGTGAGCTTAAACTTATAAAACTTGCATTATAAGATGGAGATTGGTTTGGTAATGGATTTATAAGATGATTAGGACTTAATTAATGATGTTTAAAGGTGATTAAGGGCTTGAACAAGTTTAAGAAAGAATGTAAGATAAATAACTTAAGTGTGGAAGTTAAAATACCTTGGCTTAGGTATTATAAGTCGGTAACCGTAAAAGATGGAGTAAGCTAGGTTAATTATAGATCATTAACTGTACGACTTCGTGATATGTTATAGGACCTGATTAGTTGAACCGAAGGGAATCGAACGTCCGAGATCGACGGTGCACGGTATGATTTCTTCATGCCCTGTATCCTAACGGGGTTACCCCGGCTTGTTTGCTTGTGTGTTTATTTGCAACCACCTAAACTAGATTTAAGCATGTAATCGGTTTATTGCTCTTACCAATATATTGTAATTACTTTGCCTTGCTGGTTGATTGAGTTTGGAGCTATGTGGCTTGTTGAAGTGTTTGGCTGTTTGTTGTGAAAGTTTGACTGTTTGTTGTGGGCTTCTCACTAACTCCCTAACCATCTAACATTCTAACCTTGAGAATTTGGGTTTGAGAACTTGGGAGAATTTGAGGAGTCCGATATAGTTTCGGCACGCGTGAGGGATGAGGTAACAAGAGAGATTGTTAACTGATTCCTGGCTATAATCTTTTCCATGGTCCAAATCCCTTAAATGGGTAGCAACCTGGTTAAGTGGGCCACCTTTAAGCCCGGCGGTGGGATAGCCTTATCCCTGCCCGGAGGTCATACCGACTTAACTTGAGAATTGATAAGAGAAGGATTAATTGATTTGGGAAGACTTGGAAATTGTTGAATTGTTGAGTTTGAGTAATTAGATGATAACATCCAATTAACCCGGATGGTAAATGGGCTAACCCCTTGTGAAGCTTGATTGACTTGGACCTTGATTGTTGGATGTGAGACTTGTGTATTGATTATTATGCCATGATTTTATGTTGCTATGCATGATTATGTTTCAATTTTTTAGCATGTTATTATGATAAAACGAACCGCATGTTGGCGACCAATTAGTTGGCGTACCCCGCTAGTATGCGGGGTATGCGGAAGTCATATGCAGCTTTTGCTGAGCCCCTTGGGGCACTACTTTTAATTGCAGGAACTCAAGATGCTTGACGGGTCGAAAATGACCGAGGTGCTTCTTTTTGATAGGATAGTTATTTGGTTGGTGTACCGAGTTGTACACGGTTAGATCTTGTAGCCGGTGTACCATGTGGTACACCTTTTTGGATTCGGGAATCGTAAACATTTGTGATATGGTTAGTTGTAAACCGTTAATATTTTGTAGACATGAAAGGTTGTAAATTGTGAGCTAAACTCTTAGACTCGGTAATCACTTTTGGATATTGTTGTGGAGGAACAAGGATGCATACATTGTTGGGATTTGTTTAAGGATTGTTAAACTTGGTTGAAGTTGTAATTGGCGACTCAGTATTTCTTGCTATCAGACCGCACTGTTTTGTTTGGTTGTGGCCTAGTTAGTCGTATGGGCGGCTAACGGCGTGTATCACCCGCTACTTAGTTGAATGTTCCGCTGCGATTAGATTAGAGACCGGATTTATTAGGCGATGATTAGGAGATTAGCGGTAGGGGTGTTACAAAAAGTGGTATCAGCGAGCGAAGTGTCGCTCTGATAGCCGAGAATTACCAAGTGTAGTAATTACCGAGTTAGGATTACCAACCGTTTTACAACGGAGAATTAAGAACCTAACCTTGAATGACCGTAATCTTTACGGATACCCCTTAATGCCCAAAAGGACGATACAACTGCTCAAATTCAAGACCAGTTGGTCACAGTACCTAATGTAAAATGTTAATTGTTCAGATGTCATGTAGAGGGCGCGGCTGAGGCGGAGCCCGTGGAGGGTCTACTGAGGGACCCGACGCGCAGACGATAGCTGAAATCGTCGCCGCCACTGTAGCACAGATGCTACCCCAAGTAATTGAGGCTGTGCAGCAGAACCAACAAAACCAGCAGCAACAACAGCAACAACAACAGCCCAACCCACCGCAGCCCCGAGAGGTAAACTGGGTAAGGCCGTCGCAGATCTCCGACCTCCTTGCTTTAGAGGCGAGAGCGACCCGGCCAAGCTAGAGGCCTACATTGCTGAGATGGAGACGACGTTCGAGACTCTCGAAGCTCCTGCTGGAGTTCGAGTGAGGATAGCCCCTTACTACCTCAAGGATGCCGCCATGGATTGGGGAAACTTGTAAAAGCTGAGCACACCGCCGATCTGACCTTTGACTGGGAAGCCTACACCTCCCTCCTCATATCAAAATACTATCCTGAACACGTTAAGACCAAGAAGCGCTTGGAGCTTGACTCTTTGAAGATGACGGATAAGATGACCGTCGATGAGTACTACACTAAGTTCACCTCCATCCTCCGTCTACTACCCGACTTGGGGTACACCGGTCAGGTGTTGGTCGACCGCTTCTATGGCGGCCTTAGCCATCGCCTCCGGTATGGCATGGGATACACCCGCTTTACCTCCCTCTAGGTAAATCTTGATTCGAAACCATTATGCCATTGTCCATATGAAATAGTAACTTATTATGTGAAATACACTCTCTAACACCCGAGAACCTCAAGAATGTTACCATGCCGCCACAAGGGTTGAAATCACCGTCCAGCTAAGGGACGAACAGAACGCGCTCAAGCGCAAGACTAACCCAAAGAATGCTAGCTCAGAGGAGTAGCATAAAAACAAGGGCTGGAATCCCAATAACGGGAAGTACACCCACCCACCTCATAAGAGTACCCCCACTAAAAACAATACCCATGCTGAGAAGGGCAAGGCAGCTGAGCAGTTGCAGCTGACCTATCCTACACCAGTGGCTGCGAAACCACTGAGATCCCAACCATTTAAGGGTAAGAAATTGAATGAAACTTGTACTTGTACGAATTGGTATCACCACACCGGTCGTTGCTAACACTTAAACCTCAGGTTATGGCTCCGACCACAACAAGGCCCACTCTGGAGGCCGGGTACTACCACTGCAGAACATGCGGGAAGAACCACCCCGGCGTAGATTGCCAGGGGAAGGAAGTGAGATGCTATGAGTGCAATCAAATGGGTCACCGTTCATTCGAGTGCCCAAACAAGTCCAAGCCCAAGGGCAATTACCAAGGCTTTAAGCAAAGAGAAGGCAAGGAGGTTGCATACGGCGATGCACAAGCCCAGCAGACCTCACAGGGACGGGGTCCCGAGGTGCTCAGAAGGGCGCACCCCAGAGGCAGCCGGCCTTGCACATATTGATCGAGATGGGACCGGCACGAAGTCCGGCTTAGGTACTTACAAACACCTTTGATCCTTGAGAGCATGTCTAAATGTTTGAATTGTTGCATGAGTGAATACTTGAATGACCTAGAAATCCTTGTATGAATTGAGCATGAACCGAACTGGTTTAAAAACTAGAACTCACGTTAGATAAAATTTACCACCATAGGAACCTTGAATATCTGTTACCCAATCCCTCCAAACCCACTCACCGAAGAAGCCGACCTCACCACTCACCACATCACCAACGAACAGTGTCAGGTCATCCGACCAGGTATGATCTGATTAAAAGGATACCTGACACCCGAAGCACAAATATCCATCATCCGACGATGCAACGAACTAGGAGCGGGTCTAGGAGGATTTTACACGCCCGAATTCCCCGGTGGAGCGAAGATGAAGCTGAAGATGATGTGCTTGGGAAAGGACTGGAATCCTTATACCAAGACATACCAGGAGACACGAGCAAAAGACGGAGCAACACCACCACCAATACCCGATGAATTTCAAGCGGTTAACGCACAAGTTGTAGAGATCGCGCAGCAACTAGAGGCTGATCCAATTCTCACACTTGAAGCGGACCTTTGTATTATTAACTTCTACGAAGAAGGTGGACAACTTGGTTTACAACAAGATAAGGACGAGACAGCAGAATCTCTCGAATTGGGAGTGCCCATAGTGTCTTGGTCCATTGGTGACGATGCCGAATTCTTATTTAGCGAGCAGAAGTGTGCGGACCTCGCAGAGAAACTGGTACTTAGGTCAGGAGATATCTTAATTATGGGAGGTAAGTCGAGAATGCTGTACCACGGTATCAAGAAGATAAAGGTGAATACGGCACCATCGACGGTGGTCAACGCCACACACCTGAAACCCGGACGCCTGAACCTTACCTGTAGGAAGCATTAAGCTTGTAACACCATGTAATATGATAGTAATGTGTATTAGAGACACACAATGTATGATGGTTGTTTATCAATAAAGCGGTGTTGGTTGTCAAATTTTCCCACTTGTGTTATACCATCAACTCATAAAGTTTATGAATCAATAGGTTGTGGCCTCGGTACGGAAGGTTCCCTGAGTATCCTCACTGAGACACATGCCGGTAAAAGTGGCACCATAATACGGGTTTCTTCCCAGTGAATGGCATTGATGCCACCATATTATTCGACACTGACGCCTCACATACCATTGTTTCGTCGTCATTTGCGAAGAGGTTGGGGCTCGACACCGACGAGTTGCCAGATTTTATGGTCACTCTCCCGTCGAAAAAGCGAGTTAAGTGTATGAAGTACTACCGAGCTACCACTATCCAAATTAAAGGTGAGGTGTTTCCCATTTCCTTCATCGAATTCAGTGGTTTGGGATTCGATCTGATAGTTGGGATGAACTGGTTGGAGCGGCATAAGGGGCGAATCCTCTGCGCCGAGCATAGATTGCTGCTCAGGAATCCGTCTGGGGTTACCATATCATACCGCCAGAGGCCGAGAGAGCCTTCGACCAAAGTAATCTCCGCCATGTCCATGTATCGAGAGCTCAAAAAGGGGTACGAGGTATTTCTTTGTTATGTGCAAGATCTAGAGCGAGATCCAGAGTTCGACACCGACATACCAGTAGTGTCAGAGTTCCCGGATGTGTTTCCGAAGGAACTTCCCGGCATGCCACCTCAGAGGACAGTTGATTTGAGATAGAGGTTGTACCAGGCACGAGTCCGATTGCTAGGGCGCCGTACCGTTTGGCACCGGCAGAGATGGCCGAATTGAAAATACAGTTGAAGGATCTACTTGACAAGGGGTTTATACGCCCGAGCGTATCACCTTGGGGAGCACCGGTCCTCTTCGTGAAGAAGAAGGACGGTAGTCTCCGCTTTGTATTGACTACCGTGAGCTTAATGCAGTCACTGTGAAGAACAAATACCCATTGCCACGCATCGACGACCTGTTCGATCAGTTGAAGGGAGCTTCAGTCTTCTCCAAGATTAACCTCCAATCAGGGTATCACCAGATTGCCATCAGAGATTCCGACATTGAGAAGACATCATTCCGTACGAGATATGGCCACTTTGAGTTCACAGTGATGCCATTCGGACTGTCGAATGCGCCAACTAAGTTTATGGATTTGATGAATCGGTTATTCAGTGATCAGTTAGACACATCAGTGGTGGTCTTCATCGATGACATTCTTATATATTCGAAGTCGACAGACGAGCATGAGAGCCATTTGAGACGTGTACTTGAGACACTGCGCGATAACCAACTATATGCTAAGTTCTTTAAATGTGAGTTCTGGCTTGGCCAGGTATCCTTCCTTGGTCACGTGATCTCGAGCGCTGGTATCTCTGTTGATCCGGCTAAGATTGAAGCAGTCCGTTCATGGCCTAGACCCAAGAATGTTTCTAACATTCAGAGCTTTCTTGGTCTAGCTGGTTACTACCGGAGGTTTGTTAGAGATTTCTCGAAAGTTGGAAAGCCCATGATGGCACTAATGAAGAAAGATGCACTGTTTGTGTGGACAGACGAGTGCGAGATAGCCTTCCAGAGCCTAAAGGATTCATTGATCTCAGTGCCCATTCTCACCCTTCCAGAGGGCACAGAGGGATTTGAAGTTTATTGCGATGCATCAGGCAAGGGCATGGGATGCGTACTCATGCAGCATGGCAAGGTAGTAGTATACGCCTCCCGCCAGCTGAAAAAGCAAGAGGAGAATTACCCGACACACGATTTATAGTTAGGAGCCATTATCTTCGCCTTGAAGATATGACGACACTATCTCTACGGGGTAAGCATCACCATCTACTCCGACCATAAGAGTTTGCAATATGTATTCACCCAAAAAGAATTGAATTTGAGACAGAGAAGGTGGATGGAGTTTTTATCAGATTACGACATCGACCTTCAATACAAAGAGGGGAAGGCGAACGTGGTAGCCGACGCCCTAAGTCGCCGAGCGAGCACACTCACTCCATTCACTGCTCGCTTCATCCAGCTTGATTGATGAGGTGCGAGAGGCTCAGTTGTGCTACCCTTATATGAAGGAGATCAGACAAAATTTCAGAAGGCACATTTGAGAAGTGTAAGTGTTGGGGTAAAACCTAACGGTAAATTGTTGTTGGGGGGGTTTAACCTAACGGCAAGTGTACCAGTCGATTATAGCAAGTTTAAATCTCGGAGTATTCCCTGAGTATCAAATCCAAGGAGGCAGTGACTAGTTTAATTTCTACTTACACACAAAACAAGAACGATAAAAATAACAGGAAATTGGGGGGTTTTTGTATGTGATGGTGAATGTTGTAAAAGAGTTCAATAAGCAGTAAATAACATGGTAAATAATTGTATTGATTCTATTTGATAAAGGAAATTCCAGTTTACTACTTCTCTCTAGATTTGTAATTTCTTCCCCTAAGTGATTTCTACAGTATTCTGAATAAAAACCCTAGAATAAGGATAACTCGTATTCGGTCTCCCGTTCCACGAATTCTAATTAGCAAAGACCGAATCCTAACTCTCGTTATGAATCCACTGTTTACTAATTGCTTTAAGTGTAGTCTAGATTAATGGTCAGCTAGTGTTTAAAGGAATTACCATCTCTATACTAAGTGGTTCTTTCCCTGTAGTCAATTGATAGTCGCAGTTCTCACTTATAAGCTAACAAACTGATAAACTCATTTAATTGATCAGATTAACAAGTCTAGGAATTCATAAGGGAAAAGAACTTTATTCTATTGTACTGCAGAAAATCACAAAGGTTCAGAAATAATTATTCTAGAGATACATAGTAAACCGAAATTAAAAACGACTACTCAGCCATAGACAAAATAATAATGCTCAATATAAACAGCATAAGGATAGAGGGATTTAGCAGAAAAAACTGATTTTAGAAGCCGTCGAGACGATTATGCAAATTCTACTCTTGTCCGGCTGTCTTGGGTCGGACGCAGATCCGGACGCCTTATTATGGTTGTGTCCAGATCTGGACGTCAAATCCGGACGCGGCTAAACGGAGCACCGTGAGCAGGGTTCTGTCTGTGAGTGAGGGAGAAGAGTTACGGAGGAAATTTATGAATGGAGATGAAGGGATTATCGTGGATGAACAGATGATATGAGGAGGAGGAGAGTGTATAGCTTAGACTCTGAGAGTCTGGGATGATTTGAAATGAAACAGGAGCTGGGTTTATATAGGTTTAGAAATGAAACAAAGGTTGGTGATAGTTAGGTACGAGCATGGACATATGCTTAATATATTGAGTATGGGTTTAACTTGCTTCGGCTGATAATTGCGCCGAAAGCCGATTATCAGCACGATTGTGTTTTTATTTTTCATCTCTGTGTGACGTCTGGATCTGTGTCCGGATCCGGACGTGACACAGAACTTCTAGATCTGAAACTCGGAATATGTCCGGATTGTGTCCGGGATCCGGACAAGACAGAGAACTCTCGAATCTGGATTTTAGGTCACGTCCGGCTTGCGTCCGGATCCGGACATGTGATGTCTGGATTTGCGTCCGGCTATCTTGACCCGGACGTGACCAATCTTCGCCTCTTTTTCCGGATGTGTTCCCCGTTTGCTGCGTTGCAATCCTTATGATGTAAAATCTTCATTTATCCGGGTTTTTCCTATATTTAGCATATAAAATGCATCAGTTCATATCAAACATCAATCTTAGGAAAAACACAGAATAAGTGGGAAACATTGCTTAAATTGTAGCAGATTATAAGGTAATTAAGCCCTTAAAAGCCTATATGTTTCACACTTATCAACTTCCTCACACTTAAGCTTTTGCTTGTCCTCAAGCAAAATAAGGAATAAGAAGATCTCTAAAACCGTCACATAATCTCAAGATTAAACAGGTGCAGAGGGAAATCAAGCAAAGTGACAAATGAAAGAATAATCTTGCTCTTTAGAGGTAGGTTTTCATAAACAGTGAAGGAAGAACAATTTTGTAAAAGCATAGAGAAACTAGATTGTAGAAAACAAGTTAACTTAGCTTGGGACTTTCCACCAATTCCTCTAACCTTTGGATGACAAGGGTGTGAAGTAATGTTTTATTCCGCAATACCTTTCAACACCACGCACTCATGATCAAAGAATAATTTTAACTGCAATTATCTCTTCTGTAAGCGAAAGCATTCTTCTTCAAGAATTATGTATAGAACAAACTAATATTGAAAATTTTTGCAGAGTTATTCTGTAACCCAGACTTTCTCTCTATCCTTGAGATAGTGTTGGGCCAACTATCCCAGATCCCGAGACCTTAGGTAGATAGGTATTAAAGCACCTAAGACGTAATAACCGGATAGACGAGGCTGCTATTGTTAGGAAAATAAAATAAAATTTTTGATCAGTGGAGTGCCTTGCCTTATCCTTTTCATTCCAAACATTCATTTCATTTCCAAAATCCCAAGCTAAAATAATCTGGTTTCCACAACTAGCCAATCTACCATATTTCGGTGAAAAGAGAGTATTTTTAATTAAAATATTTATACAAACCTCATCAAGCAAAAGATTCCTACGGTTTTCACTTGGTTTAATTTCACTCGGTGTGCACAGGCATTAGAGTAGCAAAAATCAAGTGTGGCATTAAAGAACAACTAGCATGTTTTCAGGGAAAGGTCTTTCCTTCCTCACACTTAAGAGGAACAATGTCCTCATTGGTCATAGAAGAAAACAGTTAAAAGAGCTTTCAAAACATGCTATACTTATAATAGATGCATATGCAATAATTAATCCTCAACGCAAGAAAGGGAACATCAATAAGTTAAATTAGGAACTGAGACTCCCCTGGTGTTATAGATTGAGAAGATGTTCTTCCTCACACTTGAAGTTTTGCAGGGGTCGATATTCCTCATGGGTCACAGATAGTATGCGTGTTGTGCAGAGTAAAATTGCTAATTTTTCACTGGCAAGTACGACCACAGAATGAAGTGCATTAACTCGAACAACAGGGAATATTTGAAGTGTATGAGTAATGTGAAAGAAAGAATACTCCCAGAATGCAAGCTTACTAGACGTTCAAAAGTAGTGTGGTTCCAGTTCCGGTACTTATAGCCATCGTTTCGCAGTAGATGGACATGTAAATAAATCAGTGACGAATGTTGTACTGCTCAGAGAAACAAGAAATTTAGCAATTCAGAATTTAAGCACCGGTAAATAAAAAACACCATCACTTCACCTGTCAGTCTCGTGTTGCATCGTTAGTTTTAACAGACCAAAGTAAAGCATTCAAAAAATAGAAAAGTACAGAAAAACAAATAAAATAAAAGAAGCAGTAAAGATAGAATGGCGGTCACTGAGGCGGTGGTGGTGCGGAGGTCTCGCGCTATCTGAGCCATGAGCATCTGTAAGATCTGGGTAGTCTGGTCTGATGAGTGGCTGTCCTCTCTGTAAAGCACACTGCGCTCCAAGCGCTCTGCGAGCAAAGTCTGTGTTCACGGATAGAAGTCTGCTCTGCCTGGAGGTGCCCGCGTCTGGCGGATGTCTTCTATGTGTCCCTCCATGCGCAACTGCGCTCTGGACATCCCCAAACTGTTGCTCCAGCCCCCAAGCGCTGCTCCATCCTCTGCTGCTGCTGGCTGAGTAGGGAGTCCATCAGGTCTTCTCTCTGGTGGGATGCTTCATCACTGGGGGTATGGCGGTGCCATGGTAGCATGGCCATCGAGTAGAGCTAGAACTGGCAGAGTGCCTGTGGATCCCGAGACCTGAGCTGCCCTTCACCCAGCTATCGTCCATCGAGCGTAAGAAGCCCTATCTCCTGAAGGTCCCAAGGTGATGGGTGTCTCCCCCTCCCTCCCTCATATCAGTTGAAGATCCCGCGGGGAGGGTGGAGACAAGAAGATGGTAGAACCTGGAAAGATAGGGGTGAACTTCTTCTTCTTCATTCACAGATAAAGTCCACCACCTTATGCGCTGCCTAAACATGACGAAAGTGAAATACCCCAAATCTAAATAATATTATTTAATCATTATTTATTGGAATATAATCCAAATAAATCATTTCACGTACGCATGCAAACCCATGCATGAAAACGTTACGTAAAAACAGTCGTTTCACCATAAACGCTAAAACGCCTTAGAAGCATATGGTCAAACATGACCTTGTATGACCCTCTAATATTCAAACTAAATGGTCATACAATTATTATATGAATATACAAATATATTCCCTAAGCTATATTCAGTCAAATACGCAAAATGCTCGGGAGTGCTCACACCCGCTCCTTAAAGCACGAAAAGTCCGGAGGAGTGCCGAGGTGGCACGAACTCCTATAAAATTAATTCCTAGAGTTCCTAACATCATTATTTATCATTCTAAAGAGAACCCACGAAGTGGTTTCTCAAAATTCAGCAAAACCAAAGGAGGATTTCTTAGCGCTCCTTTTTGGCCCGGGAGTGTCCCGATGGCCCGTAAATTATGTCACGGGTTGATATAACCCCATATAACTCAATGTAACATCTTAGTATATGTTTATTTACTATAATAAGTGTTTACAAACACTTGGAACTCATAAGAACAATTGGTTTCCAAAATTTCCTTAGAGCACAAAAACACACCTTCGGGTGTCACGAAAATGCGTTTTACGCAATTACCTTGTAGTTTTTGACATGCCACGAATTGGTAATCTTAAATAGGGTTAAAATGACCTTCTAAATCAGTTGGTGTGACTAGTCAACAAGGCTCTCTATAGGGGCCGATTTTAAGGGCAAAAACTAGTATAAAATTTGCTTTAAAAATTTATAAAAGGCTTAAAACATGATGACTCATCATCCCATGTGTTATATTACTTAATGTCAAAGTATGTAGGTCTTAATGGACCAGAGAGCTGTCGAAATAATGCTTAGGAATAAGGCCATGTGAGCTAGACAAACAAAATGCTTAAAAGCAAAAAGTAGATCTAGATTCTCTTCTTTTGCTTTCTTAATAACTAAGTGACCTTCCAAGCTTCTTCCTTGGCTCTTCATGGCCGGTTTTTGAACCCCATTCAGACCCCATTTCGTGACTCCACATGAAGAGAAGACAAGCCAAGTAGCATTGAAAAATCAAAGGAATATACTCACCTTTTCTTACCTTGTCTTCTAGCCAAAATATTGTCCTTCCAACTCTTGCTTAGTCACACCACATGGCCGGTTTTCATGCTGGAAAGGAGGCATTTATTGAGCCAATAATCAAGTAATAAACTAAGGAAAAAGAATTGTCAATTGACATTAAAAATTTGACAAAACAAAATCAATTTCCAAATGCTTCTTTCATTTACGTGAGTGAGCTTCATTTCCCTCCTTGCACAATTCTTGCACGGTTTGGTAAGCTCTCTCCTCTCTCTTCTAGCTTCATCTTCTTCCTTTGAAGCTCTTAAGTCCATTAATGGAGTTTTAACTTCTATCTTCATCTTTAAGGTAATTTCCTTGCATTTCTTGGCAAGTCTTGAAGCAAAACTCTTCCTAGCATAACAAGGTGTGTTCGGCTTCACTTAGTTCTCCAAGGAGATTGTCCAAACCAACATTAAACCAAGGAGCATCTCAAGGTTATCTTAAGGTAGTTTTAATGCTTGAAAATCCTTAAAGCACATTTTTATGTGTAACCAAGTTCTACTTCTTCTAAGTTCTTCCTTCTTCATTTTCATGAAGGAAACTTGTTCTTCATCTACCTTAGGAGTGCCGAATTCATAAGGAGAAAAGTCTAAGGTAAACTCTTGTAAAAATACTTACAAATCTACTTAAGATCTTTATTCAAGATCTAACTCCTAAACTCCTTCACCACTTGCATATAACCGAAGTGGAGCATCTATATTACCTTGGAGAAAGCTTGGAGATTCAAGAAGTTCAAGCACTTAACCACCTTTGTTAAGAAGTAAGTTTACTAAGTAAATCCTTATGATATAAGTTTTGTAAGCTTCTAAAAATTATACAAAAATTATGTACACCTCCTAGGTTATTAAAACCGAAAACATATGGTATATATGCCAAAATATAATCTATAACATATATAGAAAATATTTACCTTAAGACACATTTTTGTGTCACAAAATTTATTATGTTACAAATAATTAAGGCCGAAATTTCAAGGCAAAATGCTTATTTTGAGCTAAGAAAATATAAGACATTACAATAATTTACATGAGTTATATGACTCATATGAATTTATTATAATTATTATACATATAAATCCACTTTTATATACTATATGGTCACTAAATAAATATGGCCGAATTACCTAAGTGTTAAATAGGTATTAATGACCTACTTAGGTATATAAACTTATATCATAAAGTTTGGTGAGTTAAAAATATTTATTAGAGCTTAAATGCTAATTAATTAAGTTATGTGGCTTAAATGTAATTTTTACAAAGTTTAGTGGTTTATATAAAAACCGAGAGCTAAAGGGTGGTTTGGTGTAATTATAATATAATATAAGGTTAGGAATTAAGTTTAGAATTTTAGATAATTTAAACAGCTTTAATAAACTTTTTATAAAGTTTTGGGCTATTATGTAATTTATAAAAGTTGTTATGAAAGTTTAGAATTTATATAGTGGGCGAATTCATAATTAAGAGAATTATTAGGTTCACTTTCGAAATTTTAAGGAATTAAATTTAGACTATAGTTTATAAGTTATTAAGAACTATTATAAAGTTTTGGGGTGAAAATGTAATTAATGGAAAGTTCAAGACCAAAGCCGAATTATTTTGGGGTTAGTTTGGTAATTTAAGAATTTATATATATATTCGGCATTTATGGAGAATTAAAATTAAAACTATAGTTTACATGACATTATGTAAAGTTATAAGATTTTGTGGTTAGATTGTAATTATAAGAAATAAATATTAAAGCCGAGAATTTAAGGGGCTAAGTTGTAATTTTGAGAGTTATAATATTTAAAAGCTATATACCAAAATATTAGGGATGGCTTTGTAATTTAGCTAAATAAGAATTAAAACTCTATAATATAAAGAGATTAGAATTTAATATAAAGTTTATGAATTTGTGGTTGTTTTTGTAAATAACCGAAATAAGAGTAAGAATTTAGATTAAAATAAATATAGGTCCTACATGGATATTTGAGGAATTTAGAAGAAAGAATTTTGATTAAAGGAATTATGGAATTAAACTATGGCTTACATGGTTATAAGGAATTAAAGAAAACAATAAATATTATTTATGGTTAAAAGGAGAATAATAAAACTATAAGAATTTTATGTCTATGTATGACATATAAATATAGTTAAGAATTATAAGTTGTTATGTCACCTAGACAATAAAATAAACAACAAATGCAATAACACATATAGTGCATTAAAGGATTTATAAATAAATCAAAAGGAATAACAAATAAGTTATACATAAAATCATGAGGTAATTAAAAGAAATAAACCTCACATGAAATAACAATAGAGATTTGTTAAAAGATCCAATAGAATATTATATAAGGGTAACATAAATTAACCCTCTCAGTTAATCCTATTCTAGGACTTTGTTTGACCAGACGTTGACCGGGAACAAGTAACAGTCTACGGTGAACGGTATGGGATTCTTGCAACCTGTTTTCTAACGGATTACACCGGCTTGTGTGCTATCTGTTGTTTGAAATAACGACCAAGATAATTAATGTAAAATGTTGTTTTACTCTTGCACTGTGTATTATTTTATGTGCGTGTGTTGCTGACTACACAACGTGTATGTCCCACGCATACAAACACTACTATACCAGTGGATTAAATACCTGCGTTTCAGTATACCGAGGACTTGTACTCAAGTCTCTCACTAACTTCAGTTTATAACAAACGTCATTATCCTAAACGTGATAATTGACAATACACATTGTGTTCTTGTTTAACGTCTTTATATGACACTTAACAATTATATACGAATGAGGAGCCCAGTTGGATCTGGCCATGCATGCTACAGGAGTTGTACCTGTCTCAGGTCGTCTCCTACTACGTCGCGACGGAACATTCAGTTGGGAGGAAGACTTTATTCCTTCCGGGATTCAAATGCCCTTCAGTTCGAGGAAGACTTTATTCCTCTAGTGGGTTCTTATTTCCCACGCCATTCAGTTCAGGGTTTAACTACGTTATCTCCTGGGGTTTTTATACCCAACCTTTCTATAACGAGGTCACTATACCTCCACTATTTCAGATATTCAGTTATAACTGTCAGTCCCATTGTGTGGACCGACTATCAGTAAAGAATTTCAGTTCAGCTAACTCGACCTTCTGTGTCTTGTTCTATGTGACATTATTGTCCTTGTATGGATACTTGTTATTATCAGACTATGCTTGTTTACAGCTTTATAAAAATGAACTGCATGTTCGACAAAGTAGTTGGTGTGGCCCGGTAGACGATGGGCTGCACGTTTTCCATACCAGCATTGTTTGCTGAGCCCCTTTGGGGGCACCCCCATTTTTCAGGTACCTGAAGTTGAGAAGATCACCACACTGAGTGTAGGTGGGGTAGACCAAGCTTTGGGAGTCTACTATTAGTTAATTGTTTTATTTCAGTATTTACTTTGAGTTTGATTCCTAGTATCTCGGGTTGTATCTGTATTCCAGACCGTGACATTTGAGGATTGTATTTGGACTTAGCCTTGTTGGTCACAAGGGTGGCCAACGGCATTGTAATACCGCCCGGTTGTTGTATTTATTTCCGCTGCAGTTGTATTTTATTTGGGAGTGATCGCCGTTCAGTTTATTGGATTTCGGGTTGGGGTATTACAAAAATGGTATCAGAGCGTAGTTACGCTCTGGATACAAGGATACACCGAGATTAGGATATCTAATACTTAGGTTAAGGGTTGAGAGATAGTATTGAAAGGAGTTTAAGTTAGTTTTACTTAGACTACTATCCAAGACCAAGATTGACCACAGTCTAATATACCTCAACATCCTGCAGATGTCAGGAAGAGGAGGACGACGTGGACAGGCGATGAGGAGCCAAACGTCAGGCTGGCAGACATTGCCACCTTAATGCTCAGGCATTCGCACAGGCGGGGGTTGGACAGCAGCAGCAGCTACCTCCACCACCACCACCCAGAGAGAGAGATTGGGTGAAGAGTTTGGCTGATCTGAGGCCAACTGCATTCAAGGGGCAGACTGACCCTGCTCACTTGGAGACCTACATCATGGAGATGGAGACAGCGTTCGAGACGCTTGCAGTCCCAGCTAGGGAAAAAGTAAGACTTGCTGCCTTTTATCTGAAGGATGCAGCTAGAGATTGGTGGAACATGGTGAAAGCCGACCACCTGGATGACCCAGCTTTTACTTGGGGACATTACACTGCATTACTTAGGGGCAAATACTACCCGGCCCACACCAGGATGGTGAAGACTCGGGAGTTTGACGCCTTGGAGCAGACGGGGAAGATGTCAGTGGTAGTATGCGAAGTTCACTTCGCTACTCGACTATTACCCGGCATAGGATACTCGGACCAGGTGTTGGTCGACCGTTCTACGGGGGACTGAGCCCTCGACTTCAGTTTGGGATGGGACCAATCATCCCCACCAGTTTGCAGGTAAAACAGGAAGACATAAATCAGTTGGAAATCTTATTACATACTATACCCCATCATGGGAGATTTGGAGATTAATACCTTGAGATTTCAGGAATGCTACCATGCTGCTCCGTAGTGGAGATCACTTGTAAGAGAAGGGATGCTTTGAGCTCCCAAAAGAGGAAGGACGGACCTGGTGGCGAAGATGCCAAGCAGGGGAACTCCAACAAAAGGAACAAACCCTATCAGAAAGGACAGGGGTCCTATCAAGGGAAGGGGAACCAAACTACTGGGAACCCCCAGTCAGGAACCTACGGAGCAGCAACTCACAGAAAACCTACCCATCTAAGGGTAGGCACTCTAATCAACAGTTAATTTGAACTTTTGTGATTACTTCAGTACCGTTGGAATGTATAATTGACCTTGTGTATTAGGTTCTGGATCTGGCTCAAACACGGGCCAGAAGTATCCGCCGTTTCAACTGTAAACAGTGCGGAAAGGATCACCCCGGCGTGGACTGCCAGGGGAGAAAGTCATGTGCCGCTACTGTCAGATACTCGGGCATCGTGCCTTCGAGTGTATCCGAAACCCGGAGAGCAGGAACTACCCCGGGAGCAAAGCCAAACCGGCCCTAAGAATGGAGCTAGCGATACTCGCCCTCCACCAACAAACCAGGCTCAGGGTATAAGGGCAAAGGCCCAGCATCGGGACCCGCCCTGCATGTCATGGACCGCTCAGATGAGGCTGGTCCTTCTACTAACCCAGGTATTTCTAAACCATGTGAACCTATTGAGCAATGGATGATGAATGAGTGCTTGCATGCCTTGATTGCCTAATTGAGTAGGAAAGAATTAGTAAGACTCACTAGTAAAATTTAAACCACGTAGGAAGCTATAAGATATGCTTTCCTATCCCCTCACCGCCCTCCCTGGAAGAAAACATTATCAAATACAAGAACCAGGGAACGAACAATGTAAGGTTATCCAACCAGGTTTGATACTACTCAAAGGATACCTAACACCGGAGACACAAATTGCAATCATCAGAAATGTCAAGAATTGGGAGCAGGACCAGGAGGGTTCTACACTCCAGAATTTCCAGGAGGATCAAAAATGAAGCTGAAAATGATGTGCTTAGGAAAGGATTGGAATCCTTACACAAAACCTACCAAGATACAAGAAATGGAGATGGAGCACAAGTACCAAAAATCCCAGAAGAATTTTTACCAATTGTGGAACAAGCAGTTAATACAGCTCAACTAGAAGAAGATCCAGTTCCCAACTAAGGGCTGATCTATGTATCATCAACTTCTATGAAGAAGGAGGCCGTTTAGGACTACACCAGGACAATGATGAAACAAAAGGGTCCCTTGAACAGGGATACCAGTATTATCTTTGTCAATTGGAGATGACGCAGAGTTCCTTTATGGCGAGCAGAAGCGTGTGGACCTTGCAAAGAAAATCATATTGAGTTCAGGAGATGTTTTAATAATGGGTGGAAAGTCAAGGTTGCTATACCATGGAATTAAAAGGATTAAACTAAACACAGCACCTTCGACAGTGATAAACACCACTCACATGAGACCAGGAAGATTAAGTTTGACCTTTAGAAAGTATTAGTGTTGTAATTGTTTTTGGACTTCAGAAAGGAGATCATCTCATCAATGAAGCATTATTGTTTGTGAAAGTGAATGTCTTTAGACCCCATCATGTATCAAAGTACTTACTCAGATTCTGTTATTAGGTTGTGCTAAGGAGACGGAAGGTGCCTTAAGTATACTTACTGAGGAGGAGGCCAGCAAGGGCGGCTCGATTCTCACTGGTACCTTTCCGGTTAATGGAGTGGATGCATTAGTACTGTTCGACTCCGGAGCCTCACATACTTTCGTTTCGCCTACGCTTGCGGGGAAGTTGGGGCTAGACGCAGTAGAGTTACCTGATTTTAAGGTGGCACTCCCGTCTAAGGAGAAGATCAGTTGCACTCGTCTTTATAGAGGAGCCACTATCAGTATTAAGGAGGAGGAATTTCCTATTGACCTTATTGAGTTCAGAGGTCTAGGATTCGATGTTATAGCCGGGATGGACTGGCTGGGGCGGCACAGAGGCCGCATTCTTTGTGCAGAGCGCAGACTGTTGCTTAAGAGCCCATCAGGAGTGACAGTATCTTACCGTCAGAGCCCTAGGGCACCATCGATAAAAGTTATATCTGCTATGTCCATGTACAAGCACGTCAGGAAGCAGAAGGAGGTATATCTATGTTATGTTCAGAATGTAGAGCATGACCCTGATTTTGATCCAGCTATGCCAGTGGTGTCGGAATTTCCAGATATTTTTCCAAAGGAACTTCCAGGCTTACCGCCATCCAGAGAGGTAGAGTTCTCCATCGAATTACTACCAGGTACCGGTCCCATAGCTAAGGCACCGTACCGTATGGCACCAGCAGAGATGGCTGAGCTGAAAGAGCAGCTGAAAGATTTATTGGACAAGGGATACATACGACCTAGCGTATCTCCTTGGGGAGCACCAGTGCTTTGTGAAAAGAAGGATGGAAGCCTTCGTTTATGTATTGATTACAGAGAGCTTAATGCAGTATCGGTGAAGAAAAATATCCACTACCACGGATTGATGATTTGTTTGATCAGCTGAGAGGAGCAAAAGTGTTTTCGAAGATCGATTTGAGATCAGGCTACCATCAGATACCCATCAGGGAGCAAGACATAGAAAAGACAGCATTCAGAACACGGTATGGCCACTATGAGTTTACGGTTATGCCTTTTGGCTTGTCAAATGCACCTGCAGTCTTCATGGATTTGATGAACAGATTATTCAGAGAGCAGTTGGATAAGACCGTGGTTGTATTCATCGATGACATCCTCATCTATTCAAAGTCTAAGGAAGAGCATGAGAGTCACCTCCGACATGTACTTGAGATCTTAAGGGAGAACCAGCTTTATGCTAAGTTCTCCAAATGTGAGTTTTGGTTGGACAGAGTTTCCTTTCTAGGACATGTATCTCAGATGCTGGGATCGCAGTGGATCCAGCAAAGATAGAAGCAGTTCGCACTTGGCCTAGGCCAAAGACCGTTACGGACATCAGGAGTTTCCTTGGTTTAGCAGGATACTACAGAAGGTTTGTCAGAGACTTCTCCAAAATAGCCAAACCTATGACCAGCTTAATGAAGAAGGATGCACCTTTCACATGGACTACTGAATGTGAGACCTCATTCGAGCTTTTGAAGAATGCTTGACATCAGCACCAGTTTTGACTATACCTGAAGGCACAGAGGGTTATGAAGTTTACTGTGATGCATCAGGTAGGGATTAGGGTGTGTACTCATGCAGAATGGGAAGGTAGTCGCCTACGCTTCCCGACAGTTGAAGAAACATGAGGAAAACTATCCCACACATGACTTGGAGCTTGGAGCTATTGTTTTTGCTTGAAATCTGGCGCCACTACCTGTGGTGTCAGATGACCGTATATTCGGATCATAAGAGTTTGAAATATGTATTCACCCAGAAGGAGTTAAACATGAGACAAAGAAGATGGGTTGAATTTCTTAAGGATTATGACATTGATTTGCAGTACAAGGAAGGGAAAGCTAATGTTGTAGCAGACGCATTGAGTCGACGAGCATATCTCTTAATGCCATTGTGGCTAGCTCGAGTCTTATGGACGACATACGCAGAGCACAGCAGAGTGATCAGCGAATGATGGAGATCAGTCAGAAGTTGACTGACGGTACATTTGAGGGTGGAAAGTATGAGTTCCAGTTACATGATGATGGACTCATCAGATTGAAGGGAAGATTGTGTATTCCCAGAGACAGCACAGATATAAAGGAGCATATTCTTCGAGAGTCCCACACTTCTACCACATCTGTCCATCCAGGAGCTTCTAAGATGTACAAAGATCTAAAGAGGTATTTCTGGTGGAGTGGTATGAAGGGCGACGTGACAGAGTATGTGATTCGATGTCTCACTTGTCAGAAAGTGAAATTCGAACATAGACGACCAGGAGGTATGGTACAGTCTATGCCAGTTCCAGAGTGGAAGTTTTATGATATCTCATGGACTTCGTGGTGGGACTACCACCTACGAGAGGAGGCCTTAAATATGATTTGGGTTGTTGTTGATCGACTGACTAAGGTTGCTAGGTTTATTCCGATGAAGACACTTGGAAAGTGCCAAAGTTAGCAGAGCTATTTGAGAAAGAGATTATCAGACATCATGGAGTTCCAAAGACTATTGTTTCAGATCGAGATACTAGATTTCTCTCACGATACTGGCGAGCTACTCGCGAGGCACTTGGCACTGAGTTGAAGCTTAGCACAGCATTTCATCCTCAGACAGATGGTCAGTCAGAGAGGACTATTCAGACCTTAGAGGACATGCTACGAGCATGTGCCTTGGATTTTCAGGGCAGCTGGATAGATAGATTACATCTCATCGAGTTTGCTTACAATAACAGCTATCACGCCTCTATACAGATGTCACCTTTTCAGGCTTTATATGGCAGACCATGCCGCACACCTTTGTGCTGGGACGAGTCTAGTGAGACCGTCATCATTGGGCCTGAGTACTTGGAGCAAGTCCAGGCAGAAGTTCAGCAGATCAGAAACAATATGAAAGCAGCACAGGACAGACAGAAATCATATGCTGATGAGAGGCGACGAGACCTTGAGTTCGCAGTTGGCGACCAGGTATTTCTACGAGTTTCACCCATGAAGGGTGTATTCAGATTTGGTCAGAAGGGCAAGCTAAGCCCGAAATTTGTAGGACCCTACGCTATCATAGAGCGGGTGGGCCTAGTGGCATATCGACTTGATTTGCCAGCCGAGTTGGGCAAAGTACACAATGTTTTTCACGTGTCTCAGCTTAAGAAATACATGCCTCATCCTTCTCATGTTCTACAACCAGAGACACTCTCTTTAGAACCAACAATGCGGTATGTGGAAACACCGCAAAGAATCTTAGATAGAAAGACACGAGAGACTCGAAACAAGTCTGTGAGCCTCGTGAAGGTTCTTTGGTCGAACCACGATGTGGAAGAGGCCACATGGGAACTCGAAGCTGATATGCGAGCGAAGTTTCCCTCATTATTTACCGACTAGGCACTTTAGTCTAGGGTACGGGGGCGTACCCTTCTTTTTGGGGGGTAGAGCCTTTTTCATTTTTGAGTTTAGTGTGCATTTGTTGCACCTTTGTGCATTGCATTTGTTGCTTTTGTGCATTTCAGTTGTTGCACTTTTGTGCATTTCAGTTGTTGCACTTTTGTGCATTTCAGTTGTTGCACTTTTGTGCATTTCAGTGCATTTGTCTTGTCAGTGTTCTTTGTGCACTGTTCATTTCAGTGACACCTTGTCTTATGTGTTCTTGTGTAACACTGTTTGAATGTACCTTGTACTTCTACTTGATTGTGTGTACTTCATTACACTACAATGGAAATATTATATGCACTACGTTGCACCATTTGAAATGAAAAGTGATTGTGTTCACTACCTTGCTTTACACTGCAAGTATATGTTATGACATTCCAAGTATTCTGTTGTACTTGATATACACTATGAACTTAGGGATATAGAGACTTGGGACTTGATCCCTAAAAATTAGATTGAGTTGTGGATACTTAGTGGAACTTGATTCCCCCACAACCTTATACTTTAGATATGAGACTTCGGGGCGAAGTCCTTTTTTAAGGGGGGTAGATTGAAATACCCCAAATCTAAATAATATTATTAAATCATTATTTATTGGAATATAATCCAAATATAAATCATTTCACGTACGCATGCAAACCCATGCATGAAAACGTTACGTAAAAACAGTCGTTTCACCATAAACGCTAAAACGCCTTAGAAGCATAGGGTCAAACATGACCTTGTATGACCCTCTAATATTCAAACTAAATGGTCATACAATTATTATATGAATATACAAATATATTCCCTAAGCTATATTCAGTCAAATACGCAAAATGCTCGGGAGTGCTCACACCCGCTCCTTAAAGCACGAAAAGTCCGGAGGAGTGCCGAGGTGGCACGAACTCCTATAAAATTAATTCCTAGAGTTCCTAACATCATTATTTATCATTCTAAAGAGAACCCACGAAGTGGTTTCTCAAAATTCAGCAAAAACCAAAGGAGGATTTCTTAGCGCTCCTTTTTGGCCCGGGAGTGTCCCGATGGCCCGTAAATTATGTCACGGGTTGATATAACCCCATATAACTCAATGTAACATCTTAGTATATGTTTATTTACTATAATAAGTGTTTACAAACACTTGGAACTCATAAGAACAATTGGTTTCCCAAAATTTCCTTAGAGCACAAAAACACACCTTCGGGTGTCACGAAAATGCGTTTTACGCAATTACCTTGTAGTTTTTGACATGCCACGAATTGGTAATCTTAAAAAGGGTTAAAATGACCTTCTAAATCAGTTGGTGTGACTAGTCAACAAGGCTCTCTATAGGGGCCGATTTTAAGGGCAAAAACTAGTATAAAATTTGCTTTAAAAATTTATAAAAGGCTTAAAACATGATGACTCATCCCATGTGTTATATTACTTAATGTCAAAGTATGTAGGTCTCATTTGACCAGAGAGCTGTCGAAATGCTAGGAATAAGGCCATGTGAGCTAGACAACAAAAATGCTAAAAGCAAAAAGTAGATCTAGATTCTCTTTTTGCTTTCTTAAAAGTGACCTTCCAGCTTCTTCCTTGGCTCTTCATGGCCGGTTTTTGAACCCATTCAGACCTCCATTTCGTGACTCCACATGAAGAAGAAGACAAGCCAAGTAGCATTGAAAAATCAAAGGAATATACTCACCTTTTCTTACCTTGTCTTCTAGCCAAAATAATTGTCTTCCAACTCTTGCTTAGTCACACCACATGGCCGGTTTTCATGCTGGAAAGGAGGCATTTATTGAGCCAATAACCATAATAAACTAAGGAAAAGAATTGTCAATGACATTAAAAATTGACAAAACAAAATCAATTCCAAATGCTTCTTCATTTACGTGAGTGAGTGAGCTTCATTTCCCTCCTTGCACATTCTTGCACGGTTTGGTAAGCTCTCCTCTCTCTTCTAGCTTCATCTTCTTCCTTTGAAGCTCTTAAGTCCATTAATGGAGTTTTAACTTCTATCTTCATTTAAGGTAATTCCTAGCATTTCTTGGCAAGTCTTGAAGCAAAACTCTTCCTAGCATAACAAGGTGTGTTCGGCTTCACTTAGTTCTCCAAGGAGATTGTCCAAACCAACATTAAACCAAGGAGCATCTCAAGGTTATCTTAAGGTAGTTTAAAGCTTGAAAATCCTTAAAGCACATTTTTATGTGTAACCAAGTTCTACTCTTCTAAGTCTTTTCTTCTTCATTTTGATGAAGGAAAACTTGTTCTTCATCTACCTTAGGAGTGCCGAATTATAAGGAGAAAAGTCTAAGGTAAAGTCTTGTAAAAACTACTTACAAATCTACTTAAGATCTTTATTCAAGATCTAACTCCTAAACTCCTTCACACTTGCATAAACCGAAGTGGAGCATCAATTACCTGGAGAAAGCTTGGAGATTCAAGAAGAAGTTCAAGCACTTAACCACCTTTGTTAAGAAGTAAGTTTACTAAGTAAATCCTTATATTATAAGCTTTGTTAAGCTTCTAAAAATTGTACAAAAATTATGTACCTCCTAGGTTATTAATACCGAAACTATATGGTTTTATATGCCAAAAATAAACTATAACATATAGAAAATATTTACCTTAAGACACATTTTTGTGTCACAAAATTTATTTATGTTACATATTAATTAGGCCGAATTACAAGGGCAAAAATGCTTATTTTGAGCTAAGAATTTATATAAGACATTACAATAATTTATACATGAGTTATATGACTCCTATGAATTTATTATAATTATTATGACATATAAATCCACTTTTATATACTATATGGTCACAAATAATATGGCCGAATGTTTATGATAAATAGGTTTTAATGAGCTACTTAGGTATATAAATTTATATCATAAAGTTTGGTGAGTTAAAAATTTCATTAGTGCTAAATGCTAATTAATTAAGTTATGTGGTTAAATGTAATTTTTACAAAGTTTAGTGTTTATTATAAAAACCGAGAGCTAAGGGCTGTTGTGTAATTATAATATAATATAAGGTTAGGAATTAAGTTTATGAATTTTAGATAATTTAAACAAGTGAAATAACTTTTTATAAAGTTTTGGGCTATTATGTAATTTATAAAAGTTGTTATGAAAGTTTAGAATTATTATGGGCGAATTCATAATTAAGAGAATTATTAGGTTCACTTTCGAAATTTTAAGAATTAAATATTTAGACTATAGTTTATAAGTTATTAAGACTATTATAAAGTTTTGGGGTGAAAATGTAATTAATGGAAAGTTCAAGACCAAAGCCGAATTCTTTGGGGTTAGTTTGGTAATTTAAGAATTTATATATATATTCGGCATTTATGGAGAATTAAAATTAAAACTATAGTTTACATGACATTATGAAAAGTTATAAGATTTTGTGGTTAGATTGTAATTATAAAAAAATATATTGCCGAATTTAAGGGGCTAAGTTGTAATTTTTGAGAGTTATAATATTTAAAAGCTATATACCAAAATATTAGGGTGGCTTTGTAATTTAGCTAAATAAGAAGTTAAAACTCTATATAATGAGATTAGAATTTAATATAAAGTTTATGAATTAATGTGGTTGTTTTGTAAATAACCGAAATAAGGGTAAGAATTTAGATTTAAATAAATATAGGTCCTATGGATATTTGAGGAATTAGAAGAAAGAATTTTGATTAAAGGAATTATGGAATTAAACTATGGCTTATGGTTATAAGGAATTAAAAGAAACAATAATATTTTGTAAAAGGAGAATAAAACTATAAGAATTTATGTCATGTAGACATTAAATATAGTTAAGAAATTATAAGTTGTTATGTCACTAGACAATAAAATAAACAACAAATAGTGAATATGAACACATATATGTACATTAAAGGATTATAAATAAATCAAAAGGAATAACAAATAAGTTATACAAAATCATGAGGTAATTAAAAGAAATAAACCTCACATGAAATAACAAATAGAGATTTGTTAAAAGATCCAATAGAATATTATATAAGGGTAACATAAATTAACCCTCTCAGTTAATCCTATTCTAGGACTTTGTTTGACCAGACGTTGACCGGGAATTTACAAGTACAGTCTACGGTGAACGGTATGGGATTCTTGCAACCTGTTTTCTAACGGATTACACCGGCTTGTGTGCTATCTGTTGTTTGAAATAACGACCAAGATAATTAATGTAAACTGTTGTTTTACTCTTGCACACTGTGGTATTATTTTATGTGCGTGATGTTGCTGACTACACGTGTATGTCCCACGCATACAAACACTACTATACCAGTGGATTAAATACCTGCGTTTCAGTATACCGAGGACTTGTACTCAAGTCTCTCACTAACTTCAGTTTATAACAAACGTCATTATCCTAAACGTGATAATTGACAATACACATTGTTCTTGTTTAACGTCTTTATATGACACTTAACAATTATACTACGAGAATGAGGAGCCCAGTTGGATCTGGCCATGCATGCTAGGAGTTGTACCTGTCTCAGGTCGTCTCCTACTACGTCGCGACGGAACATTCAGTTGGGAGGAAGACTTTATTCCTTCCGGGATTCAAATGCCCTTCAGTTCGAGGAAGACTTTATTCCTCTAGTGGGTTCTTATTTCCCACGCCATTCAGTTCAGGGTTTAACTACGTTATCTCCTGGGGTTTTTATACCCAACCTTTCTTTATAACGAGGTCACTATACCTCCACTATTTCAGATATTCAGTTATAACGGTCAGTCCCATTGTGTGGACCGACTATCAGTAAAGAATTTCAGTTCAGCTAACTCGACCTTCTGTGTCTTGTTCTATGTGACATTATTGTCCTTGTATGGATACTTGTTATTATCAGACTATGCTTGTTTACAGCTTTATAAAAATGAACTGCATGTGTTCGACAAAGTAGTTGGTGTGGCCCGGTAGACGATGGGCTGCACGTTTTCCATACCAGCATTGTTTGCTGAGCCCCTTTGGGGGCACCCCCATTTTTCAGGTACCTGAAGTTAAGAAGATCACCACACTGAGTGTAGGTGGGGTAGACCAAGCTTTGGGAGTCTACTATTAGTTATGTTTTATTTCAGTTTTACTTTGAGTTTGATTCCTAGTATCTCGGGTTGTATCTGTATTCCAGACCGTGACATTTGAGGATTGTATTTGGACTTAGCCTTGTTGGTCACAAGGGTGGCCAACGGCATTGTAATACCGCCCGGTTGTTGTATTTATTTCCGCTGCAGTTGTATTTTATTTGGGAGTGATCGCCGTTCAGTTTATTGGATTTCGGGTTGGGGTATTACAAAAATGGTATCAGAGCGTAGTTACGCTCTGGATACAAGGATACACCGAGATTAGGATATCTAAGACTTAGGTTAAGGGTTGAGAGATAGTATTGAAAGAGTTTAAGTTAGTTTTACTTAGACACTATCCAAGACCAAGATTTTGACCACAGTGCCTAATATACCTCAACATCCTGCAGATGTCAGGAAGAGGAGGACGACGTGGACAGGCTGATGAGGAGCCAAACGTCAGGCTGGCAGACATTGCCACCTTAATTGCTCAGGCATTCGCACAGGCGGGGGTTGGACAGCAGCAGCAGCTACCTCCACCACCACCACCCAGAGAGAGAGATTGGGTGAAGAGTTTGGCTGATCTGAGGCCAACTGCATTCAAGGGGCAGACTGACCCTGCTCACTTGGAGACCTACATCATGGAGATGGAGACAGCGTTCGAGACGCTTGCAGTCCCAGCTAGGGAAAAAGTAAGACTTGCTGCCTTTTATCTGAAGGATGCAGCTAGAGATTGGTGGAACATGGTGAAAGCCGACCACCTGGATGACCCAGCTTTTACTTGGGGACATTACACTGCATTACTTAGGGGCAAATACTACCCGGCCCACACCAGGATGGTGAAGACTCGGGAGTTTGACGCCTTGGAGCAGACGGGGAAGATGTCAGTGGATGAGTACTATGCGAAGTTCACTTCGCTACTCGACTATTACCCGGCATAGGATACTCGGACCAGGTGTTGGTCGACCGATTCTACGGGGGACTGAGCCCTCGACTTCAGTTTGGGATGGGACCAATCATCCCCACCAGTTTGCAGGTAAAACAGGAAGACATAAATCAGTTGGAAATCTTATTACATACTATACCCCATCATGGGAGATTTGGAGATTAATATCTTGAGATTTCAGGAATGCTACCATGCTTCCGTAGTGGAGATCACTTGTAAGAGAAGGGATGCTTTGAGCTCCCAAAAGAGGAAGGACGGACCTGGTGGCGAAGATGCCAAGCAGGGGAACTCCAACAAAGAAACAAACCCTATCAGAAAGGACAGGGGTCCTATCAAGGGAAGGGAACCAAACTACTGGGAACCCCCAGTCAGGAACCTACGGAGGCAACTCACAGAAAACCTACCCACCTAAGGGTAGGCACTCTAATCAACAGTTAAATTTGAGACTTTTGTGATTACTTCAGTACCGTTGGAATGTAATTGACCTTGATTGTATTAGGTTCTGGATCTGGCTCAAACACGGGCCAGAAGTATGTCCGCCGTTTCAACTGTAAACAGTGCGGAAAGGATCACCCCGGCGTGGACTGCCAGGGGAGAAAGTCATGTGCCGCTACTGTCAGATACTCGGGCATCGTGCCTTCGAGTGTATCCGAAACCCGGAGAGCAGGAACTACCGCCCGGGAGCAAAGCCAAACACCGGCCCTAAGAATGGAGCTAGCGATACTCGCCCTCCACCAACAACCAGGCTCAGGGGTATAAGGGCAAAGGCCCAGCATCGGGACCCGCCCTGCATGTCATGGACCGCTCAGATGAGGCTGGTCCTTCTACAACCCAGGTATTTCTAAACCATGTGAACCTGTTATTGAGCAATGGATGATGTGAATGAGTGCTTGCATGCCTTGATTGCCTAATTGAGTAGGAAAGAATTAGTAAGACTCACTAGTAAAAATTTAAACCACGTAGGAAGCTATAAGATATGCTTTCCTATCCCCTCACCGCCCTCCCTGGAAGAAAACATTATCAAAGTACAAGAACCAGGGAACGAACAATGTAAGGTTATCCAACCAGGTTTGATTACTCAAAGGATACCTAACACCGGAGACACAAATTGCAATCATCAGAAATGTCAAGAATTGGGAGCAGGACCAGGAGGGTTCTACACTCCAGAATTTCCAGGAGGATCAAAAATGAAGCTGAAAATGATGTGCTTAGGAAAGGATTGGAATCCTTACACAAAACCTACCAAGATACAAGAAATGGAGATGGAGCACAAGTAGTACCAAAAATCCCAGAAGAATTTTTACCAATTGTGGAACAAGCAGTTAATACAGCTCAACAGCTAGAAGAAGATCCAGTTCCCAATCTAAGGGCTGATCTATGTATCATCAACTTCTATGAAGAAGGAGGCCGTTTAGGACTACACCAGGACAATGATGAAACAAAAGGGTCCCTTGAACAGGGATACCAGTATTATCTTTGTCAATTGGAGATGACGCAGAGTTCCTTTATGGCGAGCAGAAGCGTGTGGACCTTGCAAAGAAAATATATTGAGTTCAGGAGATGTTTTAATAATGGGTGGAAAGTCAAGGTTGCTATACCATGGAATTAAAAGGATTAAGCTAAACACAGCACCTTCGACAGTGATAAACACCACTCACATGAGACCAGGAAGATTAAGTTTGACCTTTAGAAAGTACTAGTGTTGTAATTGCTTTTGGACTTCAGAAAGGAGATCATCTCATCAATGAAGCATTATTGTTTGTGAAAGTGAATGTCTTTAGACCCCATCATGTATCAAAGTACTTACTCAGATTCTGTTATTAGGTTGTGCTAAGGAGACGGAAGGTGCCTTAAGTATACTTACTGAGGAGGAGGCCGCAAGGGCGGCTCGATTCTCACTGGTACCTTTCCGGTTAATGGAGTGGATGCATTAGTACTGTTCGACTCCGGAGCCTCACATACTTTCGTTTCGCCTACGCTTGCGGGGAAGTTGGGGCTAGACGCAGTAGAGTTACCTGATTTTAAGGTGGCACTCCCGTCTAAGGAGAAGATCAGTTGCACTCGTCTTTATAGAGGAGCCACTATCAGTATTAAGGAGGAGGAATTTCCTATTGACCTTATTGAGTTCAGAGGTCTAGGATTCGATGTTATAGCCGGGATGGACTGGCTGGGGCGGCACAGAGGCCGCATTCTTTGTGCAGAGCGCAGACTGTTGCTTAAGAGCCCATCAGGAGTGACAGTATCTTACCGTCAGAGCCCTAGGGCACCATCGATAAAAGTTATATCTGCTATGTCCATGTACAAGCACGTCAGGAAGCAGAAGGAGGTATATCTATGTTATGTTCAGATGTAGAGCATGACCCTGATTTTGATCCAGCTATGCCAGTGGTGTCGGAATTTCCAGATATTTTTCCAAAGGAACTTCCAGGCTTACCGCCATCCAGAGAGGTAGAGTTCTCCATCGAATTACTACCAGGTACCGGTCCCATAGCTAAGGCACCGTACCGTATGGCACCAGCAGAGATGGCTGAGCTGAAAGAGCAGCTGAAAGATTTATTGGACAAGGGATACATACGACCTAGCGTATCTCCTTGGGGAGCACCAGTCCTTTTGTGAAGAAGAAGGATGGAAGCCTTCGTTTATGTATTGATTACAGAGCTTAATGCAGTATCGGTAAAATAAATATCCACTACCACGGATTGATGATTTGTTTGATCAGTTGAGAGGAGCAAAAGTGTTTTCGAAGATCGATTTGAGATCAGGCTACCATCAGATACCCATCAGGGAGCAAGACATAGAAAAGACAGCCTTCAGAACACGGTATGCCACTATGAGTTTACGGTTATGCCTTTTGGCTTGTCAAATGCACCTGCAGTCTTCATGGATTTGATGAACAGATTATTCAGAGAGCAGTTGGATAAGACCGTGGTTGTATTCATCGATGACATCCTATCTATTCAAAGTCTAAGAAGAGCATGAGAGTCACCTCCGACATGTACTTGAGATCTAAGGGAGAACCAGCTTTATGCTAAGTTCTCCAAATGTGAGTTTTGGTTAGACAGAGTTTCCTTTCTAGGACATGTATCTCAGATGCTGGGATCGCAGTGGATCCAGCAAAGATAGAAGCAGTTCGCACTTGGCCTAGGCCAAAGACGTTACGGACATCAGGAGTTTCCTTGGTTTAGCAGGATACTACAGAAGGTTTGTCAGAGACTTCTCCAAAATAGCCAAACCTATGACCAGCTTAATGAAGAAGGACGCACCTTTCACATGGACTACTGAATGTGAGACCTCATTCGAGCTTTGAAGAATGCTTGACATCAGCACCAGTTTTGACTATACCTGAAGGCACAGAGGGTTATGAAGTTTACTGTGATGCATCAGGTAGGGGATTAGGGTGTGTACTCATGCAGAATGGGAAGGTAGTCGCCTACGCTTCCCGACAGTTGAAGAAACACGAGGAAAACTATCCCACACATGACTTGGAGCTTGGAGCTATTGTTTTTGCCTTGAAGATCTGGCGCCACTACCTGTATGGTGTCCAGATGACCGTATATTCGGATCATAAGAGTTTGAAATATGTATTCACCCAGAAGGAGTTAAACATGAGACAAAGAAGATGGGTTGAATTTCTTAAGGATTATGACATTGATTTGGCAGTACAAGGAAGGGAAAGCTAATGTTGTAGCAGACGCATTGAGTCGACGAGCACTCTCTTAATGCCATTGTGGCTAGCTCGAGTCTTATGGACGACATACGCAGAGCACAGCAGAGTGATCAGCGAATGATGGAGATCAGTCAGAAGTTGACTAACGGTACATTTGAGGGTGGAAAGTATGAGTTCCAGTTACATGATGATGGACTCATCAGATTGAAGGGAAGATTGTGTATTCCCAGAGACAGCACAGATATAAAGGAGCATATTCTTCGAGAGTCCCACACTTCTACCACATCTGTCCATCCAGGAGCTTCTAAGATGTACAAAGATCTAAAGAGGTATTTCTGGTGGAGTGGTATGAAGGGCGACGTGACAGAGTATGTGATTCGATGTCTCACTTGTCAGAAAGTGAAATTCGAACATAGACGACCTGGAGGTATGGTACAGTCTATGCCAGTTCCAGAGTGGAAGTTTTATGATATCTCCATGGACTTCGTGGTGGGACTACCACCTACGAGAGGAGGCCTAAACATGATTTGGGTTGTTGTTGACCGACTGACTAAAGTTGCTAGGTTTATTCCGATGAAGGATACTTGGAAAGTGCCAAAGTTAGCAGAGCTATTTGAGAAAGAGATTATCAGACATCATGGAGTTCCAAAGACTATTGTTTCAGATCGAGATACTAGATTTCTCTCACGATACTGGCGAGCTACTCGCGAGGCACTTGGCACTGAGTTGAAGCTTAGCACAGCATTTCATCCTCAGACAGATGGTCAGTCAGAGAGGACTATTCAGACCTTAGAGGACATGCTACGAGCATGTGCCTTGGATTTCAGGGCAGCTGGATAGATAGATTACATCTCATCGAGTTTGCTTACAATAACAGCTATCACGCCTCTATACAGATGTCACCTTTTCAGGCTTTATATGGCAGACCATGCCGCACACCTTTATGCTGGGACGAGTCTAGTGAGACCGTCATCATTGGGCCTGAGTACTTGGAGCAAGTCCAGGCAGAAGTTCAGCAGATCAGAAACAATATGAAAGCAGCACAGGACAGACAGAAATCATATGCTGATGAGAGGCGACGAGACCTTGAGTTCGCAGTTGGCGACCAGGTATTTCTACGAGTTTCACCCATGAAGGGTGTATTCAGATTTGGTCAGAAGGGCAAGCTAAGCCCGAAATTTGTAGGACCCTACGCTATCATAGAGCGGGTGGGCCTAGTGGCATATCGACTTGATTTGCCAGCCGAGTTGGGCAAAGTACACAATGTTTTTCACGTGTCTCAGCTTAAGAAATACATGCCTCATCCTTCTCATGTTCTACAACCAGAGACACTCTCTTTAGAACCAACAATGCGGTATGTGGAAACACCGCAAAGAATCTTAGATAGAAGACACGAGAGACTCGAAACAAGTCTGTGAGCCTCGTGAAGGTTCTTTGGTCGAACCACGATGTGGAAGAGGCCACATGGGAACTCGAAGCTGATATGCGAGCGAAGTTTCCCTCATTATTTACCGACTAGGCACTTTAGTCTAGGGTACGGGGGCGTACCCCTTCTTTTGGGGGGTAGAGCCTTTTTCATTTTTGAGTTTAGTGTGCACTTTGTTGCACCTTTGTGCATTGCATTTGTTGCTTTTGTGCATTTCAGTTGTTGCACTTTTGTGCATTTCAGTTGTTGCACTTTTGTGCATTTCAGTTGTTGCACTTTTGTGCATTTCAGTGTTTTGTCTTGTAAGTTTTGTGCATGTTCAGTATTTCAGTGACACTTGTCTTATGTGTTCTTGTGTAACACTGTTTGAATGTACCTTGTACTTCTACTTGATTGTGTGTACTTCATTACACTACAATGGAAATATTATATGCACTACGTTGCACCATTTGAAATGAAAAGTGATTGTGTTCACTACCTTGCTTACACTGCAAGTATATGTTATGACATTCCAAGTATTTCTGTTGTACTTGATATACACTATGAACTTAGGGATATAGAGACTTGGGACTTGATCCCTAAAAATTAGATTGAGTTGTGGATACTTAGTGGAACTTGATTCCCCCACAACCTTATACTTTAAATATGAGACTTCGGCGCGAAGTCCTTTTTAAGGGGGGTAGATTGAAATACCCAAATCTAAATAATATTATTTAATCATTATTTATTGGAATAATCCAAATATAAATCATTTCACGTACGCATGCAAACCCATGCATGAAAAGTTACGTAAAAACAGTCGTTTCACCATAAACGCTAAAACGCCTTAGAAGCATATGGTCAAACATGACCTTGTATGACCCTCTAATATTCAACTAAATGTCATACAATTTATATGAATATACAAATATATTCCCTAAGCTATATTTAGTCAAATACGCAAAATGCTCGGGAGTGCTCACACCCGCTCCTTAAAGCACGAAAAGTCCGGAGGAGTGCCGAGGTGGCACGAACTCCTATAAAATTAATTCCTAGAGTTCCTAACATCATTATTTATCATTCTAAAGAGAACCCACGAAGTGGTTTCTCAAAATTCAGCAAAAACCAAAGGAGGATTTCTTAGCGCTCCTTTTTGGCCCGGGAGTGTCCCGATGGCCCGTAAATTATGTCACGGGTTGATATAACCCCATATAACTCAATGTAACATCTTAGTATATGTTTATTTACTATAATAAGTGTTACAAACACTTGGAACTCATAAGAACAATTGGTTTCCCAAAATTTCCTTAGAGCACAAAAACACACATTCGGGTGTCACGAAAATGCGTTTACGCAATTACCTGTAGTTTTGACATGCCACGAATTGGTAATCTTAAATAGGGTTAAAAATGACCTTCTAAATCAGTTGGTGTGACTAGTCAACAAGGCTCTCTATAGGGGCCGATTTAAGGGCAAAAAAGTATAAAATTTGCTTTAAAAATTTATAAAAGGCTTAAAACATGATGACTCATCATCCATGTGTTATATTACTTAATGTCAAAGTATGTAGGTCTTAATGGACCAGATAGCTGTCGAAATAATGCTTAGGAATAAGGCCATGTGAGCTAGATACAAACAAAATGCTTAAAAGCAAAAAGTAGATCTAGATTCTTCTTTTGCTTTCTTAATAACTAAGTGACCTTCCAAGCTTCTTCCTTGGCTCTTCATGGCCGGTTTTTGAACCCCATTCAGACCTCCATTTCGTGACTCCACATGAAGAAGAAGACAAGCCAAGTAGCATTGAAAAATCAAAGGAATATACTCACCTTTTCTTACCTTGTCTTCTAGCCAAAATAATTGTCCTTCCAACTCTTGCTTAGTCACACCACATGGCCGGTTTTCATGCTGGAAAGGAGGCATTTATTGAGCCAATAATCAAGATAATAAACTAAGGAAAAAGAATTGTCAATTGACATTAAAAATTTGACAAAACAAAATCAATTTCCAAATGCTTCTTTCATTACGTGAGTGAGCTTCATTTCCCTCCTTGCACAATTCTTGCACGGTTTGGTAAGCTCTCTCCTCTCTCTTCTAGCTTCATCTTCTTCCTTTGAAGCTCTTAAGTCCATTAATGGAGTTTTAACTTCTATCTTCATTTAAGGTAAATTCCTTGCATTTCTTGGCAAGTCTTGAAGCAAAACTCTTCCTAGCATAACAAGGTGTGTTCGGCTTCACTTAGTTCTCCAAGGAGATTGTCCAAACCAACATTAAACCAAGGAGCATCTCAAGGTTATCTTAAGGTAGTTTAATGCTTGAAAATCCTTAAAGCACATTTTTATGTGTAACCAAGTTCTACTTCTTCTAAGGTTCTTTCCTTCTTCATTTTCATGAAGGAAACCTTGTTCTTCATCTACCTTAGGAGTGCCGAATTCATAAGGAGAAAAGTCTAAGGTAAACTCTTGTAAAAATACTTACAAATCTACTTAAGATCTTTATTCAAGATCTAACTCCTAAAACTCCTTCACCACTTGCATATACCGAAGTGGAGCATCTATATTACCTTGGAGAAAACTTGGAGATTCAAGAAGAGTTCAAGCACTTAACCACCTTTGTTAAGAAGTAAGTTTACTAAGTAATCCTTATGATATAAGTTTTGTTAAGCTTCTAAAAATTATACAAAAATTAAGTACACCTCCTAGGTTTATTAAAACCGAAACCATATGGTATTATATGCCAAAAATACAACCTATAACTTATATAGAAAATATTTACCTTAAGACACATTTTTGTGTCACAAAATTTAGTTATGTTACATATTAATTCAAGCCGAATTACCAAGGGCAAAAATGCTTATTTTTGAGCTAAGAATTTATATAAGACATTACAATAATTTTTACATGAGTTATATAACTCCTATGAATTTATGTATAATTATTATGACATATAAATCCACTTTTATATACTATATGGTCACCAAATAAATATGGCCGAATGCTTTAATTGATAAATAGGTATTAATGACCTACTTAGGTATATAAACTTATATCACAAAGTTTGGTGAGCTAAAAATATTTCATTAGTGCTTAAATGGCTAATTAATTAAGTTAAGTGGCTTAAATGTAATTTTACAAAATTTAGTGGGTTTATTATAAAAACCGAGAGTTAAGTGGCTGTTTGGTATTATTATAATATTATAAGGTTAGGAATTAAGTTTATGAATTTTAGATAAATTAAACAAGTGTTAAGATAACATTTTATAAAGTTTGGGCTATTATGTAATTTATAAAAGTTGTTATGAAAGTTTAGAACTTATTAATGGGCGAATTCATAATTAAGAGATTTATTAGGCTCACTTTCGAAATTTTGAAGAATTAAATATTTAGACTTTAGTTTATAAGTCATTAAGAAGTTATTATAAAGTTTGGGGTGAATGAAAATGTAATTAATGGAGAGTTCAAGACCTAAGCCGAATTATTTGGGGTTAGTTGGTAATTTAAGAAGTTATATATATTCGGCATTTATGGAGAATTAAAATTAAAACTATAAGTTTATAAGGCATTATGCAAAGTTTATAAGGTTTTGTGGTTAAATTGTAATTATGGGGAATAAAATATCATTGCCGAGAATTTAAGGGGCTAAGTTGTTATTTTTGAAAGTTATAGTACTTAAAAGCTATATACCAAAATATTAGTGTGACTATGTAATTTAGCTAAATAAGAAGTTAAAACTCTATAATATAATGAGATTAGAATTTAAATATAAAGTTTATGAATTAATGTGGTTGATTTATAAATAACCGAAATATAAGGGTAATAATTTAGATTTAAATAAATATAGGTCCTATATGGATATTTGAGGAATTAGAAGAAAGAATTTTAATTAAAGGAATTATGGAATTAGAACTATGGCTTATGCAGTTATAAGGAAGTTAAAAAGAAACAATAAGTATTGTTTATGACTAAAAGGAGAATAAGGAGATTATAAGAATATTATGTCATTGTAAGACATTTAAATATAGTTAAGAAAATTATAAGTTGTTATGTCACTTAGACAATTAAAATAAACAACAAATATAGTACATGAATATATGAATACATATATGTACATTAAAGGATTTATTAAATCAAAAAGGAATAAAAATAAGTTATACATTAAATCATGAGGTAATTAAAAGAAATAAACCTCAAATGAAATAACAAATAAGAGATTTGTTGAAAGATCCAATAGGATCATTATATAAGGGTTAATTAACCCTCTCAGTTAATCCTATTCTAGGACTTTGTTTGACCAGACGTTGACCGGGAAATTACAAGTACAGTCTACGGTGAACGGTATGGGATTCTTGCAACCTGTTTTCTAACGGATTACACCGGCTTGTGTGCTATCTGTTGTTTGAAATAACGACCAAGATAATTAATGTAAACTGTTGTTTTACTCTTGCACACTGTGGTATTATTTTATGTGCGTGAATGTTGCTGACTACATCGTGTATGTCCCACTCATACAAACACTACTATACCAGTGGATTAAATACCAGCGTTTCAGTATACCGAGGACTTGTACTCAAGTCTCTCACTAACTTCAGTTTATAACAAACGTCATTATCCTAAACGTGATAATTGACAATACACATTGTGTTCTTGTTTAACGTCTTTATATGACACTTAACAACTCTATACTACGAGAATGAGGAGCCCAGTTGGATCTGGCCATGCATGCTACAGGAGTTGTACCTGTCTCAGGTCGTCTCCTATCTACGTCGCGACGGAACATTCAGTTGGGAGGAAGACTTTATTCCTTCCGGGATTCAAATGCCCTTCAGTTCGAGGAAGACTTTATTCCTCTAGTGGGTTCTTATTTCCCACGTCATTCAGTTCAGGGTTTAACTACGTTATCTCCTGGGGTTTTTATACCCAACCTTTCTTTATAACGAGGTCACTATACCTCCACTACTTCAGATATTCAGTTATAACGGTCAGTCCCATTGTGTGGACCGACTATCAGTAAAGAATTTCAGTTCAGCTAACTCGACCTTCTGTGTCTTGTTCTATGTGACATTATTGTCCTTGTATGGATACTTGTTATTATCAGACTATGCTTGTTTACAGCTTATTAAAATGAACTGTGTTCGACAAAGTAGTTGGTGTGGCCCGGTAGACGATGGGCTGCACGTTTTCCATACCAGCATTGTTTGTTGAGCCCCTTTGGGGGCACCCCCATTTTTCAGGTACCTGAAGTTTAAGAAGATCACCACACTGAGTGTAGGTGGGGTAGACCAAGCTTTGGGAGTCTACTATTAGTTAATTATTTTATTTCAGTATTTTACCTTGAGTTTGATTCCTAGTATCTCGGGTTGTATCTGTATTCCAGACCGTGACATTTGAGGATTGTATTTGGACTTAGCCTTGTTGGTCATAAGGGTGGCCAACGGCATTGTAATACCGCCCGGTTGTTGTATTTATTTCCGCTGCAGTTGTATTTTATTTGGGAGTGATCGCCGTTCAGTTTATTGGATTTCGGGTTGGGGTATTACAGAAAGGGAGTGAGAGCTGCTGAGCTGGTGGATGTGGTGAGGCCAGGAGGTATTCTAGGAGCACACAATCCTCGTCAGAAGCATCATTTCCGGCATGAGGCCGGATCTGATGACTGAGGATCTCTGTCAGGGTCCTCTGTGGAAGGGAGGGGAGGATAGCATAGGGGAGCACAGTCTTATTTTCCTCACCCCGTCGGCGAGTAGTACTCCCGACCTCTTGTAACCACCTAGACTTACTCTGCCTAAGCGACTTCTCCGAAAAATCTAAATGGGTATCATGGTTGTCCGGGAGGAGTAAAAGAACAGCAAAAGTCTCAGGGGTTACCTCCACGTGGAACTGGCGTACGTATGATGTGATGCTGTGTGTCGTATCTGATGCCACAGCATTGGCGTAGAACTCCCGTACCAGCTCTGGAGAGAAGACACCCACACCCATGCGCAAGATGCTACGGGCGCCAATCCCCTCAAATATATCTGTAAGCCCGGCGGTAGCTGATGCCTCGTCGCTGATGTGTCTCTCAATGACGAAGGACCCGCCCTGATCATACCAAGTCCGGGTGGCAGCAGAGTGGAAACCATCAGGTCGGAGTGGGGTCTGGGCTGGCTCTGACTGGTCGTCAGGGCGTGGGTTCCTCGAAGAAGAACCCGTGCGTGTAGCACCTCCTCTAGTGCGAGCCATCTAAACGATAAACAAAAAGCAGTAAGAAATATAAACAGCAAGAAAAGAGAAGCAACAGACACACCAAAACCCGAAACCAATCGAGCATAAAGTTCTATTTGAACACATTATTGCACATAGTTAATCTATGAGAACCAAGGCATTAAAACATCCAAACATAGCAAACAATTTTATTAAACAACAGTGAAATACCCCTAAATTAATTTAAATTAATTTAGGGGATTTCTTTTATTAAACCTTTAATAATACTATTAAGTATTAAATTATTATATGGAATTATGAATATTAAATTATTATATGGAATTATGAATATTAAATTAATATAAGGGGTTGTGAAATTTATTTAGGGGTTTTCTCCTAATTATTATATATTATTGTATAGTATTATGAATTTAATAATAAGATTTATAAGTCAATAAATCTTGGGGAAATTTCTAAACACTCCAAATATATATAAAGATTTTAGGAAGTGTTGGAACATTGTTTTGAAACATAAAAGTCAATATAAAATTCTAGAAACCTTAAAGCTTATTAAGCCTTGCTAGAGTTGACTTTTTGAGAATGGTCAAACCAGGCCATGAAACCTATACCAATAAATAGGTTATGAAAAACCATGAAGATCGATAAAAAGAACGTCAAAAACGGATCATCCTAGCCAAAGTTATGCTAGATTGAAGTTTTGAATCAAAATTTTAAGAAGTGCCACGTGTCACTCTGTAATGGGTCGCCCACACTTAGCCGATTTCCTTCCCTGATTTTCGTAACCGATTTCACTTCCTAGCCCTAACTTTAGACGGCTATAACTTTCACATCTCTCAATATTTTTCCATGCCGTCTTCACCACTCTCTTCTCCTACAATTACTCTTTCCAACCATTACTCATACAAACCCTAGATCCTTCTGAGTCAACCGGAAAATCGAGCCAAAGTAGCCACCTTGCTAGGCTGTTTCCAGAATTCCGGAATTTCCTTCGTTTTCAGGTAACTTGCGTCGATCATAACTTCTTCGTTAATCAACCCAAAATTCGATTTCTTTAGCTCGTTGTAAAGATCTCTAATCCCTCTACAATTTTCGTGTTTATGCCCAAGTCTGAATCGCAACCAGTTGGGAGATATAGAGGTCTAAAGTTTCGGTTTCAACAGCACATAAAATAACACCGAAACAGGAAGGTAAACTCGTGTTTTGTAACCTCAAAATCTTTTTGTATGGTGCGAGTTAGGATTAGTTCTAGTTATCAATGTGTAGAGCTAAGTTTCATCTTTCTATTGAGCCAATTAACAAAGCCTAAATCGATCTGTACAATAACTTATAGATCCTCGAAGTTGGCTTCACGAACTGATCGGAAGTTCGAGTTTTTCCAGAACCCGTTCTCGAATTCTCCTCCGATATTGCAATTCCGGTGAGTGTTTCCTCAAATTCTTCTGTTGTAGCTAATCTATACTTCATTGTCGACCTAACCCATGTCTCAATTTCATCAATTACGTGTTAGATTAGGAGAATTGGTACGATTTGTATTCGAAATCGACTCGGTACTGAAATAAAAACCTAACTCTCGAATCAGTTTCGAAACTTGGTGTATACTGTATTAAAATTGGGGAAATCGGTACCAATAGAACCGAAATTTGATTACGAATCCATAGAAACAAAAATCACTCAATTTCGTTCTGTGGATTAGGAGAAATTAACGATTTAGTACTCGGGGGTAAAAGTGAGCTCGCTGATGAACTCGACGTACAGGAGCCGTCCGATCTCGATTTAAGAGATTGGACGGCCGAGATTAAAACATTCCAGAATTTTGTTTAAAAGGGTTTTAATAAATTCCAGTAAATGGTCTTAACTTGTTGGGTTAATTTAAATATCTTCCCGAATGTATTTTGACTTGAAATTTTAACCATAGATTCCTTATTTTATGTAGTTTGTTTTGATGTAAATTATTATGGTTTTGGAGTTTTTAAACATAAGTTATGATTTTTACAAGTTACGGGTTTTCTGGAATTATTTGGCTAAGTTAAAAAGATATTTTTATGAGATAAAAATTTTATAATATGTCTAAAATGTTATAGTTACTGTATATTAAATTTGGGAATTTTTGAGCACTGGTAAAAGGTTTTAAAAATTGTGTTTATGAGTTTTTCATAAGAATAACCTATAATATAAGGTTTTTAATAGTGTAGTTGATTAATGAACTTTATAGGTTGGGGAAAATATAATAAGACTAATTAACATTTAATACAGTATGTTTATAAATATTTTGGGTATTAACTTTAAGTGGGGTAAAAATTGTTACATATATTATATATATATTTATATGAGAGAAATAAAATAGAAACTTATATTAAATCAAGGAATTTAACTAAACTACATTTTATTTATTATATAATATGGAAGCTAATATGTTTAACTAAAAACTAAGGGAAATACTTTATTTTATAAACCATAAATCAGTTGTGGATATGTCTAAAAGATATTAAATATAATTAAATATAATAGAATTTCTTAAAGAATGTTCTGGATAAATCTTAATATATGTAGATATATATATTTATATATATATATAAATACAATAAAAATAGATAAAGGAAATAACATTCCTTGTGATAAATATAATAGGAAGGATATATATATATATACGATAAATTAATAAATAAAAGGAATAAAATACCTTATAGAAAATGTAATATGAAGGAATTAATGAGTTACACTAAACCTCTACATAATACTAATAATAGAATACGATATGAGGTGGTATTATTTTATGGTTATGAACTGAGTTTTTAGTTACCTTTGAATTTCTAGGATTTATATTAACGGTATTAAAATACATGTATGTATTTAGTCAGTGACCACAATGTAAATCTATAATTGGGTCAAGAAATAATAAGTTGAAATTTAGGAATATTTGTAATTAGTTTACATAAAGTGTTACACAAATAGATCTTATTATTTAATTGATAATAAAATGAATGAAATACTTTTACATTTAAATGTTCTTATTATATAAACAATAATAAAGTAAATGAGTTACTTTTACATCTAAATGTGAAGAGGATAAATAAGTCTAGATTTAATCATTTCTTGATATTTATAGTATTGAGTAATAACTTAATATCTTGTGATAAAATCGTTAAAAGGATTATGATATAAAACTAAATTAAACTATGATTGGGGAATTGATCTAAATAATAATCCTTACGTTCTTAGAATTTGATAAGCCATATAAAATACATTTAATACCGATGTTCAGGATGTGAGTTTATAATTAAGTAATGTATTTAGTAGTTAGAATTTATAAGAAGGTTTATAAATAGAAATTAGATACTTAAAGTCTTTAAACCTTTAATTAGATGAAACTGGGTTACGTAAGAGATTATATTGATTTACCTTTTTGACACTGGAAATATTAATGTGTCATTTGAATATAAGGTATGGGGATTTTCAGAACAGATTATCTTATTACATAATTAACAATTTCACTTATGAATCAGAATTTAGTTCTTAGATAGATTTTACCTTATGTCGAGATATGATGTTTATCCTAAAATACAATAAAGGAAATTAATTTATTAAGTTATCCCTTTGAAACCTCTGGTCTTGTAAGTAATATAAAATGTATTTAAGACATAAGTTTATTAAAATTTAGTACAAAAGGATTATACATACTCTATGGAGAGAATGTGTGTAAAAATTAAATACTTGGGAAATTAAAATGTAAGTAAGGGTACATAAAAAGGGTTATCTTAAAACACCTTATTATATAGGTAATAATTAAGCGAATAATATACTTTGTGGATACTAAGTAAAAGAGTTGGAAGGGTTTGAGTTAATTAAAATATAGTTGTTTCAGGATGAAGAGTAATTGAACATCTTAAGACAAGATAATTAAATGGTTATAATATTAAGTCATTCTAAAGTAAAGATAAGATAATTGAGTTTAGTAGCTCAAATAAGTTATACTAAAATGCGTCTACAACACTACGATTTCAATATACAAGATGTAGGTCTTAATTAAGTTAAGGGAAAGACTTAATCATAATGGGTTGTCTAGTAGAAATTGTTTAAATATATAATCTTTATATTGTGAGATAATAGTATAGTATTCTAAGATAAACCCATCATTGGTCATAACACAATGTTTATTCTAAATTAAGAATAAAGGTATTGAGCTTAAGATTATTATTGAAATTCTTAGATTTAATTATATACTAAAAACACATTTATGTTATAAAGGTCTCAAAAGTCTTGAATGTGAGGATTGTGGTTAAATATGAATTAAGTGGATAGGAGTGGACAGTTAGCATGTGTTAATAAAATACATTCCTTGATCCTACAACCTTGGGCTATACAACCTTCTAAAATAAGTCAAAGGTTATACATAACATTTAAGCGAGGGCTTATAAGATAATTGAGATTTTGAGATAAGAGAGAAGAATTCATTTAAGTTTTGCTTAGGGTACGGGTTATTGATAGTAAGTTATCTTTAATATTCTTCAGAGTACTGTTGATTGTTTGCGCAAGTAGATTAGAACTGCTACAACGTTACCCAGGTACGATTTCTCGTACTCAGCTTGATGTGTTTTGGACTTTATGGAATGTTTTGTACGATTTCTCGTACTCAGCTTGTTGTGTTTTGGACTTTATGGAATGTTTTGTACGATTTCTCGTACTCCGATATTTTTGCTGATTGACGTGTGGAATGTTTTGGAAAACGCTAACTGACTTTAAGAGGAACTTCTAAAAAGGAAATGGTTGTGTGACTGACTCAGCTTGTGTGACTAACTGAGCCTTGAGTATGAAACTTACATGGGTATTGGGTCCTTCTATTTGGTGTCCCCTTAGACATTGACTGCTTAGGGTTTACGCTTCTGCACTCTGTAGGACTGAGTGTTTTGGTATTGCTCTGGGTAGTTGGTGATCTAATGGGGATTTGGAAAAGGTCAATCTTGGAAATCTTTCTTTCGACGTGCGCGCGTCTTTAATGGTAACAGCAGGGGGCTGTATATCCCTCGCCCATAGGGGCATTGATATTTGACAGTGAGGGGCTGTATATCCCCTGTCCCAAAAAGGGACGTGATAGACAGTGAGGGGCTGTATATCCCCTGTCCTTAGTGGACGTGATAGACAGTGAGGGGCTGTATATCCCCTGTCCTTAGTGGACGTGATAAACAGTGAGGGGCTGTATATCCCCTGTCCTTAGTGGACGTGATAAACAGTGAGGGGCTGTATATCCCCTGTCCTTAGTGGACGTGATTAGCGGTGGGGGCCATCTCTCCCAATTGAACTTATTCCACTCTTGGGTATATTTTGTCTATGGGAATCATCTTCTGAAATGGTGGGGACATAAACTGTCTACCACGGGTTATGGATATTGATGTCACTCCTAGTCCTCTGTGACTACTTAAGTCTTTCTCTTCTTAACCAGAATTGGTTCTAACATCAACAATGGATGCTTACTAACTATGTGGTGTGTCTACTTAAGTGGATGACTTGGTTTGGAAGTTCTCTGTCTCTATCATTGTCTTATTTTCTTTTCTCTTTAACTTGATTGTTTTGAAGTGCTTTATCTCTGTTTTACTTTTAAGAGTTTGTTTTCATGTTACTGTTTATTTTGAAGAGTTATGTTTTATAAGTTTGTTTTTGGAGAATTGTACCAGTTCCATTCCAGGGAACTGACTCACCCCTCCCGGGGTGGGCTGCTTGGTTTCATCTTGCAGGTACAAATTGATTTACAGGTGGCCACGAAGAGCATGAGTGATTGGGATGGGATTAGGTTTATGGAGAGCGAAGGTGTTTTATTATTGTTATGTTTATGTTAAGTTTTCTCGAAGTTAAGACCGTAACTTAGTTAATTGTAATGGTTGTACTTGGTGAGGTTGGTACCGGGTGTTTGGAGCTCGATGGTCTGTAGCACCTTTAGTTTATTTTCCGCTGTTGTTTTATTATCATAGGGGTGTTACAAACAGAACATTAACCGAGAAATTAATTTCAGAAAAATTGAAAAAAAAATTAACATGTCCGGATCCACGTCCGGGTCAACTTAGCCGGACGCAGATCCAGACGCAGTATAGAATCCCTAAAATTGCGCCGCGAACACACACATTCGAATTTCACAAAAATTTAGCCTAAAATCGCACAAATTTCGCATAATACCCCATTGTTTTCGCATCTCAACACAAATCGACATCAAAAACACAAAATACTACCTAATCTACTCGAATTTGACAGAATTTAAATTGAAATCGCTCAAAATTTGAAAAACCTGTTCGATTAGGGTTATGGTTCGAATTTGGGGAAGAAGAGATGGAGGCGAGGGTGGTGGTGTTGCGTCTGGGCGGCGCTTGCGTCGGAACTGGTGGTCGGGCGGTAGGGAAGGTGGTGGTGTGGTTGGGTGGTGATAATGGAGGAAGGGGAATGGAGGTATGGTGGTGTCTGGTTTCGAATGCTTCGTGGGAAGAAGAAAGAAACAGAGAAGAATAGAAAGAAAATTAAAACCGGCGCGCGAGTTTAGTGGTGTCCGGAATTCCATCCGGATCCGCACGGGTTAGGGTTTGGGGGTGTCCGGTTTTGCGTCCGGCTGGGTTTAGCCGGACGCGTTAAAATACTCCTTTTTTATATATTAAATTAAATTAACAACCATTAACCTAAAACACCTCATTTATATAAAAAAAATTGAAACATTACCACCAATAATCAAACAAAAATAAAACAAACACAAGAAATGCAGAAGTTAAATAGCAATAGTGTTAAAGGACTCCCTGATCCGTGGTGAACACTGCCATGATATTTCCTCAAACTTGAGTTCAGTTTAGCATTAGAATGAAGTACCTGAAAGATTAAATCTGCAAAACCAGAAGAACTCAAGGGAAAACCAGGCAGAGTTATTTATTGAAATCGGGGAGTCGGGGCTCATGCTAAAAATTCTCAATAGATTAAAAGAAAATTATATCAAGTAATAGGAAAGTGTAAAAAGAAGGTGGATAGAAGATTTTATACTGGTGGGTTGCCTCCCACCAAGCTGCCCGTCTTTTCGGTCTTTGGCTAGACCATGCTTTTGTTCTCAAGAGATTCCAGAAGATTGAGCCGTCTTTAAAACCTGGTGACACGAACTCCGAGAAGCTTCCAAAACATTTTTAGAAGACCTACCAGCATAAAACAGTAGCTGCTCGCCTTCTGCATTCAAAGTGATCATACCATGAGCAACTTCGATTCGAGCGTCGGCTGTTGCTAGGAAGGGTCTTCCAAAGATAATAGGGACCGTTGGATCTGCAGCCATGTCGAGTACGACAAAGTCGCAGGGGAAATACAGATGCTCCACCTTAACCATCACATCCTTTGCAATTCCACAAGGGTAAACCATTGAGCGATCTGCTAGCTGAAGCGTCAATCGTGTAGGCTGTAAGTCTCCAATTCCAAGCTTTTCAAATAAAGCGTATGGCATGAGACTAATCGACGCTCCTAAATCAGCAAGACAGTGGTTGAAGTCAATGTCTCCTACTCTACATGGAATTGTGAAGCTTCTAGGATCTTTGCATTTTTCTGGTAAACGCTTCTGTATGATCGCTGAACAAGTCTCTGTGAGCTGAATAGTTCCTGTCTCAACTAACTTTGCCTTATTAGATAAATACTTCCTTAAATACTTGGTATAGTTAGGCACCTTCGCAACTAAATCCTCAAAAGGGATATCAACAGACAGTTGACGAAGTAAAGTGAGAAACTTATCAAACTCACTATCCTCCTTGGAACGCTTGGTTCTGTTTGGAAATGGAACTGGAGGAGCAGCCTCAACTGTAGGTGGTGTAGGTGAAGGAGATTTGGTAACTTCATAATTCCGCTCATTCTCTAGCACCGGTTGCTCTATGCTCACCACCTAAGGCTCGGTAGCTTTACCTTTACTACTCCTAGTAGTTACCTTCTTTGCTGTTTCCTTTTCCTGCAGAGGACATTTGTTAGCCAAGATATCATCCACCAGTGTAGCATAATTTGGCATTAACTTAAGCATATCAAAAAAAGGAATATCTTTAGTTGATTTCTTAAAAAATTTAAGAAATTTTCCAAACTGTTCATCAAGATCCCTTTTCTTTAACCTGTCAGGAAAAGGAATAGGTTCTTCAAATTTGCGATTGGAAACAGAAGAGTAAGAAGGTTGAGTTTCAGGAGACTCCTTCTCCTTAGGTTTTTCAAAAACTTCAATGGAGTCCTTAACCTCTTGTTGTACAGGTAAAACTACAGCGACAAGTGGAGTATCTTCTTCCATAACAAAAACAGCTTTAGCATACTCTCTTGGATGCTCTGACTGACTAGGCAGAGAACCCAAAGGACGCTGAGCCAACTGTTGTGATATCTGAGACAGCTGAGTCTCGATGTTTCTATTGAATGTCCTCTAGTCACTATTGAAGGTTCTCTACTCCTAATTGAAGGCTTCCAGCTCATTGAACTTCTTCGTGCTAACCGAGATGAAATCATTCATTCTGGCCAGTACTTCTTCCATGTTCGAGGATGTTCCTGCACCAGAACTCTGTGTCTGCTGGTTCTGGATTGGTTTCTGGTATGTTTGATTATACTGCTGTGGCGGTCTCTGATTGAAGTTGTTGCTACTACCAGCTTGATAATGATTTTGTTGCTAAGAGTGGTAATCAGGGTTGCCTTGATTCCCGAAATAATTACCCGGTCTGTTACCAACATAGTTTGCCGCTTCTTCTTGCGGTGGAACACACTGGCACATGTTAGAGCCTCTACCACAATATTCACAAGGTGGATAAACCTCAGGAGCAGCTGCTGCATTTGACTGCGGGTTTATCACTGCACACATACGCTCAAACTGCTTCAACATTGCTTCTATCTTGGCAGCCAGAAAAGTATTTGAATCCACTTCATAAACTCCAGCAGTTTTCTTTGGTGTTGCTTCTCCGGTTCTCGCACCTCCCCACTGATTGGATGCATTGGTAATGGTCTCCAACAATTCCTTGATTCTAGCTATTGGTAACTCCATGACGCTTCCTCCTGCACAAGTATATACCAACAAACGGCTTGAATGATCCAAATCTTTGTAAAAGGACCGCAAAATTACCTCCTCTCCTAAGCCATGGTGGGGTACTCTGCGCACAATCCCTTTGAAACGCTCCCAAGCCTCAGATAATGTCTCACCGGTGAACTGCTTAAAGTTGGTAATCACTCCTCTCATAGTCAGCATTCGAGAAGGAGGGAAATACTTCGCCAAGAATACATTTGCTAACTCCGTCCAGGTAGTGATACTGTTGGGCGTTAATGAGTTTAACCATTCTGCAACTCTATCCCTCAGGGAAAATGGGAAGAGAGTCAATCTAGCAACCTCTTGTGAAGCTGGTGTAGAACATGCTCCTACCAATCTCAGGAAAGTGGTGAGATGGACATTGGGATCTTCGGTGACTGATCCGCTGAACTGAGGTGCATTCATGACCATAGTAACATAGTGCGTCTTGAACTGCCACTGCACTCCTGCTGGTAACGCAGGAATTACTATTGGTGAAATAAGCCCTTCGACGCTTGGGCGGGTATAATCCCTCATGTGCCTCTCCGGAATCGAATTCTCCATATTAGTTCCTGAGGGGTTGTTTAGAATCTCTTCTTCAACTAGTAACTCAGAAACAATCTCCTCTGCTGGTGAATCTTTTAGAGGCACCTCCTGCTCAATTGGAGGATCCAGCACTAACCTTTTTCGAATCCTTCTTGTTACTCTGTCTATTTCTGGTTCAATTTCGAATTCAGGGTTTCCTTCAGAATGAGTTTTAACCATAAACCAAAATCAGATAACTGACAGTAATGTAGTTGTAAAAGTAAACTCAATCGGATATAACCAAAATAAACTAGAACCAAAAATAAGAAACAAATTGCACAAAGCAAAGAAGGTGAACAAAACAAAATAAAATAAAACAAAACAAAAATAAACTAAACTAAAAAGTAAAAACAAAACAAAATTAAATGAGATAATACCAATATAAAAATTAAACTAAGCAACCATGCCTCCCCGAAAACGGCGCCAAAAACTTGTTGGGGTAAAACCTAACGGTAAATTGTTGTTGGGGGTTTAACCTAACGGCAAGTGTACCGGTCGATTATAGCAAGTTTAAATCTCGGAGTATTCCCTGAGTATCGAATCCAAGGAGGCAGTGGCTAGTTTAATTTCTACTTACACACAAAACAAGAACGATAAAAATAACAGGAAATTGAGGGTTTTTGTATGTGATGGTGAATGTTGTAAAAGAGTTCAATAAGCAGTAAATAACAGGTAAATAATTGTTTTGATTCTGTTTGATAAAGGAAATTCCGGTTTACTACTTCTCTCTAGATTTGTAATTTCTTCCCCTAAGTGATTTCTACAGTATTCTGAATAAAACCCTAGAATAAGGATAACTCGTATTCGGTCTCCCGTTCCACGAATTCTAATTAGCAAAGACCGAATCCTAACTCTCGTTATGAATCCACTGTTTACTAATTGCTTAAAGTGTAGTCTAGATTAATGGTCAGCTAGTGTTTAGAGGAATTACCATCTCTATACTAACTGGTTCTTTCCCTGTAGTCAATTGATAGCCGTAGTTCTCACTTATAAGCTAACAAACTAATAAACTTATTTAATTGATCAGATTAACAAGTCTAGGAATTCATAAGGGAAAAGAACTTTATTCTATTGTACTGCAGAAAATCACAAAGGTTTAGAAATAATTATTCTAGAGATACATAGTAAACCGAAATTAAAAACGACTACTCAGCCATAGACAAAATAACAATGCTCAATATAAACAGCATAAGGATAGAGGGATTTAGCAGAAAAAATGATTTTAGAAGCCGTCGAGACGATTCTGAAAATTCCACTCTTGTCGGCTGTCTTGGGTCGGACGTAGATCCAGACGCCTTATTCTGGTTGTGTCCGGATCCGGACGTCAAATCCGGACGCGGCTAAACGGAGCACCGTGAGCAGGATTCTGTCTGTGAGTGAGGGAGAAGAGTTACGGAGGAAATTTATGAATGGAGATGAAGGGATTATCGTGGATGAACAGATGATATGTAGAGAGGAGGAGAGTGTTTTGCTTAGACTCTGAGAGTCTGGGATGATTTGAAATGAAACAGGAGCTGGGTTTATATAGGTTTAGAAATGAAACAAAGGTTGGTGATAGTTAGGTACGAGCATGGACATACGCTTAATATATTGAGTATGGGTTTAACTTGCTTTCGGCTGATAATTGCGCCGAAAGCCCGATTATCAGCGCGATTGCGTTTTTATTTTTCATCTCTGTGTGACGTTCGGATCTGTGTCCGCATCCAGACGTGACACAGAAATTCTAGATCTAAAACTCGGAATATGTCCAGATCTGTGTCCAGATCCAGACAAGACAGAGAACTCTCGGATCTGGATTTTAGGTCACGTCCGGCTTGCGTCCGGATCCGGACATGTGATGTCCGGATTTGTGTCCGGCTATCTTGACCCGGACGTGACCAATCTTCGCCTCTTTTTCCGGATTTATTCCCCGTTTGTTGCGTTGCAATCTTTATGATATAAAATCTTTATTTATCCGGGTTTTTCCTATATTTAGCATATAAAATGCATCAGTTCATATCAAACATCAATCTTAGGAAAAACACAGAATAAGTGGGAAACATTGCTTAAATTGTAGCAGATTATAAGGTAATTAAGCCCTTAAAAGCCTATATGTTTCACACTTATCAGTAAGTATGAATTCAAGCTTCATGAAGATGGTCTGATCCGACTGAATGCCAGATTATGCGTCCCCTGAAGCAATGCTGAGCTGAGGGATCGCATTCTGCAAGAGTCACACTGTTCCACATTGCATGTCCATCCAGGAGCCTCTAAAATGTACAAAGACATGAAGAGATACTTCTGGTGGTCAGGAATGAAATCTGATATGACCGAATTTGTCTTGAGGTGCCTCACATGCTAGAAGGTGGAATTCGAGCACCATATACCAGGCGGAATGGTACAGTCTATGCCTATTCCAGAGTGGAAATTCCATGACGTCTCCATGGATTTTGTTGTTGGACTCCCACCTGCTAGGGGAAGACTCAACATGATTTGGGTCATCGTTGATCGCCTCACCAAGGTTGCCCGATTCATACCGATGAGGGACACCTGGAAGGTGTCGAAGCTCGTTGCGCTATTTGACCGGGAGATTATCCGACACCACGGAGTCCCGAAGACCATTGTATCTGACCGTGACACCAGATTTCTTTCGAGATACTGGAGAGCTACACGGGAAGCGTTGGGCACCGAGTTGAAGCTTAGTACCGCCTTACATCCACAGACCGACGGTCAGACAGAAAGAACCATCCAGACACTTGAGGACATGCTTAGAGCATGCACCTTAGATTTCCAGGGGAGCTGGATTGATAAGCTACATCTCATCGAGTTTTATTATAATAATAGCTATCATGCTTCGATTAAGATGTCGCATTTCCAAGCTTTATACGGTAGACCTTGTCGTACCCCATTGTGTTGGGATGAGTCAAGCGAAGCGGTCATCATAGGACCGGAATATCTAGAGCAAGTGCAAGCTGAAGTTCAGCAGATTTGAGCGAATATGAAGGCAGCCCAGGATAGGCAGAAATCTTATGCTGATGTGAGACGACGCGACCTTGAGTTCGCCGTGGGCGACCGAGCGTTCCTGCGTGTTTCGCCTATGAAGGGTGTCTTTCGATTTGGCTAGAAGGGCAAGCTGAGCCCGAAGTTGTAGGGCCGTATGAGATTACTGAGAGAGTTGGATCCGTGGCATATAGGTTAGCTTTACCTGAGGAGTTGGGACGTGTTCACGATGTGTTTCACGTTTCTCAACTCAAGAAATACATATCTGATCCTTCTCATGTGTTAGAGCTCGAACACTTATCCCTAGAGCCGACGATGAGATACGTTGAGACTCCACTACGAATCCTTGATACGAAGACTAGAGACACTCGCAACAAGTCGGTGTGAATGGTCAAAGTCTTGCGGTCAAACCACGATGTTGAGGAAGTGACTTGGGAACTAGAGGACGCCATGAAGGTGAAGTACCCGCAGTTATTTGTAGACTCGAGTATCTAGTGCTTGGATACGAGTCGTACCCCTTTTAAGGGGGGTATGACCGTTTTGTTTTTGGCATTGCTTCGGGGTAAGCATTGCATTGTATGTAAATGGTATTACATTTTGTTGGACTTGTAGAATGTTGATCGTAATTGTGGAATTGAATTGAGTTTGAAGTGAATGGAATTGTGGTATCTTTTGGATTGAATTGGGATTGGTGCTTGAGTTGTGTTGAATTGGTTTGAGATGGGATGGTTTGAATTGTGTTGAGAATGTGGTTGTGATTTGTGTGACAGAATTTTAATTTTGTAAGATGTTGTGTTGTGTGTATGGTCTTTGACAATTGAGAGTCAATTGAACAAAGGAAACTAATTCACCAACTTGAATAACTTTGTGGGCAAAGTTCCTTAAGGGGGGTAGATTGAAATACCCCAAAATTTAAAACAGTGATTAATTAGGCTAATTAAGATTTTAGAAGCTTAATTACACCTAAATAATCATGAGGGAACAAATCCCGAAGAAAATGGATCCTTAAAACGGATTAAAAACACAAACGAACCTCAAAGCGCGTTTTTCGAGGAAACCGGGAAAACGTGACTTTAAGCGGGTTAAATAGACTCATAATAATTTTGGTCAACCAAATATTCATTATTAAACTATAATGAAGGTCTAGAACCAATAAAATTAATTAAACGAGAAAATTCCGGAAAACGGGTTCCGGGAGTGAATAGTGCAAAAAAAAATGAAAGTTGTGGGGTGAAAACATAAATAAGCTAAATTAGTGTGTCCCACTTTGCAAATAAAAATCAGAACACACTTGTGTGTGTGTAGTTCCGGCCAGCACACATCCCTCCCCCTCTTTTTATTTCTTTCCTAATATGCTAAAGGACAAATTAATAAAGCAAAAAGCAAAAGAAAACCCTCTCTCTCCTAACACCCATCCCTCTCACGTTTTTTTCCCTCTTTACTGGCTTCTTCTTCTTCATTCTCCAGCAATGGCGATTTCCTTCTTCTTCTCCAACTCCTCTCTTCTTCTCCACATGTGAAGGTCCAAACCAACTCCAAATCCAATAAAAATTACACCACTGCACTCCTCTCCTCTTGAGCTTTCTTTTCCACCCTTTAAAAACTTAAAAGCTCACAATTCTTCACCATGGATGTAGCACATTTTGGAGCTTGAAGACCCCCATTGCAACCCCCTTCATCTCCACTTGGTTCTAAGGTAAAAATGGTCTTCAAAGTTCATTTGTTTCAGCTTTTTATGGCAAAACGAAAATCACAAATTAAGCCTTGCTCTTCTCCTTTCCAGCCGGTTTTTAGTATACATTTTGGGAGCTGGAAATCTTCTCCCTTTGCTGTCCAAAAGTCCCTCTAAGAGCTTAAGGTAATATCCCTTGTAAACCCTAACCTGTATTAAGTATAAGATTGGTTTAAGGAATGGTTTTTCTAAGTGGTATGGTGTATGGTGAATGGCTATAGCATACCGGTTTTGGTGAGGTGAGAACAAGAGTAAGAAATCAAGAAACAAAGAAGAAGGAAGAAGGAGAGAGAAGAAAGGAAAGGAAAGGAAAACCTAGAAATCCAAGATAAATGTGCTTGCCTTGAATTGATTTTGAGTAGCTTAGTGTAACAGATTTTAATGTCTAAAATGAAGGAATTTGAATGGTTTGAATGATGGCTTATGTTGTGGTGTAATGAGGAGGATAGTTAAGCTGTTTTAGAATGGTTTGGGTAATGTTTAAGAACTTGGAAACCAAGGAAAAACAATGGGTGTTTGTGCAGAAAAATATATGTGGGATATTGAACTTGTGTGTTGTTAGAATCCCTTGAGGGATTTGGTTAGCTTTTGATGATTAGGAACTGAAAAATTATGTTGTGGGAATGTCTAGAAATGTAGGGAAACTATGGCGAATTTTCTGTAGCAAAGTAAAGAACTTAGTTGTTTAAATTGGGTAAAAACAGTTTATGAAGATTAGTTGTGTTTTAGGTGAAATTTGGGTAGTTAATGACTTAGGAAATTAAGTTAAGAATGAGTGTACAGGTGGTAGGTTGTAAGAGGGAAATAATGCAAATGGTAGAGATAGCATGACCTTAGGAGTGAACCATTGGGTTAGGAAACAAACAAGAAATAAAAACTGCACTTAGTGTTCTAGGAAATCTAAGTGAAATTGTGTATTTTACCTAGATTTAATTAGGTGACTTAGTAAATGATTTAGGATGGGTTAGAGTGTTAAGATGATGCTAAAACATGTTTAGATACTTAGGAAAAGATTAGAGAAGAAATGGGTGATGGAAAGAAGTTAAAACAGAAACTGAATTTTGAAATCTGTTAAAAACATAGAAGGGTCCGGGACTTAGGTCCAGGACCAAGTCCTGGACCACCTCCTGAAAATAGGCCGAGACTTACCTAATACACTGGTCCGGGACTTAGCTTATGGCTAAAGACCCAGACCACCCCTTATTTTCTAGCCGAGAGTTAAACTTCACTCTGGTCCGGGACTTAGTCCCAGCATGAAGACCCGGACCATATGCATAATTGTGCCGAGAGTTGGAATCAAGCCTAGTCCGGGACTTAAGTCCCTTACCAAGTCCCGGACCAACCTAAAAGTGAGCTTAAACTTATAAAACTTGCATTATAAGATGGGGATTGGTTTGGTAATGGATTTATAAGATGATTAGGACTTAATTAATGATGTTTAAAGGTGATTAAGGGCTTGAACAAGTTTAAGATAGAATGTAAGATAAATAACTTAAGTGTGGAAGTTAAAATACTTGCTTAGGTATATATGTCGGTAACCGTAAACGTGGAGTAAGCTAGGTTAATATAGATCATTAAACGTACGACTTTTGATATGTTATAGGACCTGATTAGTCGAAACCGAAGGGAATCGAAACGTCTGAGATCGACGGTTGCACGGTATGATTCTTCATGCCACTGTATTCCTAGCAGGGTTACCTGGCTTGTTACTTGTGTGTTTATTTGCAACCACCATAAACAAGATTAAGAATGTAACGGTTTTATTGCTCTTACAATAATTGTAATACTTTGCCTTGCTGGTTGATGATTGAGTTTGGAGGCTATGTGGCTTGGTGAAGTTTGGCTGTTTTTGTTGAAAGTTTGACTGTTTGTTGTGGGCTTCTCACTAACTCCCAAACCATCTAACATTCTAACCTTGAGAATTGGGTTTGAGAATTGGGAGAATTTGAGGAGTCCGATATAGTTTCGGCCACGCGTGAGGATGAGGTAATAAGAGAGATTGTTAACCGATTCCTGGCTATAATCTTTTCCATGTCCAAATCCTTAAATGGGTAGAACCTGGTTAAGTGGGCCACCTTTAAGCCCGGTGGTGGGATAGCCTTATCCCTGCCGGAGGTTTGAATTTGAGTAAGAGATGATAACATCCGATTAACCGGATGGTAAATGGGCTAAACCCCCTTGTGAAGCTTGATTGACTTGGACCTTGATTGTTGGATGTGAGACTTGTGTATTGATTATTATACCATGATTGTATGTTGCTATGCATGATTATGTTCAATTATTTAGCATGTATTATGATAAAACGAACCGCATGTTGGCGACCAATTAGTTGGTGTACCCCCGCTAGTACGCGGGGTATGCGGAAGTCATATGCAGCTTTTGCTGAGCCCCTTGGGGCACTGTTTTAATTGCAGGAATCGAGATGCTTGACGGGTCGAAAATGACCGAGGTGCTTCTTTTTAATATGATAGTTATTTGGTTGGGTGTACCGAGTTGTACACAGTTAGATCTTGTAGCCGGTGTACATGTGGTACACCTTTTTGGATTGGGAATTGTAAACATTTGTGATATGGTTAGTTGTAAACCGTTTAATATTTGTAGACTTGAAAGGTTTTAAATTGTGAGCTAAACTCTTAGACTCGGTAATCACTTTGGATATTGTTGTGGAGGAACAAGGGTGCATACACTGTTGGGATTTGTTTAAGGATGTTAAACTTGGTTAAGTTGTAACTGGCGATCAGTATTTTTGCTATAGGACGCACGTTTTGTTTGGTTGTGGCCTAGTTAGTCGTATGGGCGGCTAACGGCGTGTATCACCCGCTACTTAGTTGAATGTTCCGCTGCGATTAGATTAGAGACCGGATTGATTAGGCGATGATTAGGAGATTAGCGGTAGGGGTGTTACAGTGTTAGTTACACGGTCCAAAGATTGGAAACCTGCCTTTTGAAATGAAGTCTATCACTTCTCCGGCCCCCTTTGCAAAATGGGGATTGGACATTGTTGGCCCATTCCTGGAAGCTTCTCCCGGAAGATATAAATACTTGTATGTCGTAGTAGACTACTTCACCAAATGGGCAGAAGCTCTGCCGATGGTAAATATAACTGCGCAAAAAATGGAAGAGTTTGTTTGGAAGAATGTCATATGCCGGTTTAGCCTACCGAGGGTAATCATAACAGATAATGGCGCGCAGTTCAACTGCAAAAGTTTCCGGGAATTCTGTGAAGAATGGAAAATCGATTTAAGATTCGCATCTGTGGCACATCCACAGGCAAATGGCCAGGTGGAGAACACTAACGGCCAATTTGTAAAAGCTTTGAAAATAAAGTTGGAAGGTAAGAAAGGAAAATGGGCAGAGATGTTACCGCAGGTTTTATGGGCTAACAGAACAACTATCAGGGGACCAACAGGGGAAACCCCATACAGGTAAACAAACGAGATGGAGGCGGTGGTGCCTGCGGAGGTTATGATACCTTCAAAGAGAATTGAAGAGTATGATGAAAAAGAAAATGATGATGGCATTCGTGATGAATTAGATTTCTTGGACGAAAGGCGAACGATTGTCGACCTAAAGAATCAAAATGATAAGTTAAGGGTTTAATGTTATTGAAATACCCCTAACCTTAAAAACTTAATTAAATGATCTATTAATGATCTAAGAAGATTAATAATCATCTTAATACCATTGGGGAACAATCTAAGATCTCAACAAGGCAAAAACATGCCTTAAGATCGGTAAAGCCAAAAATGTGCTTTAAGAAACCGTGGAGATTGTATGACCTCAATTAGGATCTAAAGTGGATTCCTAAGTATTATAATTAAGTAATGAACACTATAAAACTATTCTAAAAGGAAACCTAGCTCTAAAACATGTTCTATCACAAATTGTGCTTTAAAACTCCTTAGAGCACGTTTTTTAGAAAATTGACTTTCTGAGTGGGTTTTGAGTGGAGTTAGGCATTGGATTAGACCTTGTTACTATAATGTACCACATTAGAAGGTCTAATTCCAATATTTTCAAAACAATCACAAATATGGCATTCATTTGTGAATAGTAACCCAAATAGTGCATTTTTAAGTAATGTTAACCAAGTCTAGTCAACGGTCAAGACTTGACCCATCTTTATCCATGTTGAGGTGGCAGCATTAAGGGAGGAGGACAGTACATCAGCCTTTAATCAAAATATCTTGCCAATTTAGTGAATCATCACTTTATTATTCCATTTCTTTCTTTTCATTCCTTAAAACACAAAATCTTTCTTTCTCTTTCCTCTTGTCCCATTCCAGCCGAGTTCCCAGCATTTCATAAAGCTCTCAAGCTGTTTTCTTGAGTATTCAAGGCAAATCCAACTTATTTCCAGCTAAGGTAATGGTTTAAGGCATATTTTAGCTCTTTTTCTTCATCTCTTCATCACCTACACATGGAACTTATAATCTATCACTTTCAATGGCTTAATCTCAGTATTTTAACCCTTGAACAAGATCTATTCTCAGCTGAAGCAACCCTTGGGACCAAGGTGGTCAAAATTTCCATTATAAGGTAAAAACATACCTTAAGGAATTCCTTTCTTCATCCGGTTTTCTTGGTCTGATTTCTATGAGTTTATATACTCATAATCTTCATATTTTCATGTTGGTTCAGTGCGTTAACCCCTTGGAGCAAGAGTGGCTGAAAACAAGGAGAAAAATCATACTTTAAGGCATTTTGCCAAGGTAAAATCTATTACCATAGAACCTTGTGGTTGTCTAGGTATTCCCCATGTTTTTATGGTGATTTTAACACCTTACGGTGTTATTTATTCAGGCTGAAAACACTTTGAGCTAGCCTTTCCATTCTAAGGTAATTTTTGCCTTAAATCTTACATTAATTTGTTCCTTATGGTTAGCTCATGCTTGGAGTGTAATCATACCTTGTTTTGCTGTATAAAACATGTCAAAGTGTTGTGCCAATTTTTCTCCAAGCTGCCGTGGCTATATAGAGCATTTATACACCTTAATTCAAGGTATACATGCCTTTATCTTATGTTAAAATGTTTTCTAAGCATATATATTATATGTGCTGAGAGTTTATAGTAAACTCTAAGTTATTTATGTGTAATTTTATGTTATAAAGCAAAGTTGTAATAAGGCCATGTCATTAGGCCATTCTAATTTAAGTTTAAAAGCTCATTTAATTTAATTTATGCTTATAGCATTAAGTTTGGGGTCAAACGGTAATTACTAGTAATATATAAAGCCGTGGGCATAAATAAAAGGAATTTAGGGTTTTTAAATGAATTTAATAAAATTATAACATTTTATAAAGTTTTGTGCCAAAATTGTAATTATAGGAAAGTTTGGGGTATATATTGTAATTACTGAGAGTTTGGGCTCAAATTGGAATTTAGAAGTCAAGGTTGACTATATAGGAGACTTTGACCAAATTTGGGAATTTATTGAATTAAATACTAGCTTATAATAAGCTAGGTATTAAATTATAAAAGATATATAAATATTGCGGTGGATTGGTAATTTCTGAAAAATCTGGGTACCAAATGGGGTTTAGAACAGACCTTGGTTTATTAGGAATTTTTAGGAATTTATTTGGTTAAATTTGGAGTTAATATGGATTATATAAGTATAATATATGATATTTTATATCATTGTTACATATAGGTAACATATGTGGTAAAAACTGTAAATATTGAGAGCATAAGGTTAGGAATGATGTTTATAACCTTTTGGTATAGTTTGGTAATTTTTGGAATTATATATGAGGTTTTATGAAGATATATGTATAATATATAGTTTTAATGACATTAGAAACTATATGTTATAAAATGGGGTTATTTGGTGAATATGGAAAGTTAGTGGGTTGGAAATTAATTTAGAATAGACCTAGGGTCTGTTCGGTTATTTTGGGATTTTATAACCATAGTGTAACACCCCCGAATCACAATCAATACTCAGACGACGAGCCTAACGGTAATACGAGATGTCTACGCAGCGGTTTCCAACTTCATCCGGGTGTCACAGACGCCAACCACCCATGTGGTTGACACAAAAACTCTATCCATCTACGGACTGAATGACTGGAAACATCCCTCTATCAAAATCCATATACAACATATAGTGCAATTCCCAAGTTCCGAGTGTCTACAACAAAATTTCCAAATCATAGACTAAAAGTTACATCTCGGGTTTTATAACAACCCCTGTATTACACATGCCACTACAAACTTAAAAGTCATGCCCCGGTGGACTACCCCCATGGTAGCCATCCCGCCTACGCTCCGTTACCGTCTGGCACAATACCTGAAAAAAATTGGGTGTAAAGGACTCAGCAAACTACGCTGAGTATGAACGTGTGAAGTCCGCATGTTACCGGGCCACACGACTACTTGGTCGAATATTATTAAGTCAATTTTACATGCTATGATAAAGCAGTAAAGCACACATCAGCACATCATGATATCATACACACTCATCGGTAGCATAGCAATATCAGTAAGCAACCAAGCACATCTTGCAAGTAGCACAGCAATATCAATAAGCAACCAAACACAACTTGCAAGTAGCATAACAATGTCAAACACGCAGTCCAGCACAATAAGCTGCTAGTGTAGCAACAACAGTCAGGTAATTATACGACGTGCGCGTAGGTACATTATACCGTCGATCCTCGCTATGGGATCATTCAAGAGATTGCGTATTGTTTTCTTGTTCTCATTACATATGTTTTCCTTTCTTCTCTTGCACCGAGTCAGGGGATATAGATTAGATCCCAAGACTTTGTTATGTAGGTGCTATTCATTCCTTGTTTTCTTAAAGGATCACATTTGTGACTTTCTCTTGTTTGCTTGGTCTCATTACACAAGTTTTCCTTTATTCTCTGGCACCGAGTCAGGGGATATAGATTAGATCCCGAGACTTCATTATGTAGGTGCTAATCGTTCCTTGTTTCTTTAAGGATTATTTGTGAATTCTTTCATCACCGCACGTTGGAGGACGTCTCCTCCATAGCTAATCCCTCATTCTCGGCGTCATGCGCCGAGAAAGCGGAGTCGCCTCTTGACCCCAGGATAAGCTCCACCAAGTTGTCACTCCCCCATTCCCGTCGGCATGCGCCGGGAAAGCGGAGTCGCCTCTAGACTCCAGGATGTGCTCCACATAGAAGGGCAAAGGATCTGATGTAGATACCAACTCCCGAATATTCCATACCGCGCGGCCCGAGATGTCGTCTTCCCGGGTTATCCTCATGTCTCACCAATCAAGATTTGCTCTTCATTATTATTCATGAATAGACACCATAGTGGGTGTCATAGTACGTCCTCCATAGTTAGAGAGGAGTTCCCCGCATAGAGTTTTCTTTGTTTTCATAGTTCGTTGTGGTTCTCGTTTAGTTTTCCCTTTATGTAGTTTCTTTGTTTACATAGTTCGTTGTGTTTCATCTCAAGGTTCCATAACGCGAAAGGGACTAAACTACTGTGTGCGCGCAATGATACACAACAATGATATAAAAATCATACAACATGATAAACAAGCAATCCAATTTCATGCTTTGATCTTAAGGTCTTTTCACACAGAGCACACAGCACACAAGCCGTGTAACACGGCAACATACGAACCACACATGTCCATACCTCTTATCAGTCGTTGTAAAAGCTCGCACTAGGGTTTCCCGCCTCCCGAGCGCTACGATCCTATATCGGTTATACGGATGAGTTAATAACTCTGTTCAATACGTCATTGTTCGTAAAACTTCTTATAGTATTCACTAAGCGATGTAAGTGACATTATTAGCCCTACTTCCTAAGTTGAATTCGGAACCTATGTCGGAAGTAGTTTTCATGTCTAGTCATTTAACTTCGCCCTAGCTTAGTTCTCAAGTAAACTCTCGGACCGTTTCTAGATTCCTTACGTCCTTCTATAATTTGTTATATTCCCAATTGAACCATAACTTGTTATCTTCTTTATTTAACCTATTAAACTCCTGACCCTTTACTAGTGCTTACTATTTCGGTTTTGGTTCCTCTCTATTTTGGGTTCACATTCATCTCCTTTTTATTCACACACAATCTGACAATCTCTCTAACCTCTTCACTTCCGCCCTAAACTCTTCTTAAGTTCACATTGGTCTTGTTTCCATTTGATTGCCAAACTACTTCTAAATCCTAGAACATAACTTACCCTATTATAATTCTGGGCTCCCATATTAGTAACCTTACTCTAATAATACTTTGGTTTTATTTGGCATTACTACCTAACACCCCAAGGACTTCCGAAACAGATGTTTAAACTCTAGTAAATCCCTATGTCATCATTTTTACCCTAGTTCATATTCTAACTTTACTAGTCGTTTCTTTCTCCTTCTCTCTTGGTTAATGTTTTAATCCTACCAAGGTTGTTTTGATATAGCTCAACTTTCTCTCAATTTTCCCTGCGACCAAATTGACATTACATTTCTAGAAGTCTCTAGTCAAACCCTAAAACTCTTTTAAGTATTTTGACTCATACCATATTCGGCTATACTTCCAAGCTTTATTCCCAGACATTTACTAATGTTTCTAAGTCCATCATTCCCATGATCAGCCCATGATCTACCCCATCCTTCCTCTCCAATCTCACTCATTATCTAGACACAGTTGTACCTTTCCCGTCTTCACTTCTAGTTTCATATCTACTCTTCTTATGACCCATATTTACTATTCTTATTATTATCTTTCTAAGGTATCCTAGGACATTTTCTTATTCAGGTTCCTATGTCATTAACCTTACTACGTTACAACTTAAACCCCTAAAGCTTTACCATACGTTTCCTCTAGTTGGACAGGTCCCAACTGTTGGCTAATGTTTAGCGTACCTTAGGTATTAAATGTGACAGCTTTAACCTACAGTTTGGTTCTTCATTCTGCCCAAACTTCCCAGATTAACTCACTAGTTCTTCGACCCCACATGGCAGGATTTCTAACGCTCAAGTTTGACTGTTAGTCTGGTTTTCCTTAGTTACTCAGTTTAGGAATTTTATGACATTATTCCCCAGTCCATTAATCCTACCCTTGGTTCGTGGTTATGCTAATACAGCTCCCAACACACTTCTGAAACAGATTATACAGAACAACAACTTGCAGAACTGAAAACTCTAAAACTGTGTACTCCTCTCTTCCATCTTCCTTTTTGCTAATTAAACTGACTTATATTTTTTTCAAAGTGTTTACCCATGTAGTCAAGTGTTTTAGAAGGGTGCTAAACTTCATATCAACTCAAACAATATTGGTAATACCTCTGAAAGTTTATTATACAGAACCCGTTACTTTGCAAGAACTGAGAAACAAAATCCTGTACAGCTCCTTTATAAGCTTTCTTTTTGGTTGTTAACCAGTCCCCAGTTCCACCCAAAATTTTTACCCAACAAGCTATATGTTTAAGAAGAGTTTGAACTTAAAAACCACTCAAAACCAGACTGCTACACTTCTGAAAGTTTATTATACAGAACCAAACAACTGATGCAAAACTGCTACACTTAACTAGGTAGCTCCTCTTCTATCTTCCTTATTATTTGTTAATCTAGCTGCTACTTTTCCCCCAACCTGTTTACCCACCTAGTTAGGTGATTTAGTAGGGTTTTTAGACTTAGGAACAACCCAAAATAATGCTGTTAACTTCCGTAAACACTCTTATACAGAACTGACAGGGACTGAAGTTGAGCCTTTGAAATTTCCTACTTCTGCTACTCTTTTAGATGTGCTACTGGTTTCTCCAAACATTACTAGATTGTTTACTACTTAGGTGAGTGTCTTAGCAAAGTTTTAGGTTCACCCACTAGCCAAGATAACCTCTATTTCGTTTCTGAATTTCAGTTACAGAAGGGTATAAGCTACAGAACCTAAACTTGTTTCTGCACCAGTTTCTGTTAGTAGGTTTGTACCGCATTTTCTGAATTATTTACCTGCTGTTTAACTCTAAGGTATCTAGCCCATTTGGTTACTTAGGGCTTCAGAATTTATTAGTTATTAACCCCTAGCAATCCCATACATACAAGACGTTAAGAAAATCACAAGGTTTCAGCATTAGTTTAGCCATGTTATCTGTTTTTTTTTCTAGAATTCCCAATTTACTAACAATCTGTCTAGTGTATTAGCAAGCTTCTAAGTTTATTACTGGGCCAATACAATCTCTGACATGTTTCTGAATTCGATTCCACAGAGGAGGAGAGTTGCAGAATTTTTAATTCGTTTCTGCATTGATTTGTTATTAACTGCAGTGTACAGAATTTGTGTTGCACCCATTAACTGCTTGGTTACACTGAAATCATTGGCACATTAATCACCCAATGCATGAGAGCCGCTAACCCTTATCCTAGGTGAGTACGATACATGATAGACACCAGAAGAAGGACCGTTTCAGTTCAAATATATTCACTTCTCTGCTGCCTCACCAAGACGGATTTTAACTAGGTTTTTAGTTTGGTAGTTACCAGTTCATGACTAACAGAAACTCTCACTTGTTTTTCAGTAACTCTTGAGCGTGTTTTAGCTTCTTAAATCATCACTCCACCTTACCAAACATTTAAGCATATCACTTAGTTCTTTCCAGCGCTATATGAATCCTTTTTTTTTTGTACAGAATCATTCAGACGCTATGCGTCATTTTTATCAGATGCTTGCAGACTCAAAAGTGACATAATACACAGATTTTAAATCATGTAATAACCATGAGTTTAGTCGACTACCTTGGGGATTTTCAGCTGGATTTCTTTGCTGATTTCCTTGGTTTTCCTTGGACAACTGTCGGTTCTTGGGTTAGAGAGTGTTTTCCCTTAGATTTTCCCATGAAATTCCCGGGAGAACTGATGGATGTTTCGAGGGTTCAGTCGGTCATGTAACAGGACAAAGAGTATGGATGGATTAGCAACTTGTAAACCAATCCAATTGACTAAGGAATGAAAGACATAACCAGGACTGAAATTTGGTGTTTTACCATGCTCAGAACAGAGGGAACTCCTTGAGTTTCCTTTCACATTTTGGCAGACGGTTTTGACTGAGAGCCTTTGGCTTTACAACCAGACATGCGCAATAAGAAGTTTCCAGGTTAGTTGTTAATACTTTACCGAGCCATTGGACGAATTAGATGTTGTCTTGTCGTGGAACTAAAACAGAAAAAACAAGGCAAGGAAAAATGTCTGGTTGTGGCCTTACCTTAGAACCGAATGCTAGGCAGTTTGGGAATGAGTCTCTGGATAAAATCTTTACGAGATCTTGAAGAAGATTCTGGTTCATCGTTTCCCAGCGGTTCTACCAGTAGGCTTGCATGCAAGTTTTATGCGAAGAAGAAGAGTGAAGAAAATTAGAGGAATCGAGCATGCAGTTTCGGAACAAGGGAAAAGAAGTTAGGAGGTGAAGATTTCCGGATAGAAGCAAGGATCCCGCATGCAAGTAGAGGGAAACAAGGGGTTAGGATCTCAGAAGTTTCGGACAAGGAAAACTGAAAAATATGGAAAGGATTTTCCGTAAGATCCTTTACCTTGCGTCCCAGAATGTTTCTTCTTGAAACTTCAGCCTCTTCCACGGACATGCAACCACCTGGAACGCCAAGAACTTGTACCAGAGTTTAACATGCAAGGAAGATTAAGGAGGCGTGAGTCCGTGGGAGTTTACAGGGCGGCCATTGGAGTTTTTTTTTTGTTTCGAACACAACAGAGGAGGAAGATCTCTGTACCTGTGCCATGCGTGAGTCAAGGTTGTGAAACAGAGAAACGCTATGCCTGGGAAAGTGGACGGAGTGGAGTGGGTTTCTCAACTGGCACCAACCGCGAGAAGAAAACAGTGGCCGGGAATAAAGGAAGGGGATTTGCATGCACAGATGGGAGGGATTTCGTGGTCTGTCAGTTTGGCTACAGGCGCAAGCGAGAAAGGAAATAAGAGGCCACAGTTAGAGAACAGGGAGTAATTAGTCTGTAGAGAAGTTGGAGCGATTCGTGAATGTTTTAGTATATCACGTGGCTGAGTAATTAGTCAAATGCTGAGTGGGTAATCAACGGTAAGTTAGTAGCACTTGCAGAATTTTTTTTTTCGGACACATAAGGCGTGGGTGGGGGACTGATTACTTGCCAATCCATATTATACGTATAGGTATTGTAGTGAGACACTAGAGTCAGTAGTACATAGGGGATTAGTTTAGCATTTAAGTCGAGGGGTATAAATCGGTGAACACATGTACTTATGTAACACGCCACTTGTACACGTTTGTGCCCACTAACGTAGTTCATAATTTGTATTCTCGTGACATAGGTATTCAATACCATTGTTACGTGTCGGTGAATACCCCAACCATTACCGTTTGCATAATGCACTACACTTGTTTCGTGTACAAGTGTTCTAACATCGAATAATTTATTTGCCCATCAAGACTCACGTGTACCACTGCGTATAATACAATGTGACTTGCTACTACATTTACGGACATAAGTAGGTCCCTTAGTACCATAGGTTGTAAGTCATAACAGTTTACTTAAATACTCCCCATATATTCTCGATTTTTTTTTTGTGTGTTGTAGTTGTTAGGGGTGTTTCACATAGGTTATTATTATATTAAGGTTTAAGGATTATAATATAAGGTATATATTATAAGTGTGACAATGGAATATAATTTGGGGTTGATTTGTAAAATCTGAACGTATAGTGGAATTTAATAAAAACCAAGAAGAGTATGGTATGTTTGGTATGTTGTAACAACTTATAACTATAGGTTATAATTGTTTTAATGACATAAATGTCATAATATATGTTATATAACTATAATATAATATTACATAAATTTTGTGGTGGATTTTGTAAATATTTAAGAAAACAAGTGTTGTTCGGTAATAATGGGAATTTTAGAATAAAAATTTATAATATGGTTTTCAATGTTGTAAAGGTTATAACATTTATAATACAAGTAGTATTCATTAAAAGAGAATGAATGTATTATAAAGAATTACCATATAATAAATGGTCTCATAATACATATATATAAATGAATATATGTTATGGAGTGAGAAATACAATATGGTTCAATGAACATATAATATCATAATTAAAATAGGGTAAGTAGAAAAGAATTATAAACATTAGATTAGGAAATTCTAATGTTATGTTGTACATGAATAATAAGGAGTTATATACTTCAAAGTATTTTCAAAAATGAATTATACAACATTACACTTGGAAAAACTAACCTTAGGAAATAAATTCTAAGGTGAGATGTATAATATATGATTATGAAATACCCCAAACCTTCATATGTTGGTTAAATGTTAAACTATGGTATTCAAAGGCTAAAAAGTGCCTTAACAACATCAGTGAACAATTAAACCAAGCAAAATACAAGGAAACACCTTAAGGTCAATTTAAGCAAATAATTGCTCTAGACTTGGTTAACCTTGTATAAAACCTAAAGGTCATTTCTAGACCTTGGAAATATGTTAATGAACATATTAAATAAATTACTGAAGAAAACCAAGCTTGAAAACAAGTTAAAACACAAAATGTGCTTTAAGGAGTCTTAAAGCACATTTTTGGAAAATTGTCTTGTAAATGAGTTTTTAACTGGCTAAATGTCCATCAATACTCTTTAATAAATATGTGAACTAATTTGTAACACATTTGGAAGTCTATATCAATGGGAAATCAAAAATTTCACATCTATGTGCCTTGTTTTTATGAATAGTGACTTTAATAAGCTAGTTTGTAACATATGTTGTTACAAGTAATTAAATGGGTCAATAAAGACCAAACTATCTCTAAATAAATGATGGGGGCCGGTTTTTATTAAGGTGAGTCACCACCATGTAAAAATCAAATAAGGAAGGAAGGGTAGGAAGGTAAAAAGGAAGAAAGTTACCTTTTAACATGTAAATATCTTCTAAAAGCAACTCACTTATTTCATTATCTCATTCCCTTCTTCATTTCACACGGTTGCAAGCTCTCTTCAACCTCTCTTCATTCTCCATTTACGTTTGCAATAATACACACCAAGACTCCATCTTTGACCACATGTAACTCCTAGCTCCATGGTCCAAATTCAATTTCGAGACCACCGTTCTTCTAGTTGAAGCAAGCTCTACACTTCTATCTTTTCAAGACTTCAAAAGCTCCATTTCGGTGCCATGGAGATTCACCATTGAAGGAGCTTGACCACATCTTTTTACACCTTGTTGTTCTCCTTTGCTTCAAGGTAAGGAAACTCAAAGAAAGATGAAGTTTCCCTCATGTTTTGGTGCTGTCCGAAAATTCACCATTAATGGTGTCTTCTCTTGTTCTTCCATAGTTTCATTTCAACCTTTCATGGACTAGGTGGAGTCCTCTCTTGGTGTATATTCAAACTCTCTTCAAGATCTAAGGTAAAACAACTACCCTTATGTGTTAAGACAATATGTATAACCTAGGGTTTGTAAGTAAATTTAAGCATGAAGCTTGAATGCTCATTGGTTGTACTTGTGTGTTGGTTAGAACATTGGCAAGTAACCAAGTGCTCTTGCCGATTTCCAAACAAGGAAGAACAAGAATGTTCAAGTAAAAATCTGGAAGGAAAGAGGTAAACAAACTATCTCAATGTGATTTAAATGCCAATGGTAAATGAGCTAGTGAAATGCTCTCAAGGAGTTTATTAAGGGCATATGTATTGTTGGGTGTATTTGCAGGTCAAAGGCAATATATACTTGTGGAAATTCAGTGTTTAAGGTTTAAGCAATTTAAGGGCCTAAGAGCCATGTTATTTAAGGGCCTAAGTGCCAAGCAATTTAAGTTAAGCACTATATTGTGTTGTGGTGTAATTTGGTGAAGGTTTGTGTGTGATGGTGTTCTTGATGGGTTTAGGAGATCTTGAGTGTTTAATGGTGAAAACTATGAGTTTTGGAATGGTGATATGCTAAGAGAACCCATGGCGAAAATTTGTAAAATGTATAAGAAAATTGGGTAACAAGTTGGACAATGTTTTAAGGTGAATCGAAGTGGTATTTTGGCATTAGAATATACCTAAGATCATATGGTAAGTTTATACAATTAATGGAGGTGGAGAACTAAGGCAACAACACTTGAAAAATGCAATTTTAACAATTCTGTAGGTTTGGTCCGGGACCTAGGTTATGGTTCAAGTCCCGGACTATGCATGAAAATAGGCGAGAGTGCACCACTGGTTTGGTCCGGGATTGGGGTGAGTACAAGGTCCCGGACCACCCTATGAAATACGCCGAAGATTTTAAGTAAGTGCTGGTCCGGGACTTAAGGTAAGGACCAAGTCCCGGACCACTCTAAAATTGTTGTTTAAGGTTGGAAAATGGTGTCTAATGATGGGGATTGATGGATTGATGTTGTAAGGTTATTAAGGACAATGTTTGGTGAGTTATAATGACAATTTGTGGGTGGGAAAGGAATTAAATGTGAGAGTAAATCAAGTTAAAATGTTAAGTCATTTAACTAGTTAACGGGGATAACTACGGTCCTTCGACGTTACACAAACATGTTACCCCAAGGTTAATGAAAACAACTTTAATGTACCAGTTGTTCGAGAATTGTTCGAGGAAACGTAAGTGGACATGGTGGAGTGGACTCCGGAGACAGGTATGGTTTCTTGCAACCTGTGTCCTACCGGATTACACCGGCTTGAATGCCAATGTGTTTTTCTGAGGTTGCCACCTTGTAAGATTAAACATGTAATGAGTTTATAGTAATTCATTTATGTGGCGTAATTGGTCCCGATACCGTTTAACCTCAAATAAGTGTTAAACCTAGCTAACTAAATCTAGGAACACAAGAGATATCGGTATTCGGATTTAACGACCCAACCTTGGGAACGTTTCTAACCACGGCTATGCGGAGTTAGTGTGTATGTTATGTTTGCAAGTGTGTGAACCTCCCTTGCGTGTTTAACTCGGTTGAACCGTATGGTGTGTGGATGTGATAGGTTCCTAAAGGAGCTCTAATTACTAAATTATAAGGTTTGTGTACTAATGGGGGTGAGGAGACCGGTCATGTTCAGGCCACGCGTGTGATGGACGGGAGTCGATGTCATACCGGTTCGAATCTCTTGGTGTATGTTTGGTTGTTTACTCATGGGTTTCCAATCTTCCCTTTAGCTTAGCCAAAGCTATGTTTACTGAACTCACGTCGGTTTTCTGGGGCATAATGGTTGTTCGGTGGTTTGGTTTACTGTACCCGACGCATTTAGTGTTAAGTATCTGTTCATTTAAAGAAACGTAGCAAGTTATGGAACGCTTATCATGAGTTTGGCAACATTCTCTAGGCTCTAAAGTGAACTAATTATGGTTGGGTTGGTTCCTTAGAGAAACCGTACCCTTTGTATTATGTGTTATGGATGTATTGCAATTCCTATTCGGTGTGAAGTTATATGTGGTAAATTGTGGATATGTGATTATGGTTATGAATTCAGGTTTATAATAAGAAGCGTTTTTAAGGATAACCCGATTAATGGGTAAAGTCGTCTGTTGAGGAAGTAACTCCATTAAGAGGAGAGTCACTCTAGGGTTAAAGGAAACAATGTTGATTTGTTATGTGTGGATGTATGGATGTGTTGGGTTTGTTGAGCCTATAGCTGGGCGTATGCAATGTGTTGTTGTTTATGGTTTAATGCAGGATTAAATATAATCAACAGCATGCTAAGACGACAATTAGTTGTGCGTGGCCCGGTAGCATGCGGGCTGCGGGTACCATACCAGCAAAGGTGCTGAGCCCCTTGGGGGCCACCCTTTTCTCCTTTTTCTATTTCAGGACAAGGAGCTGGAAGCCGTTCGAGAGTAGGACGGGGTAGATGTTTGCACATTGGTAGCCCTTTAATGGTGTATGTATTATAGGTGTAGTAAGACCGAATTTGTTACGGCATTGGTAATGAATACTCGGTACAGTGGGGGATGTATATGAAATAATTGTTGGAAATGGAATCAGGATTGTATGGTGTAGTTGCTCGGGGATCTAGTCCATCAGACCGATATAATATGTATGTATTAGCCTTGTTAGCCACGTGGGTGGTTAACGGCGTGTAACACCAACGGATTAAGTAATGTGATGGTTTATGTTTCCGCTGCAGATGGTTATAAAGTGCGACGTTGTGGATGGGGTGTTACAGATTAAGATTATACATGCAATATAGTGATAAACTATATGATATACAAATGGGTATTAAATTACATGCGATAACAAACGTTTAAAGTTAAGTATAGTAATATACACGACGTAACCACGCATATAATATAGCGTTTTTCCTAATCCCGAGTTACACCGAAAACCCGACAAACGTTGTTAGTAAATAAAACGGGGAATGAACCGGGAGGGATTAGTGATGGTACGGGGTACCATAGAGTAATGTGTGTACAGAGTGCTAATCTGTAGCGTTATGTATTATTAGACTGTTACATCACGGGGGGAGCTTCAGATCTAGCTAATTCATACTCCACGGTTTTATAATCCCGGTGCACGGTATGTTATTATATGGCTTGATTGTCTCTGAGGACTTCCTCAGTTCAGACATTGCGTGAAAATCTGTGTTAAGATTGAATGTCTGCTGTGTGAATTAATATTTGTTTGAGTTGCGTATTAATGCTGCTTTATTATTATTACTATTGTATGATAACAGTATTGTTCGTATATATGAACATATTATAAAACGAACTAGCGGCAATGATGCTATCTTATATGTGTAATATAAGGAACGTAAGTAAAATGTTGTAGCATTAGGATAATAAGATATATATATATATATATATATCCGAGACTTATATACGGAGCATTGGCCTTTTTAATGCCACTCTCGTATCTAAAACTAGATCCCGAGTCGACATACTCAGGATTGGGCTAACGACCTTAGTCTGTTGTGTTAGAAAAATAGTAAGACGATGTGATGGTATAGATAAGTTAATCAAGAGGTTGTGGCTCTTACTGTGAATTGTGATCAACTAACGATACTAGGATGCCGTGTGGGTATCTGTAAGTATCAAGATAAATTTTTAACGGACTACAGATGGTTCGTCGGTCGGAGACTCTACCGCTGGAGTGGCTACTGCCGTGGGTGACCCGCCATAGGAGATGGGTAACTTAGAGACACGCTGTTTTAACGAGACGTTGTCATTAGGCATGACTGAACAATTACGAACAACTATATTAGCTCGTACAATAGGCGAACATTATTTGGGCTTGCATGCCAAAGATGAGAATTTATACTTGCTTATAATCCTCGTTGATTCGCCGTGTTGCTCATTGGTTATGCTATGTGGTTATGTGTTGTATGTTGATGGATTTGTTGAAATGAGTCGTTGTACTCATATGTGTGTTGTAAATTGGTTTAATTGAGTCGTTGTACTTATATCTATGTTGTGAACTGGTTGAGTCGAGTCGCTGTACTCATGTGTGGATTATTGTGGATTGTTTGGTCGAGTGAGTCGCCGTACTCAATTATGAACTATTAAGTGTTTGTTGAAGTGGAGTCTCTGTACTCATATAAGCGTTGTAACGCTTTCAGTTGGTTTATTGCGATGTGATGTGTGAAGTCGGGGGCTTGTTTGCTATTTGAGTTTACTGCAATATATTTGTTGCTTTACAGTTTTTATATTAAACTACTTGCATGAAAATGAATTGCATGCTCTCGACCAATTAATTGAGGGTCTGAGGGGCATGACAGTCATGTAGTAACAAACTCAGCAGGGGCTGATTCCATACCACAAACAAATATTTTGCAGGCATGCAGCTTCTGGTGTCGACAAAGAGCGGGACGCGCTGGGTAGTTTAGTCACAGTTGTTTAAATATGCACCGTTGTATTTTGATATGAACATAGAAACGTGTATAGGATTGGGGTACTTAGAATGCTCACTATGATTGTATCTTATATTGGAATGGAAGGATAGATCTATCTCTTGTTGTCACTGTGGGAAATTGTTTCGTATTTATGAATATATCAGTAAGCACGTTATTACTTGTATGGGCGAGTGAGAACGGTGACACCAGTAGTCCAATGGTTTAGATTACCGTTGCGATTACAATGTTAAGTAAAACGATTAGTATGGGTGTTTCAAAAGTGGTATCAGAGCGGAGTACCGCTCTGATGACAAGAGATAGTAGGTTTTATACAGTGAGCATAGATTTTAGGAATACGGGAAACGTTGTGAGGATACGTGACCTTGCGAGGTCGATGTAATGCTTAATGCTTGCACACAATAGCCGTAGAGGCACTTTAATATTAAACGACCGAGTAAAGGTCTAACCCGTCCTCTTGACATACGTTAGGAAGAGGTCTGGGTAACAGTACTAAGGAAGGACGAGGCGCAGCGGAAGGTGGTGAAGGTCCAGCAACCCCAAGTAACGCAAAGACGGTAGGAACCGCTCGCACTTGAATGGGAGAGCCCCCCGGAATTTGCTATGGTACCCCACCCGCCGCAGCCCGTACCTCGAGTACTGCCTAGTGAGGCAATGAAATGAGAAGCACCATGGAGATAACTCTCCTGATCGGGAAGACCCGATGTGGATGCTATGAGAATTATGTCAATTGTAGAAAATAAGACTTTGTGTTTTGATGAAATGTTTAGGACCGGGGTCCTGGTAATGACGTTATGTCTACCATACCATGTATGAGATGAATATTAAACCGAGGTTGAGGAGATAATTCCTGTAGGACTAAAGGGGCCAGCTTGCCATAAGCAAAGCAACCCTGTCCTACATCAAGGAAAGCACTGATAAGTGCGCTTGGGGGAAAGAAAGTGGAAACGACGAGTAAAGATTAGTTTATGAGATATGTAACAGACGGAATGGATGGCCTTTTCGAAGTCTCACCCGAAGCGAGTAACTCTAACCCATGCAACACTGAAGGTTCAAGACGGCCTGACGTGCATGAGGAGAGATCATGAGAGCTATAGAAATAAGAACTCGCTAAGTTGCTACCATGCAACGTCTCAAAAGGGAAGTAAGACCTTACTACCACGATAAACTTGTGGGAACGGGTGCGGGAATGAGACTGTGATAATTTGAATGCGAACTTCTTCAACAGGAGTAGAAACCCGATTAGGGAATAACACTGCACTGACACACACCGTACCGGTGGCTCAGTCTGCATGGCGCACCTGCCACAGCAAGTGCCACACTAACCAAAGTACTAAATTTCAACCTGCCTTGCGCACTTGCTACAGCAAGTGCAGCGACGGTAAACTATCCCCAAAGGACCGAGTAGTTCAGATGGTTACCAATAAACACTAAACTTTCATGTGAGTCTGTAATGCAATGAAGCAGAACATAGCCTTCTTAAAGGCAGGGTTACGAAACCCTTGGGTTGGAGGTCGATAAAACCTCGGGAAGACCCAGCCGGTCTGACCATTAAACCTGAAAATAATACACCATTTAGTAGAGTGTGGAAAGGGAGTCAATGAGAACAACGGTAATTAGCGCCTATAAGCCTAACCCCAGTGCCGGTATGGACATTAAACGTCAAGTAATACTGGTGGGGAGTGTCGAGTCTTCAGGACCAGCATAACCATATTTAGGGAGTGCGCGACACTTGTGGTTAAACCACTACCATTGAACATTGCCAGATGGCAAGAAGTGAGCTATACGAGCCAAGACTTTAATTAAAACATATCCGACTGAGTGGATGAAAATAATAGACAAGTGCCGTTATAGCAAGCTATTTTGGAGTTGTAAGAAAAGATTAGACAGATGCGGACGTGCAATAAAGGGGCCGATGTTATGCCCGCACCACACACACCGGGGGTGTTGTGAATCCATTATGCTGCTAGACTCCCGTACGGAGGGCAGTGGATATTAACTGAACAATGAATTTGCCTGAGGACGGAAGATACCGTTACCTCGAAGAGGATGGAGGAAATACGAGTTGAATAAGAGTAAGGACTACACAACGAAGAGCGATGATCAGCGGAACCCACTAAGTTGTGGGTATCCAATTGTAAACCTTAGGAGAAAGTATTATAACCAACTAGGATTAAATTAAATACAAAGACCAACAATCATTTAACTATCTGTAACACCCCTACCGCTAATACCGTCATTACTGTACAAATACTTACCTTCGCAGCGGATAATACTTACTCAGCGGCGGGTGTACAATGTCGTTAGTCACCCACGTGACTAACAAGGCGGGTTACAATACTACATACTATCGGTCTGATGATTATGAATATACCGAGTGCTCTACACAATACAATACTTTCCATTTCATACTCCTCCATAACCCAATTACAACTCCAATGCATTACTATACCGAGTATACTACAATCCTGACATTACCGATACATTTTAAACTTCCAATTTCGCATTACAATACGAGTACCAATCCCTACTATACGACTACCCATGCTTACGCAGCAGTCCCCGTCCTACTCTCTCGAACGGCGATCAGCTTCGGGTACCTGCACACTAAAAATGGTCCCCCGAGGGGGTCAGCTTACGCTGAATATGACTTCCGCATATACCGCGTGCTAACCGTGGTACATCGACTACTTTGGGTCGAATATACATGGAGTTCATTTACATGCTTACATACATACTCATGCTACAACAATACAACAACAATACTTACATGCACATACAAATTCAATACTCACTAAGAAAGGCAGATCGATGGTCAACCATTCGTATTTGTTATTCATTCATTACTCTTCGTACTATATTCGGTAATCACCACTCCACTCATACCTACTCCTTACTCCTACATACTCAACACTCCATGTTCGATATTCTACTCGTACACGTTTCTTAATCCGTACTCGTTACTACACCTATGCGTACTCATTGCTCAATACTCCTTACTTACTCATACTTACTCGATACTCGATACTTACTCACACATACTCAATACTCGATACTCGCTACATACTCATCCTCGCTTCTTGCTCATTACTCATTACTTTACTCATACATACGCAATACCCAATACTCATTACTTTGGTCACCGGGCGGAGTCATACAAAGACTCGCCACCGGACCTACAATACGAGGGCTATACGCTTAGCTCCTCAAATACACAAATGTCCGTTCTACCGGACTACACGAATTCCCAACACTCTTCTCTCAGAGCACAATACAACCTCATGGGTTAGCCTAGAAGTATCTCTCTCGATAACCTCTGTTAGCTTAGGGAATTACCACCGTCTAGTATCCTCAGATTTAAGGGTTTTCCCCAACATATCGAATACTCTCTCGTTCGGGGCATACTTACATCAGTCGGGTCCTCTCACAATGGGTCGACTAATTACTAAGGGGTTTGGAGATCCCTCATCATTCGTTACTACTCTCATGGTTCATGTTTTGCACCAAGATTAGTTCCTCTAATAGAGGTTATTTATATACTTCCACTACTGTTCGTTTGTGGATTACTCATTTCGTTTCTCCTACCGTTATCGGGAGGTTATTACTCCCGTACTCTCTCTCACATTCTGGTGAGTTCATTGATTTACGTTATCGGTTATTGTTTCGTTGGTTTAGTGCGTGGCTACGGTTCCATTGGTTCACACATAACTCTTACCACGAGTCTATACACAATAAGACTCATCTATGAGTCGGTCTACGCACTAAGTAAGGCCACACAATCAATCAAGGAAGGGTAGCTCAATCAACATACAACAAGACATGCAACGAAAGGCAATAAACCGTTTTCATGCTTTAGTCTTGATTAGCTGGCATACAACATACAAATCAACGTAACTCGGTTAGCATACGGGGCATGAGGAAATCATACCTTTCACCGGGTTAGCTTTACCGTGTGTTCCCTTGTTCCTTGGTTCATACTTGTTCCCACTGATAATGTTTCCAACATTGTCATTAATACGATGTTCATACAATACATAAATAATTACCACTCCCGTTACCCCGGTGTACTTAATGTTCTTTTACTCTCCACTTTCTTAATTACTTTCCATACTTGTTTTCCTACTCAAGTACTTACTTCCTTACCATTGGTGTTACCTTAATGGTATATTACTAAGGTTCTTTATTCATGTACTGACCTACATACATACATACATATGATTACTATGTTACTATATATATATATATATATATATATTTTATAAGTTAGGGCCGTCCGACCCACCGTCCGACCCAAGCCCTGGGTCGGACCGTTCCAGTAGATTCTCCTCTCAGAAATTCTCCCTGTCCGACCCAGCACTATTCCGTCCGACCCATACTCTCTAGGTCGGACCATTCCAGAAGGTTTTGGTTCTGTCGTCCAAGCTCCGTCCGACCCACGTCCGACCCAACGTCTGGGTCGGACGAAGTCAGAAACTTCGACGACGGAAAATTTTAGCCTGTCCGACCCACGTCCGATCCACGGCTCTGGGTCGGACCATTCCAGAAAGTCTACATCACGTTGTTTAAGCCCTGTCCGACCCACGTCCGATCCAGACTCTGGGTCGGACGGTTCCAGAACTTTGTTACAGATTTTGTTTTTCTTTTCTCTTCTTACCCATTTCTTCCCCAATCTTCCTACATACATCCTAACATGTTTTAGTACCATTTAAACATTCTAAATCACCTTAATTCATCCACCAAATCCATTACTAAATCCATCAAACAACTTACACAATTTCCCTCATTTCCTTTCAACACTTACAACAGTTTTTTTCATTCTCTAATGCTACAGATTTTCTACAACTCCTACCATTCAATATCTCCTCTACCAATGTCACTCCTAGCATCCCAAATACATTTCCAAGCCATTACATTACCTACACCCAAGTCCAACTCTCCACTTACCAAATCTTGCACATTAAATTCTCTTAACTCCTCCAATGTGTTCTTATACACTTTGCTACAGATTTTACACTTCCTATTCCTCATACTACAATTGCCATTCCAATGGTCATTAAACATCTCTACTATTCCCAATACATACCTTGGTTCTCCCATTCACCAAGTCATTCCTTAATGCACAATTCCTACCGAAATTTTGCCATAACTCATCTACTTTCCTTACCTATCCACACACATCCTTTCTCATCGAATCCATCCCTATTCTAGCCAAACCACAAGGGTTCTACCAGCACACATACAAAATCCTAATACACCAATATTTCCTCAATCCACAATACAAATACTCATATACATTTATTTGGCTCTAAGGCCTACAATCCACATACTTGCTCTTAAATACCCAAACTTCACAATTCTCAACACTAGTACAAGGTTTTGGGTTCTTTAAATATTTTACCCATTCCCATTACTCTAATGCGATAGAATTTACATTAGGAAGGAGCTCTTACCTTGAGCTTATACTTCATTCTTTCTTTTCCATTTCTTCTTCCCTCTTTCTTGCACAAATCGATCACATGGGGAATGGAGTTGCCAAACTCCATTCCCATCACCCAAAGCACATCAAACAAGTATAATTAATACACTAGCCCTTAGATTTATGCTAGTTCATTGAACTGTTCAAAATACAAATTTCTAGGGTTTACCTTTGGAGTGCTTTAGGAGGGGTTTTAGCCCTTGGTTCAAGAAGGAGAATCCACCACCATGGTTAGGTGAAATTGATGCTCAAAAGAAGAGAGAAAAACAAGGCATTACAAAGGGCTAAAAATCGGTTTCCAAAGAGGGTGGAGGAAACTTGAGTCTTTTATGGAGATTTTTACCTTGTTGAAAAGAGGAGACTCCAAGCTTCACAATGGTGTGCTTTTCTCTTCAAATGGGGAAAACCCATGGAGATGAAACTCATCCTTTTCGAATTTTGGAAAGATAGAAATGTATAGGAGGATGAGGGGATTACAAATATGTAATTTATTTTACATTTGGGGCTCAAATGGAGCTAGAGTTGGAGGAAGAATGAAGAGAATCCATGGATGTGGAGCTTCTCAAAATCGCCCAGCTCAAGGAGGGAGAGAGAAATCGATGGGGAAGGAGAAGGAGAGGAAAGAGAAGGAAGGAAGGAGAAATGAGAGAGGAGAGAGAGGGTGGGGTTGTTTTTGTCCTTTTATTCTACTTTTGCTTTTTGACTCATTATTTATTTAGCTAGTGTGTGTGTGTGAGAGGGGGTTTATTTACCTGTTAAAACCGGCCCCCACTGTAATACTAGCTGGAGCGTTTTTCGTCTTTTACAGAAACGCTCGTTATTTTACCCGGTTTTGATACTATTCACTAACCGGGCCCGTTTTCTGAAATTTTCTCGTTTCTTTATTTTCATTGGCCATTAAGCTTCCATAATTGCTTAATAATTATTATTTAATGATTTATAATTTTTACGGGTCTGTTTGACCGCTAAAAGTCACGTTTTTGGGTCTCTTCAAAAAAACGTGCGCTAAAGCTCTTTTAGCGTTTTAATACATTTCTTGGATCCGTTTTCTTCGGGGATCGTTCCCGTATACTAATTAGGCATGAATAAGCCTTAGGAATCCTTACGATACTATAACCGAGGTCTCGTACCTCCTATGGTTATTTAACGCTCATTTTAGCGTTTTCCGCTTCCTAAGCGTTTTTCTCATTCCTTTGGATTTATTTTCTTTACCAAAAAGTACTTAGGCACTATTAGGCCCTTAAATACTATATTAGAATAATATAATCACCATATTTAAGTTCGGGGTATTTCACTATCGGAATAAGCACAGAGCCTGAATATCGTATGGCATAGGCCTACGGAAGGATACCTTTAGTACCACCAAAATGACCCAAATCTAGGAGAGCAAAGATGATGAATCACAAATACTGATTAATATCATACTAAAGAGGGACTACCATAAGACAGGGAAAACACGAGGTGTTAACCCTTATCATGGAGTCCAGACTACACCAGAGGGTGTAACCCAATGAATTGGGTGGAGTTTGAGAACTGAAGACTCATATCTAAATGGCGTTAATAGCCTAGGAGTGAACGGGAGAGATAGTAAGCAGATACTAGTCCCCACTCATAGATACCAGATGATGAGCATGAGAAAACCAATATTAGGGCACTAGGTCGCAAACACCTATCTTAGAGAAGGTAATGAACATACATATTAATAAAGGAACTCATAGAACCCAAAGAACCCTCTAGGGTCATTCTAACACTAAAGGTTAAGAATAGGCAGCCTAGTTACTTCAACATAAATTACCGGGACTAAGAGTGCGATAACCACCGGGTACGAACACTACGAGTGCACTAAACGAGACATGGGACGACCACACTCCTAGGAGCTTGTGGGCCTGACAAAACTTACTTTAAGTTAGTTGGGAAAGTAGTAATGTATCAGTATGGTACCCCATGTATGTAAACGAGTAGTGTAAGGACCCAGGAGGTAATCAACTCTGTGTCTAAGTCAGAGATTAGAATCCTGAATAGGTAAACCATGAATTGACGAGAGAGATCTCAGTCAAACCAACAAGGTTAGGGAAATCAAGAATAGCTTGATAATAAAATGACATAAGGTCACAACTCCACAGTGGATAAGTTAGAACACAAGTTTTGGAGATTTTAGTAAACGAGGAAGTCAATGCCAATTTAATGGTAAAGGCAAGGAGAACCCATGAATGAGAAGATGAAGTGTGGTATCTTAGGAAGTTGTATTAGAGAAACCTTTGTAATATCATAGATGCTACCCAAAACGGGGCATAGGAAGAGTTATATCATGCGCTGAGGGCGCGGCGATGATGTCACATTGAATAATAATAACCACATGCTCAAGCCATAAAACGTTAGTACCAATTAGGGTTGAACGGAAAACGTATGCCAAGTTAAAAACCCACAGTCGTATTGTAGTTTACAACAGACAAAGGGGCAAAGGCTAGCATTATAGGAGATACTCTAAGCTGGAGATTAGATACTCCATGCAAACCGCAATAGCGGATAACCGTCTAATTGACTGGTACATGGTGCGCAACAAAGCGACCATTATAATGGCTATTAACCAAATTATGTTGGTGAGAAGCAGAGTGAGGAGGATCAGATGAACCAATGGATTCCCCTAATAGAGAGTAGGGATGAACCGTATGTGTGTAGTAAAATACCAGCACACGAGGGATACGAGTTCACACCAATAAAAGAGGACCTACAAGGTACCTAAGGAACGAACTCATCCCAGAGAGAAATAACTTGGAGTCATGAGGCGCCAGTTAGTTGCGCAAATCAGACTCGTCTTGACATTTTAGAGACAACTACTGCAAGCACTAGGTGCTAGAGCATAGCTCGACAACCCTTACACCGAAGGTTAGTTCGGTAGGGTGCCATGAACTTTTGGGAATATATCATGAGCATGTATAGAATTCAGAAAGACTGAATAGAATAGCTAGTCGAAATGATAAGCGTGTGTGACAAACGATACCACGCAGCGAAATAATTCTCCTCCATTCCCATAATTATGGAAGACCGTATAGAAAACATCGTCACGTGAAGTTGAAACCAGCATGAAACTACTACTTAAAAGGGTAAACTAACCCTAAAGTAGTTGGGCGTACTGCTTGCGGAGCGAGTGGGCCCATATTGCTTAGGTTTGACATACCTAGTAGGTCGGGAAAACAATGATGTGTTTACATCTCCCGATCAAACTGTATATGAATATACATACACCTAACCACGATAGGCAGTATAGCCAGAGTGGCTAAAGCCAGACCCTAGAAAAAAGGGGTGATGTAATATGTAGCACATTAGTGCATCAATATTCCACAGGAGTAGAACATCTTGAACTTATTACTTCAAGATGATATATTCGTAGATTGCGTGGGCGTAATCCCTTTTAAGGGGGGTAGAGCGATTTCGCGCGTTTAAAATATACCGTACGTAGGAGTACGTAGCACATGGTACACATGCTGCAAACTATTATTGTACGTAGAGTACAAGTATTATGATTGTGTTATATTACTTGATGTAATATTGTGATGTATTATATGTATGAACATATATATATTTATGGTTCGCATTAGTTATGGCAAATAGGAAAGGGAGAACAGATAGAGTGTTCTTACCCTAGTTCCAATTATTTACTCAAACGTTATGAACATTAAACACATAAACGCCTAGCTTGTTAGCTCCGAAGCAAGAATCCATGTAGGACTATCTGTAGCTCTGATGAGAGATTTCAGATAGAAGGAGTAGAAAGCTCCGTACGATGTGATTTGTGACTCGGGATTAAACCGATTATTGTAATACGATGAGTGAATCGGCATGAGACCGATGTGTAACCTAGTGGAAGTAAATCCTCTAGGAGTTGTATGAATAATTATAAGTTGAGAGGACTTGGTTCATGGTTAGGATGTACGATCCTATATGCCAATGACTAGATTTATTACACTAGTTGACCTGTGTATCTATTGAACACAAGGTGACAAATATCAAGAGGAGATAAGATTAGAAATGAATAAATAAGTAATTGATTGAAATTGACGTGGGAAGTTGAACTTGATCCTGGTCCGATCAAGGGAAACCGAACACAAATTGAGGTGAGAGATAGTTCAACACTGACGCTGACCACGTCAGGGTTGAATGACTCTCGAAACTTCTTACAAGTGGACACAGATATGAATAGAAATTGGAATTTAGGGCATCACTCAAGAGCTGTGGACCATGGAGTCCTTCGTCATTAGACCGGTGTGTATGCGAGTGACATCACCCAAAGAGCCGTGGACCGCAGAGCCCTTTGTCATTAGACCGGTGTGTCTGCGGGTGATTAAGAGAAATTAGGTGATGCTATCCAAGGAGCCGTGGACCGCAGTGCCCTTTGTTATTAAACCAGTATGTCCACGGGTAGTTGACGTTGGTTAGCATGGGGTTGGGGATCATCAAGTCCTGGTCTTTAAGACTACTTCCCCGTGATTTGCCATCGTTAGATATATGTGCACACATACACGCGAAGTGATGTGTGAGTATCCTCGCGAGATACTAACATATAGATAGGGATGCGTGGAGTATCCCTTGTGAAACACCTTTGAGTACTTCTGATTGGTTTTGCACCTTGTCTAGTGCTGTGTATGAATGAGTTTTGCACCTTGTTTAGTGTTGTGTATGAATGAATATGCCATGATTATTGACTATATGTAATGAGATTAATGCTGTATCAATTATGATATATATATATAGACTAGGTCTGAACCTAGTGGGATGTACTCCCTAGCGATGGTCTGTCTGTGATTACTTAGTGGAACTGGATTCCTTAGGTGAACTGATTATTGAATAAGGACTTCGGGACGAAGCCTTTTTAAGGGGGGTAGATTGAAATACCCCTAACCTTAAAAACTTAATTAAATTATATATTAATGATCTAAGAAGATTAATAATCATCTTAATACCATTGGGGAACAATCTAAGATCTCAACAAGGCAAAAACATGCCTTAAGATCGGTAAAGCCAAAAATGTGCTTTAAGAAACCATGGAGATTGTATGACCTCAATTAGGATCTAAAAGTGGATTCCTAAGTATTATAATTAAGTAATGAACACTATAAAACTATTCTCAAAGGAAACCAAGCTCTAAAACATGTTCTAACACAAACTGTGCTTTAAAACTCCTTAGAGCATGTTTTTGAGAAAATTGACTTTCTGAGTGGGTTTTGAGTGGATTTAGGCATTGGATTAGACCTTGTTATACTAATGTACTATAATGTACCACATTAGAAGGTCTAATTCCAAGATTTTCAAAAAAATCACAAATATGGCATTCATTTGTGAATAGTAACCCAAATAGTGCATTTTTAAGTAATGTTGACCAAGTCTAGTCAATAGTCAAGACTTGATCCATATTTATCCATGTTGAGGTGGCAGAATTAAGGGAGGAGGACAGCACATCAGCCTTTAATCAAAATATCTTGCCAATTTAGTGAATCATCACTTTACTATTCCATTTCTTACTTTTCATTCCTTAAAACACAAAATCTTTCTTTCTCTTTCCTCTTGTCCCATTCCAGCCGAGTTCCCAGCAGTTCCTAAAGCTCTCAAGCTGTGTTCTTGAGTATTCAAGGCAAATCCAACTTATTTCCACCTAAAGTAATGGTTTAAGGCATATTTTAGCTCTTTTTCTTCATCTCTTCATCACCTACACATGGAATGTATAACTATCACTTTCCATGGCTTAATATCAGTATTTTAACCCTTGAACAAGATATATTCTCGGCTGAAGCAACCCTTGGGACCAAGGTGGTCAAAATTTCCATTATAAGGTAAAAACATACCTTAAGGAATTCCTTTCTTCATCCGGTTTTCTTGGTCTGATTTCTATGAGTTTATATACTCATAATCTTCATATTTTCATGTTGGTTCAGTGTGTTAACCCCTTGGAGCAAGAGTGGCTGAAAACAAGGAGAAAAATCATACTTTAAGGCATTTTGCCAAGGTAAAATCTATTACCATAGAACCTTGTTGTTGTCTAAGTATTCCCCATGTTTTTATGGTGATTTTAACACCTTACGGTGTTATTTATTCAGGCTGAAAACACTTTGAGCTAGCATTTCCATTCTAAGGTAATGTTTGCCTTAAATCTTACATTAATTTGTTCCTTATGGTTAGCTCATGCTTGGAGTGTAATCATACCTTGTTTTGCTGTATAAAACATGTCGAAGTGTTGTGCCAATTTTTCTCCAAGCTGTCGTGGCTATATAGAGCATTTATACACCTTAATTCAAGGTATACATGCCTTTATCTTATGTTAAAATGTTTTCTAAGCATATATATTATATGTGCCGAGAGTTTATAGTAAACTCTAAGTTATTTATGTGTAATTTTATGTTATAAAGCAAAGTTGTAATAAGGCCATGTCATTAGGCCATTCTAATTTAAGTTTAAAAGCTCATTTAATTTAATTTATGCTTATAGCATTAAGTTTGGGGTCAAACGGTAATTACTAGTAATATATAAAGCCGTGGGCATAAATAAAAGGAATTTAGGGTTTTTAAATGAATTTAATAAAATTATAACATTTTATAAAGTTTTGTGCCAAAATTGTAATTATAGGAAAGTTTGGGGTATATATTGTAATTACCGAGAGTTTGGGCTCAAATTGGAATTTAGAAGTCAAGGTTGACTATATAGGAGACTTTGACCAAATTTGGGAATTTATTGAATTAAATACTAGCTTATAATAAGCTAGGTATTAAATTATAAAAGATATATAAATATTGGGGTGGATTGGTAATTTCTGAAAAATCTGGGTACCAAATGGGGTTTAGAACAGACCTTGGTTTATTAGGAATTTTAGGAATTTATTTGGTTAAATTTGGAGTTAATATGGATTATATAAGTATAATATATGATATTTTATATCATTGTTACATATAGGTAACATATGTGGTAAAAACTGTAAATATTGAGAGTATAAGGTTAGGAATGATGTTTATAACCTTTTGGTATAGTTTGGTAATTTTTGGAATTATATATGAGGTTTTATGAAGATATATGTATAATATATAGTTTTAATGGCATTAGAAACTATATGTTATAAAATGGGATTATTTGGTGAATATGGAAAGTTAGTGGGTTGGAAATTAATTTAGAACAGACCTAGGGTCTGTTCGGTTATTTCGGGATTTTATAACCATAGGTTATAATTATATTAAGGTTTAAGGATTATAATATAAGGTATATATATTATAAGTGTGACAATGGAATATAATTTGGGGTTGATTTGTAAAATCTGAAAGTATAGTGGAATTTAATAAAAACCAAGAAGAGTATGGTATGTTTGGTATGTTGTAACAACTCATAACTATAGGTTATAATTGTTTTAATGACATAAATGTCATAATATATGTTATATAACTATAATATAACATTACATAAATTATGTGGTGGATTTTGTAAATATTTAAGAAAACAAGTGCTGTTCGGTAATAATGGGAATTTTAGAATAAAAATTTATAATATGGTTTTCAATGTTATAAAGGTTATAACATTTATAATACAAGTAGTATTCATTAAAAGAGAATGAATGTATTATAAAGAATTACCATATAATAAATGGTCTCATAATCATATATATATAATGAATATATGTTATGGAGTGAGAAACAATATGGGTCAATGACCATATAATATCATAATTAAAATAGGGTAAGAAGAAAAGATTATAAACATTAGATTAGGAAATTCTAATGTTATGTTTGTACATGAATATAAGGAGTTATATACTTCAAAGTATTTTCAAAAATGAATTATACAACATTACACTTGGAAAAACTAACCTTGGGAAATAAATACTAAGGTGAGATGTATGATATATGTTTAAGATTATACATGCAATATAGTGATAAACTATATGATATACAAATGGGTATTAAATTACATGCGATAACAAACGTTTAAAGTTAAGTATATTAATATACACGACGTAACCACGCATGTAATATAGCGTTTTTCCTAATCCTGAGTTACACCGAAAACCCGACAAACGTTGTTAGTAAATAACGGGGAATGAACCGGAAGGGATTAGTGACGGTACGGGGTACCATAGAGTAATGTTGTTGTATAGAGTTCTAATCTGTAGCATTATGTATTATTAAACTGTTAGAGACATCACGGGGGGAGCTTCAGATCTAGCTGATTCATACTCCACGGTTTTATAATCCCGGTGCACAGTATGTTATTATATGGCTTGATTGTCTCTGAGGACTTCCTCAGTTTAGGCATTGCGTGAAAATCTGTGTTAAGATTGAATGTCTGTTGTGTGAATTAATATGTTTGAGTTGCGTATTAATGTTGCTTTATTATTATTACTATTGTACGATAACAGTACTGTTCGTATATATGAATATATTATAAAACGAACTAGCGGCAATGATGCTATCTTATATGTGTAATATAAGGAACGTAAGTAAAACGTTGTAGCATTAGGATAATAAGATATATATATATTATATATTATCCGAGACTTATTACGGAGCATTGGCCTTTTTAACGCCACTCTCGTATCTAACACTGGATCCCGAGTCGACATACTCAGGATTGGGCTCACGACCTTAGTCTGCTGTGTTAGAAAAATAGTAAGACGATACGATGGTATAGATAAGTTAATCAAGAGGTTGTGGCTCTTACTGTGAATTGTGATCAACTAACGATACTAGGATGCCGTGTGGGTATCTGTAAGTATCAAGATAATTTCCAACGGACTACAGATGGTTCGTCGGTCGGAGACTCTACCGCTGGAGTGGCTACTGTCGTGGGTGACCCGCCATAGGAGATGGGTAACTTAGAGACACGCGTTTTCACGAGATGTTGTCATTAGGCATGACTGAACAATTACGAACAATATTAGCTTGTACAATAGGCGAACATTATTTGGGCTTGCATGCCAAAGACGAATTTATACTTGTTTATAATCCTCATTGATTCGCCTTGTTGCTCATTGGTTATGCTATGTGGTTATGTGTTGTATGTTGGTGGATTTGTTGAAATGAGTCGTTGTACTCATATGTGTGTTGTAAATTGGTTTAATTGAGTCGTTGTACTTATATCTATGTTGTGAACTGGTTGAGTCGAGTCGCTGTACTCATGTGTGGATTATTGTGGATTTTGGTCGAGTGAGTCGCCGTACTCAATTATGAACTATTAAGTGTTTGTTGGAGTGGAGTCTCTGTACTCATATAAGCGTTGTAACGCTTTCAGTTGGTTTATTGCGATGTGATGTGTGAAGCCGGGGGCTTGTTTGCTATTTGAGTTTACTGCAATATATTTGTTGCTTTACAGTTTTTATATTAAACTACTTGCATGAAAATGAATTGCATGCTCTCGACCAATTAATTGAGGGTCTGAGGGGCATGACAGTCATGTAGTAACATACTCAGCAGGGGCTGATTCCATACCACAAACAAATATTTTGCAGGTATGCAGCTTCCGGTGTCGACAAAGAGCGGGACGCGCTGGGTAGTTTAGTCACAGTTGTTTAAATATGCACTGTTGTATTTTGATACGAACATAGAAACGTGTATAGGATTGGGGTACTTAGAATGCTCACTATGATTGTATCTTATATTGGAATGGAAGGATAGATCTATCTCTTGTTGTCACTGTGGAAAATTGTTTCGTATTTATGAATATATCAGTAAGCACGTTATTACTCGTATGGGCGAGTGAGAACGGTGACACCAGTAGTCCAATTGTTTAGATTACCGCTGCGATTACAATGTTAAGTAAAACGATTAGGGGCCGATTAGAGTAGGGGTGTTACAGTTATTTCAGCATAAGGGTAAAAGAACGGTCTTTCATTCCTGGCGATTTAGTGCTCCAGGAAGTAAAACAACCAGCGAAGTTATAGCCCCAATGGGAAGGTCCATACGTTATGGAAGCCAAAACAGCCCGGGAATCTTATAGGCTCCGAGATTTGGAGGGAAACAACTTACCTCATTCTTGGCACGCTGAATGCCTTAAAAATTCTATGTGTAATCCATATGTTTTTAAGTTACAAATTGATAAACTCTTTGGTACCGCAGGTTTCATCTCATGAGCGTATCCGACGATCTCACCATCAGTATGATGGTAGAGTGTTTATATCCGACGATCTCACCATCGGTATGATGGTAGAGTGTTTATATTCGACGATCTCACCATCGGTATGATGGTAGAGTGTTTTGTATCCGACGATCTCACCATCGGTATGATGGTAGAGTGCTTTGTATCCGACGATCTCACTGTTAGTATGGCAGTAGAGTGTATATTCGATGATCTCACCGTCTTAAAGACGGTAGAGTGATAAATCACGATCTCACCATCAGTACAATGGTAGAGTGTGTTACTGAAAAATTTAAGTTACCAGAGAATTTTTTTTCAAGAAACAAAGACAATCAACTTTATTACAAAAACTACTGACTTTCGGGAAGGCCAGTCACTTCGGGCATACCCGGAAGAGCCGGATAAATCTCAAAAAAAAACACACACACACACAATAACTGCTAAAATCTCTCTGGTACAAAAAAAACTTAACAAAAATGAAAGTTCTATGGTGCAGGCTCTTCAGGTTTGGCAAGTTGACCTTCGTAGGATATAGAGAGGTTGTGGTACCGTTCCCTCTCGGACTCCGAGTGATCATGAAAGCTTTAAGGCCGACAACTTTCTTTATCCAAATGTCCAAACTACCAGTAGCCTCCGGAGAAGGACTTGGTCTCTCTGCATAATTATGGAAGGTTAGCAAATATTGTAAGGATGCATGGCAAAAAGAAGGGGGAAAAAGTGAGAATTACCGGTAGACTCTTTCTCCTACAACTTGAGCTTCTCCTCAAGCTCTCGGATGCGGAGGATCGCTTGCTCAAGCTCCTCTTTTTTTTCGCGGAGTGCAGCCTTGAGGTTGTTTTGTTTGACCCCTGCCTCTTGTAACATTTGGAGCTTTTTATTCATCTTCAAATCAAAAGACAATTGGAGATCCTCGGCAGTCCTTCGGGCATCCTCGATTTCATCCTCAAAAACCCGCTTTTGATCATTAAAGGCAGCCTGTGCCTTGTTTATAGCATCCTCCTGGGCAATGGACATTTCCTCCCAAATTTCCTCCCGGAGTGCGGCCTTTTCACCTTCAAATTGGGCCTGGGCCCTCTTTAGATACTCTTGAGCCTCCGTCCACACCTCATTGATAATTTTCTCCCGAAATTCGTGGGAGAGTTCTTTTCGGAGAGCAGTTTTCTTCTTTGCAAACCGGGATCGAACCTTTTTAAGTTCCGCATGGTGCATGTTCACCTGCTTCCACAAAGCTCTTGTTTTGTCATGGCGAGCAAGCGTTCAGCTTCGCAATAAATGTTATGTACTGCTCCGCACGCAACTCAAGAGAATCGAGAGTTTGGGTGGAGTGTTGAGACTGAGTCTCGACACATTGAGCCATTGCAACAGCCTTGCGGAACACAAAAATTAGAGGTAAGCAACAAAAAAAAAAACAAGATAAAAAAGAGGGGAATAAAAATATGGCAGACCTGTATTAAAGCGCTTCAGAGTCGATCAAAAGCATCCTTCTCTTGTATGGAATGGCGAACGATGGCATCCGCCCCACCTTCACTAATGCGGAGTTTTTGCTTCAAAGGGTAGGATGCAAAGCAGGGGCCAAAATGCCGTTATCACCCTTCACAAGCTTGCCCTCAGTTGACCACAGAGTCTTATACCCAATTCCTCTCACGTGTGGAAGACGAGGTACCGGGTTACCCCGGTGGTAGCACCAATCTAGCTTTTCAGAAAGGCCGGAGAACGATGGTTCACTCCGCGACGGGGGAGAAGGGCAACCTGCCGATTTGTCGTGGGCACGCTTGCTCCTCTGTTCGAAAGAAACCGGCCTAGATTGAGTAGTAGATCTAGCTCCAGGCCTCGGAGCTAGGTTGGTAGGGTTACCAGAAGACCGAGAAGAGGAACTCTTCTCTATATTCTCCTCTACCACACCTTTGCCTTTTCCGGAGGGGACTTTAGAGGCCACTTTCCTTTTCGGAACGCCACCCTTCCTTATTACGGCACTTCCCGCAGGGCGCCGCATCCGTTCTGGCTCCGGATCTTGAAGGTTAGTGGAAATATCTAAAAAGAAAATAAAATGATAAGAAGCCAAACAAAAGCAAATAGGAAAAGAGACAAAATAAAGGCTGTAAAAGGAAATACCGGTGGAAAAAATGGAATCTGTATTTTGGATTATTCCTTCATCTACACAAAAATAGCTATGCAGATCAGGGAAGAGGAGCGATATGGGGGTTGAATCCATATCTTTTTTTGCCCCACCCGGACTACAGACAGGGGTGGACACAGGAAGAGTACCTGTTTCGGTAGAAACAATAGCAAGGGGACCGGTAGGATCAGTACCGGTAACGTTTTCTCCCCTTTTCACCAGCTTGAATTTTTTCCTTTATAATTTTTTGTTTCCTTCGGGGGCCTTCCTCTTAGTACCAGCGCTTTTAGTACCAGTGGGACTCCAGGAGTTACCACCGGAAGGAGCGGGTGTTGCAGTTTTTTTCTCATCGGTAGACCGGTAGTTGACAAGTTCCCAGTTGTACCGAAGAGATAACTTATCACCCAAAAAAGAAACTCTGCAACGAAAAAGAAAGAAGTAAAAAAAATGAAGAACGGTAGAGTATGAGAAAAGCAAAAACAAAAAGAAGCGTACGGTCAATATTGTTCCGGGTCCTGGCAAGCTTCTCTCCGGTCAGATAATAAGTGATTGGGTGTAGCTTCGATGAACTTAACTCCTTAAGAACACCGCCAACCTCCGTTGCATTATCCACAGGAGGCATTTGAGCAACTAGTTACCCTTTCACTATGTCCCCGACATACGCAACTCTCATGACTCTTTCGGGCGGGGGATAAATGACGAACCAGTTGGAAGACCAGCAGCCCTCCAAATTCACGAGCTTAAAGAAAGTATACCTAGGTGTTGCCAAAATTGATATATCTTCTTCGGTAGCAGTGGAGTTCACTCTAGTCGTGAAAAAATTCACGAACTCCCGGGCGTCGGGAGTAATACCACCATCGGCGCAGACAGCCAAAAAGGCGTTCAGGCATCCTAGGGAGTTAGGATTCATGTGAGCAAGTGTGCACCGGCGGCGCGACAAGAAACCAAAAATAAAAGGGTGTAGAGGAAGACATAACCCACGGTGAAAATGCTCTCGGTATACCATGAACCCCCGTCCAAAGGAGTTAAATGGGTGCGCCGTCGGCGCCGGTACATGAATCTTTGTCCCCAGTGGGACTTGGATGCCTCTCATCATCTTATTCACATCCTTTACGGAAAGACTGGAACTAGTGCCCTGTCGCGGAACCTCCTGGATTTCCTCCACGGTTGGGATTGCGACGGAATTCTGAACATAACCTTCGCCATCAACAAAAATCATGGAGTTTCCAGACACCGGAGTAGAAGAGTTGGAATTTGCAGATGCCATTAAAAGAGACAGTGAGAGAAACGGAAGTGTGAAAGTCGAAGAAGTAAAGGAAGAACGAAAGCGCGAAAGCACAAAAGCAGGACGCAAAAAATTCGAAGGTAGAGAGAGTGGAAGGAAGAAAAGAAGAAATCAGATCGCTTTAAATAGGCTGAGGAGAGGCGTGTTCTGTCGAAGGTAATCATAACCTACTTCCGCAACCGTGTCAGATAAAAAGTAGCTTTAGAAGACGAGGAGACAACGACTAGAAAGAGCATGCCACCGGAAGACCCCCAAAGGCAAAATGTTCAAAAAACAGTTAAAAGACCTTTTCCTTTAAATTCTTTAAAAGGAACGGTCTTGTGGGACTAGGATGGATGGAGCAGAAAACACAAAAATAAACTTACAATAAAGGAAGATCATCCCTTGGAGCCAAAGAAAGATCTTGTGGGACTGATGAAGTGGGGTGCTACCGGACGGGACAGTCTGGCTACTACCGAAAGCAGCGATAAAGCCTCCTACCGATAGAGGGGTAAAGCTACGGTCGAAAGGTTCGTCTTTACCGGTCGTGAAGAGCAAGAAGCCTTGCAAGGATTCTTACAGGTGGTAATGAAGCAAAGGTCTACCGGTAGCGCTGAAGCACCCGACAGTTAGCAATAGAAAATAAATTATAAAAATAGCCTCATGTACTACAAAACATTCCAGAATAGTGTAAGCCCAGAGGCAATTAGACTTCATAGTAAGTCTATAAATAGGGACCATAGGCTGTGTAAAAAAGACACACTTACATTGATATACTTGCTGGTATTCCTTTCATTGTTGTCCAAGTTAGAGAGAGAGAAATAGGATCTGTTATAGTTTCAGACCCCACATCTTTTCATAGATTTACAACTTACCACTAATATTTTCTTAATTCACATTTTTCAACATTTATTTCTCTCACTTGGTCAAAACCCTAAGTCCACTTAGGTTTGACCGATTTACACTGTCTTACTCCATATTTTCCAAAATTACAATTTAACCCCAAATCTTTGTAGGGTTTTCACTTAACTCCCAAAAGTTACAAAAACTTATATTTTCCCTCTTTAATCCAAATAGAACTTAACTTTCGGCCTTATTGATGTTTGTCACTCTAAGTCTTTATCTTTTTACATTTTACAACTCATCTTTTAACCATTTAATCACTAATGCATCAAATAAACTCCTTAGTACTTTTAAACCCAAATTTGTCTTTAAACCTTAACCAAACTTTTCCTAAATTCGTAGGTATTTCTCCACTAACTTTTGAAGTGCATTAAATCACCCAAATAGCCCTTATAATTCCAGATTTTTACACCTAACATAATACTAGTATAACATATGCTTTTAAAAGCATTAAATCCATCAAGATGTTTATAAAACTAACTTAATATTTGGCCATTACACAAAACATAATATAATCTTCTAATACCCCAAAAGTCCATAAGCACACGTTTTTCGCAAAATTATATCCAAACCCCAAGTTTTTTCTATGTACAATGTAATCATTTAAACTATAAATTTTACATTTAGGTCCTTAAGTCCTTAGTAAACATAACCTAATGTTTTATTGTAGCTTTGTACACATTCCTTGGTCACATTAGACCATTTGTCTCACATGACTTTCACCCACCTTTAATTACCAACATAACAACTTAAAACATCATAATCAAGTCTTAAACTTTGGACTTACCTCTTAATTCCCCATGGTTGATTTTTAATCCTCCCTCTTTTGGCCTATTATTGACATAAGGGGAACATTCAATTTTTGTACAAATTCAAGGTTTTAATGGTGGATTTAAGTACTAAAGCTTTAGATTAAAAGCTCACCCTTCCTAAAGTTGATTTTCCTTGACTTTCTCACCTTTGTTCTTTCTTTGTTCTCGGCCAACACAAGGTAATTAAGCTCCATTTTCGGCCACATTGAGAAGAGGGAGAAGAATCAAGTTAGGGTCTTAGACTCCTTAATATAATCAAATGAATACCTAAGGCTTTTAAAGCACAAATGAGCACTAAAGAATGGAGTTTACCTTGAAGCTCACAAATGAATATTTTTGCCTCTAACTCTTGTCCAACTAAAGAAAAATAGGTCATTGGTTAGATCTTGTGTAGATCTATACATAGAACATAGTTTAAGCACTTAAAACCTTAATTTTTCAAGGCTTATCTTAGGTAAAAACCCTTGTTATTTTCGGCCATCCATGAAAGTTGATGAAGACCAAGTTTTTGTGTGAAGAGAGTGAAGAAAATGAGTTAGGAAAGGCTTAGATTTTCTGCCATAAATAATTCAAGGAAAGACTTAGAGTTTTGAACACTTTTTCTTACCTTAAGCTTGTAGAAACTTAGCTAGGCTCCATCCTTGTTTGGTTTCTAAATTTATGACTCCAAAAGGTGTAGGTTTTTTTACTTTTGCTCAAGAAGATGGATCTATGTTCTCCTTGCCTTGTTGATGGAGAAAGAAAGAAGATTTAAAAAGAAAAGGTGAGAGAAGGCTAATCCACCATTGATGTGTTTTTGAAGGAAGCAAGACCAAAATGAAAAGCTTGAGGAAGGAGATGAAGATTTCGGCCAAGAAGGGATGAGAGTAAGCTCGACAACAACATGGAGAGAATGAGAGTATGTGTTGGAACCTAAGGTTTTGCTGATTATGGCAACAGAGTAAGTCTGGTGACAGAAGAAATATCACTGATAATAGCATCAGAGCAAGTTTGGGCGATGAACGAGTCTGACCGCAGAAGGAGTCGTTCTGCGACACAAGACTCTCATGGAAAGTTATAGAAGCTAAAAGGCGACACTCTACTGTTAGAACGTGGAGAAAAACAAGGAAATAACTGTCACACACGTTCAAATATGACCAGGCCCGAAAATTAAGGCGGTCAAGCTGAAAGAGCGCCAGAACGAGTCCCACTACAGAGCTGCTGAGATATTTCCCGCCCAATGCGTAGTGGGAGATCGTGGGAGGTCGTGGAAACGTCATTTTACACGTAATGGGAGCAGAAACTTCGGGTATTATCAGTATTTAAGCACCTAGAATCATTTGTAATCTTTGGAGCTCTTCACTTCCATATTTCTAGAGAGAGAGAGAGTCATATTAAGAGAGATATCATTTTCGAGAGATTCTAGTGAGACTTAGTCAATCAGCTTAGGTATTTATTACCTATAGAGCACACTAAACACTCCCCTTTACTCCTTGTTACGCATTGATCAAAGCCGAGAGTAGAGCGAGTGTTGGATGAGACAGAGTACCTCTGTCGAATCCCAAGATAGGAAGCTAGGTTGTAATTCACATTGAATTTCAATATAAGCAGAATCCTATCTTGTTAAATTATATACAAACGCTTCCGCATTATCTCCTTGGCAAATACTTGTCTCCAAGTAGGGTTGGTCTGAGACTAACACCTCAGACCTACTCTGTCAGCACCCCGATCCCATCAGTATGGGAGTGTGTAAGAGTGTAAGAGAGTTGTCTAGTTATGTTTCCAAGGTTACAAGACTTTTATGACTTAGGAAGCTTCCTTCCTAAAAGGGGAATTGCTTTTGAAGACCCCTTTTTCCCTCTAAAAAACCAACCACTAGTAGATATTGTAGGGGTATATTTGTCACTTTGTGGTTAATCGTATTATAAGGTGCCTTACAATATTATAACATTATATGTTGTACATTAGGACTTATTTCATGTTTTAGATTGTAACCAATTTGATTACCTTGTCCTAAGGTGTATTTATTTATGTTTTTGAGTGATTGGTATACTTATTATTCATTGTGCCTAGTTAAAGTATGTTCTTTGATTCACTCATGTTGTTTGTGCTCTTAATTCAAGTAATGACATGTTACATGTTACATCAACTTTATTAGTTGTTTTCTCCTTATATTTACTCCCACTCTGGTCCAATATTTTATGTAAGGTTTAATAACCTTTTTGGACTATATCTTAATTTATATAAATATATTTGGAGGTTATATAACTCCTTAATCATTTTAGGCTCATTAGCCTCTATAATCCAATGATTAATCCTTAACTAAATTCTATAAACCTTAGAGGTATTTCAGTCTACCCCATCTAGCAGCTGCACCGGAGTTGGAACCTTTATTCTTGCCTTTGTTTCTTGGTTTTTTTCTTGGACTTTTTGAAATGGCAGCATATTCTTTTTTTTTTTTCAGAAACAAGAGGACTTCATTATAAATGAAACATAGGGTTTTTACAAAAAGTTATTATACTACTAACAAGATGTTGTTTACCTACGAAAAATTACCCATGGGACCAAAACCGTAGGTAAATAACACGCTTTACCTATGAAATACCTACGATATAGTGAAGGAAGAGTTTCCCAACAGAATACGGCTTGCCCACGGAAAAATATACCCACAGACTATTCCGCAGGTAAATACTGTGGATAGTTACGCGGGGAGACAGTGCCAAGTGGCGCGAAAAATACCTACGAGCGTTTTCCGTAGGTAAACGTGGACTCAACATTTACCCACGGTGTTTTCCGTAGGTATTTACCCACGGACTTGTCCCGTAGGTAAATATCATGCTAAACGACTGCGTTTAAATTTGCTGCATCCTAGGCCACTTTTACTCATGGAAAAGTCCCATAGGTAAAAATACTGCTAAACGACTACGTTTAAGACGATCCCGTAGGTATTTTACCCACGGACTTGTCCCGTAGGTAATTATAATGCTAAAGGACTGTGTTTTGATTTTCTGCATTCTAGGCCACTTTTATCCACGGAAAACCAACGGAAAACTCCCGTAGGTATTTACCAACGGATTTTCCCGTATGTAAAAAAATTGCTAAACGACTGCGTTGAAGACCGATAATTTCCTGCATATTAATCCCACTTTTACCCACGGAAAAGTCCCGTAGGTATTGACCCACAGACTTGTTCCGTAGGTAAATTTACAAAACGACTGCGTTTACTTTTCTGCATACTTAAGCCACTTTTACCCATGGAATTGGCCATTTTACCCACGGATCAGTCCCATAGGTATTTACCCACGGATTGGCCCCGTAGGTAAACATTTGAAACGACGACGTTTTTAAAATTTGATATTTGTTCTCTGCAAGTTTCTAAAAACTTCAAAATTCACAATGCAAATCGAATCTCCCGTAATCAACTTCTCCTGTTGTTGTGCGAATTCATCTTCTCCCGTCATTCGAAATCGCAGCTTCTTCTTCCCCTTCTACTGAATCAGCTGCTTTTTCTTCCCCTTCTACGAAATCAGCCTTCTTCCCCTTCTACGAAATCAGCAACTTCTTCTCCACTTTCTACAAAATCAGCTTCTCGCACACCTAAACCGAAACTGGATTCGATTTTTGCTCGATACTGTGCCGTTCGACTGCGGACCCTAAACTGACGAAGCAAGTGGTGTCGCCTGAAGAATTTGCTAGTCTCTGGTGAACAAGTAAGTAATTCTCTCTCTCTCTCTGTCGCTTAAACTTTTTTTCCTCTCTTCTGGTAGCTAGAATCCTAGAACCCTAGAAATCGACAGGTAGGTTTTTTAGCAGGAGTGTATCCGCTGGGTTTGTTTTCTGTTTGTTTTCTTTGTTCCATGGGCAATCACTTATCATTTGCTACCTAACTTGTTCAGATAATCCAAATTAGTTATTTTCATGATCAATAATTTCTAACCGGAACCAGTAAACGTTGAACAGCCTAATTACCTTCAAATTGCTAACTTTTTGTCCATTCACTGCATGTTTCTAGCTCTAGCTACCTACGAAGTCTTTGGGTTGAATCTATATGAATCTTATATACCAGTTTTTCGTAGTTGCAAGTTCTTATGTTCTCTATATCATGTCGGAAAGCAAATCTAAGGGCCTTTGGAATTTGGTTTGTTATTTCTATTGAAACCAGTAATGGGTTTGTTTGTGGTGTAGAACATGGCTTCTAGTTCTGGCTAACTCCGAAGTCTTTGGTCTCAATCTATCTGACTCTTATATTCCAGTTTTTCATAGTTGCAAGCTCTAAGAGCATTTAGAATTTGATTTGCCATTCTTACTGAAACCAGCTCTAGTAGAGTTGTTTGTGGTGTACACCATGACTTCTAGTTCTAGCTAACTTTGAAGTCTTTGGTTTGAATGTATTTGACTTCTTATATCCAGTTTCTCATAGTTGCAAGCTCTAAGAGCCGTTGGAATTTGGTTTGCCAGCAGTAGTAGGGTTGTTTGGGATTAGTAAGACACCGAATCCGTAGATGTCCATCATCATCATTCTTGTGTTAGCCCTATTTTTATAATGTACCTGAAGCAAAGTACGGTGAAGAAACAAACCACTTGTCTTCTCCGACTATGCGGGGTCTCATCAAACATTCACCATCATCATTACCCAGATTCTTTCAGATGATAAATCACCAACTACCATTCCATTACAATGAAGATACTTCAGCACTTTACAAACATCAATCACCACTTTACTCCGTTGTTCCCAATTCAATCCATGAAGAACTGAACTCAAATTCTTAACTTCACCATCACCACCAACCGGCATCTCGTATATCAAGTAAACTTCACAACATTCCTTCTTCACCAACTTACGACAAACACCATTAATACGTAACAGATTCCTGTGAGGTGGGATTTGACTCAGCTTTGTAATTACTTCATCAACTGATGTAGTAGTAGTACTACTACAACTACCATCCTTTAAATCTGTTGGGAGAAATATGAATTGTCTCTCAACCATAATTCGTGAATCTCCAATGAGGATGATGTTTTTTGGGTAGTTGTTGTGATATATGAGATGATTTGATGAATTGAAATGTTGGGAGATGATTTGAATAAATGGTATCCCAGACGGAATCATGACAGCTACTACCATCTTCTTGGCTGTATAAAATAGGCAGCGTAGATAGAAAAGAGAACACTAAAACTACTAATCAAATGGGTAACAGATGAACATAGGGGGATACCTAGTTCTGAAAAAGGTTAATCCACACAAGCTCTCCAGATTACATGATAATGAAAACAATTATAGTTCTAAAAACACTATTATATTGAAGAAAATGTAAGATGTAATATTAAGTTAAAGAAATAAACATATTATACTAAGAATTACAAATATATATATAAATTCTCCGTATGGGCTCAAGTGTCGTAATCTAGTCTAGTTGTTTATTTCGGTCTGAATTTTGGTATAGATTCACATAAACTCTTTCAGAGTTGAACCTACTGTCTATTTTCCGGTGGATCTGATGACTCCAACTAATCAAACTCATTATGATTTACTTTGTTGTCTACAATTTCAATAGCTGGCTATACGCACGACGTGGGTGGCTAAACCAATGATATGGCTTGCCAGCTGTTTATTTTGGTTATTTTGATTTCTGAAACGCACATGCATGATTGAAGTAGTACTAGCTTAGTTTGATGGATGGATTGATACGCACACAGAGAGCAAAAAGACCATCTTCTTCACTATTTTCATGTAGTGTAGTTGTTGTAGTAACATTAGTAAGTAGTATTTCACAATTTCACTAAAACCACACTCACCTTTCTTATCATGTCTAAAAAACATTAAGGACACAAATAAAATGGCAAAGATGATGATGCTAATACTAGACATAATTATTAAAAATATATAATTGATAATCATCACATCTTATGTGAAATGTTACTGTGATATACATTAGTTCTATGTCTTATGGTTGGTACAATATCCATGAATGTATCTTGAAGTAAAATCCATTTTGAAGATGAAGAAACTATCTATTTATCATTGTTCTGTTTCTCTGCTAAAAAATTGTCATCGACCATGGCTAATGTTTTTTGAAAAAAATGTTTATTAGTTTAAATGTTAAGTGTTCAAGTTGTGATGCATTCTCATTGCATGGTTCAGAACTCTAAATATGTGTTATCTCAAGTCTTTGTTGCCTATTTCCTATGAACTCTCCACCTGGATTTCGTGTTAGTGCTCTATCAAATTATCTGAATATATGTTATCTCCAGTCTTTGTGACCAATTACTAATCATGATTAAACTTTCACTACAGGTGCTTGCAATTAATGCTGCAAAGGAGGCTACTGAGTTGGTAGCTAAGCTTCGAGCGTATCTCCATACTGCTCAGACAAAGGCTGATAACAACATCTGTCACGGTATTAGTTTTCAGATTATCTTCATAGGCCTATTGTGCATGTTTTCAATATGCTTTGACAAACATTATCGCTGCATTAATCTTTTGAACATACTGTATTAATCGTTTACACTATCACAGTGCAGCTAGCTGATGTTTGAATCTATTGATCTAATACTGTATGTTGCCTACCTTTTTATTCTTGTCTACTTCTAAGGATTACTGTATGCTGTATGTACACTATCACATCGCAATTTTCTGTTGTTTGGGACTAATGTACAATTACATCATTTTTTTCTACTTATTGGAATTACAAGCTTTGGATATAATTCTTATTCAAAAGGGCTTTGAATTTCATGTTTTGCTATCTCATTTGCAGGATAAGTGGAGAAATCTTATGCGGACCAGTTACACCCGGTTGCAAGGTCACAAATTGGTCAGTATCTGGTTAAATTATTTCTGGCTTTTGAATGGAAGTGTATAAAGTTGATGCTTAATTTTGAATACCTGAACTTGCATTAACGAGCAGCCTTCAAATTAGCAAAGAATAAGACTATCTTGTAACAGAAATAATAGTGCTGAAATAAGCACTATATCAGTCCATAAATTGCTCAATTTTTTGTTCATTTTCTGCCTTGTAACAGCAGTTCAAATCAAGGAATAACCAGGTCTGCAATTCATACTATAAAAGCATAAACCGTGCAAATGAGACAGATCAATTAATCAACGACATGTTTGGTTAATAACTTTATGAGAAAGGTAACTCATATTTCTTTCTTGAGTAAATGGGACTTAATAGCTTTATAACATTACCAAGCATGGGACAATATTTTCTAAGGGTCATATGTGTAATTTGGCGTTGCATTAGGCGAAGCGCAGGCACAAAAAGTTATTCATCCCAAAATTGGGGCTCATTGCCAATTGAAACTGTGTTGTGCCATTCTACGCTATCTTGTCAATTCTTGAGTTTATTGTGGGGTGCATTGGTATTGATATTTTTACCAATGTATCAAAATGTTCGAATCCTTGACATGATACATTAAGAACATAGCTTTGTTCATTTATAGAAGATGGCTAGACTAAGCTATGAGTCATTCGACTATGGCATACTACGTCTACTGGTGTCACAAATAAGTAATGTTGTTACAGAACAATCTTTTTGTATATTATGATAGAAGCCTTTGAAATGTTACATTATTTCAGTTCATCAGTTGGAATATGCATGGAAACACTCTCAGAAGTCTGGACGTGTAGTAAGAGCCAAACTAGTTTGCTTTGAGCAGCTCTCACCGCTCTCCCAACATACTTGAAGTTGGAATCCCCAATTTCTGGAAACTTCTTCCACCAGACCACCCGGCTCAAGGCTCCGATACGGGGCTAACATGTCAGCCATATATTTTTCTTTCCTGTCTCTTCTGATTGTTCTTCCGCTCGCTCTCATTTTCCTCTTTTCGATTATCGTCCGCCCGCGCTCCACCAGAATACCGATCAAAGGTCGTCATGTATTCATCACCGGTGGATCGAGCGGCATTGGCCTCGCTCTCGCCCATTGCGCAGCGGCCGAGGGAGCGCGCGTTTCCATACTTGCTCGGGGCATGTCAAAGCTCGAGGAAGCTAAGAAAAATATTCGTCTGGCCACTGGCGTTGAGGTAGCCACCTACAGCGCCGATGTTAGGGATTTTGACGCAATCAAGAAAGCTCTTGAGGATGCCGGTGCCATCGACGTGTTGATCTGTAACCAGGGGGTGTTCACGCCATGTGAGCTGCATAAGCAAAACCTAAGTGAGATTAAGTTCATGCTTGATGTGAATCTCATGGGGACTTTTCATCTGATTAAGGCCACACTGCCGTTGATGAAGCTGGATCGAGAAAAGCGTGGCTCAGCTTCTATTGCAATAATGTCTTCACAGGCTGGCCAGGTAATACATTTTGCTTCTTGTTCACCTCCTAATGTTTATTTGTTACATAATTTCGGCAATTCGTATGCTTCTGCGGACATATGTGATATGAAACTTCTTTCGGGGTAATGTGGAGATCTAATGACTGATCGTCTGTACAGCTTTCCTCTCATCCTCCTTATCTTATAGGTTGGTTCATATTGAAATGCTGAAGTAATGGCTTCTTCTTTCTATTAATCTATTGCATGGATTGGGAAGGTATTTTGTTGTGCTTTGCTGTTAGATTTGTTTCATGGGCTTGGTGAGGTAACAACCCGTGGAAGATGGGAGTAGAAGAGGTGCTACTGGAGTCAAGGATTTTGATTTTGCTTTGATTCAGGTGCTTACTGACAGCATCATTAGCAATCAGGGTGTTTTGTTTGTGAACCATCGGTACACTAGAACTGTTTTTATGTTTGCCTAAGCTGTTGGCGCTACTAATTAAACAAGATTGAAGTGTTTGATAATGTATGCCCATCACATGATGAAGAATGGGATTATGATCGTCAAAATCTAAAAGATGAGCAATACTTTGTGTCTGACAATACAAACTTGGAGATCTTACCTAATAGTAATCACAAAATCATAAGTGGCATGTCTAAGCACCTGGATCTTGATGAGGAAGTTCGAAGTTAGTGGGAGATGTACTCCTTATATATGTCACTTGGAATTATGTCCCACTGACCTTTGGCTTACAAAACATTATGATGTGTCATGATTGCTAAATAGTAATTCTGATCATTGAGTGTTACCTTTTTTTTGACCGACTGAATGGATATGATAGAATGTATATGGAGAGATCTACATCCTTTGTTTTCAGTGTGCCTAAGCAGAATTTGATTAAATGAATGTTTCTTGCTTTGCATCTATTTTAGGTCGGCATCTTTGGTTACACAGCTTACTCTGCTAGTAAATTTGGGCTCCGTGGCTTAGCTGAAGCGTTGCAACAAGAAGTCATTGCAGATAACATCTATGTGTCCCTCATATTTCCACCTGATACTGAAACTCCTGGCTTAGCACTAGGTTTGTGTTTCATGTGCATTTCTTCTCTGCTTACCATGTTTGCGGACCTCAACTGTTCTTCTTTGGTTCTTATCTCCTTTCATTCACTGACATGTGTTGCATCTGGTGGGTCTTATATTGAAATCATGATGATTGTTTACATTTTTCTGATAATTTTGTGAACACTTAGTCATAGATGCTGCCGGTATTGAGCAAACAAGTATCCCCTTAAAGCTAACTCGATGACATCCTTTTTTCTTCCAGTCTATATACGCTTGATGGCCTTCAACTTCTCCCCTGATCTGAAAAGTACCTTGTTGCTTATATTTCATATTTCAGAAGAAGAGAAGAGGCCTGAGCTGACAAGTATCATTGCTGCTTCTTCTGGTGCCACGAAAGCTGAGGATGTTGCAAAGAAAGCTATAGCTGGCATAAAAAATGGTAGATTTATTATCCCATGCAACTTGGAGGGTTTGGCATTGGCCATAGCAACTTCTGGATTGTCTCCTCAGAGCTCGTCTTTTATGGCTTTCATTGAAGTAGTCTCAGCCAGTATACTACGCATCGTTGCACTGTGTTTCCAGTGGGACTGGTATTCCAGTATTGAAAAGTGGCATGCACAGAAAAAAAATGAATGGTATTGTTTTCCATGCATATCTCCTGATCATGTCTTGCCGTATGAAAATTTGACATTGAACTTGAAACGTGCCAGAAACGTGTTCTTCCGTATGAAGATACTACCGTGTAATATGAATAGTAGGAACTAGAACTGGTTATTAAACTGTTACAGGAATGTTCCTCAAACAACCCATGTAACAGAAAATGCTACAGAAGAATCATGGGAGAACCACCCCAAAAGCTAGCTCAAGGGGTGAAGAGCCCAATATTCTATATGAATCACACATCGACTGCCCATACAGCCGATGTGGGATTCCTGCAACAGATCCCCCTCCTTCGAGACACCAATGCCCACGTTGGTCTAGCCAACTCCGGCGCCCACCTGGCCAGGGCCCGAGGAGGTCTGGCTCTGATACCAATGTTACAGGAATGTTCCTCAAACAACCCATGTAACAGAAAATGCTACAGAAGAACTATGGGAGAACCACCCCAAAAGCTAGCTCAAGGGGTGAAGAGCCCAATATTCTATATGAACCACACATCGACTGCCCATACAGCCGATGTGGGATTCCTGCAACATAAACATGAATTCAACAATGAAATTTGCCTAATTTGCTGACAGATAATCTTGAGAAGATGTGATTTTTAGTTTTTAAAGTCTGTCGCCTACCTTGTTAGAGTCCACAACATAATATGACATTGCCCGTAACTAGATCCATGTTTGATGTGTGGTCTCGCAATTGTTTGAACTATGATTAGCCTAATGAACTGCTCATGGTTGTTGAAATACCCCACATAATTATTACCTTAATTATTAAGGGATTAACTTAATAAAGAGAATAATTATACTCACCATAAATGGTATGATATTAATATATAGTCCAAATGGACATTAAAACATTTATTAAATCTGTAATCAAAGAGAGAACATTATTAAGGAGAGATAAACTCCTAAAACCAATATAACATATATATATACTAATGTCACAAAATAAGTGATAAAATTACATGGAGTAATATATAGGTCCGTTCGGTAGCTGTCTTTATCTTTAAGACACTTTTAAAACTGCTTTATAAAAATGAAATTATGTATAGATTTATGGAGTGGTGTTCAAACAACTCTCTCCAGTAGGAAATAGAGGCAGACAACTCTCTCCAGTAGGTGCTTGGTAAGACTTGTACATTGAGAGTTTTCACAAAAACGACAATTACAGTAGTTTTCACAGATTCTCCTGAAGGAAAGTGACAATTATACAAAACCCTTTTCTTCCGGTTAAATCCTGCATTTCACTCGAAGCCTTCATCACTTGCAGTCGGTGAAATGCCCAGGAGTTCAAACAAAATTCGACATTGAAAAAAACTTGAGCTTTCGTGGGCATGTGGAAGAGAGGGGAGAGGAGAATTAAAAATGTTTACCAGAAGAAGAAAGAGTGAAATGAACAGACAGGAAGACGTGAAGGAGGACAATGGAGGCCAGACATAACTTGTAAATAATGAAAATAGTGGGAGGGTAATATTGTATTTTGGATAGAACCAGAAATTCTAAAAGCACCTTAATGTCTGAAAAGCAGCAAAACCAACATTTATTATAAAGGTCTTTTTGAACATTTATGTGACCTTTATCTTGCTGCTTTTTGATAAAATAAAACTGTTTTTCAGTGAAAAGCGGCATAAAGGTGCTTACCGAACACACCTATAAACTCAAACCAAACTTTAAATACAACAAACTCTTGTATATACACATTAAAGCATGAAATAACACATGTTAACACTAGTACATAATAAGTCACCTATATACATTAAAGTATAACATTAATGTTACACTAATGTACAAAAATCAAAAGAAAAATCCCTCAACCTAATGCACATGTTCGACACACACTAGCAAAGAAGAAAAGATGAGTTAGAAAAGTAAAGCATGGGGAAGATAAACAAGTACAATTCTACAACATAAAATAAGAATACTTGTACTTACCTTGTCACTTCCTACATTCCCTCACCTTCATTCTCCCTTGCTAATTCTTGGATGACTAACATCCATGCCAGCCTTTACTTCTGAAATTTTCAATTAAAAGAAGAAGAAAGTAACTTGAATCATTACAAGCTAGATAAGCCAGGACAAGTCTAGGAGTAAAATAAGCAAATTGCCCCACCTTTCCTTGCAAGTTCCGGATGAGAGAGTCCTCCATTCTCTTCTTCCTCTCTCGGTTGTAGACACAAAAAGGAGTCACCAAAAGTCAGCTAGACTAGATTAAGGACCCGTTCGTTGGCACGAATGCTGTAAATATGGCATTAAGCGTACAGAAAGATGGGACTTGCGAGCGATTCGTTTCTGAATTCGAGCGCGGAACGCCCCAAAACCAACTTTAACATAGATGTTGGTTTTGCTGCGTTTGAAACATAAAGGTGATTGCAGGGAATGAATTTTATGAGTTTGTCCTTCACTTTTTCATGTTTCTGCTTCATCTTCCAACGTTGAAGAGATTTATCTCTCTCAGATGTTACTTGCTAGGTCTGATTTCACCATTATCAGCAGCGGCAGTAGCGGCGTTCCCTCTCTCTGAAGGTAGAAGTTGAGGTCTTGAACTTGCTGCTGGTAAATTGACGTCGTCTCGTGGAGAAGGTTCGAGTGACGAAACTCAGCCTCCAGGAGAAGCAATTAAGTTAGGGGTATGAGGAAAGAAGAGGCTTGACAGTGAGAATCGAAAAGGGGTATTTTAGTTCTGTTACCTACATAGTGAAGAAGGAAAAAAATGAAAAGCAGAAGCAAACCAGTTGAAGAAGACGATCCAGGCATGCACGGGAAATGGAGAAATGTCAAGAAGGATATTACAGTATTTTACCCATGTTAACAGTCGGAAACAATCAGCTGGAAAACGAACGGGTCTCTTGGTAGAGACGCCTTAATGTGGGCTTTTCCCTCTCATATTAATGTCACATTAATGGAGAACAGATTTGAGCAGCGGTAAACGAATAGGCCCTAAACAAGCAAAGTACAAGTCACCTCACCTCTCTTAATGATCACAATTGCCTCCAACTTTCTTCCACACCTTCGGTGGCTTATTTCCTCCATTCCACCGAGATTGCTTTTGGAAAAGAAATGAACTAAGACAGCTAGGAATAAACAAACAGATCAAATACACTTATAGACTTCTTTTCCTTCTTATACTCATCTACACACAACAAGTTCCCTTGCCCATGCTCTCTTTCCCTCTCACGGTAATTAAATTTTAACATCTCTCCTTCCTCTATGTTGCTTTCCTTCTTCTCTTGATTTCCTCCTTTTTCAACCGGCTAGAACAGCAGCAAACACCCCCCATTGTCAACCGAAAATACACCACCACAAACAGCAACGAACCTGCACTCATAAGCTCCATTTCTCCCACATCAAGACCCCATTTTTACTGCATTAAAACCGCCATTAATTCTCCTTGATTATGACTGAAAAATCCTTGAGCATGGCCATTAAGAGCTGCTACCATTGAAGAAGAAAACCAGCATAAATAAGGTAAGAAACATGCACCAAAAATCACTCATTTTCTTCCCTTATTTTTGATCCAAAAATTCCATCAACTTTAAAACCTTCTCTATCTATTTTTCTGCACTCAAGTGAGGTGGATAACAGCCCTTATACTGAGCTGAAAATACTCCATGATACACCTAAAAAGGCTGCTCCAAAACTCCATGGAAAGAGCTCCTAAACTAAGGTAGAACATGGCCATTTCCTTGTGTTGTTTGGAGTCTTAAACTCCCTTATTCTTATCAACACAAATCTGAATTTACTCCTCCTGCTGTAGACCACCGGAAGCTTCCAGAATATCTCTCCAAAGTCACAAAGGTAATGACATTTTATAGAGTTCAAAAACTGCACTTAACAACCCTTATATCTAATGCCAAAAACAAATGCTTTACGTGACCCTTTGCCTTGATTTGCTTGTGACCGAAGGGAATGTATTTTTCCTTCCCCAACTGTCGTGGCTGTAGGAGCTAATCTCCAAGAGAAACCACAAGGCAAGGTAAATTACTAATATATATATATATTAATGACTATATCAGTATTAAGCTTATAATGAACAAAAAAAAACTAACCGAAGTGTATACAATATAGTGCCGTGAGATTGCAAGATTTGGAGTGGCTGAAGAATTAGTGGAAAGTCCCTTGTGAACATACTAAGGTAAACCCACCTACTATCTCATTTGATACGTCAAAAAAAAAGTATCCCTATGATGTAGTGTAACACCCCTACCGCTAATCAAGTCATTATCTCCTAATCCGTCTCAATTACCAATGCCAAAGCAGCGGAAGTTCACTACAAACGGTGGGTGATACAATGCCGATAGTCACCCACGTGACTAACAATGTCAAATCCAAATACAATATCAGTCCGATGAACTAGTATACCGAGTACTTCATACCAAACAATACACTTCATTCCTTAATCAAATCACAATACGAATACAAACCTCAATTCAATTCTATACTAAGTCTCTACAATCCTCAAACTTGCTGATAACATTTCGGTCTTACAATCCAACAAATACAACATAAATACAATTGTTCTAACATTAACTACCCATGCTTAATCAGCAACCCCGTCCCACTCTCGAACGGTATTCGGCTCCAAGGTACCTGTAAGTAAAAATGGTGCCCCAAGGGGCTCAGCAAATTGCTGGTATGAAATTCGCATACCCCGCGTGCTAACGGGGGTACGCCGACTACTTTGTCGAGAACATGAGATTCATTTTAATTCAACAATCATGCTCATATTCAAAGGTATTCAAGCAAGGAATACAATAACAACTAACACAACAAGATTGTTAGTTAGTATTAACTTATTTTTAGGCCTTGAGGGTTTTACCTCACTAATGCCTTAATCACTTTATTCACAGTCCTCCCATTCCCTCGGGATACTCCTACTCAAGCTCTCTTAGGTTTGTAAACCCTACAAGTCTCAATATCAATTCAAGTTCTACAATTCTCAATCTCAATTCTCAACTCTCAAGTTTAATTCTCAAGTTCAATACTCAAATTCTCAAATGGATACCTTTTAAGTCATTACCCATGACCTCCGGGCAGAGTCATACACAAGACTCACCACCGGGCTTTCAAGTACAAGTCTTACTTCCCTGGTTTCGACCCTACTCCGGGTCTAGCATAGTGGGAAGGTTCGACTATCAAACAGAACTATACACTTAGCTCCTCAATTCTCAAACGTCCGTATCTCTATCGGACTACTCAATTTCCCCAAATACTCCTCTCTCGGAGTTATATTGTAATCGTATAGATTAGCCTATAAGTATCTCTCTCGATATCATCTAATAGATTAGGGAATTTTCTCAATGTCTAGTATTCTCAGATTTAAGGGTTTCCCCAACTTATCGAATACTTTTTATGTTCGGGACATTTTCTCAAATTAGGTCGGATCCTCATATTGTAGATCGACTATCTTTTAAAGGAGTTTGACGGTCCTTTATATCTTTTTACTTTTCTCATAAGTTCTTATCTTTGAACTATCACCAATCTCTTAATGGAGGTTTCATCATTTCTTTCCACTATTGATTATTTCGTGGATTGTTCATTTCGGTTCTCTAACCGTTATCGGGAGTTTACTAATCCCGTACAACTCTCTCACGTTCTAGTGAGTTCTTAGGTTTGCGTATTCGTTATTCTTGATTCGATATTTTTCGTGTGTTTCCACGTTTTCATTATTTCGAGGAACGACTCTTTTTACGAGTCACTAACCAAACAATACTCATCTACGAGTCGATCTATACCACTAAGTTAGACCACACAATCATTCAAGTATGGTTAGCTCATACATCATGCATCAAGGCATACAATCAAATGCAATAAATCATTTTCATGCTTTTATCTTGGTTAAGTCGGCACACAAGCAAATAGCACACAAATCAGTGTAATCCCGGTAGCATACGGGGCATAAGAAAATCATACCTTTCACCATGGATTAACTTTACCATGTCACCTTACGCTCCTCGGGTCTTACTCGATCCACTGATAATATTTCAAATGTTTCTATTAACATTAAGGTACTACGGTATGTAAACAACTAATACTCCCGTAGTTAACCCCGTTACCCCGTTAATCTTAATTTTACTCAAGCGTTCTTATGTGCATATTTTTCTCACCATCATTACTCTCCCAATGGTTTACTACTAATGCCACATTTTTTTTATTTGACCCGACCGACCCTACCTAGGTCGGTCCCAGGGCCGGTCAAAGTCAGTGGGTTACGGGTTCAAAAAATTCAACTCGATCAACCTTACCAAGGTCGGTCGAAGTCAGAAGACTCTGGGTTTGAAAATTTCAGCTCGACCGACCCTCCTAAGGTCGGTCCTAGGGTCGGTCGAAGCCAGTATCATTTTCCCAAGGTGTTTAACTACTCACTTTGAACTCTAACCTCACCTTAATTCTCACCCGATCTTTTCCTAATCTTTCCACATGTTTTCTAACATGTTACAACACCTTAAACACTCTTAAAACCTCCCCAAATCATTGGTCATACTCATACCCAATTCTTGCTCCATCCTACAAACTTCAATTCTCACATTTTGCATTTTGCACACTAGTGCATTTCTTACTTTTCTCTTGATAGTTTACTTTATTCTCAACCCATTTGACCATTCCAAATCCTTCCTATAAATTTGCATTAACTATACCCAAGCCATCCTTCATTTTCATGGCCACACATCCTAAGCCTTTTCTATCAAAACCAAAACACTCAAACCCAATTTTGCTACAGATTTTGTCTTAATTCAAACCAAGCCTTACACTAACATCCTAGGTGATCAACTAACCCAAATGAATCTCTTCCATTACCTAGTTAACCCTAGGTCATTTTTCACCCAACTCATCACCTAACTTTCTTAGGTTTCTACACAAATTTTGCCATAACTCACCTACAATCCTAACGTTTCCAAATGCACCATTTCTCACCTAAATCAACTCAAAACTAACCACACCCATAGAGGGTCCTACCAGCACACAATATCCATTCAAAATCCACAAGTCAACAATATAAGCTCTATCTCAAATCATTTGGCTCCAAGGCCTTTAATTCAAACAACAATTCACAAATTCCTCCTAATCACAATCAAACACAATTTTGGTCCAGATTTTGTTTCATCTTTTATTTACCCATCCCATAATTTCTAAGACAATTAGGATAGATATTAAGGTAGATGGTTTACCTTGATTCTCAAATTCTCTTTTCAATTCTCCTCTTCTCCTCTTTTCTTTTCCTCTTGGCTCCAAAATCGGCAAAGACAATACAATTGCCAAGAACTCTAAATTACCATTCAAAAGGGCAATGGGACTAAGTACAAGCACTTAGGCACATTAAACTAACCCTAGGATTCAAAAGAGGCTTAAAGCACAAAGTTAGGGTTTACCTTTGGAAGCTCTTGAATGGTTTTAAATCTTGAATCAAAAGAGGGATTTCTACCACCATTTGAGGCTTGGAAAAATACTCAAACAAAGAAATAAGAGTTCCCATTAGAAGGTGAAATTGGTCAAGACAAAAAGGAAGGAGAAATAAAATTTTCTTGGACCTTTTTACCTTAAATGAAAGAGGAGACTCCGAGTTTCAAGAAGCTCCAACTTTTTCTTCAAATGGGCCATACCCATGGAGATGAACTTCATGGTTTTGGGATTTTGAAAAGAGGGGAATGTAGCCCTTGATGAGAGGAACACAAATATGTGATTATTTTTTAGTTTGGAGCATGGATGAAGCTTGGGCAAGCAAGGGAAGGAGGGAAGCCATTGAAGAGGCTTAAAAAATCATCCAGCAATAGAGAGAGGAGGAGGAGGACGGCTGGAGAAGGAGGAAAGGAAAGAGAGGGGAAAGAGAAATGAGGGAGGAGAGAGAGGAGGGAGTTGCTTTTTGCCTTTTTCACTTTATTTGCCTTTTGACTTATTAAATTAGTAATCTAGACAAGTGTGAGAGGAGAGTGTTATACACTCACAAAAAAACCGGCCCCTTATAGAATACAAGCTGGGGGCATTTTCGTCTTTTACAAGAAACGCTCGTTAATTTACCCGGTTTTAGCACTATTCACTAACCGGCCGTTTTCCGGATTTTTCTCCGTTTTTCGTTTAATTTTGTCGTTCTTAAGCTTCCATTAATGTTGAATTATAGTTATTTGATTGAGTATAATTTTTACGGGTCCATTTGACCACTCAAAGTCACATTTTCGGGTTTTCTCGAAAAAGCGTGCTCTAAAGCTTCATTAGCGTTTTTAATCCATTTTATGGATCTGTTTTCTTCAAGAATTGTTCCCGTATATTAATTAGGCATAACTAAGCCTTATGAATCCTTCTAGGATCCTAGTCGAGGTCACACACCTCCTAAAGTTACGTAACACACAATTTTACGTTTTGTGCTTTTTACGTGTTTTCTCTTTTCTTTTGGATTTATTTTCTTTACCTTAATTCTTTAGGCACTATTAGGCCCTCAAATACCATATTAGAATTATTTAATCACCCTAATTAAGTTCGGGGTATTTCAATTTACCCCCCTTAAAGAACTTTGCCCTCAAAGTTGGTGAATCTAATATTGTTACTCACATAGGTACTCTATGCTAAGGTCATAACCTCTATATAACCTCCCAGACTCCAAGGTCTGATTTGATGTATACCACACATCCACACAACATGTCACTGCATGCATAGCAATAAAAAATATTCTTTTTCCTCCTCTTCATGGGGTCCATCCGAAGATAAAGAAGGTACCATCCTCTCCCATGTCGAGTGATCCCTCAGGTACCGGTCACGTTTGAACACTTACGCTTTCTGGTTCACGGCCATCATGACTTTGGGCACTTACGCTTTCTGGCCCTACGGTCCTTTGGTTCTGATCAAATTTATTTACACATCTAGATATCATATAAGATGCCCTTTTTCTTCTTGTAGCCTGTGGAGGTTAACTCTTTCGGTATAAGGGGGTCTAACTAAATGGTTCTAGACTGATAAGATTAGATCCTAAAATGACACTCCGTGGAGAGTGAAAACCCGTCATCCTGACATCTCTTAAATACCTACTTTATTGTTCGTCTTCCCAGAAAGATAAAGGGGAATGCTAGTGAGCACTACATCCGCTCTCAATGAAGTTCACGCGAACTTATGCCTTAAGAGCAGAAATTGACTAGAGTCTCCACCTAGTTTGACCTAAGATAACTAGAAAGGGAAGAGGAAGGGTTCTAAGAACCTTTAATTGACTCTAAGACTAGTACCTACGGATAGAACTTATCTGATCGTACTAGATATTCTGTGTGGGTTCGTACTGAGTTAGACTCTGTTGGAACTTTTGAGTTTTACCGATGATGACTCATTCTACACGCAAAGGGAGTCAATGAAGAAATGTTGAAACCTTGTGTGTTGCTGATGATAGAGTCCTTTCATGTGCATGGTGTCCTTCAAGCAGAATGAAAAAACCTGCTGCAACAAACATAAAAGATGGTGAAAGAGTCTGTTTAACCAAGAGAGTCCGTCTGATGCCAAGAGAGTCCATTCGCTGCCAAGAGAGTCCGTCTGATGCTTTATGGCTGAACACGTTGTCAGTTACAACAACTTACAAAATTTGTGGCCAAGGAACACGTCCAAGTACTCACAACGTCTATCTACCAACGTTCAACTTCCACTAGCCTAAATACTCAGAGCCACAACCTTAAGACAAGTCAGGTCTGAAATTTAAGGACCAATCCCCTGTTTTTTTGGAAACGGACTCCCTCTACAGCTCTAGAGGTTGTGCTATATAAAGAACTGGATTATCAGTTGCAATGTGTGCTTTTCCGCCCCAATACTTCCTATACTAGGGAAAATTCACCGAAAACAAGAGACATGTCTCCTATTACAAGCTCCAATTCATATATCTAGCTATTTAGAGCGTTTACACTTATTTCTCCATATGTTGTATTGATCTATTCGTTGAGAAGTGAGTGTTGGAGTTAGGCAGAGTTTTTCTGCCTTACCCCAAGTGTGAGATACTTTCTTGTAACCCTAAAAATTTATCAATAAAGTTTCTCATTCTTATATTGGTATTTTTGTTGACGGACTTTGTCTATTCACCGAAAGAGTTAAAGTGTTTCAACGACTTACATCTTGGAACACTTTGAAGATGGCCCATTAATTGACTGCTTCCGCTTCCCGAGCTAGTCTATATGGGTCTAACAACCCATAAAGACTACATCAGCACCATCTATCCCCTAAGATTGACTATGTCCGTCACATTTTGATTGAGATAGTCTGTCTGAGTCTAACAACCCATATAGACTCCGTCAGCCACACCAATCCTACAATTGGTATCAGAGCAAGGTTCGGTGGACACACTCTATTTGCAGATAACCTACGAGATGGTAGAGTGCTCTTATGTTTAGAGATGGACTCCAATCTTCACACAAGACTCCAAATGTTTTACGCAGAGCCAAAGTTCCACATCCAGATCCACTTTAGTAAGCCTCCACCCCTCATGAGGTGTTATTGATGACCAAGACAAATATTGTTGATGAAGGAGCGTCAATGATCTACCTGAAGTTGACTCTGATGGAGGTGCACACCCAAAAGAATTGCCAAATTCACATGCAATCCTTCTACCAATGCATTGATTAACGGGGAATCATAATGGATTTCGCCATCATCGGTAAAAAGGGGGAAATTGTTGGAACTTTTGGGTTTTAATGATGATGACTCAATCTACGCACAAAGGGAGTTAATGAAGAAATGTTGGAACCTTGTGTGTTGCTGATGATAGAGTCCTTCCATGTGCACGGAGTCCCTTGAGCAAAATGACAAAACCTGCTGCAATAAACACAAAAGATGGTGAAAGAGTCTGTCTAACCAAAAGGGTCCGTCCGATGCAAAGAGAGTCCATCCGATGCTTTATGGCTGAACACGTTGTTGGCTACAACAACTTGTAAAATTTGTGGCCTAGGAACGCGTCCAAGTACTCACAACGTCTATCTGCCAACGTTCAACTTCCACTAGCTTAAATACTCTGAGCCACAACCTTAAGACAAGTCAGGTTTGAAATTTAAGGACCAGACCCCTAATTTTTTGGAAACGGACTCCCTCTACAGCTCTAGAGGTTGTGCTATATAAAGAGCTGGATTATCAGTTGGTATGTGTGCTTTTCCGCCCCAATACTTCCTATACTAGGGAAAATTCACCGAAAACAAGAGACATGTCTCCTATTACAAGCTCCAATTCATATATCTAGCTATTTAGAGCGTTTACACTTATTTCTCCATATGTTGTATTGATCTATTCGTTGAGAAGTGAGTGTTGGAGTTAGGCAGAGTTTTTCTGCCTTACCCCAAGTGTGAGATACTTTCTTGTAACCCTAAAAATTTATCAATAAAGTTTCTCATTCTTATATTGGTATTTTTGTTGACGGACTCTGTCTATTCACCGAAAGAGTTAAAGTGTTTCACGACTTCGGATGGTGCCCACGAGGAAACCTTGGTCTTCAATTGCTGGGATCTCCTTCTTTCAAAACTTTTTTAGAGAGATTCATTTTAAGGGCCACAATGATAGGATTGGAAGGAGAGCTGAGAGTGGAATTGAAGTGGCAATATTTTCTACCAAGCTAGCGCCAGAAAGATTTAATGAATTGGGAGGCATTAAGTACATTCAGAGGGAAAGATCAGAGGAATTCCCAGGGCTTAGCAGGTGGAATGACTTGGATTCTATCATGTTTGGGGGTTTTAAAGTTTTATAGGAACTGAAGAAGATTTGAGTATTTGGAAGGTTTGGGTGTTATCTTGGAGCTTTAAAAGGGATCTATATTGTTTTGAAGGATGTTCAAATTGCTAGGATAAGGTTAGGGGATACTTCGATCTTGTTTAAAGTGTGAAGGGTGTTTTGGTTGAGTTAAAGGGATTTTGGTCTTTTGGTGGAGCCAAGGGTATTCTAGTCTTTTCGAGAGTTGATGAATTTTTGATCATTTGTGAGGGTGGTTAGATGATTGGGGTTATCTGTTAGTGTTTTAGGTTTTCAAAGGATCGATAGTTCTTTGGGTTTGAGATTCTTAAGTTGGAACCTTAGGAAGTTCGGGATTGAGATATCATAGAAGTTTGGGATTTGGGGATTCAGAGAGTTTTGGAAACCTAAGAAGTTCGAAGTTGGAGATTTTTTGATTTAAAAGTCTTCAAAGTCTTGCTGAGGTGTTTGACTCCCTTGTTGTGATTGAGTCCGAATCCTTCAAAAAACTTGGATCCCATTGATATGCTCGAGTTTCTTGGAAGTTTAGGACTGCTATGAGAATTTAAGGGAAGAATTCGGTAAGTTGAAGGAATTATAAGGGTTGGGGGTTGAATGGACTGATGTAATTGACTGGATTATTGAAAGAAATATTCTTCAAATTGTCTCTCTTAAATTATTTAAACCCAATATATTATGTTATTTTGAAAAGAAGTGGATGATCCCAAAGACCGTCCATATACCCCCTCGAACATGACACTTAATTAATGGTAAGTGTCAAGGCTTGAAAGATGAGACAATGTATTTATGTCGAAAATAAGAGTTTATGAGGAAACACTATTAAATGAGATGCCTTTTATAAAATCCTAAAAACGTCTCAAACTCTCGAGTTTTAAAACATTGAAATTGAGTAGAATGGAGTTAGATGATTCTAAAATTCATGCTGCAACTACAAAACGTCTTCATCCCTAGCATCTCACCTTGTAAAAATCTAGGTTGCAGTTAAGGAAGTTAGACACTTTAATGCCCCGTCTATAAAAATCCAAGCTGCGACAAGGGATGGTGCGATCTCAAAGCCTTGGATTATTCTTGGAAGAGAGACATGTGATGTCTAACTTAGGAAGGAAATGATTTGAAGCTGTTAGACATTTTTTGTCCCCCAAAAATTTGATTTTTAGTTGGGTTTGAAAACATTATTTTGGGTTCTTAGAGAACACTATTTTGAATTTTTGGTTTTGAAGTTGTTTGAAATTTTTAGTAAAGAAACACTGAATTTTGGGAAATGTGTTTAGAAGAAATTTATGTTGTGTGAGAACAACTTTTTGCATGTTCAAGCAGAGTTTTCTTTTGGAGTTTCAGAAACTGATTTTCGGTTGAGTTTTAAATGAATGTTGTTGTCTTGATAAGATCTGAATGGAAAGAAGGATTATTTTGATACTTGGAAATAGTTTTGAAATTTTGTAAATGATTTTGGAATTTTTTAAATTATTTTACTTGATTTTTAGGATTAGTTTTTGAATTTTTGAAATAATTTTAAAAGTTTTGGGATGAATTTTGAGTTTTAATATTTATTTTTTGAAACTACTTTCTAAATTGATATTTGAATTTTTGAAAGGTTCTTTGAAATTACAAATGATTTATGAATTTTTAAATGGTTTAAAAGTATTCCTAAATTTTTGAAGTTTATTTTTAAATTGAAAAGATAACTTCTGATTTTAAAATTGATTAATTTTTTTGAATTGTGATTTTGAATCGGCTTGTTTGGATTGAATTTTTTAGAAGGACTTTCGAATTGGATTTTTTGAAATTGAATTTTTTGTGTTCGAATTTGCAGGTTATTTACAAATGCATTTTTTTGTGATGGGCCAAATGTTTTGTAAATGGACTTTGATCCTTTTATGATGGATTTTGGAGGAGAAGGTGTTAGTTTTTTTAGACAGATATTCGGCCCTTTTTTGGGATGGATTTTGGGTCTTTTTGTAATGAGATTTTGAGCGACATGGATATTTGGGCCTCTTTTTTGGAACTTTGGGCTTCTCTTTTTATGATGGTTTTGGTCCTTAAAAATAATTTTGATATTTGAAACTTATTTTCAAATTCAATGAAACTAAAAAAAATTGTTGATGATTTTTTAAAATCTTTATTAGCTTACGGATTGAAATTTTGAAAACGATTTTTTTTGAATTTATGAGAAAATTTCAAATTTTGAATCAACTGTTTTTGTAAGGATTTTGTTTTTGATTTTTTTAATTATTATGTTTATGATTTTAAAAGTATCCTAACTTTACGTAGTTTATTTTATTTAAAAGATGATTTGTGATTCATTTGTCAAAGATTTTTTTGGTTCTTTGAAACTTATTTTTTCTTCCAACGGATTCTGTTTTTTTTAAGGGTTTTGTTCCTTTTTATTGACTTTGAATTTTGAGATGATTTTAGGAAATAAAGGAACGGTTTCGAGTTGAGTTTTATAACTTATTTAGGATTCATGGAAATGAAGAACTATCTCAAATTTTGAATTTGGTTTTCTGATTTGTAACATTTTTTTTAGTTTTTTGATTTGGAGTTTTGAAAACAACTTTTGATTATAATAACTTTGATTTTTTTTAATACATATTTCAAATTTTGGAAATAATTTTTGTGTTTGCAAAAGATTTTGAATTAATTTGATTTTTGAAATAATTTGATGGATTATTGATTCGATTTTGACAAATAAATCATAAAAGAAATGAAAATTCGAGAAACCATATTTTTGAATTATGGAGGGCGTTTACTTCTAGGATTTGAATGGAAAATGAGGAGTTGGAAGATTGATATGAATTTTGAATTGGAGGTCTTTTTGAGCTACTAAAAAAATATAATGACGGAAACGAAGAATTTATTATTTGATTAGATTGTATTTTTTGGGTTTTAAGGATGTGTTTTTTGATTTAGGATGTCATCTTCACCGAGAAGGATACATGACTCACAAATATAAAGGGACACCCACTGTCCCATGGGCTTGGTCCTATAGACTAATTTATAGGACTTAAATGAAGGTTAGAATAGAATTAATAATACTAAATTAACAAAATGCAAAGAAATAGAGATAAGAACAATACATGTACAATAAAGAAGTAAATATGAAGAGCAAGCAAATAAAGGTAAATAAACAAGCCAAAATTGATAAAAGGTTACTAACCAAGCTTGGGAAATCGTTATGTTGTTATTGCCTTTAAAGACCAATAAAGGATTCTAACCTAAAAGAAAGAAGGCAAAGAGATTAAAATCCAATGTTACCAATCTCAAATATTAAACAAACCTCAAATGAGTTATTAATTCACTTCATTTTTATTTCTGTTTCTACTTTTTTATCCTCCTTTTTTGAAACTCTAAGCGGAAACAATCTAAAATGCCATGGGATACTAGCTGATTTTAATTTATTTTGTCTCCTCTTTTTTTAGCTGTCTACAGTTTTTAGTTTTATTGATTTTAGATACTCTAAGCTAAATGAAAATATATAAACAAACCTGAATTTATTCACAAATTACTTGCTGTTTTGCACTACTTTGACCGGATGATCTGAACTTTATTTAAAGAAAAACTAACCAGCAACCTGAGATAACCCAAAGCCATAAAATTCAATCTCATTTTTTAGTTTAATAGCAAGCTACAACCATGTTGTTACAATTGGTTTATAAAGTCAAATTTCTTTCCAATAAACAATTATCCAAGCTCACATCCAAATGTGAACAAATCAGCTGACCATTATAAATTAAACGAAAGACAACTTCGCCATACACACTTGATCAGAGATTATAGGGAATACGCAGACCTATGCCAAATTAACCGGAATACAATACTGGAATCTAAAGATTGAAGGTTGCAATCTGTATAGAAGAGAATAAAAGTGACCCATCAAGAAAGTAACAAAGAATCATTAAGACATATCGTAAGGCAGAAAATGACATACACATCGAAGTCTAAGCAGATCCTAAGGCTAGTTTGAGTTAGAAAGAAATACAAAAGAAGAGGTACACTAGCACCTGTGAGAGAGTTATTCAGAGAAAAAAACTTGTTAACCTGAACATTAGTTAATCAAGTGTAGGATCGGGTGGCTGACTCAAACCAACTCAAGGTGTGAGTCTAAGAGTTGGTTTGACTCAATCGGTCTTTGAAAGTAAGAAACACTCTGTGATATAGAGGCACTCAATCGAACTTCGTATGTGAGAACACTTGAGACGTAGAAACACTTAGTCGAACTAAGTGCGCGGAAGCAGTTGCTCAAGGTAGTAAAGTAAGATAGACTTAGCGGAGCTAAATGGATTAACACTCGAAAGGTGGAGGACTCTGTCGAACTCAGCAGGATACACAATATAAGTTATTTTATTTCCTGGTCAAAACAAAACAACTTATAATGCCCACTCAGTAGATGAGATCTACTTCGTGGTTTTCACTCACTCACCCAATACAATCTCTGATCAGCTCAATGATAAGTGTAGTGAAAACTAGGTCCTACCTAGAAAGACTCTATCGATATGCACAAACGAATCTAGTACTTCTCTCTCTTTTCTCTCTCTAAAATAGGCAAAGCTTTCTCTAAACAAATGCTCTGAATGATTCTCTTTGGAAAGCTGCAATGAGAAACGAAATGACAACTCTCTTATATAGTGGAGCCGGTGAGGGAGTCTGCTTCCGAAATTTCTGCCACCTGAACGTTGTAGTTGCTTAAAATTCGGTCCTAACTTCTTTATGAACGTTGCTAAGCCTTGGCCCTTAATTTTCGGACAATTACCAATCCATTGGACGACTTGGCAACGTTCAATTATGACTTTCACGTCTGATGTAGTAGACTGACTCTGTCAGTTCCGAAATTTCAGGAACCAATGACTCTTTCCTTGAATTTCGGAAGCTGGAGCCATATTTCGGAAGCTGAAGCCAAGTCTTCTGATTAGTGCCATGTTGAGAGAATTTTGGTCCAAGTCTGAACGTTGATGACTGTTGTAAGTCAATGTAGTTGCTGTACTTGCTCCTTAATTTTCGCAACTGACCGACAGACTCCTCGAATTACCAGAAAGTCAAGGCTTTGGATTTTGCTCACATTTTGCATGAATTTCGGCCCAAGGATGATAGTTGATGACTGTTATGGTTTAGTGGACGTTGCTCCTTGAATTTCGTTACTGATTGATGAATTCACATGGATGGACTCTCTCGCTCTTTCGGTAAGGACAGAGACTCATTCGATCTTTCAAGGTTGACAGACTCTGTCTTGTTTTGAGAAGTGTGATTGACTCGTTTGATCTGGTTGACTATCTCAGCAACACCTTCATACTCCAACAGTTTCCCCCTTGTTGCTGATGATAGCAAAACTCTTTTTGTGAATCCCGAATGAGTCAATCTGCAAAACAAGACAAGGGAAAAAAGTATTTTGGGGAACCGACCCTGTCCAAGTTCCCCCTTAATCACAGCATAGATTGAGTAACTCTTGTTAGAGTTCCCCCTGAATCGATGAGTACAATTTGGCAAACCACAACCTACTAAGAGAGATTGGAAAAGGGAATATATGACTAAGTTAAGAAAACTGCAACCAACATGATCTAGTACCAACAGAGTAAAAACGAAACAGAATATCCAAACTTCACCTAAGACCTAGTCGCACAGAGACAGAGTCAATCCAGAACATAACCAGAGTGACTCGTTCGTGAGAGACGGGATTCACTACTTCCCCCTTTTTGCTGTCATCAGTAAGGGAAGTTTGCAACAGAGTCTAAGTCAATCCGTACATTAAAAAACAAATAGACTGTATCCATAACGCAAACATACTCATGGACGACAAGGGGCAAGAAGTATTGTCATATTCCACAAAACCTTTCATTGCCACATACTCATAACTTGTAATGATCCCTGTTGCATTGCATTGTATTTTTGAAGACTTTATAGCTCTATATTTGCAATGCATAGATATTTAACAAGTTTGAGCACACAGGGACTGTCTCCATCCCCCAGACTTTTCTCTCCACCTATGTAACAGCTTTGGGCCAACTTTCCCAGGTTTCGCATCCTTAGGAAGTTAGGTGATAAAGCACCCTTAAAGGCTTAATAACCGAGTGGACGAGGTCCGTTTTGGTTCAGGAGAAACAAGTTAGCGGAGTACCTTGCCTTTGTCCTCTCCCTTCTTCTTCTTTTTTTTAAATGAAAATCGCTAAGGGATTCAAAGAACAGACACAGTCTATCGATATGAGAACACGGATTGACTCAAACAGTATGCAAACAACACCTACTAATTATTACAACCAAGGGATAAGAGAGATTACCGTCTTCCATTGATTGAGTCATTCTGAGTGCTGGATGGAGTGCCTCGAATCTGGTGGTAGGAAGAGGCTTGGCAAAGATATCTGCTAGCTGATCCTCTATTGGAACAAAGTCAAGTTGAATTACCTTTTCCTCAACACAGTCCTTCGAGAAATGGAAACGTATTTCAATGTGTTTGGTTCTTCAATGTGTTTCCAGAGATTTTAAATGCACAATTATTATCACAGAAAATACCAATTTGATCTCAGCTTTTTGTTTTTGTAGAGGACCAAGAGTCTAAGCATAGACAAAGGAATTTTGCATTGCTAGATGTACTCTTTCGATCATGGAGGGAATCTATCCAGTCAAAATCACTAAAACCAGATAAAGTAATATAGGGGAACGAAGGTACCATAGATGAAGTTGACTGGTTCCTTTTAAGTATCGAAAGATTCGCTTGACCACCTTGAGATAAGACTGATTGGGTGCTGCTTGAAAGCGAGCACATAGACAGACTTGGTCGTCCGAATTGATGGCATTTAGACATTTCTTGTACATATTACCTTCTTTACGTCCTGTGGCTCTAGAGATCCTGTACGTTCATCAAAAACTTTGCAAACGACATATGAGAGAAGTACTAAATTGAATCTTTCACAAATTTGAAAAATGCTTAACAGACTAGGTTGAAGTCCAGTGACCAGATGGACTCCATCTACCTTAAACTTGGAGGGGTTACCTATGGTGCCAACTCCCACGATTTCACCTTGGTTGTTGTTTCCAAAGGTGACCTTACCTCCTTTGTAGGATGAAAGCGAGCTGAATTTGTCGGGATTTCCAGTTGTGGAGCACCCTCTGTCCAAGTACACATAGTCCATCTCCACGCTCGCTTCCACCTGCAAAAAAAATCACTTGGTACTTTTGGGAACCCAAATATACTTGGGTCCCCTTTTTGAACCAGATTTTTTCAGCTTTTCTCGTGCCTCAAGGATAAGATTGAGTCGCTTGATATTAAATGACACATCCTTGTGAAGCTTTTCACAGGCACTATCTCTATGTCCAAGACTCCCGCAATAACCACAAATCTTAGTGGGAGGAAGATTGACGTATTTTTGTTGTCCTTTCCACCAAGAATCAAAATTTTCTTTTTGTTGTTGGCGCTTGGGTTTGTTGTTGGATTTGGACATATTTTTAGGGATATCGAATTTACCTTTATGCCACTTGGGCTTCGATTGAGTGGATCCAACTCCAGATCGTATATTGACTATCTCTTGGGAGAGTTTTTCAACTTCCTTTTGAAGATTATCACGATCTTGACTAACTTCCTTGATCTTGGAGTTGGCCCACTCGGGCAATTCTGATGGAGTGACCTGCTTGATGAAATTGACTGGTTTGAGAGAGAGTGCATGTTCCTTTTCTTTCAATTTTCTAGAGAGTTGTTCAACAGAAGAGGTTAGAGAGATAACTTGAGATTCTGAACTATTTAGCTCATTCTGCAAAGAACAACACTTGTTAGCGAAAACAGTGAGGTCATGTTTGAGAGAGTCAATCTGAGTGAGTGACTCTTCCTGTTCCCTTTGGTTGGAATCAGTAAGACTCTTGGTTTTGTCGAGCTCCTTTTTAAGGGAGTCAACACGACGCCGAGAGTCTCGCAAATCTAATCTAAGTGAGCAGGAAATAATCTTATGTTCCTCAGCTTCATCTCTCAAAGCATACATAAGACTTTTTGAGATCTCAAGTTCCTCACTTAACTCGGAGATTTTTCTGTTAAGATCAACTTTAAAAGAGTTAGTTTCAAAAGCCATTTTAGCAATTAAAGTCATAAAACCCATAGGAGTTATACGATAAAGGTCTGTTTCAAGATGGGAACGAGTTACCTCATTGTCGGGGATCATGGACTCCGTCGTATCATGTGCCATGGGACATACCAAGCCGCTGGACTCTGTGTCTGGATCGTCAGAGTCTGAATCACCCCAACCGACAGCTGCCATAGCTCGTTGATTGACTGTCAGCCTAAGCAAGGCTCTGATACCACATGTAAGATCGGGTGGCTGACTCAAACCAACTCAAGGTGTGAGTCTAAGAGTTGGTTTGACTCAATCGGTCTTTGAAAGTAAGAAACACTCTGTGATATAGAGGCACTCAATCGAACTTCGTATGTGAGAACACTTGAGACGTAGAAACACTTAGTCGAACTAAGTGCGCGGAAGCAGTTGCTCAAGGTAGTAAAGTAAGATAGACTTAGCGAAGCTAAATGGATTAACACTCGAAAGGTGGAGGACTCTGTCGAACTCAGCAGGATACACAATATAAGTTATTTTATTTTCTGGTCAAAACAAAACAACTTATAATTCCCACTCAGTAGATGAGATCTACTTCGTGGTTTTCACTCACTCACCCAATACAATCTCTGATCAGCTCAATGATAAGTGTAGTGAAAACTAGGTCCTACCTAGAAAGACTCTATCGATATGCACAAACGAATCTAGTACTTCTCTCTCTCTTTTTCTCTCTCTAAAATAGGCAAAGCTTTCTCTAAACAAATGCTCTGAATGATTCTCTTTGGAAAGCTGCAATGAGAAACGAAATGACAACTCTCTTATATAGTGGAGCCGGTGAGGGAGTCTGCTTCTGAAATTTCTGCCATCTGAACGTTGTAGTTGCTTAAAATTCGGTCCTAACTTCTTTATGAACGTTGCTAAGCCTTGGCCCTTAATTTTCGGACAATTACCAATCCATTGGACGACTTGGCAACGTTCAATTATGACTTTCACGTCTGATGTAGTAGACTGACTCTGTCAGTTCCGAAATTTCAGGAACCAATGACTCTTTCCTTGAATTTCGGAAGCTGGAGCCACATTTCGGAAGCTGAAGCCAAGTCTTCTGATTAGTGCCATGTTGATAGAATTTTGGTCCAAGTCTGAACATTAATGACCGTTGTAAGTCAATGTAGTTGCTGTACTTGCTCCTTAATTTTAACAACTGACCGACAGACTCCTCGAATTACCAGAAAGTCAAGGCTTTGGATTTTGCTCACATTTTGCATGAATTTCGGCCCAAGGATGATAGTTGATGACTGCTATGGTTTAGTGGACGTTGCTCCTTGAATTTCGTTACTGATTGATGAATTCACATAGATGGACTCTCTCGCTCTTTCGGTAAGGACAGAGACTCATTCGATCTTTCAAGGTTGACAGACTCTGTCTTGTTTTGAGAAGTGTGATTGACTCATTTGATCTGGTTGACTATCTCAGCAACACCTTCATACTCCAACATCAAGTTAATCGTAAGGATACATGTAACTCGTCAGAGATTCTTCACACCCATAATCAATACCAGTAAAAAAACTTTTATCCAGGGTATCCCTGAATCGCTAAAATTGGACCCGTAGGCAAGTGGATCAGTACAAGGAATGGATAGATTAAATAGAGACCTATGATCGCAGATATACACTGATAGAAGATTAGCACTAGGAACTCAAAATCCAGCGGAAGTTTCGAAACTACAGCAACAAGATAAAATGCAACAGTTGACAAAACTCAGCTAATCGATAGAAGAAAAACTACAAAGATTTCTTTATTGAGCAAGAATAGAATCAGAGAATGAATTCCCAGATAACAGTGTACAACCCTAACTACTGAGTCGCTACTGTTTCTGTATCTCCATATATGAATGGGTCAGCAGAGAAGAGGGGTAAAAGGGAGAGAGAGGGATTTTACAAAGTAGCCCCTAAGATACAAACTACAATTGCAGTTGTGTCCTATAATACATACTACAAATGTAAAATACCCCAACTATATAACATACGAAATATTACATTATATATGTTATATCCCAACACCCCCTCAAAGATTACAATTCTGAGGTAATGAAGAATTTAATCTTTGTTCTGTTGCTTGCTGTAGACCGAGAGAAGTGTAGGCCTTACCTGTTAAACACTTCGTCATAACACCAGCCAGCTACTGATTGCTAGGAACATGCTGAACATGAATCAATCCTGCCTACAATTTCTCACAGACAAAATGGCAGTCTAGTTCTATATGTTTAGTTCTTTCATGTGATACTGGATTTTTAGCAATGTGAATTGCAGCCAGATTATCACAGTTTAGAGGAACATGATTAGTATCTGTTATTCCTAGTTCATTTATGAGCCTGCTAAGCCAGCTCAATTCACTAGTGACATATCGCATAGCCCTATATTCTGCTTCAGCAGAAGATAGGGCTACTGAATTCTATTTCTTAGATTTCCAACTAAGAGGGCAGCCTCCTAGTTGGATGAAATATCCTGAAATGGATCTTCTTGTTATAGGGCATGAGACCCAATCTGAATCACAGAAGGCCACTAAATCATACATTGGATCCTTATTAAAAAATAGACCATATCCAATGGTTCCCTTTACATATGACAGAGTGTGATAAGCAGCCTTTAAGTGTTCTATTGTAGGTGATTGAAGGAATTGACTTAGGTACTGAACTGCATAACAGATGTCTGGTATGGTATTAGTTAAGAAATTTAGCTTTCCTATAATGCATCTATACAGAGTGGGATTATCTAGTTTTGCACCCGAGTCATAGTAGAGTTTTAGGTTCTGTGGCAGAGGTGAAACAGAAGGGCGACAGTCAAGCATTTCAAACTCTGTCAAGATTTGTTTTACATATTTTTGTTGGGTCATTATGATGCATTCTGTTGTTTTCAGAAACTCCATCCCTAAAAAGAAGTTAAGTCTACCCAAGTCTTTTATCTTAAATTCTCTGTCAAGTTGTTTTTTCAGATGATGTATTTGCTTTTTATTGTTTCCTACAACAAGTATATCATCCACGTGGACACCGAGGAATGTTACACTGTTGCTATTTCTTTTAATGAACAGAGAATAGTCATTTAAAGACTGAGTAAAACCTAAACTCATAAGAAATTTAGCAAGTTTCTCGTACCATTGACGAGAAGCTTGCTTTAAACCATATAGTGATTTGTGTAGCTTACAAACTTTATTTTCTCCCTCAACCTTTAATCCTTCTGGTATTGTCATATACACGTCTTCATGTAAATCTCCATGAAGGAACATGTTATTTACATCTAACTGATCTAAGATCCAACCTTTTTTAATAGCTATAATGATAAGGGCCCGAATGGTGGTGAGTCTTACTACGGGAGAAAAAGTCTCCTCATAGTCTAGTCCATATTTCTGGGTAAAACCACGCACTACAAGTCTGGCCTTGATTCTTTCAAGTGTGCCATCTGCTTTAAGTTTGGTTTTGTAGACCCACTTGCAGCTGATGGCACGTTTTCTCTTTGGTAGGTCTACTATAGACCATATATTATTGTTTTTCAAGGCCTGACATTCTTGGTTCATGGCTGCTACCCATCTGGGGTCCTCACTAGCGCTTCTGTAATTCAGAGGCTCTGCTAAGCTATCGAGTTCATTTAGTGTTTTATTAGAGCTGCTATGAAGAGCACAAGTTAAAATAGTGTTCGAAGGAATAAGATCAGTTAGGATACTTATATCACTTTAGTTCTTTTCTGGTTTCTTATAGGTTAATCGACTGGCTAGAAGGGAGCTGAAAAAATCATCTTGGTTAGAATTTGTGGTGCAGATGTAGTCTTGGAGTCTGACTGGGGGTCTAGTGGCACGTGTGGACCTCCTGAAAGGGTTATCTTCTAAAGGTGGAGGTATATCTTCAGGTTCAGGAAGATTGTGACTCTTTGTCACAAAATTTTTAGTGGAATTTGAGTTGTTGTTTGGGCTGTGTGGAGCAGTAGGGTTTTCTCTATCTATGTTGGTATGTTCTTCCTATTCAGGCAGATCAAACATGGCCCTGTTCTGTTCTGATTGGGTGTTGGTTTTTGAGTTTTCTAGAACACCTATTCTGTTGTCATGCCAAATTTCCTTCCAATGGTTGTCTCTCAAGGGATAGATACTCTCAAAGAAGGTGAGATCTCCACTAACTTTTATTTCTTCAGTTTCCATACTAAGGACCTTATGTCCTTTAGTATTTTTGCTTATACCAAGGTAAATACAGACAGAGGACCTAGGTTCCAATTTATTTCTATTGGGACATGTATTAGTGACATAGCATAAGCAACCAAAATTTTTAATTTCATTGTAATTTGGTTTTGTGTGGTAGAGTTTCTCATAAGGTGTCATGTGATCTATCACTTTACTAGGAAGTCTGTTTATTACATGGGTTGCATGCTCAACACAGTGGTTCCAGTACTTATCTTGGAGGCCATATTGAAATAAGAAAGCCCTAGCTATTTCCATGATGTAGCCCTGTTTCCGTTCCACTACCCCATTCTGTTGGGGTGTGTGAGAAGAATTGGTTTGGTGGATTATTCCTCTGTTCCTGAAAAAATCTACCCCCTCTTGTGATTTGCCCAATTCTTTTGCGTTGTCACTTCTAAGAATCTTGACTTTTCTGTTCATTTGTCTGTCAACTAGAGTAATGAAATCCTTTATTTTTTGTGTTGCTTCTGATTTTTGTTTAAGGAAAGTAACCCACGTAGCCCTTGTGTTATCATCAACTAAAGTTAGGAAATACCTAAAACCTTCTGTGCTATCACATCTCATGGGTCCGCATATATCTAAATGGAGCATCTCAAAAGGTTGTTTTGTTCTGATAGTGGACTTAGGGAATTTGAGCCTTTTGGCTCTGGCTTTATAGCAAACAGTACAAGGGACAATTGTATTAGGGTGGATTCCTTTTATTTCCTTGATTGTACAAAGCTTCTTAACAGGGACATGTCCAAGTTTGCTATGCCATAAGAGTAAATTCCTAGAACTATCATTAGACTGTACTTGAGTACAATAAGAAAAACCATACAAGATGAGGCTCTCCTATTCAAAACAAAATTCATCAAAGCAGAAATATCAAGAAAATAGAGGGCAGAACTCTGCCTCCCAATTTTAACCAAACCTTGGTTTTCATAATCCCGCAGAGCACAAAAATCACCAGAGAAAACAACTGAAACAGCTAAATCATTTACCAACTTTCCAACAGAGACAAGATTGAATAAGAACTCAGGTACAAACAAGACATTGTTTAGGCACTCAACATTATTGTAAACTAGTTTTCCTACACTGTGCACATCTCTTTTGTGACCATCAGGCAAGGTTACTTGTTTCTTATGTGTTAAATAATCAAGATTTTTAAGTGATTGGCTATTTCCCGTAACATGCTCAGTATCCCGGGTATCTATTATCCAACAATTTCTTAAATTCTCCAGCAAACAAGTCGCATTTGAAACCAAAGGTTGTATAGAGAAAGACTTACCAGAGAAATCACCGAAGTTTTGCTGTTTGTCACTTGGGTTGTTTCTGTTCTGGAGGTACTGCACCAATTGATTCAGTTGATCCACGCTAAGCCCAGCAACAGGGGAGGCTGTCTCTCCTTCATTGGTGTTTGGCTTTCCTCCAGTGGGAGTCTCATTGTAGACAGTGGCTATAGTGACTTCCTTCTAGTTTCTATCTTCAGATTTCGGGAAATCGTTTATGAACCAACAGTCGGCTTTGGTGTGCCCAAGCTTACCGCAGTGTAAACACTTTGGTGGACTCTTCTTTGCACCCATTTGGGGTTTGTTAGGGTTCTTGAAACCTTGAGGCTTGTAACTCGTGGAGCTGGGTCGTTGCTTGTTCGAACTTGTGGTTCCGATTTTAAACCCTAGGGCCACCGATTCTTCTGGGTTTGTTTTTCCTTCATCTGCCAATTTTTGTTTCTCGTCGTGCATGACAAGACCGAAAGCCCGTTCCAAAGTTGGAACTTCCTTCATCGCAAGAATTTGTCCTCTAATGTGGGTGTGTGATTTGTTCAGCCCCATAAGGAAGTGCATCAACTGATCATCTTCCCTTTCTTTCTGTTGAATCTTCCTATTCGTGCAGTTAGGGTAACAGGTGCAACTCTGGATAGAGCGAACTAAATCATATTCAGACCAGGTTTCTTTAACTCTGGTGAAATAGTCGACCACCGTATCACTTCTTTGCTTCAGGTTTCCTATTTCCCTCTTGAGAGCGTGGATGGTAGCGAAATTATTTTGCTCGAACCTTTGGGAAAGCCATCTCCAGATTTCCGATGGGTCATCGCAGAACATTATGCTTCTCACAAGATTCGGTGCAATGGAGGACACAATCCACGACACCACAAGTGAATTAGCCTGGCGCCAGGCCAAGAACCGCGCTTTGTCTTCTTTCTTCGGTTGTTTAATGCTCCCGTCGAGGAAGCCATATTTGTTCTTGGCCAAGAGAGCCGTCTTCATACTCCATTTCCAACCCTGGAAACCATCTCCATTGAACTTTGGTGCCAGAGCTTGTCCTGGCTGCTCTGATGGGTGGATGTAGAGGGGATCGTTGATGTCGATCATTGAAACGGAAGAGCTCCCAATCTCCGTCCACTTTTCTCCTTCGTTGACTGGGTTCTTCTTTGGATCTTCCATCGTTTTTGTTTAAAACGCTCATTGCTCTGATACCATGACAAAACTCAGCTAATCAATAGAAGAAAAACTACGAAGATTTCTTTATTGAGCAAGAAGAGAATCAGAGAACGAATTCTCAGATAACATTGTACAACCCTAACTACTGAGTCGCTAGTGTTTCTGTATCTCCATATATCAGAATGGGTTAGCAGAGAAGAGGGGTAAAAGGGAGAGAGAGGGATTTTACAAAGTAGCCCCTAAGATACAAACTACAATTACAGTTGTGTCCTATAATACATACTACAAATGTAAAATACCCCAAGTATATAACATACGAAATATTACATTATATATGTCATATCCCAACAACAGTGGAGATTAGAGAGTGGATGTCTTTGTGATCTTGACGACCAGATTCCTAAAACAAAACTGATTCAGGATATCAAAAAAAGGAGAGCTATCTCCGAGCTCTGTTACTGGCAAGACTTAAGAATTGCTTACGGGAGTCCCGCAAACCCATAATGGGTTAGGTGCCCCCATATCATTATGTACAAGAAAACGCAAGGCAGTACGCAAGTACAAATGATAGCAGGAATGAAAGATACGACTTATGTTAAAACAAACCACAATCGAAGCCTTTGTAAAGCTCTGTGCTGTAAAGATTCAACTTTTGAAACTGGTATACATAGACATTGGCGAAACAGGAACGAAGTGCAAGAGAAAGGAAGAAAGAAGAACGAAAGGAAAGAAAGAAAAAAGGTTAAATTCACCGGATAACACTAAAAAGTTTGTTAATTCACACAATAACACAATTTTTTTAAAAATTAATTGATAAAAAATTAATTTAATTCACCAGATACCACAAATTACTAACCCAAAACTTTGTAAGACTAAAATATCCCTGTTTGTGAAAGTTACTAAGTGCCCGGAGCGGAGAATGAGAGTCGACACCCCCTCTCCTTCTTGCGCCATACCTAGCGGTGTTCTTGCGTTTCCGATAGCCATTCCTCGTGGCTGTCGACCAGGGCCGTCTTGATGATTTTTAGGCCCCGTGCTAAAATCGAAAGTGGAATATGTAGAATTAAATTATATAAAAATAAAAAAATTACTAACATAAAATATGTAAAATGAGGCCCCTTATAACATTTTATATAAAGTAAATTTAAACATTTATATAATTTTCTCATAATAAAATCTAAAGGGGTAAAATAAAAAATGGGCCCCCAAATATAAGGGGCCCGGTTCCGTCGCCCAGCTTGCACGGGCTGGAAGCCGACCCCGCTGTCGACCATCTCCTGGTGCTTAGACAATCCATACAATGGACATCGCATAGATTATCCAAACCCCCTCGAAGAAACCCCGTAATTCAGACCAGATTGGGATGGTCATTGATTCTCAGATCCCTAACCACCAAGATGGTTTTGTCTCCTTCAAGCAGATTTTTGCAAATCCTACGGTGCAAAATGACCCCTGGACGGATAAGGATTGGATGGACTCCATATCCGACGATGAAGAAGAAGCCATGGAGGACGACGATCCTCGGTGCCCATCCATTTGCATCTCCAAGGAGCAGAAATCTCGTTATAGATCACCCTGGTGCAACACGGTCATTGTTAAACTTCTTGGCAAGAACATTCCGATGAGTATCCTCAACGACAGGCTCAAGCGACGATGGAAGTTGCATGGCGAGTTCACCATGGACGATCATACAAATGGCTTTTACATGATCTCCTTCACAAACGACGAGGATCGGCAATTTGTCCTCACTGAAGGACCTTGGCCCATCATGGACCACTACTTATCAGTTAGGCGCTGGAGACCTAATTTTAACCCAAACACCGAAGCACTGTCAAATCTTGAGGTTCTTGTGTGATTCCCAGACCTTCCTCACGAATACTACAACGAGGAGTTCCTCACTATTCTGGGTTCGAAGGTTGAAGTTGTAAAAAAAGTGGATCTGTCCATGGCAAGTTTTGGCAAATCCAGATTGGCAAGAGTCGCAGTGGAAGTTGACCTTACGAAGCCGCTTCTGGCGAAGTATCGCTTTCGCCGGCGAACTATGAAGATAGAATATGAGGGTCTTCATATGATCTGCTTCTCCTGTGGTTGTTATGGGCACAAAGACTCGTCTTGTCCCCATCGCGGCTCCGAGCAACAGGCTATCCAGAGCGACGGTGTTCACCTTGTCCCGGAGAAAGAAGTCGAAGAATCCACGCATATCACCAGCGATTACGGTGAGTGGGTGGTTCCGCGGAACCGTAGTACTACCAAATTCCCCCTTAGAAAAGGTGGTCAAGGTACAAACTTGATCCAAGAGAAAGAACCTGATGGTTCTCGATTCCAGGCCCTGGTGAAGGTGGCTAATGCTCCTGTGGCCAGAAAGGCGGCCGGTGACTCAGGTAATGCCCAATCTCAAAAGAGGAAGTCTCAGAGGGAGTACAGACCCGCTATTCCCCAAAAAAATCCTGTAGAATCCCAGGAAACAATGGTGACTGTTAGGGCTGGTTCGCCAAGGAAGGAGAATGCCAGTCAACCTTGCCCCCATTTGGGGGATAGGTAGATGAGCCTTCATGACTTTAATTTATTTTGAAAGACATAATTTTTTGGAATATCAGGGGTGCCTTCAAGGTGAATTTCCACCTTGCTTTGAGGGAGATCATTCGAGTTCACTGTTCCAAGATCTTGGTGCTGGTCGAGCCAAGAGTCAGTGGCATTACTGCTGAGTCTATTTGCAACAGAATTGGCTTTGATCATGTTTTTAGAGAAGAGGCTCGAGGTTTTAGCGGGGGTATTTGGATTCTCTAGAATGACCCAGCTAAAATTCAGATTTTGGCTTCTCAGAGTCAGTTCATGCATTGTGAGGTTGAACTTCTACAGCATTCTTTCTTCTTTACTACTGTGTATGGTAACCCTAATCGTTCTGTTGGACAGCAGCTGTGGCATAACATTGATTTATTGCATTCAAACTATGAGGGTCCGTGGATAGTCGGTGGATATTTTAATGCTACGCTTCATCCTATGGACAAAAATCAGTCTTCTACGAGTAATGGTGGTGTCGACAGTCTATTTGTTGAGTGAGTGAGAAGTAGGGGACTGATTGACTTGCCAGCGTTGGGGAATTTGTTTACTTGGTCTAATGGCAGTCACCGTGCTAGGCTTGACAGAATCTTGGTGTCCCCTGAATGGTCCTATCTCTTTCCCGACGCTACGGTTGAAAATCTTACCAGGCTAGCTTCGGATCACTGTCCTGTAAGCCTTTCCCTTTGACCGATTACCACCAGGATTTGTGGCCCCAAACCCTTCAAATTCTTAGCCGCATGGATCACACATCCAGAGTTCAAGCAAACTGTTATTCAAAACTGGAACCTGAGTTTGGGCGTAAGGAGATCACTTGTGGACTTGGGGCTCTCGCTTAAGGAGTGGAACAGGGTGTCCTTCAGGCATATTTTGTACAAGAAAAATAGACTTTTGGCCAGACTTGGGGGTATTCAAAAGGCCATTGACGCTGGTAGAGGCGACCACCTTAAAGGGCTTGAACACAAGTTGTCCAAGGATGAAATACCCCGAACTTAAATATAGTGATTAAGATTATTCTAATATGTACTTAAGGGCCTAATAACACCTAAGTAACATTGGTAAGGAAAAATAAATCCAAAAGAAATGAAGAAACGCTTAAAAAGCAAAAAACGCTAAATAAGCGTTAAATAACCATAGGAGGTATGAGACCTCGGTTAGCGTATTATATGGATTCCTAAGGCTTAATAAGGCCAAAATAATATAAGGGAACAACTCCCGAAGAAAACGGATCCAAATAATGTATTAAAACGCTAATAGAGCTTTAGCGCATGTTTTTCGAGAAAACCCGAAAACGTGACTTTTAGTGGTCAAACGAACCCGTAAAAATTATAGTTCATCAAATAACTATAATTAAGCATTAATGGAAGCTTAATAACCAATAAAATTAAAGAAACGAGAAAATTCCGGTAAACGGGCCTGGTTAATGAATAGTGCTAAACTGGGTAAATAAACGAGCGTTTTCTGTAAAAGACGAAAAATGCTCCAGCTGGGACATATATAGTGGGCCGGTTTTAATTAGTAAAGTAGCCCCCACTCACACACACTAAGCTAGAAAGGAAGAAAGAAAAGAAAAGAAAGAAAGGAAAAAGTAGAAAAGTACCCCTACCCTCTCTCTCCTCTCTCATTTCTCTTTTCTTCCTTCTCTTTCCTCCTTTCTTCCTTCCTTGCTGATTTCTCGTTCTTCCTCCATGCCAGCCGATTTCTTCCTCCTCCCATGGCTACTTCAACTTCAATCTCATGCCCAAGCTTTATTAAAGCTCCAAATGCAAAAATAACTACATATTCTTGCTCCCCTCATCATTCTCTACACTTCCCTCTTTTTATAATTTCAAAACGAGGAAGTTCATCTCCATGGGTTTTCCCCATTTGAAGAGAAAATGGTACCAATGTAAAGCTTGAAGTCTCCTCTCTCCATTAAGGTAGAAATCTACATGAAAAACCCATGTTTACTCCATTCTCCTTTGTAACCGATTTTTACCCCCTTGTAATGCTCTATTTTTCTCTCTCTTTTGAGCATCATTCCAACCTTGCAATGGTGGTGGAATCACCTTCTTGAACCAAGGGCTAAAACCCCTCTTAAAAGCTCCAAGAGGTAAACCCTAGAATTTGTGTTTTAAGCATTTCAATGAATTAGTATTAATCTAAGGGTTAGTATGTTAATTACACTTATTTTGTGTTCATTGGGTGATGGGAATGGAGTTTGGCAACTCCATTCCCCACATGACCGATTTTGTGCAAGAAAGAGAGAAGGAGGAGAATTGGAAAAGAAAGAAGGAAATTAAGAACTTAAGGTAAAAGCTCCTTCTTAATGCTAAATTTTAATGCATTAGAGTAATGGGAATCGGTAAACTAATTAAAGAACCCAAAATATTGTATTAGTATTGTGGTTATGGAAGTTTGAGTATTTATGAGCTAGTATTTGAATTGTAGGCCTTAGAGTCAAATGAATTGTGTATGTGTATTAGTATTGTTGTTTGAGGGAGTATGGAAGAATTGGAATTGCTTTGATTGCTGGTAGGACCCTTGTATGGGTGTGGCTAGATTAGGAATGAATTTGGTGAGAAAGTATGTGTGTGGATAAGTGAGAATTGTAGGTGAACTATGGCAAAATTTTGGTAGGAATTGTGCATTATTGGATGACTTGGTGAATGGGAGAACCAAGGTATGTATTGGGTTAAGTAGAGATGTTTAGTAACCATGGAATGGTGGTTGTAGTATGAGAATATAAGAGGGTAAAATCTGTAGCAAGAAGTGTAGGAATGCATTGTAAAATCTAGGAAGAACTTGTGTGCAAGATTTAGTAAAATGAGTGTTGGACTTGGGTATAGATAGTGTAGTTGCTTGTCAAGGAATTGGAATGGTAAAATGGAATTAGAATCAAGTGCAAAATGCAAAGTGAGGTGTAAGAATGCACAAGTGTGCAAGGTGTGGAAATGTAGAAAATAAAGTGTGAGAACTAGTATGAAAAGAAGTAAGGAATTAGTAATGGATTTAGACATGTTTAGGAGACCAATTAGGTGCTTAAATATGTGGAATTAAGTGTAGGAACATTGGGGATTTGAATGACCAAAGAAAGGAATTGAACAGAGGAAAAAAATTACAAATTCTGTAACAGACCTGCTATGGTCCGGGACTTAGGTCCAGGACCAAGTCCCGGACCACCCCCTAGAAACATCCCGAGAAGAAATGACCTTGTACGGTCTGGGACTTAGCTCTGTGTTAAGGTCCCGGACCACCCTAGTTTTTCTGCCAAGAATTCACCCCAAGTATGGGTCCGGGACTTGGTCCCCATACAATGTCCCGGATCATACCTCATTTTGTGTCCGAGAGTTGAGCAATGTTTGATCCGGGACTTAAGAGAGGAGTAATGTCCCGGACCACAAACAAAAACAACCCGAGACTTAGGACCAGTGTTGGTCCGGGACTAAGGACTCGGACAAGGTCCCAGACCAACACCAAAAGTGAATTCTAAGCTTATTAAATAACTTTTGAGGAAAGGAAATGAATGGTAATGATAGTATGAGGTAATTAGTACTTGATTACTGAAGCTTAAAGGCCCTAAGAAGTGTAAATAAATTTGAGAAGTAAATAAGAAAGTTGTGAGTATAAGAACATTAAGTTAAACCGGAATAACGGGATAACGGGGTAAGTACGGGAGTAGTAATTATGTATGTACCGTAATGCTTAGTATTAATAGAATCATTTGGCATGTAGTCATTGGTTCGAGAATAAGACCCGAGGAACGAGAGTGAACCAAAGGAACGTGAGGGCACCCGGTAAAGTAAATCCCGGTGAAAGGTATGATTTGTTCATGCCCTGTATCCTAACCTGGTTACCCCTATTTGTGTGCTTATTTGATCACCTAAATAAGATAAATGCATGAATCGGACTTTAATGCACTTACTTGTGCTTGTTGTATATTGTTCTTGTTATATTGCCTTGAACATTTAGTTTGTATAATTCATGAAAGGAATGGATGAGGATGAAGTGTAATGTGAATGGATGTGTATTTGTGTATTGTATTATTGTGTGGTATGGATGTATTGACTTCTACTAATTCCTAACTACCGAACTCCTAACGTAAGTATGAGTAAATTGGAATGAGTAGAAGTCCGAAATAGCTTCGGCCACGCGTGAGGATAAGGAGACACAAGAGGTTGGATCCGATGCCTGGCCTGAATCCTTTCTATGGACCAAACCCCTTAAATGGGTAGCATCCTAGATTGGTGAGCCACCTAAAGCCCAGTGGTGGGACGGTGTAGTCCCTGCCCGGAAGTCACTACGACTTAACTTGAGCAAGTAAGTAAGTAAAGTATGTATGAGTAATGGTCGTGGCTGGTGTAAGTCATTGACCCTGAGTAAAAGAGTAATCTCCACCCGATTAACCCGGGTGGATAAAAGGAGCTAACAAGTATTGTGTATGTATTGTGTAAGCGCATTTCGGTAAACGTAAGTATGTATGGTTGACTTGTATTGCCTTCCTTGTATGTATTGAACTGTATGTATGTATCCCTTGTAAAGTATTGTATTGGTATGAATAAAAGAATGTATGTATGTATGAGTAAAATGAATTGCATGTATTCGACCAAGTGGTCGGCGTACCCTCGCTAGTACGCGGGGTATGCGGAAGTCATATGCAGCGTAAGCTGAGCCCCTTGGGGCACCGTTTTTAGTGTGCAGGTACCGGAAGCGGTTATGGTCACAGTAGAGACCGGCAGCTATGTTTAGACAGCTAGGAATGAAATGTAGATAGTAGTAAATTGTATAAGGCTTGTAGCCTTTGATGTAGAAGTGTACCAAGCGGTACACCCTTGTTGTATTCGAAAAGCACGTAGTTTGTGAGGATTGGGTAGATGCTAGACTCTTAATGAGTGTGTATAAACTTGGAAGAATTATTGTATTGGATTTGGATCTTAGTAAACTCGGTGTATTGTATTGTATTGTATTGTATTGTATTGTATTGTATTACGGAGCATTGTATGGAATGGAGCATTGTAATACTTGGTTGGTAATTGGAGTATATATTGTAATTGTGTAGTACTTGGATATTCCGGTCCATCAAACCGATGCTGTAAGTAGTAGTAAGCCTTGTTAGTCACGTGGGTGGCTAACGGCATTGTATCACCCACCGTTGTGTAAGTATGTATCCGCTGCGTGAGTATGGAAGTATGAGGAGATTGGACGGTAATGACGGTATTAGCGGTAGGGGTGTTACAAAGGAGCTTGACTTATGGTTGCAAAGGGAGGAACTTTTGTGGTTTCAGAAATCCAGGGAGAACTAGGTCCGATTCGGGGATAGGAACTCTTCGTATTTTCACACCAAAGTGAATATTAGGAAAAGGCGTAATAGGATTACTAAGTTCATGTGCGATGATGGCTCCTGGGTAACAGGGGAGAAGAAGCTTTGCGGTCTAGTTAGAAACCATTTTTGCAACCTGTTCAAGGAAAATGAGCAGAGAACTAACTTCTGTGCAGATCATGACTTTGTTTGTCTGTCTGAGGGTGAATTCGAGTCCTTGAAGGGGGATGTCAGCACGGAGGAGGTCACCGATGCTATACGGAGTATGAAGGCCTTCAAGGCCCCGGGGATTGATGGTTTCTCGACGGGATTTTTTCAGCTTTTCTGGGATAAAGTTGGGCCGCATATGCTCAATTTTGTTATGGATGCTTTTAACAATGGTAGTTTTGATAAGGATTTAATTCAGACTGCTCTTGTTCTAATCCCAAAGTTGACCAGCCAATTAGTGTATCTCAGTTCAAGCCGATTTCGCTCTGCCAAGTTCAATACTAGGTGCTAGCTAAAGTCATCGTCAGTAGACTTAAGCCACTTATGCCCAAATGGGTGACAGAAAACCAATCCAGCTTTGTCCATGGTCGGAGCCTGTTTGACAACATTGTAATGGTCCAGGAAGCTATACATACGATGCAGGTTACTAAGGCTAAAGATGGTTTCCTAGCCTTAAAAATCGATCTAGCTAAGGCTTACGATAGGTTATCTTGGCAGTTTATTAATGACACCCTTGGTTGTTTGGGTTTACCCGAAATGTTTAGGAATCTGGTGATGTTCTACATTACGTCGGTCTCCTTTCAGGTGTGCTGGAATGGGGAGCTTACTAAATCCTTTAAGGCTGAACGAGGGGTGCGTCAAGGGGACATGATTTCTCCCTTCATCTTCGTCTTATGCTTGGAGAGATTATCATAAATGATCAACAGGGTGTGTACCGCAAGGAGTGGAAACCCTTGTCCATGGGACGAGGAGGAGCCACCATCTCCCACATCTTTTTTGCAGATGACATGGTCTTGTTTGGGGTGGCGACACCGGGCCAGATAAGAGTTATGCGTGGAATTCTTGTAGAATTTTGTGAAGCATCGGGGCAAATCATCAGCTTCGAGAAATCTGTCATGCTGCTCTTTAGGAATGCTAGCCCGGAGAGGGCTTGTATCTTAAGATTGGAGGCAGGTATCCAGGAGAGGGTGCGCACCTTTATGTGGTAGCTGGGTGTTGGGAAGCTGATGACTAACGTTAGGAGATTTTCTATGGGTTTGACGCAAGATAACACGTGCCATCTATGTAGCAAGGAGGAAGACATCTTGCATATCTTTCGAGACTACCTTGTTGCCAGGAAAATTTGGAACCGCCTAGTGCCCAGGGGTCAGTGGAGGGAGTTCTACGGCCTTGAACTCATGGACTGGTTAAAGGCTAACATCAGTTATAAAGGTAAGCGTCTAATAAACTTTAGTTGGCCGATGGTTTTTGCAGTTGGGTGCCACCTACTATGGTTTTGGAGAAATAGTAAAGTCTTTGGAAGGGAGCAAAGACTTTATCTTCCCTTCTTATTACTAATCAGGGTGTGTGTCGATAATCATCGTGCGTGGAATTTTAGGGAGAGTACTTCTCTTCCTGCCCTTTGTATAGAGAGGAACGGGATGAACTCTGGCGCCCGCCTGGAAATGGCGTCCTGAAATTCAATGTTGACGGGGCAGTTAATACAAGCTCTGGGTTGGCAGCGATTGGAGGTATATACAGAGATAAGGATGGTTCTTGGGTGATCGGGTTTGCGCTGAAAGTGGGAGTTGCAAGCGTCATTCTTGCCGAAACTCTTGCGCTGTTACATGCTTTAAGTTTGGCCAAAAGAAGAGGATTCAAGAAGGTGGTCTTCTGCTCCGATTCTAGTCAATTGGTCCAGTTTGTTGGGTGCTGCCCCGACTTCCATCACCAACGGCCCCTCTTCATGGAATGTGCCTCTTTGTTGAAGGCTGATTGGGACGTGTCCTTGTCTTATACTCCGAGATCATGTAACAAGGTTGCGGACCTTCTAGCCAAAGCCAACCTAGCTGGGGATTGTCCCTCTCCTGCTCTAATGGAGGCACCTGATTGTATTCGAACTCAGCTCCAGTTGGATGCTTCTCTAATGAACAATAGTAATACATGAGGCCCCGCCTCCATTTTTGACCAAAAAAAATATCCCTGTTTGTTAATAAACACAGTTCATGGTATACCACATAAATATTTTCAATTCACAAGATACCACTAAAATTATTAAAATATATTAAAAATATTAACAATAATAAAAATTTATAGGTTTATTAATATATGGTTGAAATTTAAAAAAATACCAAATATATAATTATAAAAATACTAAAAAATATAAAAAAATTATAAAAATTTAAAAATACCAAGTAATTAAGAAAATGATTATCCAATTTTTTTATAATATTTTTACTCTAATATTTTTAATAATATAAATATTATTATAAAAAAATTAAATTTATATAATGTGAGATTGTAAAAAATTAAAATTATCATTATCTTTACTATTTTTGTCAATTTTTCAATTCAATGGCTTCTCTAATATAATTATACCTTTTATTATTCTTCATGTTTTTAGGGATTTTATTATATATATGATATTTTTATTTTTTCAATTTTAACCCATATAAGAAAAAGTTAGCTTTTGCTACTTACTTTAAAAAAATATTTAATAATTTTTGTTTTATTTTTGAATTAAATATATATAAAGTGATATTATATAAAGATATTATATACTATATATAAGTTAAATAATTTGACAAAAAATAAAATAAAACAATAGTTAAGAGTATTATAGTCTAATATTCTTATAATATCATTTTATATATTTTAATTCAAAAAATATTAATAAACGTATGTTGAAAAAGTAACTGTAAAAATTAATGTTCTTCATATGAGGGTTAAAATGAAAAATAAACAAATACCATATACATAATAATAAAATCTCTAAAGAATTATTAAAATATAATATATTAGGGAAGCACAAATTTGATTAAAAATAGATAAAAATAGTAAAGAGAAATTTAATTTTTTATAATTTTACTTTATATAAATTTAATTTTTTAAGAATACTATTTTACATTACTAAAATACTTTGAGTAAAAATATTATAAAAAATTTGAATTATCATTCTTTTAACTATTTTTAATTTTTAATTAAGTTTCTTTAGCTTTTAGATGAAATATAGTATTTTTTATATTTTTTAAAAACTTTAATTATATATGTAGTTTTTTATTTTATCAAATTTTAACCAATAAAATAATAAACTTAAATTTTTATTTTTTTACTGATTCTAATATATATATTTTATTAAGTTTTGTGGTATCTTGTGAATTAATAATATTTATGTGGTATACTTTGAACTATGTTTATTAACAAGTAGGGGTATGTTTGTCTCAAAAATTTTCGTGTTTATAATTTGTGGTATCTGAAGATCTAAAATTTTTTTTTGTGATATCTGAAAAACTTTTTTAAAAGCTGTGTTATTTTGTGAATTAACAAACTTTTTAGTGATATCCGTGAATTATCCAAAAAAAGAATGGGGCAATTGGCACTATCATCAGATACTAGTCCGACGAAGCCGAGAACTCTTGGTTCAGAATCACTTCAAACTTACTCAGTGAGCAACAAAACTAAAAGAAAAGTATGATCAAAGAGATGGAGATATGGGATACAGAAGTATGACGCTGGCGTCGACAGTCTCCGACCAAGTCACATACTAGTGCTCACCAGGGCGAACCCAGAAAGTTTTTATAAGGGGAGCGAGAATTTTTTTAATAGTATTAATTATATATTAAATTTTATTTGATTTTAAATTAATATAAAATTTCAATATATATAGTTAACTTTTAAAAAATTGATATTAGATATATACTTTAACATAAAAATTATATAAAAATTGAAATATACTATAAGTTAATAAATAAAGAAGTTTGTTTTATCTTTTCTATTTCTCTTAATGCCTTTAATATAGAACAATAGTTCTAATAGTAGTTTTTTTTTCTAAAACTTCTAAAAATTATTTTAAGTAATTATAATATTATTTTAATTTGCAAAATCTGTAATAAAAAACTAAAAACACTAGTATTATGGATTGTAGGGGTACATGATTACTAAGACTGGCATAATAATCAGGTTGCCTTATACTATGTTACTAAATTAAAAATATTAAGAGTTTTCTTATCTATTATAGACTAAGTATAATTCTAGAACAAATATTACATATTAATAGAAATAAAATTGATAATAAATAGAATTTAGTGATATCATAGTGTTATTTTACAAAATGTTATGAGGACGAACAAATATCCAATAACATAAATAAACTATACAACCGAAAAACTAAAACTAATTTCAGCATGTATCCGAGGAAGTTGGGGGCCGAACACCCACCCGCACCCATTGTCTCTGCCTTTGGTGCTCACCCTACATCGGGTTCATCAGCCAGAGGAATCTTTAGAAGCGAAAGGGAAGGAGTCTCACACAGAGCACCATAAAACAAATTTTAAACAATAGGAAGATAGAACAAAGGAGAATGTGGTAACTTACTCTGTTGCTGAACAAGAAAACAAAGTCGAGACGTGGAGAAGTGAGAAATCCGGTGGAAATGGCTGGTGTTTTTAAGAGTACATTGTTGTTCAGGGTTTTTGTTTCTGTCCTGGCGTTGAAGAGAGGCAGAAGAAATAACGTGAGTGTATTCGGAGCGAGCCGAAGGTTCGCGACAAAGAGAAAAAATGGATATCTGTGTGTTTTTGTTGGCTGCTGCTAACAAGAAAATTGCAGGGGAAAATGATAGTACAAAATAATAAAATAATAAAATAATCCTACAACTCTATATGGGTCGTAAACAATTCCCGGTCGGAACATAGTGTGAGTAGATTACGACCAAGAGTATCGAACCCAAGGTACTTAATAGAAAATCAGTCCTAATCCTGGTATAGCCTATTCTAAAACAAGGGGGGAAATGAATATTGATTCTAACCTAAAAATCCAAACTAAATAAATTATCTTTGACTCGGGATGATACTCAATATAAGAACAAATATAGTCATAAGCCAAACTACAAAGTTTCAAAATTAATCTGGCAAAAATGACTTGTCGGATGTCATGCCGGACAAGAGATGCACGGCACCTTCAAGATCTTTGAATGTGCCGGACATCAAACACCCGGCAGTATACCCGACACCTTCAAGTTGTGAATGGTACTTCATGTTTCTGGTCTGACAACAGGACTCATTACCCACATTTGCTTCGTGCATATCTCATGCCACTAAAACGAACAAGATAATGGAGAAAAACAGATTAATTCCAATCTTAAGTCATGTTGCCCACTTTTCAGAACAACACCGTTAAAGACCACTAAAGACCCCTCAACCTATTCTACTTTGCCTTGTGAACCTTAGTAGAATTTAGAAGAAAGAAGAACAAGTAGCGTTCTCATTCTACTTGCATGAAGATCAGGACCTTAGTTGATGAAACTTGCACTTTTATTAATAACCATAAGAGTAATTACAAGGAAGAACCCATCCCTAACCAAAGACTAACAAAGAATTTTACATCACCATCCACACAACTACAAGAAGAGAATACAGAGGGGAGAAGGAAATGATCATAGCCTTAACCCGACAAGATCTTCTTCTTCTTCGCGTGGATGAATCTGCAGACTTCCTTGGACACCAACAATGGAATGAGGGCGGAAATGGAGATATGAGTGGAGTGTATAGGGGTGTTGGAATGTATCCAATGATGCAGGTTCTCGGCCTATTTATAGGCAACAAAATCTCTATGTGCCGGGTGACATGTCGGGTCAAAGTCATCCGGCACCACGTGTTAAATGTGAGTAACCGTTAACGGTCAAAAATGTCAGGAGAAACGTTGCATGTGCCGGACAGGAAATGTCCGGCACCGTACCCGGCATCAGTTGGATCGTTAACTGTAAATAACTGCCACCGTTTGGTCAACCGTGGTGACTTTTCACATATGCCGGATGGGAAGTACCCGACAACATACCCGGCAGAGCCTCTTTTCTACTCCATGCTTGTGCCGTGCAGGAGTCATCCGGCATCACGTCCGACATTACTTGAACTTTTGCCTAGGAATTCGTTCCTTTGCATAAAAAGCTTATAAGACATAAGTCTGTACAAATAAAAAAGTTTAATACAAAATTTAAAACAAATACTAATTAATTAACCTTATTTAGACTAATATACTTATAAATCTAATACATAACATATGATAAGTCTGCGGCTTATCAGCTGCTTGTAATGCTACACTAGCAGGGTTTTCTCTAGTGTTTTATAATGTGAATGGAAGGTATGAGGTGGCAGCTAGGGTTTGTTATTCATGAGCAGAAAGTTTGGATTGGGTTTGGACAAAAGAGTCCCGAACTGGACCATGTTTAGAGCAATGTTGGATTGGGCAATAGATGCAAGTAGGAATAAAATAAAATATGTAGAGGGCAGGGGCGTGATTCAAGCCCGTCACCTCTAGGTTCTCCAAAACGGATACATACTAGCTAGATTGGCGCTAATTATCGATGTGTTTATGCAACAGTAGCCTAATAACAAGTTGTGCTTGATTCTAATCCAGAAGGCGAATTAATAAAAAAGCTACTTTAAGATTGCTTATGATACCTCTCATGCTCATACTAACCAACTACACTAACAACAGAAATCAATATTAAAAAGTGAGAAATATATCTAAAGCTCAAACTCAAACTGAGTGGATTCTTTAAAAACGCTAGCGTTTTAAATGGAAACACAGAGTAATATGAAAGGGTTTTATCGATAGAAATGAATGATTTCTTTTGAAGAGTCATGAGATAATATAATGGAGATTAAAAAACAAAAAAGTAATAATAATAATAATAATAATAAAGTACTAATAATAATAAGTACATAAAATGATGAAATAGTACTAATATAATGGTCATAAAAATACAAACAAATGCAATAAAAATATAAACTGAATTAGGTATGTAAAAGTAGAAATAAACAGGATGAAGTAAATAAGTAATAACATATAAATGAAAGAAAATAAGACAAAATAGATAAACAAATAAGCAATAAAAAATAGAATACAATGAAACAAGTAATAATAGTAAAAGAGGTAAAATGGGAGTAAAATGGATAAAACAAAATAGATAACAAGACATAAAATAGTAAAAATAGAAATATAAGAGTGAAAGGAAAGGATAGAGATAAAGATAAAATAAAAAAGGATAAACAAATAAAATAAGATTAAATGAAATAGATTAAAATAAAAAGTGGGCTCGTGCTTCTTTTCGTAAAGGGGGTAAGATGAAATTTGGGAAATAAAGAAATTTCCTTTGACTGAAATGGGGACGACCCTTTTATTAGCACAGGGCATGTCATCATCATCATCATCATCATCATCATCATCATCATCATCATCATCATCATCATCATCATCATCATCATCAATCATCATCATCATCATCATCATCATCATCATCATCATCATCATCATCATCATCATCATCATCATCATC
>CM041778.1:196276395-196676395 GCA_023374045.1 Limonium bicolor | reverse complement strand
TCATCATCATCATCATCATCATCATCATCACATCCATCATCATCATCATCATCATCTCATCATCATCATCATCATCATCATCATCATCATCATCATCCATCATCATCATCATCATCATCATCATCATCATCATCATCATCATCATCATCATCATCATCATCATCATCACATCATCATCCTCATCATCATCATCATCTCATCATCATCTCATCATCATCATCATCATCATCATCATCATCATCATCATCATCATCATCATCATCATCATCATCATCATCATCATCATCATCAATCATCATCATCACATCATCATCATCATCATCATCATCATCATCATCATCATCAGCATCATCATCATCATCATCATCATCATCATCATCATCATCATCATCATCATCATCATCATCATCATCATCATCATCATCATCATCATCATCATCATCATCATCATCATCATCATCATCATCATCATCATTTCAATTATGCAATAAAAGGCTTGCGGAATTGGATCAAGGTTGACGGGGCGCCAGAAATTCTCACCACAGTTTTGTAATGCACTGGAATGTGACCGCGGGCGAAAGAGAGTGTGGAGGTATACGACAGGCTTATGATATGGTGATTGGATGCACGAGGACTTATGATGAAACTCAACTGGACCTCTTGACATCCAGCTCTAGGAATTACGACGAGCCTAGAATGTGACTGAAAGTACGGGGACTTATGATGAGCCTCAACTATACCTTTTGAAATCTAGCTATAAGACTTATGTTGAGCCTATAATACAGACAATAGATTGGTTTGGATGCACCATGACTTATGACAAGCCTCAGACGGACCTCGTGACATCCAGCTCTAGGACTTATGACGGGCTTAGAATGCAATTGAAAGTATGGGGTTTAAGGCAAGCCTCAACTAGACCTCTTGACATCTAGATATAAGACTTATGACGAGCCTATAATACTTAGATTGAGTTGTATGAAAGTTGCAGTTGTGAGTGGTTGATGAGGATGCCTCTGGTTGTGGATTAATTCATGATTGGATGTTCTTCGATTGCCCTTCTGATCCTTTATGAGAGATTCGATAGTCAGAAGACTACTATTGGTACCGCCCTTGATAGTATAAGTGAGGGGGTTCTGATGGGATCGGGTGACTCTGATATGGTTGGATGGCTCCATTATGGGTGGTAGCTCTGGTGTAACTGGTGGGTTTCTTCAATGTGATTCGACGGGTTTTGGTGTTGTATGGTAGTTTTGTGCTGGATAGGTTTATTATGGCTGGAGACTATGATGTGGCAGAACAATTTGGAGTGATTAGGGTAACTATACTGATCTGGTATGGTTTGACATCCCAAGGTTTCGAGATAGCTCAAGTTGAATTCCGGGATAGTTCAGGGATGGCTCTTGGTGATGACTCCATGATAGTTTCGGGATGGCACCGGTGATGGCTTCAAAGAAGAGTCTGGAATTGATACTTGATAATGCTCTAAGGAACGTCCTTGATGTGTACTAAACGTGTCTTTTGACTGTATGTGAGTATATCACAATGTAACGAATGGATGACAGAAGAGTGTAGGTATTTAAACTATAATCTTATTTCAGATTGAGAATTAACACACTAGTATTTCACTCAATTCCCCTCCACGCCCACCTATGGACTACAGGGCAGTTTAAGACTTGCCACCGAAGCCCTTCTACCCTCAACTAGCCTATGGTCAGCAGTCTCCCAACAGTCACTAACTGCTGCCCGACTGTCCTAGTTAGTCTCCCCGCTAGTCCACTAACTGCTCCCAGACCCTAACTAGTTACACGTGTATTCTATCCTTTGAGTTAATACTCCAACCGCTCCACATTACTACTCACTACAACTCACTCACTCAATTGAGACCGAAGTTTGCACTTAAGCTCAGCTCGTATAATGTGTATGCTCTCTAATCTCTATGTTACAAGTGTAGTGTTCCTTAAAGCTTGTTTGCAAAATGGGTTTCGATTTGCATTAACAGATATCAAGCTGCAGCTGAAGGTTGGTAGACCTCTACTAGCTTCATCAACCACTTGGAACTCCTTGTACGCCATTGGTTGAGCTGCTGCTCACTTGTCCACTTGGGTGACACATGGAAGATAGCCATTGGTCTATGTGGGTGGTGATTATGGGCGCCAACCATAACTGGCTTATAGCTGATATTTGCAAGTTGGTATATCAATTTGTTTTCTTCTTATGGCTTCAGCTAATGTCATCCAACAATGATCGCCTGAAGATAGACCAACACATGGAGGCTTCTCATTTGCTGCCGGTTTACAAGTTGTTGCTCAAGCAGCTTTCACAAGTTGACAACTCAAGTAACTTCTCTAGGCCAGCCTCAACTATTGCTTCCATCAGTGATGACCTAATGATGTAGACTTGTAGCCAATACACATGAATTTTTTCTGATGGTTTCCGGAAGACATGCTTGGCACAAGTCTTCATGTCACTTCCTAGTTAGTTTCTAATTGATGATTACGTCTTCCAAGTGGTTCACCTCATTAGTCATGTCATTTGTTTTGTCGATTGAGGTTGAGTCATCATGGAGCTTTGTTTTTGAGCGGTCTGGGATGTGTGCCTGACATGTTGGGCACCGATAAAAAAAGAACTCGCTTGCAACCTTGCGTGCCAAGCGATTATGATAATCCTGCTTCCTGAAACACTTGATCAAAATATTATATCCACAAGTAATGTTTGCTATCATTAAAACCTTAGGGGGTGTGACCATATGATAAGTGTGAAATTGATATGGTTTTTATAGGTGCTAAATTCTTATTTTGTGCAACTTTTTATGCGCTTTCTCACACTTATCCTATGTTTTTCATGATTCTTACTTTGGGCAAGAACTGATGCCAATTTGTATGTCAAAAGCAGGAAAGGATTATGGGAATGCATAGATCTCCTCACGAGCTTTCCAACACCGCAAATGGGGAACAAATTAGAGCTCAAACGAAGAATCTAAGTGGAATTGGGCAAGTTTCGGAGAAAAGGAGCACAACTATATACATGTCTGGACTTAAGTCCGGCCCTATGGTTCGGACACCTCAAAGTTCAAATTTATCACATGTCCGAACCACTGTCTGACCTTCTCATCCGGACAGGCCGTCCGTGGTACCGGACGGGGTGTCGAGGCCCCGGACGCACCCAAATCATGTTTTCTCTCTTGTCCGAACTTATGTCCGACCTTGTAGTCTGGATGCCTATTCCCTGTCCGACCCTTTGACCCGGAAGGAAGTCTGGACGCACCCAGAATGCTACTTTCGAATCTCTCACGTGTCCGGCTCTCCTGTCCGACCCTGTGACCCAGACACATGCTCATGTCGTCTATATTTATGACCACGAGTGCAGCGCGGAGAATTCCGTTTATATTTCTGTCCAGCCCGCGCGTCTGGCTCAATTACCCGGACAGGGGGTCCGGACGTCTGACAATGCTAAAAAATCTTGGCTGACGCTTTGAGTCACGTCCGACCCTACGATCCGGAAACCTCACTCGGACGCGTGTATTTTTGCAGAGAGGAAAATAAGAGTGGTTGGAACTGGTGTTATTAAAACAAATGAAAAAGAAATTAAAAACTCAAAATACCTTACGGGCTGCAAACAAATCCCGGTCGCAGTAGTATAGTAAAGTGTAGGCGACCGGATATCGAACCGTGGGACTAAGGGGAATTATCTAATTCCTAAGTGGTGTCACAAAAAGGGGGGATTAATTGACTTGTTTTTATAAATAAAAAGGAAAGATAAAATAAACTAAGTAAAAGGTAAATTAAATGGGACTCTGGGTTCAGGTTTATATAGTCTGCTCTTTTATGCTATGTCTACCGATTTTATTATAATAGTTTGGCAAAATTCCTATTATTATCTTAAGGACTAAATCATAGACTCAAAAGAACTCGTTTACCAGAAAATGCTCGGTCTAATCTAGATTCGAGCAAAACACATGTAAACGGACATTAAGTGCGAGAAATTATATTTGCGTCTGAAAATACTAACTTATTAAATCATAATAAGTTTTCTATAGATTTACGGCTTAATTAACCTGTCTATTTATCACGGGTCTGATCAAAATAGATTTAGTAAAGCATTTTAATAAATGCATGTAATTTATTAAAAAGGCGAGAGATAAGCTTTAATCGTAACAAACTGTATTAAAACTAAACCGATAAAATATATTGCATAATTAATACAAACACATAATAACCATTCCCAGAGTATATATATTCTAGCCTAACATATTAAATAGATAAACAGAAACAAGAGTAGTCGAAATCATCGACTCCTAGATTTGTTCTCTATTTGTATACGTAGGACTAGAGGTGGATATGGTGGAATGAAAAAAAAACAAAATGGAGAAGACGGGAGAAGAGAAATGGGATGAACGTGTGATTTGTGGTGTAGTGGATCGATGATGGATAGATGATGATGATCTTGGAGTACTGGGTTTAAATAGAAGAAAGGAGGAAGAAGAAGAAAGGCTGCGACAACGCGTGAGGGATTTACGGAGTGCAGTGGGGCGGTGCAGTAGGTTTATCGACATGCATGAAACTGTCGACATGGAACTGTCGACATGCGTATGGAAGGAACTCAGTCTTGTCCGCCCAAATATCCACGGACACACCGCGGACATTTCTTTCTTGTCCGGCCATTTATCCACGGACATGCTTGTCCCTTGTCCGCCCATTTTTCCACGGACATGTTGTCCCTTGCTTTGCGTCATCCCTTAATTCCACGGATGTAACACGGACCACTCAATTTGCCGCGTCCGAACCAGTGTCCGGACCAGACTGGTTCGGACGGTTAATTTTGTCCCTAAATTTGCACGGACGTGACACGGACACAATTCTCTTAATTCTTGTCCGGCCTTTTCTCCTCGGACAACACACGGACGCCTTTCTGGACTTGTCCGAACCACCGTCCAGACCTAAAATACCCCAAACTAATAAAACATGGATTAAATATCTAATCACATTAATTAAGGCCTAAACATGCCTTAAAAGTCAACTGAGAACAAAAGTGGTCAACACAAAGCATGATAATGCACCCTTTGACTGTTTAGGGTAAATAAATACCCAAATGAACTTCTTAGGACCTAAAACTTTGTCCTAAGCTTATTAACACATAACTAAACATATTACAATCGTTGTACAACACTCCAACACAAATAACAAGCATTTTCATGCTTCAAGGTAAAGTAGGGCAAAAATGTGCTCTAAGAAAACCTTAAAGGTCTAATGACCTCTATTTTATATAAAATTGGATTCCTAAGATCACTTATCATCTAAGGAACACAATGAAACCGTTCTCAAAGAAAATAGAGCTCAGAAAAACCTTGCGACACAAAATGTGCACTAAAACACCTTAAAGCACGTTTTTTTGTGTAATTGCCTTCTAAATTGGTTTTTAATGGGCTTAAATGTTATAATTACCTTTAAATATGATAATATATCATATTAGGAATTTAATTCCAGAAATTTACAAATTTTTACAAATTTAATATTAAAATATTAATAAAACCCTAAAAGGGGGCCCGTTTGAGTCAACATTGACTAAGAATGGTCAAGAGGTCAAAGTTTGACCCCTTGGACCACATGAGGTCGACAGCCACAAGCAAGGGAGCCTATTTTCGCCACTTGCAAGCACAAGGAACAAGGTTCCAACACATTCCTTAAATTAGGGGACTACTTTTACCTTTTAATACTTTAATCTATATATTCAACTTTGGCTCCTTATTTGACTAAGCCAAACCGTGTGAGACCCTCCAGCCCCTCCAATAATCGATGCCAATCTCCTTTGGTGAGTCATCAATCACCAAATACGATAAACAAAGCAAATAATGTGTTTTAAGGCAAAATTGACCTACCTCTCTCACTTGCCTTGCTTCCCAGCCGACACAAGGCCTCCTCCATCCTCTCTTTGCTTCTCCAAACCGTGGCTAACATGCCAAGAACAGAGGAGAACACCAATTGACATAGGTAAGCTTATTAAGCCATTTTATGTTCAATTTCTTCACAAATCTTTCCTCTTTCGGTGGATCTAAGCATCAACCATTTCCATCCATGGATCTAGGTTGTTTTGGAGGTTAAATGAAGGGCAAATCTCGGCCTTAACAAGGGAAGAAGGTGGAGAAAGCTAATCTTGTTCTTAAGGTACAAAAATGTGCTTTAAGCACTTATCTTTTGATTCTCTTTAGATCCGGTTGTAAAACCTGTTCTCCTAGCCTTATAATCTTCTTCTTAACATACTTATTCAGTGGATCTATCAAGAGCTTCAAGGTACAGCCAGATCCAAGCCAAAAACACCATTTTTGGCATTTTAAACAAGGTAAAAATTAGCCATCTTCGAATCTAAGTTATACCGGTTTTAAGCCTTGGTTTAGTAGCTCTTTTGATGCTCTTTTGCTTCTGTAAATTTAGGTCAAAGACAACCCTTGGTCACCTTGTTGTTCTAAGGTAAATTTTACCTTGAAATATACATTAAAACACCTCTTATGGTTAGATCTTGCTTGGAGACTAACTATGCCTTAATTGCTGTTTGAAAACATGTAAAAGAAGCTATGGAAATTTTATTCCTAAGCAGCCGAAATCAAACAAGGCCTAAACTAGGCAAAAACAAGGTATAAATCACTTAAACCTTCACTTGGTATATTAATATGTAATTATACATATGTGTATAATTTGTGCCGTGAGTGAATGGGTTAATAAGGTCTTATTTTGACCTTAGGTGATTAAGGAATGGTTTGGTAAATTTATCTAACTAATTAATTAACATAATTGTCAAATTTAAGACATTATGTGGAAAATTGGTAAATATGGAAAAATATGTGTAAGGGCCGAGAGTTTAATGCATTTTTGGACATTTATGTGTAATTTATTTTATAAGCCAATGTTTGTAATAAGGCCATGTACTTTAGGCCATATTATTTATGCATTTATAAGGTTTTATTTAAGTTTAGGTGATATATATGCATTACCGCATATTATAAGGGTCTAAACCATAATTAAATTAAATTTGGGGGCTATACAATAATTAAGCCGAAAGTTTGAGGTTAAAAGAGTTTAAATAAAAATTATAAGATTTTATAAAGTTTTGGTGGTTAAATGGTAATTTCTAAAAAATATGGTTGCAAACCGTAATTATTAGGAATTAATGGTCAAGGAAATATTAAGGTGGTCAACCTTGACCATATGGTAGGTTTTGACCAAATTAGATAAGTTAAATAACTTATTTAAGGTTTTATTATAAGATAAGCATTTAAGTGTAACAATTTTATAACATATGTGGTGAATATGTTATTACCGGAAATAAAGGGTGTAAAATGGTATTATAAACACCCATGGGTTATTAGGAATTTTTAAGGAATTTATTGGGTTGATTTTGGAATTAAAATAAACTATATATGTAATATATAGTTATTATGTCATTATGACACTTTGGATAAATATATGTGGTGGAATGGTGATAACCGAATATATGGGTTAGTAATGTTAATTATAACCCTTGGGTAAAATTTGGTGATTTTTAAAATATAAGAGTATTTATTAAGATATGTGTATAATATAGTTTTAATGATATAATAAAACTATATGTTATAAATAGGGCCAAATGGCAATTATAAAACAGAACAAGGTTTGTTCGGAATTTACAAAAAATATAATCATAGGTTATACCCTTTTTATAAGTTAGAAATGTTATATTAAATGATATATATAACATGGTATAAATAATGGGGTGATTTTGTAAATAAAGGAAACTATGGTTTATGGAAAAGAATAAGGTTTAATATATGTGCCTATGCGGCAATATATAATAGTTTTGTATAAAAACTATAGGTTATAAATAAAAGGGAATAAAAATATCATATTATATGATATTAGTATATGGTATAACATTACATAATGTTATGTGGTCAAATAGAATTTAAATAATTTCAAGGGCTGTACCGAAAATAATAAAGTTGGAAAATGAATTTTAGACTATGTTCTATAATGTTATAAATGTTATAACAATTACATGGTATAAGGTGGTTTTTAATGGAATTAATAAAGAAGGATACTCACATTAAATAATGTGACAAACTATAAATGAATAAGATTTATAAACTAAGGTATTTATTGAATAAATCTTAGGAGTTGTAGATAACAACATAAATGTTACATAATATTAGGATAATAATCTTAATATAAGTTGTATAATATAATACAACTAAAGGGAATAATCATCTAATATAAGATGATAAAATGTAACATATAATATAAGTTTATTAAACTCACGGAATTTACCTACGTGGTAAATATATACATACACAAGAATAATGTATATAAGGATGAGTATATTTATGGTTGGAAACCATATAATAATGGTGGTGGTTATTACATGAAAAATAGTTACGAACTATAAGGTATAAGTTTTTGGATGCAAATATAATTTGCTAAGATAATGGATAATATAATACAATGTATTATAATGGATGGTGGGAAAATAATACAATATAATATAATAATGCATGCATACATGCAACTATAGGTTATATACCTAGATTTAATGGTGGATGAGATTAAAGAAATATAATGAATTAAACTTAACAGTCGAAATGTTTTGACATACGAGTTTTAGTAACAAAGCCGACCGGTTTAGAGAAACCCGTAACAAACAACTGTAGAAAACAGGGATGAACTGTCGGGGTTACTTGTTATTCGGAAGTACCGGATGTAGTTAGTCATGGAGACTGACTTATAGTTTTAATACCGTTTAGATTATACTTCAGACAAGGACGCTTGACGAGCTAGTGGTCTACACTGCGCATCCTAGGTCTTGGTGAACGGTATGTAAAGGGGTTTGATCCGAGTTGTCCTAAGGAAACTCCTTGGGCTCGGATTTGGTTGATATCACTTGTGTGTTAAGTGTTTTGATACGTGTATGTGATTGTGTGCTACTGCATTAATTATTTATGCACGAGCGTCCCACGGGACTAACACTACGTCGGCTATAGATCGACTTATATAAACATACATATACGTTATTGTGATGACATGACGGTTACTTGATATAATACCATAGTATTAATATTAAGTATATGGTAGCCTAAGTAAAATACTTAGGGACGAGTCACGACATTGTCGGTCTCTAGAGCATGGATCTCGAACATGAATATAACCTAGATTACTTATAGGTATGCATGAGACCCATTGGGCAGCTAACTAATAATTATTCTCCATAAGACTAAGAGCATATCTTAAACATTATGAGAGAGAGATGGTATGACTTGAGGTGAGGAATCCCGGTAGTTTACGAACTACTTGGTTGCGCAGTTGTGATCACTGAGGGGTACCCGATCGGGTTCCGCTCCAGGTTTATACCCAACGAGCCCAAACTGGATCGTGGGTCAGGTGGCTACGGCTTTTATATGGACGTCTTACGAGACATAAGAGAATAGTCAGGGGCCTCCGGACCTCTGGCGAAATGAGCACCTTTGTGTGTACGGGAGGACTACTGTCCATGGTGAGGTTATCGGATTGTCTTAACATGACGCCCAACTGGTATTAAATAAACATGGTTTGATGGATGGGGCCTTAAAGGCCAAATTAAATTAACTAAGGAAACTGTACGCTACGGCGATTGTACATTGTACATCATACTGGAAACTGTACGCTACGGCGGTTGTACATTGTACATTATACTGTGGTTATTCGATACGTTCGATATACAATTGTGGTTTGTGATATTAAATGAATGTTTGGATTGGATGGATGGTTATGTGATTATGAATATTTGGATGGATGGTTATGCATATTATGTAAGTTTATTACAGTATTGATTATAACTGTAAAATGGTAAAGCATGAAACCAATCTAATAATAAGATGGTTAAAATGACTAAGTGACCATTAGGTCCAGGCCCGGCATACTCAGCGTCTATCGCTGATACTACACCATATGCCCCAGCCCGTTGTTAGATCATTGTGAAGACCGAAGTTACGGGAACAGAGGTAATTAGGGTTTACTTTATCATTACCGCACATGGAGTTCGTTTGTATAGCAATGAAGATGTGATTATATTATGGTAAGGTTATGTATATTTGGGGATTTGGGTAGACGCTCACTTGTCGATGTTTATGGTTAGGACCTAGTATGATGTATAGGAGTTTTCTCGTTATCACGCGCGGTAGCCAGTTTGTTTTTAGTGGTTGTTGATGTAGTTTGGCTTCGTGCTCGCATGGGCGCAGTAATGGCTGGGGACACCCGAGTAAGTTTGTTTTGTTTATTAATTCTTCCACTGTAAGACGTTTTATTTATTGCTACGTGAGAGATTATTACGTGATTATGGAGAGGGGTGTTACAGGACCGACCTGGTTCGGACGAAGCTTAGTTTGCTTCCAAAATGTTCGTTTCAGCTCCGATTTAATCCCCGTCTGTTGTGTTGGAATCCTTATGAGTAAATCTACTTAATTACATGGCTTTTTCCTACATTGAACATATAAAATGCATTAGTTCAAAAAACATAATTATAGGAAAACGCAAGATAAGTGAGAAACATTACTTAAAATGCTGCAAATTATAAGGTGATTAAACCTTAATAAGTCTATATGTTTTACACTTATCAAACTTCCTCACTTAAGCTTTTGCTTGTCCTCAAGCAAAAGGAGTGTAACTATCTCTAAGCCGTAGTATAAAACAAGATTAAATAGTGTAAGAAGTAGAAGGATTTAGACAAAGTGACAATTGAAATAATAATTTTGCTCTCAGGAGTAGGTTTTTGCAAACAGTGAAAAAGGGCAATTTTATAAAAGCATAGAAAAACTAGATTGCAGAAAACAATTAGATTAGCCTGGGATTTTCCTCCAATTTCAGTTCTCTAACCCGGGATGACAAGGGGGTGTGAAGTAATGCCTTATCCGCATAACCTTTCAACACCACGTACTCATGTTTATAAATTGCAATTTATTGCTTTCATTTTTTTTTGAATGTAGAAATGTATATACTAAACAAACATTTTTTTTATTGCATTATTTTTTTGTACCCCAGACTTTTCTCTCTATCCTTGTAGCAGTGTTGGGTCTTCTATCCTAGATCACGAGACCTTAGGTAGATAGGTGTTAAGGCACCCCGGAGGACTTAATAACCGGATAGACGAGGCCTGTTTTTGGTGTAGAAAAATTTATAAACAGCGGAGTACCTTGCCTTTATCTGTAACACCCCTAATCCTAAACCTGTAATATCGTCGCATGTCGTAGCATAATAAATAACAATTCACAGCGGAAAATAAAACTAACTACCTTGGTGTTACACGCCGTCACTCACCCTTGTGAGCAACAGGCAACCTTACTCTTTCCAACAATACAACTCCTCACGCTGTGATGAACAGATACTGAGCACTCTAATTATTACAACCAAATCCAAAAATGAGCAACTAACTGAATACAACAACCTTCTTAATACAATACATAATGAAACCAACGGTGTTTGTTGAAAACACTTCAGCTACCCCCTTGTCCCGTACTCCGGCTTGGGTCTCCTTCAATAACCTGGAATGTTTGGCCCAATGAAGGGCTCATCAATCGAAATGCTGGTATGCTAAATGTAGTCTTAAATCATTTGGAATCCTTAAGTCGTTTTAGCCATCTTGATATTAGATTCATTACATAAAATACCGGTTTACAATGATAACAGTAATAACTGTAAACACTTAACAATCACATAATAGTTCACCTGTAAACATCAGTGTACAATAGTACACAACACCTATAACCACACAACAATAATCCATAGCAATAACCAACAAGCGCACATTAATAATCCATAACATCACCAAACAGATAGCGTATTAGACTGTACTTGTTAGTGAGCCACCTGTCCCTTAACCTTTAAACCAATCATTTAACCTTTCCAATTAATCTCCACCTCAAGTGTAATGTTAAGTCAAACCTTAATAACTTATTAATGGACGAATGTCCCCTGTGTTCCATTGGAACTATTACCAGACGACCCTAGGCCCTGGTTAATTGACCGATCCGGTCGAACTTGTGCACCAATGGCAGTGCCCTCCGCCATCCCCGAATGTGGCTAATGGATTTCCTTGAGTGACTCTCCATTGAAGTCTCTCGTAGTGATCACAATGTGCAACCAGAAAGTCGAAACAATCTGGATTCCTCTCTTTATAAGTTAGCCCTTTTTGTCAGTGACATAATAACCAATGTTTGAATTAAGACCTTAACAGTTGACCTTTGTTAGGTTCAATAATACCTAAAGGTCAGTTAGTCTTTTTCCCAATTTAGATGTATAAACCTCCAGTCATAAAACGTTCGCGTATAAAATATAACGCAACAGTTGATCAATACAGTACACAATATCATTCACATAGAATCACAGATATCGCTCTTAAACAATTAACATATATTGTCTGGACCTTAGGATAATCCTTAGGACATTCAGACCACACAATTAACATACCGTTCACCAAGTAACTGCTAGCTTGACAAACTCCTGTTCAGTAGTCCCTCCCCGTACGCTGTTATTTAAACATGCAATACCGGGTAATATTAATATAACTATTCATTAAATATTATAGTACTGTCACTGTAATGTTTATACTCGTTGTATAATAACTTCGTATGTTCTTTTATTTCCCCCTGTTATTTTACAGTGACTCTAGGTAGTTCAATAGTTCGTTATTTTATGTGATATTCACATGTGATAATGAATTTCCACTGTACTGTATATCTTTATTTCATTAATCATACATCCATAATTATTTTTTACTTATTCTTTATATTATATCCCTTGGTCATTTTTATTATAACCACAATTATTTTATAAACTTTATATTATACTCCATAATATACCATAATACATTATATTACCTAGTTTTACTTCCTTTCCTTATTAAATCACAAAACCAACCTTATTATTTCGGTATTTATATTTTATACCCAACTACTTAATAAATTACTAATAACTACATATAGTTTCCGATAATTATAATTTGAACCCATTAACCTTTATAACTTACCAAACAACCATATACTTTATAATTTATTAAATACCCATATTAATTTTCGGAAATTGTAAAATAATTATATTAACTTCTATAAATTGCAAAATAACCTTATAACTTTTATAATTCACTAATTACCCACATTAACCTTTGTAATTATTAATTAACCATACTACCTTTTTAATTTACTAATTAGTCACTTAATATTTCGGTAATTCTAAAAATGGATATTCTAATTTTTATAAATTACCAAATGACCTCATTAATTTTCGGTCTTGACATATACTTTCCTTATATTTACATTTTAATCCCAAAACTTTATATAAGTTACATATTAACTTATAAATTATAGTTTTAATATTTAATTCACTAAAATAACCAAAACAATCCACAACTTTCTTCAATTTACATTTCCGCCCATATTAAATTCTATTTTCCAAATATACTTCCATAAATTACATATTCACCCTAAAACTTTTATAAACTTAAATTTTATGTCATAAATCATTTTAACCCAAAGTTTTTGGTCAACACTTTGACCAAGACTTACTTTCACAATTAATACTTTAATATACCCATAAAATCATAAGTAACTCTCGGCCATACTCCAACCTTCCCAATAATTACCAAATAGTCCCAAAACTTTATAAATTGTTATCTTAACACTTAAACTCTTATTTAAATTCACCAAAATTCATAATATTAATTCCTACCTTATATATCATAAATATACCAAATTAATCCTTAAGCTCTCGGTTTTTATACTTAGCACACCAATCTTTTCAAAATTTACATTTTGGCCACATAACTTTATAAACTAGCCATTTAAATACTTGTAGCTATTTTTAATGTTCCCAAAATTCATAATATAAGTTAATATACTTATATATTTCGAAAATCACCCAAATACTACATTAAGCTCTCGGCTTTAACTTTATTTTTACCATATGGTTTTAAAACTTGTTTTAAACTTTATAATAAATACATATAAATGTATATAAGCCATATAACACTCCTAAAAATTATGCTAATGACTTAGAATGATTATAAACCCAAAATAGAACATATTATCCTTAGATATTTCGGTTTAACCATATATGTATCATATTTAATTTTTGTGACACAATTTTATACCTTAAGGTAATAATCTTACCTTATATGTTATAAATTATTTTCCTTGATACTTTAACTCAATAATTTTTGGCCTTAATATTAACATGGCCTAAATATAATTTTTATACCAAAGTTTGAAGCTTAAATCAAGCTTAAACTTAATAAACCTTAATTATATATACTTACTCCTTAAATCAAGACAATTCTTGTACTTGATTTCTCCTTGAATTCCAAGCTCTCCAAATGCTATCTTGATGAAGAATTTTTGGCTCCTTAAATATATTTAGGAGATCCATTTGTTAGACTTCTAACAAAGATTTATAAATAATATTTGGAGTAATCTTACAAGAGTTTACCTTAGAAATTTTATAAGATATTTTTGGTATACCCATGGGATGATTGTAGATCCAAGTTTCCTTCATGAAATAATGAAGAGAATATAGGTTTAGAAACTCTAGAATTCGGCACTAATTATAGACACCATATGGAGGAAGATAAGGATCATCATATCTTACCGAAATTTCCAGATTGCGCACTCTCTGGGGTTTTTGTCATCCAGAACTGAAATGACCACGAAAACTAATGATCCTTATATGGTTGGAAAGATAATTCAAAGAGGAACAACTTTGGTGTTAAGAAGATTTTGAGAAAACTTACGGAAAATTCAGAATAACTCCCGAACTCAGACCTATTGAATAGATTCTCTGCTGTGAACCACTTCGCCTTCTTTTGTTCACCCAGAACTGAATACACCATGAAAATTAATGATCTTTATATGTATGGAAAGCTAATTCGAAGAGGAACAAGTTTGATGTTGGGAAGATTTCGAGATAACTTACTGAAAATTCCAGAACCTCTCCCGAAGTCGGACCTCTTGAACAGATCTGCTACTTGATTCTTGCTTTGTAGAATTAGCTAGGAATTTTGACATAAAATGGAGTTAGAGCTTAAACCTCCATTGTTGGAGCTTGAAGCTAGGGGAGAAGAAGAAAGAGAGAGCAAAAGATAACTTACCAATCGGCCAAGTGAAAGGCAAGAAGGGATGAGACTCACGTAAGGCCTTAAGGTAAGAAATGAGAATGTTCTTCTTTTGATTAATTAATGTCAATTATTGTCTAGTCTTATCATTATATTATTTCTTTGATTATTGATTCAATAAGTGTCCTCATTCTATGTAGACTTACGGCTGGTGGCTAAGGAAATAATGGGACTTTGATTGATAATTGTAGGAAGAAGACAAATGGTGAGTTTGGTAGGTATTTCTTTTGATTTTCTTAAGTAGCATAGCATGTCAAGTTGTCTTGTTTTCTCCTTGTAAAATCGGTAATACATGTGGGTTTTGAGCACTGATTTTTGTTTGATTTGAGACCAAGGAACATGCTAGCTAGTTAGTTGTTCTATTTGACAATTTTATAAAGCAATCATACTTGTTTTTTTTCCTCCTCTTTCATACGATAATGTAGTGCAATTTGGACAATTGATTTCTTTGTCTATCTTTGACCATGGATAATGCTTGATTTGATATATGTTTTATTGACTACTTTACAGCAATAATTCCTCCTTCCTCTTATATGAAATCGGCACCCACTATAGGATAGAACATGGCTATTTTTGTTTGATTCTTGCAAGTTGTAAAAGGTGAGTCTAGTTTGTATAATTAATTGCTTTGTTTTTCATTTCTAACTTTCCTTGTTGTCTTCTTGTAGGTACACGGTTGAGAAGGCTAATTTGATTACAATTAATTGTTACATTATCATGTAATATATGCTAGATGAGTCACATTAGCATAAGGCAATAATTTTTGCAAAATCTAGCCAAAATAGACTAGAAAAAACGCATGGACTAGGGACCAAATGGAATTAATTTTCCATTTGACTTTTGTTATACTATATTGTACTAAGAACATACCAATATGTGTGATAGGTTCTAGCATTTAATTGGTACATTTATACCATGATAAAAGATGAAAGTTTTAAGGTAAAAATGCTGATTTTAGGTACCTTTTTGTCTCTAAAATCGCCCATGTTTGTACTATGAATTTAGTACTGCCATTAATTGATTTAGATGGTCATTGTATCCTCTTTTAAGATTATCAACTTGTGGATCCTCAAAAAGTTCAAGGCAATTGCGTAAAACACATTTTTATGACACCCGAAGGTGCGTTTTTGTGCTTTAAGGATTTTTCTAGGAAACAAGTAGTCTCTATGAGTTACAAGTGTTTATTGACATTGTTTATAGTCAATAATAATATGTTAAGGTGTTACATTGAGTTATATGGGGTTATAACCACTCAGAACACAACTCCCGGGCTAATTAGGCAAAAAGGAGCGTTAAGAAATTCGTCCGAGCACTTTGTTTATTTTTGAGGAAGTAGCTCGTGAATTCTCTTTAGAATGTTAAATAATGATGTTAGGAACTCTAAGAATTAATTTTATAGGAGTTCGTGCCACCCCCACTCCTCCTGGGCATTCCCGAGGGTTTATGGGGCCCCCATAAGGCATCTCCTAGCACTTTGCGTTTACCTGAGATTTTATCTTGAGAGCATCATCTTAAATGTTTATTAAGGTGTTATGGTGCTTTTGGAATGAAGTGTATAGCTTTACTTCATCCTATAATGTATTCCCGGGACTTTCGGCCTTAAGGGCCTTTAAGGGAATTCCCGAGCATATTGTATTTTCACTCAGTTTTAGATGAAGTCCTGTGTTCTAAGGGTCATATAATGATCCTTGATTAACTTCATATGAATTTTATAGCTTATATAACTTGTTTAACTTAAGGTCGGGCTTTAACGCGCGTTTTTAACCTTAAGGAGTTTAGGTGCGTTTTTTTAACGCCCAAGTGTTTATATGCTTTCTTAGGGTTTAATAAACCCCCAAATAATACTTACTTACTTATATTTAATTATTTAAATGTTAGGGGTATTTCAGTCTACCCCCTTAAAAGGACTTCGTCCCGAAGTCATAGCTTATACTTACATATCCTATGGAATCAAGTTCCTCGTATCTATTCCCTGTATGTTTATCATTCCTGGGTATCAATACTATAGTGACACCTATACATTCCATATGTAATCCGAGTGTATTCAATTCATACCTATAAATAGCCTTACTCATGACATTCAATATAATCGTAACAAAAATAACTTGGTAAATACTGTAAGGTAATTAAGTGCTTTCATAAACATCCAAATGTTACATAGAACACACAAGTAATCATTCAAGTGTCACATAGGACCTACTAATAACCATTCAACCAATTGCACACATGCGCAACAATCAAACACAACAACCAAATATAAAACCAATATAGACTACAGATATGCAAGTCGCATGTGGTGCTCTACCCCCTTAAAAAGGGTTACGCCCACGTACCCCCACAAGTATACACAGAGCTAAGAGAAAATTGTTGGATACTTGTCTCGCATGGAGTCTTTTAGCTCCCATGTCGCCTCCTAAATATCGTGGTTTGACCACAAACCTTGACCATTCTAATGGTCTTGTTCTTGGTTTCCCTAGTCTTGGATTTTAATATGAGAACTGGGGTCTCCTCATTTCTAAGTGTAGGATCTAGTTCGAGTGTCTCGGGCTCTAAGGTAAATCTAATTTGTAAGCTAATGGGCCCACTCGCTCCGTAATAAGGTACGGTCCTACATACTTCGGGCTAAGCTTGCCCTTCTGCCCAAATCTAAAAATTCCTTTCGTAGGTGCAATTCTAAGGAAGACTCGATTGTCCACTACGGACTCGAGGTCTCTCCTATGGATTTCAGCATATGACTCCTATCTGTTTACGAGGTATAGCCCCCAAGAATCTATGCATTCTCTAACATGTTCCCTAGTGCATTAGTATGCTTTTACATTCAATCCCGTATGTATGGGTGAAGGTGACCTACCTTCTTTTATGTTGCCAATATTATCTCATGGATTATTTAAGCTATCGTGTTGTAACACACCCCCCACTAATCGCCTCTTGTAGTTTTGATCATTGGCGCTCGGGTCTGTATTAATATTGGGGCTTACGTAACATCTTTTTCCTTTATCTCTAGATCATCTTGTGATTCTGGTATTTGAGTTTACTGTCACCATATTCAGTTTCATTTTCAATGTAAGGTATGAGCTATGGTCGAGCCATGCATCTGATGTATTTATAGAAAGGTTTCTTGATATTATTGATTACCAATTATCGGTAGTATATACACGATTATTATCGTCTGTTCATCAGGTATACCACAATAGGGTTCCTGTTTAAGGTTCCTAGCAAGGTGCAGTTTCTCTTTATTGAATATGTTCTTGCGGTTGAGAATCACTCGTGTGAGTTAGTATAATGTTTCTACTCTTGATATTCTACATGTTTATAGGTAGATTCCTATTTAATATATTGGTTTGAATTTATAAAGAAAGACATGGAAGTCGATCTTTCCTTCCAGATGGCAAATTGGGCCATAACTTAGAAGGTAGCTTGAGAATACTTTTAATAAGAGTAATTGTCTCTTGATCTCATATTTAATTTATTAATATGGTTCATGGAATAATAACAGTTAGTATTTCCCTCACAATTGACTATTTTTCCGATATGCGCGGAGTTATTTTAGCTATTAATCTCCTCAGGGTAACCTGGATAACTTCACTCTTAGTTTACACCTTCTACATCTCATATACTTATTAGTCAAATCTTATTTCAGATTTAAGAATATATGCCCACGTATTACAGAAATATTTGTGACCACTTGTAAGGAGTCTCAGGAATCATCCAACCCTGACGGGGTCAGCATCAGTGTTGAATTATCCTTCCACACCATTTTGTGTTTGGTTTTCCCTTGATCTGACCAGGATCAAGTTCGACCTCCCACGTCAAATATCAAACAATCACATAATTGTCATTTCCAAATTTTATCTTATCAATTTTGTGACGTGGTGAGTATTACATTCTCTCTTGACCACTATACGAGCATTCCAATGATTGTTGTTACCTACGCTTGAATCTAGTGTATTCCCAAATCCCTGGTACCATATTCCTTTGATCATATCATCAAGCGGGGAAGCCCTTTTTTCCTCTTGGCATAGAAGGTAAATTCTTATTAACACATCTAGACTTATACTGTCTAATAATTATATCCATCAATCATTTCAACTCTTAAATCCATCATACAAGTAATAAGTCCCGTCATGGACTTGCATACCTTAGAATACTCCCTTCTCTTAAAAGGCTTATCTATATTTCTCTTATCAGGGCTTGATTATTGCCTATACTTTGATTACCATCACTTGGAGCAAAGACAGTCACAGTTAGGCTTCAAGAAAAGTTTTTAACTCCTTCCACAATTACAGTTCCATAAAGTATTATTTCCTCCGCTTTAAAGCTTGGCTTTCCTTATTTCATCTAAACTCCATAAATCAGGTGAACCATATGTTCAGCTAGGTAAGTATCTCTTATTATTAGTACCATCTTAGACTAAGGGTTTCCAGTTTGAATCCTTCGGTTTGGTAACAGGACGATCAAGACTTATTGTTTGTTTCTATATCTTAGAAACGTGGTTAATCCGCAAACTCGATGGCTTTCAAAAATTGAACGATTAGGTGTAATAAATAGAGGATCTAAAATTCTTAAAAGTTGTGTATCGTTAGGAAAGTTCACGTATGGAATACTTGTTACAAGTCAAGGCATGTTTCCCTACTTTTATTTTTAACTCCCACTCCTTTTTGTATATATTAATTCAAACTCTTATATAACTTACACTGCCTTCATTGCAAGTGTCAAAGGAGAGTTATTCGTTACCATGTTTATGTAAAAATTATATTACATATAGGGTTAACCATATTTGATTTATTGCGCTCTTCTCCCCTTTTTTTTTTGCATTCATCAATTGAGCTGTCATAGAAGACATACGCTCGTATAAAAACCATAAAGGATAGTGTAGGACGATAGCCTCAAAATAGGGTAGGTATATTTAACGATACTTTAGCCCTTTAAAATATATCAATATTCCTCAACGTTTTAGGTTTGCAACCTCGAATTGTGTTTTATACGTAGCATTTGTACTGTTAATTAGGTAATTCTCCTGACTTCAGAAAATATGAGTTCAATGTTTGTTCTCTCCCCTTCATTAATTAGGAGTCCAGCACTGTTATATATTGGTACTAGCTGAGACCTTTGGTATTTGCTCAGGTATTTACAACCCGTGTTTATCCATGATGGATGTTTAGTTATTGTAACACCCCTACTACGCACTTAACAATAATCGAATTCGCAGCGGAATTAACAACTAAACAATAACTAAATGATTCGGAGCTACACGCCGTTAACCACCCACGTGGTTAACAAGGCAGAATAAATACAAGTGTACCGGTCTGATGATCAGACTCCCGAGCATTAGGTACTAACATCCATACATATATACATTACCAACGTACCGAGTATCTAATACAAACTGTCACTGTAAACTGTATACATGAACTCCACTGTCAACTGTAAACGACCGTCACTGTAATACAACGGTACCAAAACATAACGCCACGGGAGCACAGGCGCATCCCGGGCTCAACATCCAAAAATAACCAAAAGTATTCCTGCAACCTAGAATCTATAGCCATTCTGCTTCCTCGATCCTCATCCTGCAGTAAAAAATATGGAGCCCCGAGGGGGTCAGCAACCCTTGGCTGGTATGGTTAACGCGCAGCCCATCGGCTACCGGGATACGCGCAACTAATTGTCATGATGACATGGCATTCATTTTAAACATACAACATATATATATCATAGCAAGAGTATTGCATACAACATCACACATAACATACAAGAACGAATCCTGTTAGGAAGCGAACCAACACAATTAGATCCCATTGAGAGCCTAGAGGATGTTGCCAAACTCATGCTAAGCTCGTTACATAACTCGTTACCATCCTGTTAGATTGAACGAATAACTTAACACAAGGTGCCTCAGATATAGTGATCCAAGCACACCGAACAAAACATAGTATGCCCCTGTGGCCCGACGTGAGTCAGTAAAATAGCCTTGGTTAAGCTAAAGGGAAGGTTGGAAACCAAATTGAAAAACAACCATAACATACAAAGAGAATCGAACCGGTTATGACATCGACTCCCATACTCACACGCGTGGCCGGAACAGACCGGACTCCTCACTGCCCCCGTTAGCACTTGTTAGAAGTTCAACATCGAACTCAACAAACAATCACATACAAGTGGTTAAGTCTTGTTAGACACACACAAGGGAATAAAGTCACACATAACAATACCGATAATATTTAACAACTGTAAACTCGTTACATGACTTAAGTCTTACAAGGTCATAAACACACAGAAAAAAACAACAACACATAAGCCGGTGTAAACCGGTAGGCAACAGACTGCAAGAAAACCATACCTTGGTCCTTGCTTCGACTGGGTTCCACCGTAGGTCACTCCTATACATGATTAATAACGTCGGTCAATTTACTTACTTAACTTCGAATTTTACTAAACATTTTACATGGTTATATGACATGTTTTAATGTACGAACTTATCCTTGATTACCTTCATCATACCCCCTAGGGTTAACTACTTAAGCCACTCTTTGTTTGTTTTTTTTTACAAGTTTTGGTCCGACCGACCTTACACAAGGTCGGTCCATTCCAGAACATATTACCGTCAAAATTTCTACTCCGACCGACCTTGCAAGTTCGGTCCACAAGGTCGGTATTCCCGAGTTTTTTTCCCCTTTGAAAACTCAGGCCCGACCGATCTTGGCAAGTTCGGTCGCAAGATCGGTCGATTCCCGAGACTTACTTACGTACAAAGATTTAGGCATGACCGACCTTGTAAGTCCGGTCCCAAGGTCGGTCTATTCCAGAGACTCAAACCGTACTAAAAATCCATGCCCGACCGACCTTGCAAGTCCGGTGCCCAAGGTCGATCCATTCCAGAGACCATTTCTCGCAGGGTAAACTGGGCTCGACCGACCTTGCAGGTCCGGTCCCCAAGGTCGGTCTGCTCCAGACCCTTGTTATTAATTGCCCATTTAACCCCAAACTTCACCTCATATATCCTAGTATGTTCTAACCTTATTTGGGCACTTCCAACACACCTTAAGACCTCCATTAAACTCCTTGAATCATTCATCAAAAACCTCCTCAACCTTACACAAATTCTTATACAAAGGTTGGCACATGCAATACTTTTCCCTAAGTTTGCATGAGGTGTTTTATACGTATAACTAGCACTAGTCTCAAATGTTTCCTCACTACTACTACATCCTCTCCCAAACATCTTTTCTTCCAACCACTAAGATTGCACAAGTCCTAAACACAATCCCAACATGAACTTGAAGTATCCCAAAACACTCATTTGCATTCTAAATCCTCTAAAATAATGCTTAAGTCCTTTTTACACCTTAGAAAACCTTAGTGCATATTTCTTTCCCTAGTAGAACACTTAACCACCCTAAACACTTCCTAACTCATCAAAACTCATTCTAAACACCTAAAACTTCTTATACATTATCTAAATTCCGACATGGGTTCTCCTAGAACATTACTAAGCCAAAACACATTGTTTTCACCATTAAACATTCAAGAACACTTAGATCCATCAAGAGCACTCTTATACACAAAACTTCACTCATTTAACACTACATCACAATATAGTGCATAATTTAAATTGCTTGGCACTTAGGCCCTTAAATAACATGGCTCTTAGGCCCTTAAGATGCATAAACCTTAAAACACTGAATTTCATCATAATTTTCCTTTGACCTGCAAATACACTCAACAACACATATGCCCTTTACTAGTCTCCTTGAGAACATTTTACTAAGTCATTCACCATTGGCTCCTTAGATTATTTTAATAAGCAACATAAGCTCATTTCTCCTAAGACTTTAAACTACATTAGGTTAGCACATTTACCTCTTTTTCCTCACAAACTTCTTTCTTGTTTCCTTGTCTAAAATCGGTAAGGATGTTTGGTTGCCTGTCAACTTCTAAACAATATACAAATAATGAAATGAGTATACAAGCTTTATGCTTCATCTCATTGTAAACCTAGATACATATATTGTCTTAGAACATTTAGATGATTGTTTTACCTTGGATATGAAAGAGAGTTTGGATATGTAGTAAGAGAGGACTCCACCAAGCCCTTGGAAGATTCAAATGAAGCTAGAACAAGCAAGGTAAAGGGCACCATTAATGGTGTTTTTCGGACAACATACAACATGAAGGAAATGTTATTTTTCTTTGAGTTTCCTTACCTAGAAGCAAATGAGAACAATAATATGTGAAAAGATGAGCTCAAGCTCCTCCCATGGAGATTCCTCTTGGCACCGAAATGGAGCTCTTGGAATTTAGAGAAAATAGGATTGAAGAGCTTGATGAGACTAAGAGAATGATGGTCTTTGTTTTTGATTTGGCAAAATGAGCTAGGAGATAATGGCAATGGAATATGGAGTTGTGTGTGATACTATAGCAAAACCGATGGAGGAAGGATGAAGAGAGGTTGGAGGCGTGGGAAAACAAGAGAAATGAAGAATGAAGATAAGTTTGCAAGTTTTGGATATTTAAGTAGTAAAGCAAATAGTACTCTTTACTTTATTACTTTACTTAACTTATTTTTTTGTTTAAGTGTGGTGAGTCACCAAGAAAACCGGCCCCCATATTATACTAAGGGGTATTTTAGTCTTTGTTGACCAATTGTCACACTTATATTGACATATGTTATAAACTTGGTTAATTTGGTTACTATTCACAAAAACAAGGCACATAGTTGTGAAATTTTTGATTTCCCATTGACTTAGACTTCCTAATGTGATACTAACTAGTACACATGTTAATTAAAGAGTAATGATGGACATTTAGCCACTCAAAACTCATTTACAAGACAATTTTTCAAAAACGTGCTTTAAGACTCCTTAAAGCACATTTTGTGTTTTAACTTGTTTTCAAGCTTGGGTTTCTTTGTTAATGGGCTTAACATGTTCATTAATATATAAATAAGGTCTTGGTAAGCTCATTAGGTCTTAACCAAGCTTATCCCAAGCTTAGAGCACATTTTAGCCTTTATTGACCTTAAGGTATTTATTTGTGTTTTCTATGGTTTAAATTGTTCTCTAATGTTTCTAAGACTCTTTTTAGTCTTAATATACCATATTTTAATGTTTAAACAATATACTAAGGTTAAGGGTATTTCAGTTATATATCTGAGATTCTGTTCCTTTATTGTCATATTTCAAAGTTTTGCACTATTTTCTCTCGGAGTTAATAAGGATTGTAAAATTTCCAGTCTGCACTGAGCGGTAAGCTCGGTACCTGGGTATCCCATAAAATTTCAGTGTTTGCTCTTTATGTGTAGGTCTTCATCAAACCTTTTGACAATTCATGTAGTCTTAAGTATTTCGTATAATTAATGCACTCCTTTTCATGACATCTACTCGTCATTTAGGCAGGTCATAATTTGTAGTTACTGTAAGATTGGATAGTTGGTAACGCCCTTTGGCAGTCCATGTAAAACTAATTCACTATTCTTCACTGTGTTACCTCACACCATGTATCCCCAAACTAATTTTGGTTTAATTCTCTTAATCCCATGGTACACTAATTTGGATTCTCCACCATATATCAACACGTCTCCTGACTTTAAAAATAATCTTGTTCGCCTTATTCATCCTCTTCTAATCACTGTATAAATTCAGCATCACCTCCTATAGAGAATGACAGTACAGCTGGTATCCCAATCCTTACCCATACTCATCATATATAATTTAGGTTTTGATCCACTCCTATGTCCTGGAATATAAAATCCTTCAAGGTTTATCCCCAAGTTCTACATTCATTTGTAGCAGTTATTTGCTCATTTATAGTTAAGTATTTCTTGAGTAGCATCATGCCGGGTCAAATTACTTGGCACTATGCCTCTGGATATCCCCGACCTTCGCTCATAGGCTTAGGTGATCTCGGTCTCATAGGTAAGGAAAATAAATATCGAAGTATCCCATTAGGTGAGAGGTTACCTATGTTAGGTCTCTCTAAAATGTTGATACTTACTAATCACATATAAGTCTCATCAACTGATAAATATAAACACACATTTATGCATCATGCATTAGGTTTGAGTTCTAGGCTTACCGGTTTCACGCTAAGCGCTAGCCTCAGCGCCTGAAGTTCCCACTGTGTACAGGGTATTTCTTCATGGAACTATCTCCTTTCCCTCCGACTCCCGGATGAGGATGGCTGTCCTGCGGTCCTCTAGCATAGGTGTTGTTCTGCGGTGCCTGGCCTACTCTTGGTCCGCCCGCCTCAATAGTTGGTATTTTATGTGAACCTCTAGCTCCCTTGTATACTCGGCTCCCTGGATTGGAAAAAACATTCATACTCCCTATGATCTTCCTTTTTGCAATAGCGGCACTCCACCTTCCTTCCTGCGCAATCTACGCCTGGGTGATCATTTCCACAGCGTTTACAGTAATAGTGACGTCGGGTTGGCTTATTGCCTCTAGGTGGTGCTGTTCTTAGTGGCTGAGTATCAATAGCTGGGCCGGTCAGACGAGGGACCTGCTCCTTCGTCTTCTGACCATGGGAATCCTTCCGCCCCTTCTTCTTTTCAAAGAATTTCTTCCCTTCTTCTTGCATACCGCAGAGGTTGCTCCACCATCTCTCCTTCTCTTCAGTACTCTTTCTCTTCTTTCTTTCTGCGTCAGAGTAGTCGACTCCTAGTATATAGTCCAACAAACTGGTGATCCGTGCGTAGTACTGGTCAACTGTTTGACTCCTTGGATTAAGGTCTTGATCTCCTGCCTTTTTCTCTGCTTATATGTTCGGGGTAGAATTTCTCCCGCAACACTTCTATAAACGCTGTCCATCCAAAGCCCGGTGTAGCTCTACGGTGGCCCAGACCGCCACCAAATGTCAGCTGCGGCCTTCAGGTTGTACGCGGCGATGTCGACCTTCTGGTCTTCTAGAACTCCAACAGCTTTGAACACCTTCTGGTGCTCCACTATGAATTTCTCCAGTGCGGCGGGGTCCGGTCCCCTGAATAAATTGGTACTCTCGCGTCTGCAACGCTCTTCAACCAGTTGGTTTCCCCGGGCTGCGGCGGGTGGGGTATTGTAACACCCCTACCGCTAATACCGTCATTACTGTACAAATACTTACCTTCGCAGCGGATATTACTTACTCAACGGTGGGTGTACAATGCCGTTAGTCACCCACGTGACTAACAAGGCGGATTACAATACTACATGCTATCGGTCTGATGAATGTGAACATACCGAGTGCTCTACACAATACATTACTTTCCCTTGCATACCAATCCAAATTCGATACAACTTCAACACAATACTATACCGAGCATACTACAATCCTTACATTACCGATACAGTCTAGACTTCCGAATTCATACTACGTTACAAATACGATTCCCTTTTCTCAACTACCCATGCTTACGTAGTTGTCCCCGTCCTACTCTCTCGAACGGTGGTCAGCTTCGAGTACCTGCACACTAAAAATGGTCCTCCGAGGGGGTCAGCTTACGCTGCATATGAAATCCGCATATACCGCGTGCTAACCGCGGTACGCCGACTACTTTGGGTCGGATATACATGGAGTTCATTTTACATGCGTACATACATACTCATGCTACAACAATACAATCAAGATACCTACATAAATATACAAATTCCACACTTACTAAGGAAGACAATTCAATAGTCAACCATTCGTATTTGTTATACATTCATTACTCTCCGTACTGTGTTCGATATTCGTTACTCTACTCATACTTACTCCTTACTCTTGCATACTCATCGCTCCATGTTCAATACCTTGCTCGTACACGATCCTTACTCTGTACTCGTTACTATACTAGTGCATACTCACTACTCAATTCTCTATACTTACTCTTACATACTCAATACTCGATACTTACTCATACGTACTCAATACTCGGTACTCATTACATACTCATACTTGCTTCTTACTCGATACTCATTACTTTACTCATACGTGCGCAATACTCAATACTCATTACTTGGCCTCTGGGCGGAGTCATACAAGACTCGCCACCGGACCTACAATACGAGGGCTATACGCTTAGCTCCTCAAATACTCAATGTCCGTTCTTACCGGACTACTCAAATTCCCAACACTCTTCTCTCAGAGCACAATACAATCTCATGGATTAGCCTAGAAGTATCTCTCTTGATAACCTCCACCAGCTTAGGGAATTACTACCGACTAGTATCCTCAGATTTAAGGGTTTCCCCTACATATCGAATACTCTCATGTTCGGGACATACTTACATCAGTCGGGTCCTCTCATAATGGGTCGACTAATTACTAAGAGGTTTGGAGATCCCTCATCATTCTTTACTATTCTCATGGTTCATGTTTTGCACCAAGATTAGTTCCTCTAATATAGGTTACTTATGTACTTCCACTACTTTCGTTTGTGGATTATTCATTTCGTTTCTCCTACCGTTATCGGAAGGTTATTACTCCCGTACACTCTCTCACATTCTAGTGAGTTCATTGGTTTACGTTATCGTTTATTGGTTCGTTGGTTTAGTGCGCTGCTACGGTTCCATTAATTCACACATGACTCTCACTACGAGTCATTACACAATAAGACTCATCTATGAGTCGGTCTACGCACTAAGTAAAGCCACACAATCAATCAAGAAGGTTAGCTCAATCAACGTACAGCAAGACATATAATGAAAGGCAATAAACCGTTTTCATGCTTTAGTCTTGATTAGCTGGCATACAGCACACAAATCAACGTAACTCGGTTAGCATACGGGGCATGAGGAAATCATACCTTCCACCGGAGTTAGCTTTAACACGTGTTCCCTTGTTCCTTGGTTCACACTTGTTCCACTGATAATATTTCAACATTATTATTAATACTATACTCTTACGATACACAATAATTACTTACTCCCGTACTTACCCCGTTATCCCGTGTACTTAATGTTCTTATACTCTCAACTTGCTTGGTTACTTTTACACTTGTTTTCATACTCATATACTTACTTTCTTACCTTTATTATTTCAATTGTAGTGTACTACTACATATATATGCATATATGTGTATAGGCATATATATAATATATATACACATATGATTATTAATCATATAGTAAAACATTTTGTTTTTTTTTTTGTCTCGACCGGACTTGCGACCGACCTTGCAAGTCCGGTCCATTCCAGTAGCTACCAGTACGGGAAATTTTCTGGCTCGACCGAACTTGCAAGTCCGGTCGCAAGTTCGGTCCATTCCAGAAGCTTTCATCTGCGGAATTTTTCTGGCCGACCGAACTTGCAAGTCCGGTCGCAAGTTCGGTCCGTTCCAGAAGGTTTCAGACGGGAGAATTTTCTGGTCCGACCGAACTTGCAAGTCCGGTCGCAAGTTCGGTCCATTCCAGAAGGTTTCCCGTCTTTGTAATTCTGGGCTCGACCGAACTTGCAAGTCGGTCGCAAGTCCGGTCCGGCCCAGTACTTCAGTTTTAAAATCTGTTTTCAGTCCTCTCTTTTACCCATTACCTCCCCAATCTTCCTACATGTAATCCCGCGTGTTTAAACACTATCTAGGCCCTCCAAATTGCCTTAGTTCATCCAACAATTCCTTACTCTTCTCTAAATCCACATACACAATTTCTCCTCACTTCCTTTCGATTCTTACCATTGTTTTCTTTACTCTCATGCTACAGATTTTCCTTTTAACCTTTACCATCCAATACTCCCTCTACCAATGCTACTCCTAGTATCCCAAATACATTTCCAAGCAATTACAATATCTATACCCAAGTCTAACATTCATTTTACTAATTCTTGCACATTAAATTCTCCTAACTTCTCAATGTATTCTTATACACTTTGCTACAGATTTTACACTTCTTATTCCTCATACTACAGTTACCATCCCATAGCTACTAAACATCTCTACTAATCCCAATACATACCTTGGTTCTTCCATTCACCAAGTCATCCACTAATGCACAATTCCTACTAAAATTTTGCCATAGTTCACCTACTATTCTAGCTTCTCCACATACATACTTTTCCATCAAATTCATTCCTATTCTAGCCAAACCACAAGGGTTCTACCAGCACACATACTAAGAAATCTTAATACATCAATACCCATCAATCACAATACCAATACACATACTCATTACACTTGGCTCCAAAGCCTTCAATTCCAATACTTGCTCTTAAATACTCAAATTTCACAATCCTCAATACTAGCACAAGGTTTTGGGTTCTTTAAATATTTTACCCATTCCCATTACTCTAATGCAATAGAATTTAACATTAGGAAGGAGCTCTTACCTTGAGCTTATACTTTCTTCTTTCTTTTCCATTTCTCATCTTCCTCTCTTTCTTGTCCAAATCGATTTTGTGGGGAATGGAGTTGCCAAACTCCATTCCCATTACCCAAGCACACAAAGACAAGCATGATTAACCTACTAACCCTCATAATAACACTAATTCATTGAAGTGTTTAAAATACAAATTCTAGGGTTTACCTTTGGAGTGCTTTAGGAGGGGTTTTAGCCCTTGGTTCAAGAAGGTGTTCTCACCACCATTGGAGGGTTAAAGCAAAGCTCCAAAACAAGAGGAAAAACAAGGTAAGAGAGAGAGACCAAAAATCGGCCATACCAAGAGATGGAGAAAAGTGGGGTCTTTCATGGAGTTTTACCTTGTTGGAAAGAGGAGACTCCAAGCTTCACAATGGTGTGCTTTTCTCTTCAAATGGGGAAAACCCATGGAGATGAAACTCATCCTTTTCGAATTTTGAAAGGATAGAAATGTAGAGGAGGATGAGGGGATTACAAATATGTAATTTTACATTTGGAGCTCAAATGGAGCTAGAGCATGAGGAAGAGTGAAGAGAAGCCATGGGAGGTGTGAAGCTTCTCAAAAATCGCCCAGCTCAAAGGAGGGAGAGAGAAAAAGAGAGAGAGAAATTGGAGAGGAAGGAGGAGGTGAGAGAATAGGAAATGAGGAAATGGGAGGTGAGAGAAAAGGTAAGTTGCTTTTACCCTTTTTTCTACTTTTGCTTTTTGACTCACTATTTATTTAGCTAGTGTGTGTGTGTGTGTGTGAGAGAGGGGGTTTATTTATCTGTTAAAACTGGCCCCCACTGTAATACTAGCTGGAGCGTTTTTCATCTTTTACAGAAAACGCTCGTTATTTTACCCGGTTTTGATACTACTCACTAACCGGGCCGTTTTCCGGAATTTTCTCGTTTCTTTATATTTATTGGCTATTAAGCACCCATAAATGCTTAATAATTATTATTTGATGATTTATAATTTTTACGGGTCTGTTTGACCACTTAAGGTCACATTTTCAGGTTTCCTCGAAAAACGTGCGTTAAAGCTCTTTTAGCGTTTTAATACATTTCTTGGATCCGTTTTCTTCGGGAATCATTCCCATATACTAATTAGGCATGAATAAGCCTTAGGAATCCTTACGATACTATAACCGAGGTCTCGTACCTCCTATGGTTATTTAACGCTCATTTAGCGTTTTTCGCTTTTTAAGCGTTTCTTCATTTCTTTTGGATTTATTTTCTTTACCAAAAATTACTTAGGCACTATTAGGCCTTTAAATACCATATTAAAATATTCTAATCACCATATTTAAGTTCGGGGTATTTCAGGTATGGCTCCCATAAGTTGAGCTCCTAGCTGCTTTGCGAAGTTTGCCATGGTTGCTGCTAGGTCTGGTGCTGTTGAAGCATCTGCCGGTGTCTCGCCACTGCGTCCACTGCTGCCTTCACATGGTCCTCCGCTTGTCGACATCTAAGATAGTATACTATTATTTCTACTCGGTTGCTACACCGTCATACACAAACACAATCATGTAGTAAGTAAGCTAACTAGCAACAAAATATCCCTAGGGTTTTTCTAAGTCACGTATCCTCACGGACGTTTCCCGTATCCCAATATTCCTATGCTCATTGTCCTAGACTCAGTATCTTTTCATCAGAGCGGTACTCCGCTCTGATACCACTTTTTGTAATACCCCTAATCCTAAACCTGTAATATCGTCGCATGTCGTAGCATAATAAATAACAATTCGCAGCGGAAAATAAAACTAACTACCTTGTGTGTTACACGCCGTCACTCACCCTTGTGAGCAACAAGGCAACCTTACTCTTTCCAACAATACAACTCCTCACGCTGTGATGAACAGATACTGAGCACTCTAATTATTACAACCCAAATCCAACTAAATGAGCAACTAACTGAATACAACAACCTTCTTAATACAATACATAATGAAACCAACGGTGTTTGTTGAAAACACTTCAACTACCCCTTGTCCCGCACTCCGGCTTGGGTCTCCTTCAATAACCTGGAATGTTTGGCCCAATGAAGGGCTCAGCAATCGAAATGCTGGTATGCTAAATGTAGTCTTAAATCATTTGGATTCCTTAAGTCATTTTAGCCATCTTGATATTAGATTCATTACATAAAATACCAGTTTACAATGATAACAGTAATAACTGTAAACACTTAACAATCACATAATAGTTCACCTGTAAACATCAGTGTACAATAGTACACAACACCTATAACCACACAACAATAATCCATAGCAATAACCAATAAGCGCACATTAATAATCCATAACAATCACCAAAACAAGATACGCGTATTAGACTGTACTTGTTAGTGAGCCACCTGGCCCTTAACCTTTAAACCAATCATTTAACCTTTCCAATTAATCTCCACCTCAAGTGTAATGTTAAGTCAAACCTTAATAACTTATTAATGGACGAATGACCCCTGTGTTCCATTGAAACTATTACCAGACGACCCTAGGCCCTGGTTAATTGACCGATCCGGTCGAACCTGTGCACCAACGGTAGTGCCCTCCGCCATCCCCGAATGTTGGCTGATGGATTTCCTTGAGTGACTCTCCATTGAAGTCTCTCGTAGTGATCACAATGCGCAACCAGAAAGTCGAAACAATCTGGATTCCTCTCTTTATAAGTTAGCCCTTTTTGTCAGTGACATAATAACCAATGTTTGAATTAAGACCTTAACAGTTGACCTTTGTTAGGTTCAATAATACCTAAAGGTCAGTTAGTCTTTTCCCAGTTTAGATGTATAAACCTCCAGTCATAAGACGTTCACGTATAAAATATAACACAACAGTTGATCAATACAGTACACAATATCATTCACATAGAATCACAGATATCGCTCTTAAACAATTAACATATATTGTCTGGACCTTAGGATAATCCTTAGGACATTCAGACCACACAATTAACATACCGTACACCAAGTAACTGCTAGCTTGACAAACTCCTGTTCAGTAGTCCCTCCCCGTACGCTGTTATTTAAACATGCAATACGGGTAATATTAATATAACTATTCATTAAATATTATAGTACTGTCACTGTAATGTTTATACTCGTTGTATAATAACTTCGTATGTTCTTTTATTTCCCCCTGTTATTTTACAGTGACTCTAGGTAGTTCAACAATTCGTTATTTTATGTGATATTCACATGTGATAATGAATTCCCACTGTACTGTATATCTTTATTTCATTAATCATACATCCATAATTATTTTTACTTATTCTTTATATTATATCCCTTGGTCATTTTTATTATAACCACAATTATTTTATAAACTTTATATTATACTCCATAATATACCATAATACATTATATTACCTAGTTTTACTTTCTTTCCTTATTAAATCACAAAACCAACCTTATTATTTCGGTATTTATATTTTATACCCAACTACTTAATAAATTACTAATAACTACATATAGTTTCCGATAATTATAATTTGAACCCATTAACCTTTACAACTTACCAAACAACCATATACTTTATAATTTATTAAATACCCATATTAATTTCAGAAATTGTAAAATAATTATATTAACTTCTATAAATTGCCAAATAACCTTATAACTTTTATAATTCACAAATTACCCCATTAACCTTTGTAATTATTAATTAACCATACTACCTTTTTAATTTACTAATTAGCCACTTAATATTTCGGTAATTCTAAAAATGGATATTCTAATTTTTATAAATTACCAAATGACCTCATTAATTTTCGGTCTTGACATATACTTTCCTTATATTTACATTTTAATCCCAAACTTTATATAAGTTACATATTAACTTATAAATTATAGTTTTAATATTTAATTCACTAAAATAACCAAAACAATCCACAACTTTCTTCAATTTACATTTCCGCCCATATTAAATTCTATTTTCCAAATATACTTCCATAAATTACATATTCATCCTAAAACTTTTATAAACTTAATATTTATGTCATAAATCATTTTAACCCAAAGTTTTTGGTCAACACTTTGACCAAGACTTACTTTCACAATTAATACTTTAATATACCCATAAAATCATAAGTAACTCTCGGCCATACTCCAACCTTCCAATAATTACCAAATAGTCCCAAAACTTTATAAATTGTTATCTTAACACTTAAACTCTTATTTAAATTCACCAAAATTCATAATATTAATTCCTACCTTATATTATATCATAAATATACCAAATTAATCCTTAAGCTCTCGGTTTTTATACTTAGCACACCAATCTTTTCAAAATTTACATTTTGGCCACATAACTTTATAAACTAGCCATTTAAATACTTGTAGCTATTTTTAATGTTCCCAAAATTCATAATATAAGTTAATATACTTATATATTTCGAAAATCACCCAAATACTACATTAAGCTCTCGGCTTTAACTTTTTTTTACCATATGGTTTTAAAACTTGTTTTAAACTTATAATAAATTCATATAAATGTATATAAGCCATATAACACTCCTAAAAATTATGCTAATGACTTAGAATGATTATAAACCCAAAATAGAACATATTATCCTTAGATATTTCAGTTTAACCATATATGTATCATATTTAATTTTTGTGACACAATTTTATACCTTAAGGTAATAATCTTACCTTATATGTTATAAATTATTTTCCTTGATACTTTAACTCAATAATTTTTGGCCTTAATATTAACATGGCCTAAATATAATTTTTATACCAAAGTTTGAAGCTTAAATCAAGCTTAAACTTAATAAACCTTAATTATACTTACTCCTTAAATCAAGACAATTCTTGTACTTGATTTCTCCTTGAATTCCAAGCTCTCCAAATGCTATCTTGATGAAGAATTTTTGGCTCCTTAAAATATTTAGGAGATCCATTTATTAGACTACTAACAAAGATTTATAAATAATATTTGGAGTAATCTTACAAGAGTTTACCTTAGAAATTTTATAAGATATTTTGGTATACCCATGGGATGATTGTAGATCCAAGTTTCCTTCATGAAATAATGAAGAGAATATAGGTTTAGAAACTCTAGAATTCGGCACTAATATAGACACCATATGGAGGAAGATAAGGATCATCATATCTTACCGAAATTTCCAGATTGCGCACTCTCTGGGGTTTTGTCATCCAGAACTGAAATGACCACGAAAACTAATGATCCTTATATGGTTGGAAAGATAATTCAAAGAGGAACAACTTTGGTGTTAAGAAGATTTTGAGAAAACTTACGGAAAATTCAGAATAACTCCCGAACTCAGACCTATTGAATAGATTCTCTGCTGTGAACCACTTCGCCTTCTTTTGTTCACCCAGAACTGAATACACCATGAAAATTAATGATCTTTATATGTATGGAAAGCTAATTCGAAGAGGAACAAGTTTGATGTTGGGAAGATTTCGAGATAACTTACTGAAAATTCCAGAACCTCTCCCGAAGTCGGACCTCTTGAACAGATCTGCTACTTGATTCTTGCTTTGTAGAATTAGCTAGGAATTTTGACATAAATGGAGTTAGAGCTTAAACCTCCATTGTTGGAGCTTGAAGCTAGGGGAGAAGAAGAAAAGAGAGAGCAAAAGATAACTTACCAATCGGCCAAGTGAAAGGCAAGAAGGGATGAGACTCACGTAAGGCCTTAAGGTAAGAAATGAGAATGTTCTTCTTTTGATTAATTAATGTCAATTATTGTCTAGTCTTATCATTATGTTATTTCTTTGATTATTGATTCAATAAGTGTCCTCATTCTATGTAGACTTACGGCTGGTGGCTAAGGAAATAATGGGACTTTGATTGATAATTGTAGGAAGAAGACAAATGGTGAGTTTGGTAGTAGTATTTCTTTTGATTTTCTTAAGTAGCATAGCATGTCAAGTTGTCTTGTTTTCTCCTTGTAAAATCGGTAATACATGTGGGTTTGACCACTGATTTTTGTTTGATTTGAGACCAAGGAACATGCTAGCTAGTTAGTTGTTCTATTTGACAATTTTATAAAGCAATCAAACTTTTTTTTTTTCTCCTCTTGCATACGATAATGTAGTGCAATTTGGACAATTGATTTCTTTGTCTATCTTTGACCATGGATAATGCTTGATCTGATATATGTTTTATTGACTACTTTACAGCAATAATTCCTCCTTCCTCTTATATGAAATCGGCACCCACTATAGGATAGAACATGGCTATTTTTGTTTGATTCTTGCAAGTTGTAAAAGGTGAGTCTAGTTTGTATAATTAATTGCTTTGTTTTTCATTTCTAACTTTCCTTGTTGTCTTCTTGTAGGTACAGGTTGAGAAGGCTAATTTGATTACAATTAATTGTTACATTATCATGTAATATATGCTAGATGAGTCACATTAGCATAAGGCAATAATTTTTGCAAAATCTAGCCAAAATAGACTAGAAAAAACGCATGGACTAGGGACCAAATGGAATTAATTTTCCATTTGACTTTTGTTATACTATATTGTACTAAGAAAATACCAATATGTGTGATAGTTTCTAGCATTTAATTGGTACATTTATACCATGATAAAAGATGAAAGTTTTAAGGTAAAAATGCTGATTTTAGGTACCTTTTTGTATCTAAAATCGCCCCTGTTTGTACTATGAATTTAGTACTGCCATTAATTGATTTAGATGGTCATTTTATCCTCTTTTAAGATTATCAACTTGTGGATCCTCAAAAAGTTCAAGGCAATTGCGTAAAACACATTTTTATGACACCCGAAGGTGCGTTTTGTGCTTTAAGGATTTTTCTAGGAAACAAGTAGTCGCTATGAGTTCCAAGTGTTATTGACATTGTTTATAGTCAATAATAATATGTTAAGGTGTTACATTGAGTTATATGGGGTTATAACCACTCAGAACACAACTCCCGGGCTAACTGGGCAAAAAGGAGCGTAAGAAATTCGTCCGAGCACTTTGTTTATTTTTGAGGAAGTAGCTCACGCATTCTCTTTAGAATGTTAAATAATGATGTTAGGAACTCTAAGAATTAATTTTATAGGATTTCGTGCCACCCCGGCACTCCTCCTGGGCATTCCCGAGGGTTTATGGGGCCCCCATAAGGCATCTCCTAGCACTTTGCATTTAACTGAGATTTTATCTTGAGAGCATCATATTAAATGTTTATTAAGGTGTTATGGTGCTTTTGTAATGAAGTGTATAGCTTTACTTCATCCTATAATGTATTCCCGGGACTTTCGGCCTTAAGGGCCTTTAAGGGAATTCCCGAGCATATTGTATTTTCACTCAGTTTTAGATGAAGTCCTGTGTTCTAAGGGTCATATAATGATCCTTGATTAACTTCATATGAATTTTATAGCTTATATAACTTGTTTAACTTAAGGTCGGGCTTTAACGCACGTTTTTAACCTTAAGGAGTTTAGGTGCGTTTTTTAACGCCCAAGTGTTTATATGCTTTCTTAGGGTTTAATAAACCCCCAAATAATATTTACTTATATTTAATTATTTAAATGTTAGGGGTATTTCATTATCCTTTTCTTTCCTAACTTTCTAATCATTTCCAAAATCCAAGCTAAGCTAAATTGGTTTTTACAATTAGCAGAACTATCGTATTTTCAGTGAAATAGAGTATTTTGATTTAACATAATTTTATACAAACTCCTTTAAACAAAACGACTCTTTCAGTTGTCACTTGGCTTAATTTCAAACACTTCTATAATTATTTTATCTCATTTTTTTTTCAAAATGTTAGCAATTAGAGTAGCAAAAAGCGAGTGTGGCATTAACGAACAACTGGCATATTTTCAGGGAAAGGTCTCTACTTCCTCACACTTGAGAGGAGCAATGTCCTCATTGTTCAAAATAAAATCAAGAAAAGGACCTTTCAAAATATGTCAGACTCATAAAGGATTAAATTAATAAAGAAGCTTAAACGTAAGGTAGGTTGAACATTAATATAATTAAGAAGGAACTGAGACTCCCCTTGTATCGTAGATTGAGGAAGGTGCCCTTCCTCACACTTAAAGCTTTGGTAGGGGTGAAACGTTCCTCACACTTAAGTTTACGCAAGTGTCCAACCGGGGAGATATCAAAATTGCCAGAACAATGAGGTTGCTTTCCATATGTGAGTTCAGCTATATGTTGAATATAGAATTTATTTGGAAAAGAAAAACCTGTATAGCCAGCAGAACTCAAGTGGCACCATAAATAGCATGTAAAATACATAAAATAAAAGCATTAACAAGAAAATATAAGATGTAGATGGAGTAAGAGGAAATACATAAATAAAAATGTGTTGCATAAAATAAAAGCATTAGCAATCAAAATAAAAGTGAACAGTTACCTCCTGAGTACACAAAGTAAGACAAGATAAAAACAGTACAAGTTCTACAATAAGTTAGTGAACAAGCGAGATATATAAAACTAAATAAAAGAAAGAAAGATCTGTGGTGGCTGTGGTGGCTGCTGCGGTCCCTGGCCTATCTGAGTGAGGAGATGTTGTATGAGCTGAGCCGTCCGCTCCTGCTGCTCATTCGACCGTGAAAGCTGCTGAGCTGTCTGTGCATGCAAATCCTCACTCCGGTCTAAGCGCTCTGTCATCCGTGTCTGGGCCTCGCGGAGCGCAATCTGCTCAGTCAGCATCCTCTGCTGTGTCTACTCAAAGCTCTCAAACCGCTGGTGCATCTGCTGCTGCATCTGATGGAAGGCCTGAAGCTGGGTCTACAGCTCTGACGGAGGAGGTATCGGAACAGGAGCTGGAGCCTACATCATGGTGGTCGTCGGCTCGTAGGGCTCAGCTGAAGAGGTGTAGTCCTGTAGAAGGCCCTGCTGTAGTGGAGGAACCGGTGGAAGACTGGCCAGTGCGACCTCTGACCCAGGTACCGTCATCTAAGTGCATGAAGCCCCAGCGCCAGGGGTGGCTATGAGGGGGTTTAGGTGGTGTATTAGAACAGGGCCCCCAAATTTTAGGGGCCCCATATTTTAGTATTTTTATTTTTGTTTTCAGTTTTATATAATATTTGTTAGGGAGAAAAAAATACTGCACAATCAAATCAACAATAAATTATATTTTAATATTATTTATCATTTAAAAATTGAATAAGTAAATATATTATTTTATCGGTATATAATTGTTTTTTCTCTTGGCAAAAAAATACTTAATAATTTATGAGTTTTTAAAGTGACTAATATAACTCTTTTTAGTTTGTAATAACCGTTTATTTATATTTTAAAGATTTAACACCGTCATAATTCAATTCATAAGTATAAAATTGTGACACAACTAAACTAAAATTTATTTTATATACTTTATATTAAAAGTAATTTATATGGGGCCTCATTTAAACAATTTAGCACAGGGCCCCTCGAACGACAGAGACGCCCCTGCCCAGCGCCTCACAGTCTGCAATGTGACTGGGCGCTCTCCCGTCCGGACCTCTAATCCATGTGTGGCGCCCTCTGGAAAGACAGAGCAAAGGTGGTGCTGGATGAAGAAAGGAAAAATAGGAGTGATCTTCTTCTTCTTCGTCCGAATATAGTACACCACCTTATGTAGCTGGCTAAACATGATGTGTGGAATAGAGACGCGCTGAGTGGGTGGAGATGGCGAGAGGAAGTAGTCCAATAAAGCGTAATCCTCATCAGAAGCATCAATCGCGGAATGGGGCCGGATCTGATGACTAAGGATCTCTAAGAGTAGTCTCTGTAGCATGGGGGGGAAACTCGTGTAAGGGAGGACATCCTTGTTCTCCTCCCATCTACGTCGGGTCGTCCGACCTGCATCCTGGAGCCACCTCGCCTTTGATCTGTGCAGGTGATCCTCTGTAAATCCTCTAAGATGGTCTGGGCTAACCGGAATCTGCAATATAGTGGAGAACGTCTCTGGTGTGATCTCGACGGGGAGATGGTGGGATGAAAGAAGTAATCCTCTGGTTACCCGCCTGGGCATTAGCATAGAGCTCTCTAACCATGGCTGGAAGGAAGAGTCCCTCACCCATCTTCAGGACCCGTGAAAGTCCAAAACTAGCAAACAGGGTGTCCACCCCTGGCCTCGATCACCTCAGGCGCTATTCGCCTCTCCATCACAAAATCCTTCCCCTGATCATACCAGGCACGAGCCTTCGCTGAAATAAAGCCATCATCCCGAAGAGTCGGCTGGGGAGGAGGTGCAGAAGAGGACGCACCGGGGCAATTGCCCCTAGAAGTACCAGAGTGTCCACCACGAGTGCGAACCATACTAATAAATTTTGAAATTGAAATGTAAATAAATAATAACAGCAAATTAAATTAATATCAAACGGAGCATTAATATCCGAAATAAACAACTTAGCAAATTAGCAACATAGAAAGCAAGTAAAAAAATAATATGAAATACAAACCATAAATAAATAAATAACCACAAATTCTACCGAAATTTCGACAGAACCTCCCTAAAATCTTCAATTCTTTCACAACTAAATTCAATCAACATTCAAGGTAATGCAATACCGTTATCAAACAAATCCACACACAACATCGTATAATCATAAAACCATCCAGTTACAACAACAAGGTATTATAGAATTGAAAAATGCAAAAAATATCAATATTACTCTCGTAACTTTTATACCTTAATTTGGAATTCATTCAAAAACACCAAAATTAAGTGTAAAAAGTATAGATTTTACCTTGTGTGAGTATAGAATGATGTGTAGAAGAAGAAATTGATTCAAAAAAAAAACGCAAAAACAAGCTCAAATTTTCGAAATCGTCCTCCTAGGGTTCGAAAATTCAGATGCAAATTTCTCCTTGTGTGGTTGATGGTATGTGGATTTGTAGCTATAGAAATGTAGAGAATTGAAAAACGAAGATTTCGATACCAACCTTGCTTGATTGGTGGGAGAAATGAATAATCTGGATCAAAAGGAAGGAGGAGGCGATTTTGTGTTCGTCGGGTCGATTTGGGATATTTGGAGAATGATACAGACAGACTGATTCGGACGGTTTTTAGTTCGGAAATGCGACCTATCCGGACCAGTGTCCGAACCAGCTGGTCCGGACAGGCCAAATATAGGTTTTTTTGTTTTACTGGGGACGTCCGTGGTCTGTCCGTCCAAATATGGGCGGACGCTTCACCTCCTCTATTGCGTCCGGCCTTTTAAGGGCGGACGTGAGCTCCGTTATTATTATTTTTTATTCGTAAATAAACCGAAAATAATCAAACAGATTAAAAATAAATGCTAAGTAATTAATTAAAAGAGAGCGCATAATTAAATTGCTTGAATTTAAATGACAGAATTTAGATGCTAGGAATTTAGATGACAGAATTTAAATGTTAGAAATTAGATTACTGAAATTAAATGTTAGAAGTTAGATTACTGAAATTAAAGTTAGAAATTAGATTACTGAAAAGTAAATGACAGGGAATTTAAATGACAGAAATTAGTATAAACAATAAACATAAATAATAAACAAAATATAATAGATAATTAATATAAAACAAACAAAAAAAATAATAAAAAATATTCTAATATAGCAAGTGAATTATCCGGGGCTTAGGGACTAGAATAATCTAGTCCACGGAAACGGCGCCATTTTGCAGACTGGAAAATGAGAGTGGTTGGAACTGGTGTTATTAAAAACAAATGAAAAAGAAATTAAAAACTCAAAATACCTTACGGGCTGCAAACAAATCCCGGTCGCGCAGTAGTAGTAGTAAGTAAAGTGTAGGCGACGGGATATCGAACCGTGGGACTAAGGGGAATTATCTAATTCCTAAGCGGTGTCACAAAAAGGGGGGATTAATTGACTTGTTTTTTAAAATAAAAAGGAAAGATAAAATAAACTAAGTAAAAGGTAAATTAAACGGGACTCTGTGTTCAGGCTTATATAGTCTGCTCTTTATGCTATGTCTACCGGTTTTATTATAATAGTTTGGCAAAATTCCTGTTATTATCTTAAGGAAAATCATAGACTCAAAAGAACTCGTTTACCAGAAAATGCTCGGTCTAATCTAGATTCGAGCAAAACACATGTAAACGGACATTAAGTGCGAGAGAATTATATTTGCATCTGAAAATACTAACTTACTAAATCATAATAAGTTTTATAGATTACGGTTATTAATACCTGTCTATTTATCACGGGTCTGATCAAGATAGATTTAGTAAAACATTTTAATAAATTCATGTAATTTATTAAAAAGGCGAGAGATAAGTTTTAATCGTAACAAACTGTATTAAAACTAAACCGATAAAATATATATATTAATTATACAAACACATAATAACCATTCCTAAAGTATATTAATTCTAGCCTAACATATTAAAATTGATAACAGAAACAAGAGTAGTCGAAATCATGACTCCTAGATTGTTCTCTATTTGTATACGTAGGACTAGAGGTGGATATGGTGGAATGAAAAGAAAACAAAATGGAGAAGACGGGAGAAGAGAAATGGGATGAACGTGTGATTTGTGGTGTAGTGGATCGATGATGGATAGATGATGATCCTGGAGTACTGGGTTAAATAGAAGAAAAGGAGGAAGAAGAAGAAAGGCTGCGACAACGCGTGAGGGATTTACGGAGTGCAGTGGGGCGGTGCAGTAGGTTTATCGACATGCATGGAACTGTCGACGGAATTGTCGACATGCGTATGGAAGGAACTCAGTCTTGTCCGCCAAAATATCCACGGACACACCGGGAACATTTCTTTCTTGTCCGGCCGTTTATCCACGGACATGCTTGTCCTTGTCCGCCCATTTTTCCACGGACATGTTGTCCCTTGCTTTGCGTCCTGCCTTAATTCCACGGACGTAACACGGACCACTCAATTTGCCGCGTCCGAAACCAGTGTCCGGACCAGACTGGTTCGGACGGTTAATTTTGTCCGGCTAAATTTGCACGGACGTGACACGGACACAATTCTCTTAATTCTTGTCCGGCCCTTTTCTCCTCGGACAACACACGGACGCCTTTCTGGACTTGTCCGAACCACCGTCCGGACCGACCTGGTTCGGACGAAGCTTAGTTTGCTTCCAAAATGTTTGTTTCAGCTCCGATTAATCCCGTCTGTGGTGTGGAATCCTTATGAGTAAATCTACTTAATTACATGGCTTTTTCCTACATTGAACATATAAAATGCATTAGTTCATAAACATAATTATAGGAAAAACGCAAGATAAGTGAGAAACATTACTTAAAACGCTGCAAATTATAAGGTGATTAAACCTTAATAAGTCTATATGTTTACACTTATCAATTTGTGCACAAATCTCTATTTAAGCGACGCGAGACAGGGAAAAGAATAATCATTCACATTTGCTCATATTACAACACAGACAACGCTCCTCAACCACGAAGATTCCTAGCACCGCTCGGCAAGCGGAATTCATCGCCGCCTTTAACCTCAAGTCTTGGTCTCTGTAAATCGGGCAACTGGGAGTATATTTAGGAGTTTTCCTCAACCTTCAGATGAACTCTTATCTATTCTCCGTTGTTTTCTATAGTATGGCTAGGCTAAGAGGATTTAAATTGTAGGGATGGTTTATTGACTCAATAGATTCATAATTTTTGCTTCTAGTTGGTTTAGATCTTTGTCATTGAATGCATGGTTAAGTCCTCTTTTGCGCTTTCAATAAAAATCTAGCTAAATTGTTGATTGCTTTATGAAATCCGTTTTGAGCGAGATGTGTGATATATGGAATGGTCGATTAATCTGTGAACTTGTGCTAGAAAGGTTAGATTTTCCCTCAAGTGCAAAAAATAATTCCTTGTGCTCATTTCGTCTATTCGTGTTGTATTAAATCTGGACTAGATCTTGTACATTCTGTTAGGCGAGTTCTTGAGGCTAGGATTTAGTCTTTGGAAAAGTTTTAGGAATTTTTCCTATCGACATCTCAAACTAACCAGTAGGAATTGCATAATCTGACAGTCAAAAAAGATAACCTGACCCGGAGTTCCATTTCATACATAGTTTTCACCAAATTTATTTGCTCATTTATTTACTAGTTTATCACTATTTTAATTCAAAAACCAAAACAAACGACAAACCTCTAAATTTGCTGATTTTCTAGGATTAGATTTAATTACTAAGTCCCCGTGGATTCGACCCCAGTAGCTTCTAGTTCACTATACTCTTTGAGTGAGATTTATTTTTGCAACCTGCAGGTATTTTTAGATTTATAGATTTTCTAGGATAGTTTTCTTAGTTATTTCTATTTGTCTCCCATTTGCCTGTTTACAAATTGGCGCCGCTACGGGGACTTGACTTTTATCTAGTCCTTGACATTGGTTGTCATTTGTTTTGTTAATTTTTTAATTTATTTTAAATCAGTTGTCTTAGTTTCTTTATTTTATTTTCATTTTATTTTAATATTGTTTTCTATTTTCTTTTAGTTTTATTTTGTTTGTGGTCTTTTACTATTTTAGCTAATGTTTTCTTCTCTTTTGTCTCTAGCATTTTTATACCATTTTAAGTTGTTTATTTTAGTTTATCTTTAGTTCATTTTATTTTTAGTTATTTCATTATTTTAATAGTTTTTTTCCTTCCCTATTTTATTGTAGTTCTAATGTGAATTTTGTGTTTGTCCTTCTTAGTTGTAGCAAGTGTCGTTTTCTGGTTCAGCTGTTGAAATCCTTCTTCACCAGGTCTCGATCCTCTTTTCTTGACATTGTGGTGGAGAAATTCTTGAACTGGTGTAGTACTCCTCCTGGTCGTCTCTAATTTGCTTGAGTCCACCATTGGTGCTCTGGTTCTAATTCTTCGAGAACCCACACGGTCTGACCGACTGCTTATATTCGGTATCTTCAGAGTTGTGTTGATTTCTGATTGCGGCCTCGTTTTTCCCCTTAGATGTTGAGTTCCATTCTAATGTCGCACTTCCGGTTACCCCATTTGAGTGATGGTTGGAGTCCCGTTTCAGGCGTGGAAAGTGAAGTCATGCCCCGTCTTCTCGAGTCCAGGCTTTTGGCCAATGTTTCCTGTCGCTCTCTGTCCATCCCGACCTTCGCCTTCTTCTTCCTACTCCAACACACCGCCACAGGAATTAGGGGTGCATATTCTTTGGTGTGTAGCAGGGGTATTGAATCGTGTAAAACCTCTCCTACCTCCCACCCTTGGTTTATGACCACCGGTCTTGGTACTCAAGTCTATTATGTTTTTTCTTTTGTGTTTTTTTTTTCGTCCTCCATTTACTCTCTTCTTTTGTTTGATCTTCTCTTACCTTCTTCTCTTGTCAATTTCTACCCTTATCTTATCTAAACAAGAGTGTTGAATATACCTCACATGGTGCCCTACTCTTGTGCTGCTTGGTCTCACCTTCTTCCTTCCTCTCTTCTTTCTTCTACCTTTCCTTAGACCTCGAACAACTCTGGTCATTAACAGTTTCATTGCCAATTCCTTGACGTTGAACTTTTCACTCCCACCCGGTTCCATATTCCTCCCGATGCAGTCTATCTGTGTTATTAGGCGGCGCAGACAGTGTCGGGGTTATCTTCTTTAGGCTCTTCTCTTTTCTGTCTTCTAGACACAGTGGTATTTCCTTAACCTTCCTTAATGATTCTCCAGATATCCAATTTGTAGTGAGCTTCCGCAACTCTCTCACTTTTCTCTTTAATTTTTGGAACATTTCATTGAGCTCTCGATGACTTAGTGTCATTTCTACCCACAGACAGAATCAAGGCTTTGATACCAAATGATAGTTACTCTTCTTCTTCCTTGGAAACCGATAGATAGTTAAGGCACACTTGTATTGAAGTGGAAAATTGGGTAGAGCCTTATAAGTGTTACCGGAAATAGCTAGACAGTGAAAGAAACGATAAAACATTAGGGCAATCCCTGCCTATCCACAAGTGGCCAAAGGAGAGTAAACATTCGATGCCTTTTCCAAGTTTCATACTAGCTACTATACTACCAGAAAGGAAATAGATGATAATATATATATACTACCTCCGTCCCGTCATAGGTGTCTCATTTGCTTTTTGGCACGTTTTTCCACTTCATTATTAAATATATAAGATAAAATAATTTTTTAATTTTTTTTACAATATATAGTTTTTCACATAAGGATTCCATTATAAAAAAAAATTTTATAAAAATATATTATCTTACATGTTAAATATTGAAGTCAAACGACAAGCTCAAATAGTAAAGTGGACAAAGAGAGTGGGACGGAGGGAGTATATATAATGGGTTCGTTTGGGGACAGCTGCTGGGGGTGCTGTTGGGTCCTGCTGCTGGAAATTGAGAAGTGTATGCTGATGGTTTTATAGAAGCTGTCAGCTGCTAGTTTTGGTGTTTGGTGGAACGTCTGCTGATGGTATTAAAAAACAGAGACAATTGTTAGATCCAGCTGCTGAAAATTGAGAAGCTGTCAGCTGATGATTTTGTAGAAAGCTGTCAGCTATTGGTTTTGGGTGTTTGGTGGAACCCTGCTGATTTTAGAAATTGAGAAGCTGTCAGTTGCTGGAAGCTGTTCCCCAAACGAGCTCATTAACGTTTTAAGCGAATGGTATTGCTCCCGCTACTGCTGCTGGAATATTCTTGCCAGCTGAGTTAGGCGGTCCCTTCTTGTATCTGTACTGGTACACCCATAGAGGAGGGTGGACTGCGGCACTATTACTGCATTCTCATCACAATACTGCAAGAAATAAGAACACATCAAGTTAAAAACATAATTAGCGTAGCTCCCTACATTTGTACAATCAATTAATGTGCAAAAACAATTTAACAGGAGGTACCTTACAGAAGAGCAAATAATAGGAGCCATCGTCAGGCATCCCTTAATCCTAAAATAAAATGGGGTTTCAGCTACACTACATGCAAGCTTTGTACACTCAGCAGATGTCAAATTCAAATATCAACTTCAATAATAGAAATAGAGAAAGATTCTATCATGGAAGGGAGGTCATCCATTCCTAAGAATAACAAGTAATTTCCTTCTAAATGCGCAAAGAACACTTCACTTCCTACATGGTGATCGTCTTTTAACAAGAGCAACATTCTAATACAAGGCTAGCACAAAATTGATGCCATAACTGTCTTCTATAACTAACTAGTTTAAGTATGTTTTACTGACAACAGAGGTCCCTAATCGTGTTCTGATTAGAACTTCCAGGTTTTACTCTCACCGATGACAATTATCTTTGATTCAGGAGCATCTGCTCCGGGTTCTAACTTTTAATATTTGCTAAAAACAATTACCATTAGTTTGTATAATGTCAGCAAAAGTGCAATTCTAATTCACATCTGATACATTTTTTTTCTTTTGTCTTCTTCCCATATCCTAATTGAGTAATCACTCATCTTTCATACACAAAACCTGAACATTTTTCTAGTGGCATCAATACATACACACCAAATCTCAAAAAGTTGATCATATTAACATTTCACACCGTAGGTAAACGGATAGAGAGGCAAGAGCCGCCTAGACAAGCATCATTCTGTCACATACTAGTCTGTAGCGCAGAGACTTCCGCAGAAGTCATCAACAAGATGTCTGATATAGCCTCATCATCCTTCAGGGGATGCAGATGCACAAGTCTCTGAAGCACAGGGAAAAGCTCAATGATTCATTATCATCACTCTCATTACATTCTATCTGGACCTCTCTTAGTCCTTCCGATGGCAATTCCCGGAACCCCTTTGCAATTTTACCAGATCCCCACAGGTCACTTCATATGATATGAGAGATACAACGTGAACAATAGTATCACTGTCAAGCACCTTCTTGATGCAAGTAATTACCAAACTTGATACTGCTAGCACACTCCATAAACACCTTGGCTTCATCTCCCTCCCAAACCTCCAAACGTAATTCAAACCCACAAGCAGCTCAGTCACAACCGCTTCAGCTTTTCCTGATCTGCATAGTAAAGAGTCTGAACAAGAAGCACATTATTACCCGAGATTGCACCCAAGTTCTGCTGTTCATAGCCCCGCTCTGACTGCCACCTGATCATGTTATGGGCAAGAGGGGATAACCACTCCAATATCCTAAATATCGCCTTGCTCCATTCATCTGCAAGGACAGTATCATACACCGATGAGGCAGCAAGAGCTTTACTGTAAGGCCTCAATTTTTCTCTGAGGGCAGATCTCACTTTTGAGGGGAGCATACTGTAGAGATCCTCCCGTGCATCTTGGCCAATTAGATGAGGAGAAACTGCGAGCTTTTCGATCACAATAATAATGTTAGCGTATTGCAAAGCTAACGCTGATGCCCCAAGAGTATTTGAGGGTGGTTCCAGTAATTTTCCGTTGGAACTGAAGTTCAGAAAGTTGCTACTTTGATGAATCACTGAGTTATCAGGTGCAGGTTGTTTGGACTTTGAATATCTTCTCGTCCCGCAAGAGGTTTCAGGGCCACTGTCTTTGGATTGGAAAATTCGTTACCTACGACGGGAGTACAGGTTCCATTTAGTGAACATACCATGGGCGTGTCGTCAGGTGTTGACTTTGAATTGGAGCGTGAATACTTCCCTTTTTGTGTCAAGGTGGTGTTGTGACGAGACGGCCACAACTTGAGCCCAAACATGCTTCTTTTGGATGCTCCATCAGATTTTGTGGATAACTTCGCTAGAGGACGGAGTGGAAGTTTAGGGTCATGGACTTGTTTCCTCCACGGGATTGTGATGCTCTTGTCGCGGGCTCCCCAGTGGACCGGAGAAGGACTTGTAGACCTTACTCGATTTCCAACCAGGGATAGATTTAGAAGAGGATTTTCCAAGGGGACCCGATGAAAACCTAGGAAGGGTATTCTCAGATGGATGAACAGAAGAGTGCATCAGGGCGGCAAGGCTATGACCTGAATGTTGATTCCCATGATCTTTTCCTGCTCCGCTGACATCTTCAATATCAAACACAAATTTGATCCTATGGAACACGGTGAATATTGATCTCAGCATGAGAGTAACGCAGTAGTCATATGACTTTCCCCAAAGAGAACATTCCTGCAAATTCCTAACTTCCTGCCTCTTCCACCCAATTTTCCTCTGAAACTCTAACAAGTTCTTATGATGATCAGAACTAGCGGAGGACGAGGAACAGCACTTCATTCTCCTGAAAGTTTGTTCCAACTCGGAAAGCGTCTCCATCTCTTGGTAAAGACTCGCACTGGACGAAATGAGCCTCTCCATCCTCTTCACTTGGCCCTCCATTTTCTTCCATGTGAACTCCAAGCCATACTGGTCCACTCCAACCTTAACAAGATCCTCGAAAACAAGCTCCAAACTGTTAAGCTCGGGCTGGGACATTCTTCCCCAGCCTGGCCACATCCTTCGCCACATTGCCCAGGTTGTAAGTTAGCTCAGCACATATCAACCTGACGATATAATCTTCATCCTCTGACACAAGCTTCTTTATACCAACAGAAGAGGTCATCTCTTCTCTTAATCGCTTCACTTGTTCATCACCCAGAGATTTCCATAACTGAACCAATTTAGACATCAAAGTAGCGACTTCAAATGCCAGTACCCCAATCTCTGCCTTCCTAGGACCATGCTCGTGGTGAGAGGTTGCTTCTCCAGAGATTATGAAACCATGTTTCTACACCCATCTGTAGTTGGTTAGTACTGGATGTTGTGGCGGTTGTTATGAATTATCAGTTGGATCGAAATCTGGAAACAGAACAACGTGCATTTGTATATTAGATGTGGCAACTGGTTGGTCAGTAGTCAGTCACCCACAAAATCTCTTCTTCAAGTTGAAAATCAGTTTATATTGTGCACAAAACTACAAGGAGGGGAGTTGACCGGTCTACTGGTGAGTAATATCAGTTTGATGTAGTAAAACCGAGCAGATCACTATGGTAGCTAAGCAATCAGATAAAAGATTAAAGATGGAAAACATCGAAGTGTTCTAGAACAAAAAGAAGAAGAAAAAAAAAAACAAAATTCAATTTTCTTACAACTCCTTGGCTATAGCTGACTTAATCTTCTGAACAGATTGTTCTCCATCATCAGTTAAAGTGAAAGAATCATAGATTAGTAACACCGTATGAATCTCTCACTAAAAGGCGATATCGCAAAAAGTAAGAAAAAAAATGAAAACAGAAGAAAATTCAACAAAGGAGGAAGAACAAGATTATTCAAATTTCATCTCATGAAGCATGAGATGCAAAAGAATCGATGATCTTTGGCCATGATCTCACCATAATAGTCAGGAAATTAACACGATCAACCTTATCAGTGAAAAAACAAAATATGCATAATAGGTGTTTGCAACAAAAAGAGGTAATGGCAGAGAATCAGTACTTAACTGTACCTACAAGAGAAAGGTTGGAATCAAAACACCAGCTTTTGCGTTCACAGAACAGTAGTAGATTCGCGTAACAAAAAGAAGTAGACAGACACTAGGAGAAGCGAAGAGATAAATGAATTGAAACAGAAATTCGGAAGTGCACATACCAATGAGATTTGGATACACGAGAGAGAGAAGAACAAGCTCTTTGGAGGGAGAGAAGGAGCGATTCTGGAAGAAGAGATAGTTGGGATTGTGGGTGGGTTGGGAAGAGGAAGGAGTTGGGAAAGTGCAGTTGGGGGAGAAGCAAAAAAAAAAAAAAACAGCTAGAATAATTTGAGTAATGAGGAGCGAAAACGAGTGAACTTAAAATAGAATATAAGTATATATTTTTCTTTAAGTTTTTTTTGCAGTTCTCCGTCCCCTCCAGGCGGCCCACATAGCACAATCCAAGTGGAAATATTTCCTTCTGGGCCCCTGTAAAAATCAATTATGTTTGTTTCACATCTGTGCCAAATGCGGCCAACACACGCTTGATGAAACCACCTTCTTATCTATTTGTTTGACTTCACAAAGAGGCCAAGCCAGCGAACTAACTACTCTAGACATGACAATATGTCAAGGTAAAAATAACTACTGCGTAGTAAGTAGGACATATAACCAGTGATTAAATGGTCAATGCTAACTATCAAGTCAAAGTGTAAGTTTTGTCGTTTGGTGGTCAGTGCGGTAACTATAGAGTAGAGTTGTAACATAAATACACTCTTAGTAATATGCAGAGGGAAAATCAGGTGATATTGGGGAGACAAATTGGGGTAGAAAAAGTAATTAGAAAAAAATACAAGGGTGGAAGCGTAATTACAAAAACCAACAAAGCCAGGTGTGCGTGTGGGGTGGGGTTGTTGGAAAAGGAGGTCTGTCACAATCATTAAAGACTTCACGGAATTACCATTCTGGTCTACTTCGTTCGTTCATTCATTCATTCATTCTGCAGGGCTGCGCGTGCTCTTCTCTTTCTGCTGTTGCTGTGGCGTTCGCCTCCCTTATATATGCGCATTTTTTGACAATATAAATATACAGCATATGCTGTTTTGGACTTCTTTATTTGTTTTTGTTATTCGCCTAAAACAGCATAAATGACAGCATAAATACCCGCAACAAATGATACTTTTTCGTTTTCGTTCTTTCACTTCTGTTTCTTTACTTACTTCATAATGCAATTACTGTGACTATTGATTTAAAAAAAAGAAATTTTTTACAAGGTACTTTATTTATTACAAATTACATAATGCTTTAAATAATTATAAAAAATAGTACTACATCTTTAGTCAAATTTACAAAAATCACTTTATAATACAAATCTATAATATATTATTTGTAATACCACATAGATTAATAAAATTAAAAAAACGAATAAATATACACACTTGTTGATATATAAATTAAAATATTAAAATAGTATATAGAAATATGAATGCATATAAATTTATTAACATACAAAGTTACAAAATATTATATATTATTAAAGTTATAATTTCACTAAATAAATCACATAACATTATCAGAAAATTTGAAACGCTCTTTCTCTTTTTACGCTTTATATTTGTAAGAATTTAAAATTTAGATAATAAAAATATATTGTTTAGGAGTTACAAGTTTTGCTTAAATAATAAAAATAAAAATTTTATTGTTTGTGGATTTTTTTTTTATTTTTTTTAGTAACAAAATAAAGTTACGTAGTGTAATATAATAAATTATAATTGTGATACGAAAACGGTAAACGCACTATATATAACTAACTTAACCAAACATGCTGCATATATGCTGCATTGTCAAACAACAGTTTTCAAAATAGTTGTATTTATGCCAGCACATTCCTGCCAATAAATATGTTGCATTTATGCTAGCGAATTCCTGCTGGCGAACAGAGCCTCAAAGTTGATGCATTTTGCCTTGCTCCATCTCCTTTTGGTTTTATCGAGCATGAAATTATTTAGCTCTTAGCCACACGTTTGCAATTGCACTGCACTAGTATTAATAATCATCAGGTAGTCGGTTGAAAGTGTACAATTTTCGAGTCCTCGATATTGGTCAATGAAATACTAGGATATGATATGAGTCTATGTCATAGGCCGGGATTGTTTTTTAAACCTGAAAAATGAAGCGCTGTCGCGCAAATAAACGTGAGCAAAAGAAAAAGTGCGAGTAACTTTTCTTGTTTACATACTGTAATCTGCATATTCAATTTTCTGTTAAATTAATTAGTTCCGTAGAAGTAAATCGTGTCAATTTGAACATCATTCTGGTACTCAGCAACAATTTTAAATTGAGAAAAAAAAAATCTTTGGATTTTCCGAGGAAAATGCTGGGGTTGACCTGTACTTGACCATGGCAACCAGCGCACTTGATTTAATAAACAATGACAGTGCTTAAAATATGTGCCTTACATTGAGAGAAAAACGTGTCCGCTGTACCTGTGATAGTTACGGGTGACCAGTATTATTTTGTTACTCTTTGGTCTATATATACATTGAAACTTGCATAATTTATTGATTGTCTGTCGGAATTTGGAACAATGAATTATACTTTTTATTGAATCTTGAGATTGATCTCGATTGTACAATATGATGTAGAGAAATTCAGTGGTCGGGTGTGAAGACTATATGCGCAGCATATATCTAGACAGGAAGAAGGGAGAAGTAAGCTGCGTTGCTAAAATGCAGCACTTTGGGGAATAAGATACATGTCATATAAACCTAGCTTACAATCTAGAAAATTACATAGAGTTTCCTAAGATACAAACTAGGCCAATATAACATATGAGTATATTACAGTATACGGGAATGCAATATACTCCAATATCCCCCCTCAAAAATTGAATCTGTACATGTCGTGGACAATCCAATCTTTACTGTCATTCTGCATTCAATTGTTGAAGTGTGGTGTGGTAGGTCTTTCCTGTTAAAGGCTTCGTCATGAGGTCAGCTAACTGGTTGGCTCCAGGAATGTACGAATGTATTAAACCTGCTTGCATGTTTTTGCGAACAGTGAAAAATCAGACGAAATGATAGTCTATTATGCTATATGCTTGGTTCTTCATGGGATACCGGGTTTCTAGCTATATGTATTGCAGCCAAGTTATCACAGTTTAAAGGAATGGGAACAATTTCAGTAATACCTAACTCATTTAGTAACCTGCTTAGCCAGTAATTAAAGAAGTAACATACTGCATTGCCCTATACTCTGCTTCAGCAGATGATAGAGCTACAGAAATTGTTTCTTAGATTTCCAGCTGAGTGGTGAACCTCCAAAAAAGGATATAATAACCAGAGACAGATCGTCTTGTGATTGGGCATGATGCCCGACCCATCTGAATCACAAAGAAAGTCAGTGAGATCAAAACAGGTTCTTTGTTAAAGAATAAACCAAAACCTACTGTACCTTTTACATAGGAGATAGTGTGATATGCTGCCTTCAAGTGTTCTGTGGTGGGTTCCTGCAGAAATTGACTTAAAAATTGAACAGCAAAGGCCAGATCAGGTCTGGTGTTAGTTAGAAAATTTAATTTCCCAACAATGCATCTGTATAGTGTGGGATTTTCAAGTTTTTCTCCTGAATCTTTGTAAAGTTTCAGGTTGAGTTGTAGAGGAGAAACTGAAGACCAACAGTTTTCCATGTCAAGATCTTTTAGAATCTGTTTTGCATATTTGTGTTGTGTCATGATCATACCGGTGTCAGTTTCATGAATTCCATTCCCAAGAAATAATGAATTCTCCCTAAGTCCTTAATTTTAAATTCCTTATGGAGCTGTTGTTTTAAATATTTGATTTCCTTGGTGTTGTTTCCAACAATGAGGATATCATCCACATATAATAGCTAAGAAGATGGTGTTGTTTCCTTTTCTTTTTGTGAAGAGAGAATAATCATTTAGAGATTAGTGTGTACTCAAGACTTGTGAGAAACTTGCCAAGTTTCTCATACCATTGTCTTGATGCTTGCTTCATCCCATAAAGTGATTTATGAAGTTTGCAAGCTTTATTGTTACCATGGACAGTTAGACCTTCAGGTATGGACATGTATACATCCTCGTGAAGATCGCTATGAAGGAAGGCATTATTGACATCTAGTTGGTCAATAATTCATCCCTTCTTTATGGCTATTATGATCAGTGCACGCACTGTGGTTAGCTTGACTACGGGTGAGAAGGTTTCATTGTAGTCTAAGCCATGTTTTTGGGTGAAACCTCGCACAACAAGTCTAGCTTTGAACCTTTCTAGGTTGCCATCAGCCTTTAATTTCGTTTTATAGACCCATTTGCATGTTATTGGTTTCTTACCCTTAGGAAGATCCACTATAGACCACGTTTTATTATCTTTTAAGGCTTGAAACTCCTCAGCCATAGCCTTGACCCATCTTGGATCATTAGAGGCTTCAATGAAGTTTGATGGTTCCTTAAGACTGTCTAACTGCTGTAATAAGTTGTTTGTGTTGCTGTGAAAGCTACATGACAGAATGGTGTGTCTTGGTATGAGGTCAGTTAGGTTGTTCAGGTCAGTGTTGGTAAAGCCATTTTGTTGTTTCTGGAGCCTTTCTGCAATGATAGAAGAGAAGGAGTCTTTTTGGCTGGGCTGAGTGGAGCAGACATAATCTTGGAATTTGGTGGGAGGTCTAGTGGTTCGAGTAGATCTCCTAAGGGGAAAATCTGGTGTGGGCTGAGGAGAAGAGTCTTCTGAATTTTCAGGTTCAAGAATTTCTTGTTGGGATGTGCTATGAGGTTCTAGGATTTCCTGTGTGGAGGAGCTTGGGAGAAGAACTTGATCCTGGTTTTCTAGATCAGTAGCAATGTTTCTGTTACTGCTTTGAAAATCGGTATCAAGGAAGATGTCAGAAGTAGTGGGGAATAGAGGAGAATCGGGCTGAAGTTTGAGAGGGTCAGTCCTGTTTATGTTCCAAAGGGATTTCCATTCATGGTCCCTTAAGGGGAATATTTGTTCGAAGAAAGTGAGGTCCCTACTGTTTTTGATTTCCACAGTTTCCATGTAAAGAACCTTAGAGCCTTTTGTATTCTTGCTGTTCCCAGGTAAATACATACAGAGGCTCTAGGATCTAATTTTTTTTCGGTTAGGATTAACAGAGGTAACAAAACAAAGGCACCCAAAAGTTTTAATGTCTTCATAATTTGGTTTGTTCCCATAAAACTTTTCAAAAGGAGAGATGTTCTCTATGGCTTGCAGGGGAGCCTATTTATGATGTGAGTTGCATGTTCAACACAATGGCCCCAATATTTATCTTCAAGCCCAGATTGGAACAGAAAAGCTCTTGCAACTTCCATTATGTGGCTATGTTTTCTTTCCACCATCCCATTTTGTTGGGGTGTGTGTGGACAACTAGTTTGGTGTATAATCCCTTTTCAGCAAAAAAATCTATTCCTTCTAGAGATCTGCCTAATTCTTTGGCATTGTCACTCCTTATGATTTTTATTTTTTCTGTTCATTTGTCTTTCAGTGAGGAGAACGAAAGCCTTTATGGATTGCATCCCTTCAGATTTTTGTTTGAGTAATCTAACCCATGTGGCTCTAGTGAAATCGTCTACAATGGTTAGAAAATATCTATATCCTTCTGAAGTTTGACATTTCATTGGACCACAAATGTCCAGGTGGATCATTTCTAAAGGTTCACTAGTTTTAATAGTTGATAAGGGGAATTTGAGTCTTTTAGCCTTAGCCTTAAAACAGATAGTGCAAGGAAAAGTAGCAGGAACATCAGTACTGTTTATTTCTTTGATTTTGCAAAGTTTTCTAACAGAGGGGTGGCCTAGTCTGTTATGCCACAAAACAACATTATCAGATACATTTCTAGTAGTGTTGACAATACAGGACCTGCATAACTGCTAGAATTGCTACTGCTATTTGCATTTGTTCCTAAAACAGTCTTCCTACACAACATGTAATCACTAAGGGCAGGCAGATCAAGCAAATATAGATCACAGTTCTGTTTACCAATCTTGACAAAAGTTTTCATTTCATAATCCTGCAAAATACAGCAGTCATTGTTGAAAACAATTGAAACCTTGAGGTCTTTTAAATTTACCCATAAAAATCAAGTTAAACAGAAACGATGGGACAAACATGACATTGTAGAGACACTCAATGTTTCTGAAAACAAGTTTAGCAGTGCTATGGACTATACTAGTAAGGCCATTAGGTAGTGTTATGTTTCTTCTATAATTTAGAGTTTCATAGTTTGTGAGAAGACCATTATTGCCACTAACATGCTCAGTAGCCCCAGTGTCAAGAATCCAACAATTTTGTAAATAATTATATGCAGAGTTCGTGTTTAAATTAAGGCATCTAATCGCACCAAAACTAGAAATAGCATTACCTGAGAAATCTCCAAAGTTACCTTGACTCTGTGATTTATCGGTGCTAGTTCTCTGTTGGATGTAATTGACCAGATGGTTCAATTGCTCGACACTAAGGCCACTTACTGGAGAAATGGAGCTGTTGGTTTCTTCGTCTGCTTTGTCTCTGTTTGAAGCATCAATGGCGGAACTAGTTGCTGCATTTCTCGGCTGTCTTTCCTTTCCTTCAGGGAATCCAACAAGCCACCAGCAATCGTTGTTGGAATGCCCTAATTTTCCGCAGTTCGGGCACTTCGACAAATTCTGGGGTTTCTTCGTGCTATTTGGGCTTCTGTTAGGATTTTTCTTGTTCTGGAATCTAGGGTTTGACAAGTTTGATTGCTGTTTGCTAGAAGTCGCGATTGTGGAGTTCTTGAATCCCAGATTACTGAATCTCCCAAGTCCCCCTTCATATCGCTGGTGGTCCTCTGGTTTTCTTCGTGGACGACACCGAAAAAGCTTGCTCGAGTGTTGGAACTTCCTTCATGGCCAATATTTGCCCGCGGATGTGTCTGTAGGAATTGTTTAGACCCATGAGAAAGTGAACGAGTTGGTCTTTCTCTCTCTCCTTTTCTAATTTTCCTCACTCTTGCAACAAGAACAGCAATTGCACGCCTCAACAGGGTGCGCTAACTCATACTCCGACCAAGTTTCGTTCAATTTGGTGAAGTAATCTGTAATGGTGTCCTCGCCTTGCCTCAGGTTCATTATCTGGATCTTCAAACAGTGAACAACTGCAAAATTATTTGCTCGTACCGGTTGCACAGCCATCTCCATACTTCTTTAGGGTTGTTATTGTACATAACACTCTTTGCTATGTTGGGCGCGATGGAGGAGACGATCCAAGAAACCACAAGCGAATTTGCCCTTTGCCAAGCCGCAGCTCGAATCGTGTCACTGTCGTCTGGCTTCTTGATGGTTCCATGAACAAAGCCATCTTTGTTTTTAGCGCTAAGAGCAGTAAGCATCGACCACTTCCACCCTTGGAATCCTTTTCCGGTGAACTTGGGGGCAAGACTCTGCCCTGGTTGCTCCGATGGGTGTAAATATAAAGGGTCGTTTATGTCGATGGTGGTTCCTAGGGTTTGCGCCTCGCTTGGACTATTCTCCACCTTCTTGCCGTCGTCGTTAGCCATATTCAGGAGCGATTACAGCTCTGATACCATGTCGGAATTTGGAACAATGAATTATACTTTTTATTGAATCTTGAGAGAGATCTCGATTGTACAATATGATGAAGAGAAATTCAGTGGTCGGGTGAAGACTATATGCGCAGCATATATCTAGACAGGAAGAAGAAGGGAGAAGTAAGCTGCGTTGCTAAAACGCAGCACTTTGGGGAATAAGATACATGTCATATAAACCTAGCTTACAATCTAGAAAATTACATAGAGTTTCCTAAGATACAAACTAGGCCCAATATAACATATGAGTATATTACAGTATACGGGAATGCAATATACTCCAATATTGCCTCTCCTGATAGTTAGCAGTAGACTATATATCAACAATTCAACATAGACCATTCCTACACAGATAGCAAACAACTAATGAAAATGAAAATGGCTCTTAACCGATATCATCTCAGTATTCTCCCTTAGTCGGGAGTTTTCTTTCTCCCTTCGGTAATGGTGCACATCCGGTTCCGGTAACTAAAATTACTTCAGTTTAATTAACTGCTTTAAAAAAATCGGTGATCCACGTAGAAGCAAAATATTATTTGGATAGAATCGAAACATTATTCGGTTCATTTTTTAATTTCAGGGTTTGATAATTCGGTTTATCTGAGTAACCGAATTACATAAATGGAAAATATTGGCTAATTTGGTTCTTTTTTATAATTCAGCTCTTTTTCTAGTTCGATTCCTTTTTAATTAGGTTCCTTTTCAAAATCTTGGTTTTTATACAATTTGGTTCTTTTTTATAATGCACTTCTTTTTTATAATCGGTTCTATTTTATAATTCAGTTGTAACTGAAAACCGAATTAAATTTTTTGGCTTTTGGCGGTTTTAGGTTCCAGCCTTAAAAAAATTTGGTTATTCGGATCTCGGTAATTTCGGTTGTCAGGCTGAAATTCAGTTATTCGGGTAGAACCGAAAAAACCTGAAAACTAAACTATTTGTCCTAATTCAGTGTTCAGGTAGAACCGAATAAATGAATGCTCATCCCTAGTGTAACCGGAGGGATAAACGTAACCATAGGAGGAAGGGGATGACGAGAAGACTTGTAGAGGAAGGGAATGATAGATTGGATAGATAGAGAAAGAATTAGAAGAGAATAATCTTGTTTATTGAGTGTTTCTTCCTGGTTACATACCCTCCCTATATATAATACTAAAAGTCTATCAATTCAAATATCAAATCTATCTAATATCTCAACTACTCTCTTTATTACTAACTTAAATACTAAAGATAAAAAACTACTCAAATAAAGGTAAAAACTAAACATAATCTTGTAAAGTGGCATAAAGGTCTCTTGGTACGGGCCGGCCTATCCTATGCCCACGTGCATCAGTCACACCTAGGCAGGAGTTTCTAGCCTTTCCAATTTTTCCACCATCTTCAACAATTTTATGTAGATCTCCCTAATTTCGCTATCACAATTCCTTAGGTCCTTTGGGCCATGGATGATTTTTCTGACAGGGTTCTTTCTTGTTGATTTTTGGCTTAGTCTTTTCCGCTCTACTATAAAATAAGTAACTGTCTTATCTAGTGGTAGTGCCTTCAATTCGCACTTTGTCCATCTTTTGTTATTTAAAAGCTTTATGCAGGTCTTTATAATGTTTGTTTTCATTGGTGTGTGTCGGCCTGTTTGGGTTTTTGGGCGTATGAGGGATGGAGCCAAGGGTGGAGCCGACGTATTTCAAGCATGTTGATAGCTTGATCCTGCGATCATCGTGTTCATTGTGGTGGTTGTATCTGAGCTTTTGTTTATGGATCTAAGCATGTAGAGCCAAAGTTTTAGTGCTATTCTCTAGAGTTGCGTCATTGGTCAGTCGGAACAGAACTGCAATGTTTTTTCGCTGTGGATGCACACGATATGGATGCAAGTGAGTAACAGTGGACGACGAGTCGGGATTGGAAGAGATGTTGTTGTTCATGTTTGCAGCGGGTAGGTTTACTGTCGATGCTTACAGGCATGGCTTTAATGGCCGATCTCCACAATGTCGACAGTAGGGAACAACCGGGATTGACTCTCGGTCTCATCTGTTGGGGCTTCTTGCTCGAATGGCCAGCAGGGGGAGTCCTGCTCTTCCTTCATTTCTTTCCTTGTGCAAGTGTACGTGTGGTGGTCATGTCCAAATGGGGACAGCTGTCGGTAAGCATGCTCTGCACTCACTACTAGAATATAGAGTTTCGGTAACAACAAAACTCGTTACCAAAAATCAAAATCGTTACTAATTTAATTTATTGTAACGATATAAAAGTCGTTACATGTCGTTACACGTGATGACGTAACCAAAGATCAATTTTTTTATTGTAACGACTTTTATTCATTACTAAAAGTTATATCGTTACTAAATATATGATTTTATAACAAGTATATCGTTACTGTAGTCTCAATTTTTTTAAATTCTCTAGTACTATCTTTGGTAACGAAATTCTTGTCACTAATAACAACTATGATAACGATATTAAATCGTTACAAGAACCTTTGTAACTAAAAATTTGATTTTTACTAGTGACTTTCTCCATTTGTTTTGTTCCTTGGTGTGGCAGCTTGAAGGCGGAGCACAGAAGTAGCAACCGGCAATAGGGTTTCGGCTGAAGCGGCGCATTTTTCATCACTTTGGGCTTCAATTTTGCAACGACAGTATCCACCCATCATTCCTTCGTTTGACTATATGAGACAACGCGCTTGTTTACGGAATTTTCAGGGATTGATATTGCCATGCGATGGCATTGAAGATGCAAATCCAGTGCCAGAAGAAAGATGTTGTAGTGGTCCTGGCGGGCTAACATTGGTGATGTGCCGAGGTGGATGCAGCAACACTGAAGTGTTTGGGACATGCCACATAGACCTATTACTTATGCAAACCAAAAGGTGTCCAATAGGAGTCTCTAAGGCGGAGTACTTGCCAGCCGTTGATTATATTATATATTTATCATGTTTAGCCCTAATTGTTGATCTTGGTTTATGTCTTTAGTACTTTTGGCTTGTTAAGTGCTACTAGTGTAGTTAATCCTACTAGTTTGATGGTTGTTGTTTATGTTGTTGAGGTTGTTATGTTTCTATGGCTCGTATGACATAGATTGATCATTCCATATGTTTGCATCCCTCCTGCAAGAACTGCGTACTTATAGAATCAGGATTAGGTAGTCATGATGTTTTTATCTTCAAACTAATAACTTTTGCAAAACCCCATGTTTCATTTATAATGAAGTCCTCTTGTTTCCAAAAAAAAAAAGAAATCAGTTCTTAGCACACTTGAAGGTGTCATGTCGTATTAAATTGATATTTTATTCCTTAGGAAACTCTATCCTAATCTTTTCACTACAATAACAAAGTTCTTAACATTTTCTCTCAATTAACAACCAATAAAGTATCATTATTTTAGCTTTGAGTGAAAATAAACAAGAGAGACTCATAGGTGGGGTTTATTGTGCCATAAAAATGTGGTGTTTTTTTTGTTAAGAACTCATGAAAGAGATTTGATGGAATCCACAGTGAATTTTTTTTAAAATTTTTATAGAATTTCTTAGGTAATAAAATATTATTTTAATATGACATAACACCTCAAATGTGCTAAGAAACCACTACCATTGCGGATACCATAAGTGGACGAAAGAAATAAGGATGGATACACCTCACCTTCAGGTGAGTAAATAATTTTATCTTAAAACACAAGCGAGTAGATAATGCTGCCATAATTTGAGTTTATTATTTTGTAACAATGAATTATTACATTCACAACTCTTAAGTTTGTTCAATTTCTAAAAAGAGCATTTGAAAAATGACTTATAAGTTTTAGCTTAATACTTTCATTAATGCCCAAACTTTTTAATTTATTGTTCCAGAAGTCAACTTCGGTACTTAGTATACTAAAAGAATAATCACAATAATTAAAATAAATAGCAATTATCCAGCTTCTACAAAAAAATCATCAATCACCATAAAAAACAATTAATAATAACTCCGAACCATCTATTTTAAAAGTGGTTTTATTTCCTTCCACTTGAGGATTGGAAGCCCTCATCCATGAACCGTACGGGTAGACCTCAACTGAGCGGTCCGATTGGTTATCATAGTCCTTAGTAGCATGAATGAATAAACCACAATGGAGGTAGATCAAGGGCATCTTTTCGTAGGTAACTTGAAGAGTTAGCTTAACACCTTCGATTGAAACTTTCACACAGCGGGGTAAGGGCTACGAAGATCAATACGAGCTCCAAACCGAAGAAAGTTCCCACTCAGGTTATCCTCCTTGACTCCAAAGTCAAGAAAGGCTCCGAATCTCAGACCAATGTGTTCCGCGTAACCCTAGTGCATTAGGGAGAGGCGAACGGCATGAATACAGACCCAAATTGAAACACCATCAAAACTATGAACCTTGGACGCCTTAGCTCCATCGACATTTTGAAAAACCAACAGAGCGTCATCAAATGTCCATGAGCCCCGTGAGAAGAACTCATGCACCGCATCTTGAGACAAATTCAAACATGAATATGTAGGTTGGAGCCAACCACTTTGACTCTAAGCTTTCTGTTCAACTGCCATACCCGATCAAATGTAGTCGCAATGGCACGAACGTCATCAAGTTTGTGGGAAAATGCTTACCAAGCAGGGTCCACTCGAACACAATCGTTGGGCTTAACCTTGTCGGATCATCCATAGAGACCATGAGTTGTTCATCACTTGTGAAGTTCTGCACATTTCGAAGTCAAGTCATCCACTGGTTGGACTAGTGGCGAATCCATGATCAAGTTGCAAGGAAACACTCGGGAGAGGGCGTAGCCAGCGGCTGGGACGTCGCTACTGGGGGAGACGCCAGACGGTCTTTGCCCGTAGTGTCATCCTCCCCGTTGGCTGTATGAGGGGTTGTCCTACGGTTTAAAACCACGATGAATCAAATTATATTTATTTCTAATTTTGTTTCTTCTTCTCTCGAGATTTCCCTTTCAGGCGGTCTATCTACAAGTGCTTATCCCTTAATCTACTGGAGAGGAATCCGAGGAATCCTACACGTACATACTTGACGAAAGATATCCCTTGAGATGAGCGAACTTCCTGCCAAGAGGGCAAGGTTGCTTGCTAACTATCATCCAGGGATTTGAAATCAACCAATTCTCAACTAGAAAGAGAAAAAGATACCTCCCGCTACTAGCTACCGACTTGGAAGGAACAATTGTTGCCGACCGCCACAATTGTGACAAACAATAAGACTCCCATGCTGAGATATTGCAAATTCGCTTCTAGAATAATGATACTGTATGAGTTTAAGCCAAATTAATTTATTTTCAGAAAGATCAATGTAGAATGTAATTATTATTTTTACTATTTCATAAAATATTTATTTGTGATTTAACATAACTCTACTTTGTATGATGTCTAATATATTTTATTGTATGATTTTAACCAAGATTATTAGTTATTATAGATAGTTTTTATCAAGTTTTGCTTCTTTCTAGCCAAGTCAGTCTAAAGTGGTAACCACAGTACACTAGAATACATTACTCTATTTTGAACTGTAGTTTAATTATATCTATATTAAACATTTTCCTTATGAAATTAGCTGCGTTTGTTTATGGTAGGGTTATGGTAGTTTTGTGGCATAAATGTCAACATTTGGCAAATTTACTTTTACTCGTCGTTTACAGCATATCCGTTTTGACATTTTTGTGGCATATTTGTGGCATAAATGCCAACGTTAACATAAATGCCACATAACTCTTGCGGGGGCTCGAATCCTATAGTTTGTTAATAATTTTTTTTGGGGGAAAATTCACGATATACCTCTGTTTTCTTTCGTAATTCACAATATACCCTTGTTGGTTTTCATAATTCAACTTTAAACATGCTTAAATATTGTCCAAAATTGATGAAACTTTACATGGACAATGCTAAAGTGTTATATTTTTGTCCAATATCAAATTTGAAGTTTTTTAAGCTATATGTGACATGTGGGACCCAATGCATTATGTAATATTAATCTGTATATTTGTTAGGAGTTTCTTATTTACAACTTAACAATAAATATTTAAAATGTAATATAAAATTTATAATCGTAGCACATAAATCGGTAAACGCACTACACAACTAACTTACTCAAAAACGACGGACGAAACAATCACACTGCCAAACAACAGTTTTGAAAACAACTACAAATATGTCAGCACAAAACAACCAGCAAAATGCTGCAAAACAACCTGCCAAAACAACCAGATCAAAACAGCTACAAAAAATCCATGTGAACAGAGCCTAAGCTTCGTTCGACCAGAAGATTAATTAAGACCAATTTTAAAACACAGGTATACATACGTTCAGATAAAGACAATTTTGTGAGATAGGAGGTGGGACCCATGGCAAAGAAAACCAATACTCACATGGCATCTGTACTACTCTCTTCTCGGACGCCGTGTTTTTTTTCGTCAGAGCGAACGCAAGAGCATCCACAATAGTTTTGAGTTTCTTAGCACATTCCCAAGTGCCATGTCATATAAAAATTATATTTTATTACTCAAGAAACTCTATTCAATAAAATAACAAAGTTTTTTAATCTTCTCCCTCCTAATGAACAACCAATAAACTATCACTATTTAGATGTGAGAGAAATATAAAAGAGAGATACACATAGGTGGAGTCTATTATATTATAAAAAGTGAGATTCTTATTTAAGAAACTTGGAGAGAAAAAATGGATGGAATCCACATCATTGTAGAACACTTTTTAATTTTTTCGTCTATATAATCGTGTCAAGAACCTCTATTGTGGATGCCCTTATAGTCTATTGATCGGAGACAAAAACATTCGACCAACAAATAATACTCCCTTCGTTCAAAAATATCTGTCATTTTAGAAGCTTGCATACCTATTAAGTCAAGTGAATAATGACGCATGTATTCCTGCTTTTTTTTTACTTCATCTAGATAATAATTTTTTGTTGAATAGTAGGGTTAAAGTGGAAAAAAGTGTGTTAAAAAGCTAAAATGACACATATTTTGAACAAGAATCACACTCTAAAACGACAGATATTAATTAACGGATGGAGTAGAGTATACACCATGAGATTCAATATCTTGTATCATACTGAATCTATTGTATGCAGGCGTGACGGCTGCGCACGTAGTAATAAGTAAGTAGTGTAAACCACGACATAATTATTGCGTAACTTTCCTCGTCTTATTTATTCTGACAACTTACTTACATACTGAAACATGGATATACGTGAATAGAGGGTAACTAGCTTTGTGGAAAGAGGTGCTCAATTGTAGAAGACTAATTTAGGTATGATTAATTGTTTGTGTAAGCTGAGGTGATAACAGGTCCATAGCAATGGTGTCATTTCGTCGTCAGAACTTCAACTTACCTACCTTTGCCAGCAACAATACTACAGTCGCTAAGAGACACCGTGCTAAATTTGAAGGTTCAGACAACCCTAACGCTTTCTGTGAAGCTGGACCAGCATTTTCAGCAACCAACCAGTAGTCGGTCAAGTAACCGGGTTTTGAAACCACGGTTCCCACATCGACATCACCGGACAACATGGCAACCACCCTCGACATGGAAGGGCGCTGTGCTGGCGCTCTGGGTGCACAGAAGCCTATTCGAATCACTCTCCTAGCCTCCTCCTCCTCTGCTTGGACTCTATAGCTAGATTTTTGTCTACACTTCTATCTCTCGGTTGCTCTCGTACAGCGCCACTGAAGAAGCAGAGCAGTAATCATAAGGAAAGAAGCGAAATTCATTTATACATCAATGAGAATCAGAAACAAGGAACAACCATCATTTCTCAACGTACCCGTTCAAGAAGATACATCTCATCTTCCTCCAGACGGGTGTCTGAATTTGACCTTCCACTTACGATCTCTAAAGCCAACACCGAAGCTAAAAACGTCAACCTTCTCTGTTAGATGGCCTCTCAATGCATACTCTGGAGCAACATACCCACTAGGTAATGTTGTATTATTAGTACATGAAGAAAAGCAAAAGACAACATTACAAAACTGATGGAATCTAAAAAACGTATAAATAATTTAAGCTAGGAGCAGAGAATTAAACCCCTTCCCTACATTGTCCCAGCTACACCGGTGCTGATATGCGTTACTTTGTCATCGTACAGTCTAGCTAACCCAAAATCAGAGATCTTAGGTTTTAGCTCTGAATCAATTAGAATGTTGCTGGCCTTAACATCCCGATGCACAATACGGAGTCTTGATTCTTGGTGCAAATAAGATAGCCCTCTTGCTACCCCTTTGCTATCTCAAACCGTTTCTCCCTTTCAATCCAGCACCAATAACTTGTCATGCTCACTATTAAGCTTTCCTATTCCAGTGCAATTTACATTGTCATTTCATAGAGATTCAACGCTCTTTTCAGCTGTTGCAGCTTATAATACAGTTATCAACGCACGCACATATATCATGGAAGGGAAGTAAGTATTGCTGATGGATCTAGGAGGACATATTACCAAATAAAGCTCGATCAAGACTCCCGTTCTCCAGATACTCGTAAACTAACATTCTCTTCCCATCTTCAATGCAGCATCCATTCACAAGATTTCGATGCTGAACTGCAGATATGGTTGCAATTTCCGCTAAGAACTGGTTTGTTCCTTGGTGAGAAGTGAATGACAATAGCTTAACGGCTACATCTCTCCCATCACCCAAAGTTCCCTATATATCAGTTCAGTATGTATACTTATTAACTTAAGAAAGAGACTTTGATGTACCCTGTTGATCATATGGTAGACAGACATATCGGCAAGCTAGCCGGTCACACAGTTTCATTACTATACCTTGTAAACTGGTCCAAATCCCCCTTGTCCAAGTTTTCTAGATGCACTGAAATCCTCAGTAGCGGACCTCAATTCAGAGTATCTGAAAGTATAATGTTGACCTACCATTCCTAGCAGTTCTGAAAAATTAAAGTCACAAGCAACACACACTTTCAGTACAAATATAAATGTTGTCTTCGATCTTGTGTGCTGGTTCTGAATCATAATAACAAATAGTGTGGTTCTGCCCTTACCTTTATCTTGAGCTGCTCGTAATTTCTCTTCCTACGAACAAATGACAGACAGCCAATGCCAAGAGGGTAAGGGATACAACTGGAAGAACTATTTCCAAATTAAAGCAAGAGTAGTACTATCTCTGTCACTTGTCACAAGCCCATTAGGGACAGTAGGATTGAAATCTGCAGAGATTAGAGATAAAATGGTTCAACAGCCAATAAAGCAAAGGAAAATAGCTAGCCTGACTTGAATAACCCGTTAATTAAATGCTCACTTCAAAAGAAATCAACTCACTTGGAGTAACACTGAGAGCAGATATAGATGGCCCATAAGTCCCCTGAGACGGAATACAGATAGTCCCTTTCCCTGCCCAGAACAGATGTATTTCTAAGTAATTTTCGGTGACCAGAGCTGTAAAGCTCTTTTTCACAGCTCTTAATGACTGCCCACCAGCCTCCTTTCTTATGTCAAGATTCTTCACCGCCAGTTTTTCCTAGGTTTAACATATATTAGCAATGTCAATTCATGTATGATGATTCCTCGAGTGATCGACTTTTTTTTAAAATAATAATAATAATAATAATAATCAATTTCTTAACTTAGATTCACATGTTTATTTTCTGATAATGTATTAAATAATACGATAACCTGCGCGCAGTACCTCTATCTTATGTATATTGAAAAAAAAAAATAGTAACCTGGACGTAAATGTTGAAGATGCGCCTTCCTAGGCTTTTCCAGGTCTGACCATTTTCAAAAACTATCTCCCCAAAGTAGAGATCAACAGTGTAATTGCCATTCTCAAGGCCAAGTCCGTAGTACCTGAGTGATCCAGGTGACAGTCTTGCAGTTTGGTACATCTGAATGTCCAAGGTATTGCTGAATCGGATTGGGTTATTAGCTGTGTAGGTAGCGTTCTTACTGAACAAAAACCATCCCGCATTGCTCACTGCCCATCTTTCTGTTCCACTAACATGATAAGTGGCCGGCCCAACAGCATGCTTGTCCTCTTCATATGTAATTTGATCTGAGGATTTCATTTCTGGGCCGCCACATTTAATTGCAAAGCTGCTATCTGCATTAGGGAGCTTGATTATATAATTTACAGATGCCCTGCATACAATTAGTAATTGACAAGGGATGTAGTAAATATATACAATTATTCAAAAGCCTGGAAGTGGAAACCTACATATTGGAGAATCACGATGACATGGGAAGCCATTTTGAAGACAGTTCAGTCCAGAAGGTAATGCACTGCAAGAAACAAGCACCTTAAGCAAAGTAGTGATAAAAGGAAGAGAATAATACATTAGAGGTAGAGGTAAATAAGAGGCTCACCTGATACTTGTATCTGCAAAATTATTTGCCACCAAATTGCTGCATCCAAATAAGAACCATGATGATGATGATAGCAGTGCAAATACATTGACTTATTATTTGAAAATGCTAACAGCAAGTATACACGGTACACCGTATCCGTATGCAGTTCTCATGAATTTATGAAAGCTTAAAGAGAGCTGTTTTTGGCCAAACAGAAGCCGGATAAAACTAAGGCAATTGACGGGAGTTCTATTAGAGAAACTGACTGCGAACACGAATCACAAAAAGAGATGATGGAACATACAGTTGCAGATTGCTAGCATTGGCCCAGGAAGGAATCGTCCCAGATAACTCATTGTAGGATACATCTCTGTCAGATGACAAGACCACAGAAAGAAAATATGTATAATTGTACAAGAAAGAAATAGGACCATGCTGTAACATGACTCGTGAAGACCCACAGTACAGGAAAAATTAACCCAAGTAATCTTTGAAAGATTGAAGCAAACTAGATGGTTTCATCTATTAACACACAAGTAACATGCTCCTTATCAAAATCATTCTTTAAATTTACTTACATGTTGAGAAGAGCTGAACTCTTCTGTTCAGGCAACCTTCCAGTAAGCTTATTATTCCCAAGGAATCTTTGAAGAAATAAGAAATAATCAGCACTTTAATTTTCATTTTCATTACAAACACGAAAGCATGCAAGGCTATAAACTAAATCAATAATGCATTCTTACAGATATCTGAGCGAGCTCAGCGCAAAAAGCGAGTTTGGGATTTGCCCTGTTAGGTTGTTGAAGCTCAGATCACTGCAACGTTATATGTAATAAGCCTCACAATTAGAGCAGATAAATTGCGAAAGGGTATTGTGAAGTTAAATTAAATCAAAGCTAGCTGGATGACGGTGTGTCAAAGCTAAGAACTTACATGTAATTCAAACTTTGTAAATCTGCAATGGAGGAAGGAATAGAACCTGAAAAGTTCATATTCCTCAAGACTCTGCATAACGATAACGTCAAAACCTGTTATTCGCAAACATATAAACTACAGAAATAATTGATAGTTAGAGGGACTCAATCACTTCCGCTTACAAAGTGCTGAGATTCTTCATATTTGTCAAAAACATTAGAGAAGAGCTTCGACCGGATATCTCACTCATTATCCTGCATTTTGAAAGCACAAGCATCATAATTCTATACTCTTATATATTACGTGGACCAGCCAGAGGAAGGACAGATTGTTACAATGTCTCCAAGGAGGTCAATTTGACAAATGATGATGGTATGGGGCCAACAAATGAGCTCCCTTGCATCCTCCTGCAAGAAGATCAAAACCATAGAGCTTTTAATTATCAGAATTGCGACCACAAAAGAAATAGAAAATTGTTACACAAGAATGCACTGGTTGATACTATTTATATTCCTTACAGATCAGTAAGGTTTGTCAGGCTTCCTATGAAGTTGGGTATAGTGCCATTGAGTTCTGTGTCAATTATCCACCTGAGATAGTACCGTTGCTCAATTTCACAAACTTGAGTGAAGTAATACAAACTGCTATATATGATCTTCCAATTAATACCACTCTAGAAAGAAAGCAAATGAAGCCAGAAACTTACAATAAATGCAGACTTTTCAAATTTGCAAATGTTGGAGGAATCTCACCGCTAACCCCAGAACTGTCCAAATATCTGCAATTTGTTTTACAAAAAGAAAAGATTATTGAGAAGGTAAGCAGATAAGAAGGCAATAATAGTACAGTTGTTTTCGTGGTTATTAAAAGAGTAATTGCTAGGGTAGCTGAAAAGATAAGAACATTAAACGGTCATATGGTATCTGAATGCAAGTGAAGAGGATTGATACATGATATAAGAAGTCAGGAAAAGGCAAACATGACTTACAGTTGTTGCAATGATTTCAGATTTCCGAGCTTGGAAGGCAGAGGACCAGAGAAATTGTTACTCGCAATGCTCCTTCAGGTTCATAAGCGAAAGTGATAGGAATAGAGACATTGCAACCCATAAAAAGTGAATGAAAAACACACATAAGAGATCTGTATTTAGCAAAATTACAATAAGAAATGTGGAAACCATTTTTCTAATCTTGAATGAAAGACAATGGAAAGTGAAGCATGCTGGGACCGATCAAATACATTGTCGACTTACAACAATATTAAATTTGAGAGCTTTCCAAGTTCTGGCGGCACCTTTCCTGATAATGCATTGACTCCAAAAACCCTTCAAAAGATTAACAAATTCGGCGCTTTTAAGTACTGGATAAAGATGGATCAATATAAAAAATACACATCTTTTAGTCGTTGTAACAGTGATAGTATATTGGTTCTTACAAATATTTTATGTTGGTCAAGTTGCCAACGGATGAAGATAAGGACCCTGTGAGATAATTCTGAAACAAGTTCCTTCATCATAAAATAGCAGAATTAAGAATTGGACCTGTTTTTTTTCTTCCCAAATAAACAATACTTTTTTTTTATAGACAGAAAACCGGACTGCAAAATGTAATAGCAGAAAAATGAGGAGAGCACACAGGTTGGTGAGAGAAGTCAAGCTCCATATCTCATCAGGGATCGAGCCAGTGACATCCAGGGAATAAATCTTCCTACAATCAAGTAAATATTAACAGCATACGACATTACATTTATTAGAACCGGTCCAGCTAATCTTTTAGAGCAGATGCAAAAGAAAAAAGTCCTGAAGAAAATAGACAGTGAAAGTGATAGATAGGAATAGTAACAGAGCAGTTATGTGGCAAGTTGTGGCCTTGCAATCGCATTTGATGAAAGGGTTATAATCCGTGTCGTCAATAGTGATGGAATCGTCTAAAGCTACCCCAGAGCATGGATCGTCTGTTGTATTCCATTTCATGTTAAGATTCCATCTCTTCATTATCGATATTAAAGCCTTGGCTGCAAATTAATTTAGTTATTAGAAAGTTTTGTAGTAGTAGTACAATCAAAATTTAGTTTGCACTACATCTCAAGCTTAATCAAATATATATAAGTTCAGAAGAGAGGTGAAGCACTGACTCTCAATAGGCGTGGTGGAGGGGTTATTAGAGGAAGTGCTCTGAGCATCAGCAGTAGTAGGAATAGGGTTTTCTGTTGGTTTTATTCCTAAGTTACCCCTCTTATACTCTTATATTCTCTAGACTATGTACCCTAGTATAAATACCCCCACTCTTGTACTATGTATTCATACATTCTCATTATCAATATACAATGAGACTTTCATGGCATCAGAGCAGGTTAAAACCTCTCTTTCGTTAACTTTCAGGATTGTTTGAATCAACTCATTGATCATTCAATTCAATTCTCAAACATTCACACAGATTACATTGTTTTTTTTCTGCGAGAATCTCTCTCGCTACTTCTTACATCCAGAAAACAAAATCAAATATATTCCTCGATCTGTTCTATTCTCTACGATTCTTACATTCAGAAAAACAAAATCAGATCTACTTCTCGATCTGGTTTATTCTCTACATTTTTCCTCACATTGATCAAGTCTCTGCGATCAAATCACGCGATTCAGCATCTGATAAGTGTGCGATCCATTGTCCTTCTCTTCGCTGCGGCAAATCGAGCAGTGTGATCCATCCTCCTTTCCTTCGCTGCGGCAGATCAACCAGTGCGATCCATCGTATTTTTCTTCGCTGCGGCAAATCAGTAAGTTCTTCTCCACAACGTTTCTTTTCACTCACCGATGGATCTCCAAAGAACCGAGAAACAAACAGAAGAAGAAAATGATAGTGAATCAGAATATGAAACTGACAAAGATGAGGAGACTAGTCCTAGTAAACGTAGGAGAACCAAATCGGTCACAATTAGAAAAGTTCTGAAGAGAGGGAAGATTACTCGCAAAGAGAAGACACCGAAAAAGAAAACTCAAAAGAATTCTGAAATCAGAAGAAAGGCGTACCTTCTCACGCACCCCTCTGATAATCCTGGGATTGTTTTGGCTCCGAAATTCAACGGGACTGGCTTTAATACTTGGAAACAAATCTTCCTCAATGGCCTTGCATCCAAAAGCAAGGTAGGTTTTGTCGATGGTTCTCTGGTTGCGGATGATTTTGATGGAGATGAACGTGTGGAATGGGAGAGATCAAATGGAATGGTTAAGGGATGGCTTTACACAGCTCTAGATGATTCACTTCGTGAATCGGTCATGTATTATCCGACTGCGAGGGACATTTGGCTCGATCTATGCGATCGATTCGGAGAGGCTCAAGGGATGCGGCTATACACACTGAGGCAAGAATCGAGAAAGATAGAACAGCAACAAAACCAGAATATCAACCAGTATTACACCCGATGGGTGAAAATTTGGAACGAACAGAAGCTGTTGGTCACGCTTCCAACTTGCACTTGTGGATCAGCAAGAGAGATCCAGAAATTCATGGAAAACGAAAGAGTTTTCGATTTCCTCATGGGATTAGATGATTCGTATGAGAGTATTCGGTCAAATATTCTGATGATAACTCCTCTTCCAACCGTAGATAAACTCTACGCTATGCTCAGACAAGAGGAACAACACCGATTGAACAAGAAGAACAAGAAAGAAGATACTGAAACCCTTACCTTCGCCGCTGTAGCAGGATCATCCAACATCAAAAAGAATTCGGGACCGAATTCCAAAATACAGAAGGATGATGGTAAACCAAGGCTCAGATGCGCCAAGTGTAAAAAACCGGGACATGAATATGATCAGTGCTTCTGGGTGACCAAGAAATTCCCAGCGCATTGGAAAACCAAAGGGAAGAAGGCCTACACTGTAACTCTCGAGGAAGGTGAAGGCGACAACAATGGCGCAGGAAACCCTAGCGATGCTGTGAACATCTCTGATTCTCAATTGAAGGCCTTGACAGCTTTCTTCAGGGGGCAGGCCACGCATGTTCCTGGGCTGAGTCAAAGGCAAATCCAGGCCCTGGCGAACCAGATTGTGGGCCAGGACGACTTGGGAGCAGAGCATGACCAGGCGCTGGCCTTGGTGAACCAATTCTCAGGTATGAAAACTACAGCCCAAACTTATATTTGCTATTGTGCTTGCTGTGATAGAAATGATTTTGGGTCTGATGATATAACGGGCCCTCGTGACAACATGCTACATGACACAAACACTTTGTCTACATATAATCAGCATGCGCATATGATGAATTTCATCAATACTGACGTTCATGACATTGTGACCGATAGCACATAGTCATACTTGCTGCAATTTCAATAGTAGAGGTACCAACTCTTTTAACGGGAAATGGATTATAGATTCTGGTGCCACTGATAGTGTGTGTGGTAATATAGCCTTATATGATAACAAGACTTATATTCCTTGCACATATAAAGTTGCTATGCCCGACGGTCATATAGGTAACATTGATGGAATAGGAAATGTTATGATTTCCCCAAACTTTACACTTCATAATGTCCTACATGTTAAGAGTTTCCAATTTAATTTGTTATCCGTCCGGAAACTCCTCATCCAATTAAATGCTCGACTATTGACTTATCATGATCATTGTGAATTGCAGGACCTTGAGTCAAAAGCCCAGGTCACACTTGGAGTAGAGACTCAAGGCCTTTACATCTTACATGATCATGCCTTAGAAAACTTCATACATGAGAGAAATAAATACCGGGCTTCTAAGTCCGTTGTTTTTAGTAGTTTGTTTCCAATAATGTTGTTTCTATGGATTTTGTCCCATGTTTTGCTACATATAGGAACACCATTTTATGGCATCACCGGCTAGGTCATGTACCTTTGCCAAAACTTACTAAGCTTGATATAGTTGATAATAAAAACATACCTATGGATTTTCATTGTGATTCATGTGATAAGGCTAGAAACCATCGTCTACCATTTCCTATTTCCAATAGTCGGTCTAATGCTACATTCGATCTTATTCACCTGGATGTATGTGGCCCTTTTAGACAACCCACACATGATGGTAGTCGTTACTTTTTATCAATTGTTGATGATTATAGTAGAGCTCTTTGGGTCAAATTACTCAAAAATAAATCAGATGCTTTTCCCTTCATTAAATTCTTCATAGCTTATGTTAGGACCCAATTTGGGAAAACCATCAAAATGATTCGATCTGATAATGCGATGGAGTTGGGATCCTTGAACGAAGGGAAATTATTTTTTAATAACTTAGGCATTATACACCAGACTTCATGTGCCCATACACCACAACAGAACGGAGTTGTTGAACGTAAACACAGATATCTTATGGAAACAGCTCGTGCTTTACATTTTCACTCCAACATGTCTCTTTTATATTGGGGAGAATGCATCTTACAAGCTACATACATAATAAATCGTCTCCCCAGCAAAGCTAATCAAGGAATATCTCCTTATGAACGCATACACGACCATAAACCCGACTATAAAAATATTCGTGTTTTTGGTTGTCTTGCATATGCTGTGGTCCTTGGAACCAATAAAGGTAAATTTGATCCTCGATCGACACCCTGCATACACTTAGGTGTTGCAGAAAGACAAAAAGGCTACAAATTGTTACGCCTTTCTGATTACAAACTTATTATATCTCGTGACGTCATATTTCACGAGTCTACATTCCCTTTCAAAAGGGATTATGTCCTTTGATACCAATCCTCCCATTCTACAAAATGGTGATACTACACCATACCACATGGATCAGGATCACCTACGTTATGTTCTACCTGATTCTTTTGACAACCACTCCTAATTCTACCACTCCACTTCATAGCTCACATCCTCCAACCGATCATGCACATTATACGCATGATACGCAAGACAGACATAATATTTTCTCTGACAATGATCAGCATCAAACACAGCATGCACCTTATACGCATGACATACACACTGATCATACTCATACTTCTGGGAACGAACAAAATGTTATCTCTCAGAATGATAACAACGACAACAATGGTGCTCCCGATACTCAAACTCTTCGACGATCTTCGCGATCCAGAAATGCTCCCTCATACCTTCAAGATTATGTCGTTGGCTCACATACTACGTCACCACACTTTGACCTTTTCAGTGATATTCTTTACGATAGACTTAACAAAAATCATGCCACTAATGTGGCTACTACAGATAATGATTATATCCATACTCTAACAGATCTTACCCCAAATAGATCGATATGCACAAATGCTATTGCTAATGCTGTACACTACGATACGATTCTAAACCTACAAGCCTTCTTCATACGAAGAAGCTTCCAAAAGTCAACATTGGACAGATGCTATGAACAAAGAATTGCATGCCCTTATTTCCAATAACACTTGGGAACTTACTAAACTCCCAAAACATAAAAAGGCAATCGGATGTAAATGGGTCTATAAGACCAAACTTAAAGCTGACGGATCCATCGAACGCTACAAAGCTCGCCTTGTAGCCAAAGGGTTCAGTCAACGTTTTGGATCTGACTACACAGAGACTTTTTCTCCCGTTGTTCGCATGACTACTCTCACTACTCTCCTTGCCATTGCGGTTAAAAAGGGATGGCATCTACACCAGCTAGATGTTAACAACGCTTTCATACATGGAGATCTCCATGAAGAGATTTATATGCATCTTCCCCCCGGGTTGAAGACAAATGGCACTGCCAATGCATGTCGTCTTCGAAAATCCTTATATGGTTTAAAACAAGCATCCCGACAATGGTTTGCTAGGTTGAGTGATCTTCTTGAGACTTTAGGATATACGAAGTCTGACAATGATTACTCTCTTTTCAGTAAGCATCGACACAATCATGCCACTCATCTCGCGATATATGTAGATGATATACTCCTAGCCGGAGACGACATTACAGAAATTAACCATATCAAAAGACACCTGGATGAGGAGTTCAAGATCAAGGACTTGGGAAAACTAAGCTACTTCCTTGGGATGGAATTCCTTCATACAAACTCGGGACTTGTCATATCACAACGAAAATATTGTAACGATCTCATTAAAGAGTTCGATACTATGCATGGAAAACATTCCCCCTCTCCATTGCCCTTAGGGTGTAAACTACATCGAGACGAAGGGGAACTCCTTGAACACCCATATTTATATCGTAGTCTCATCGGGAAATTGAATTTTCTCACTCACACGAGACCTGATATTGGGTTCACAACTCAACTTCTTAGTCAGTTCCTGAAAGCGCCGAGAGTCACTCATTATAATGCAGCTCTCCACACTTTACAATATCTAAGAGGTACCATGAACTATGGCATCCTATTAAACAACACTCCATCTCTATCGCTGACCGCATATTGTGATAGTGATTGGGCTAGTTGTCCAACCACACGAAAATCTGTATCTGGTTACATCATTCTCCTAGGAGGAAGTCCTATTGCGTGGAAATCGAAGAAGCAGAAGAGTGTCTCATTATCAAGTGCCGAAGCTGAATATCGGGCCATGCGAAATGTTACATGCGAGCTCGCCTGGCTGACAAGGATCATCCACGAATTGGGCATTGATGGCTCCAATCCAGTTCCGGTCAACTGTGACAACAAGTCTGCCGTTTACATTGTTCGTAATCCAGTTCAATACCAACGAACCAAACACATAGAAATCGACATACACTTTGTTCGACAGAAAATTCGTGAAGGGCTCATTCAAGTTCAACATATCTCCAACAGACAGCAGCTGGCAGATTTCTTGACAAAGAGCCTTGGCGGACCAGATTACACAAAAATATTACATAGAGTGGGTCTATATCTCATAGATGATTAAGTTTGTACGGGGTAGACTTAAGGGGGGCTGTTGGTTTTATTCCTAAGTTACCCCTCTTATACTCTTATATTCTCTAGACTATGTACCCTAGTATAAATACCCCCACTCTTGTACTATGTATTCATACATTCTCATTATCAATATACAATGAGACTTTCATTTTCAGACTGTAAAAACATTCCGTCGTATTCAGTGTGGCATTGTCCTTTTTATATAAGGACCCATTACATGTTTACTGGGCTGTGTACAATAATAATAGAGACTGGGCTACTATAATCTAAGCCCAACTTAGAATACAGCGGCTGGGCTAGTGAACCGATAATGGACAAGGCAAATACAATTTCTAACTACTGTCACTATCCTCCCGCGAGTCGATGCTTCTCATCAGAGGAAGCTTTGACCGAAAATTCTGAAACAGAGAGGGATTGAGGGTTTTGGTTAAGAAATCAGCGAGCTGCGCCGTAGAGGAGAGGTAACAAACTTTCAAGCTTCCATTTTTGATTCTTTCTCGTATAAAGTGGTAATCTAACTCGAGATGCTTCACACGACTGTGGAGGACCGGATTGCACGCAAGATACGTCGCACTCAAGTTGTCGCAGAGAAGAGTCGGTGGTGACCGGAGATACAAGCCTAATTCCGCCATTAACTGCTGCAACCAAATAACTTCCGCAGCACCGGAGGCGAGAGATTTATACTCGGCCTCAGTCGTCGATCGAGATACAGTGGATTGGCGTTTGGAGCTCCATGATATGAGATGCGATCCAAGGAAGACAAGTTGACCGGATGTAGAGCGACGGTCCAGGAGGGAGCCCCCCCAATCGGCATCAGTGAACACGCGAAGGTTGCCAGAGACTTCTGCGGGGAAGAAGAGACCCAGATCGCGACTAGAATTAAGGTAACGGAGTATTCTTTTAACGGATTTCCAGTGAATTTGCTTGGGTGTGTGCATAAAAGTACAAACTTTATTTACTGCATGAGTGATATCCGGTCGGGTGAAAGACAAGTACTGTAAGCTCCCTACAAGACTCCGATAGACAGATGGATTTTCGAAAGGTGGAGAGTCGAAACTGTCTAGGTTTTCGGTAGGAGACATAGGGGTGGATACATGTTTTGAGTCAAGCATGTTTGCTTTCTGCAGGATGTCTGTGAGATACTGTTTTTGAGATAGAAGAAGGCCCTTGGATGTTCTGAAAACTGAAACCCCAAGAAAGAAATTTAGGTCCCCAATGTCTGTGATAGGAAAGGCAGTGGCAAAAGTTTGGACAAATTGTCTGAGGGTAGGCAAGGAAGAACCAGTGATGAGGATATCGTCAACGTATACGAGGACATAGACTATATCTTTGCCCCGATTGAAAATGAATAAGGAGGTGTCTGACTTAGAGATAGTAAAACCAATTTGAACTAGAAAAGAGCTCAATTTTGTATACCATGCTCTAGGGGACTGTTTGAGGCCATAGAGAGATTTTTTAAGACGACAGACGTGATTAGGGAACTTACTGTTTTCAAACCCCGGGGGTTGCTTGACATAAACAGTCTCCTCTAGTTCGCCATGCAAAAAGGCATTTTGAACATCAATTTGTTGAAGTGGCCATCCATGAGAAACAGCAATAGAAATGATAAGCCTAATTGTGGATTGCTTGACTACGGGACTAAAAGTCTCTGTATAATCATAACCTAGAGCTTGGTTAAAACCTTGGGCCACTAACCGAGCCTTTCTTCTGTCAATTGTCCCATCTTTCTTCCTTTTAGTTCTGAAAATCCATCGAACCCCTAATAAATTCATATCCGGAGTGAAAGGTACAAGCTCCCATGTTTGGTTTTGTGATAGAGCATGAAGTTCTTGTTTCATGGCTGTAATCCATTCTGGATGTTTCATTGCTTGCTTGAATGTTGGATTTTCCGGGATGTTCTGAATTTCTGTAGAATTTAGGTGGTAGTTGATAGTTCCGTCAGTTCTGACCAAAGGCTTTAGGGTATTTGTTTTGGAGCGAGTGATCATGTGGTGAGAGGGAAGAGGAGGTAGATCAGGCTGATTTTGAGAGTCAGGTGAGTGTTGAGTGTGAGAGGGTTGACTGAGAGTATCATTGTCATTGAGGTGTGATGAAGTAGGTACTGGATCAGAATAGGATGAGTTTGCTGAAGAGAGGTTATGTTGTGGAGATGACGGTAGAGTATAAGGGGTAGCAAGAGTGTGTTCTGAAGAAGGCAGATCAGTTTGTGGTTCAGGTGAGCATGACGGAGAGGAAGGTGAAGTTTCTGTGGTAGAGGTGTTTTGAGGAATTAGATTAGGTATGAGGAGAGTGTAGGTGCGGAGATCAGTAGGATATGTGGTATGACTAGTCTGATATGCAAAAGGAAACTCAACTTCATTGAAAGTAACATCTCTTGAAATGTACATCCGTTTGTTTCCAACATCATAGCATAGGTACCCCGTGTGCTGGAGAGAATATCCAAGAAAAACACACTTAACAGATCTGAAAGCAAGCTTATGAGATTGATATGGTCGTAGATTAGGAAAACATGCACATCCAAAAACCTTGAGGAATGTATAATCTGGGTTATGACCCATAAGAGCTTGGAACGGTGAGGAATTGTTCAGAACTGGAGTAGGTGTGCGATTCATAAGATATACAGCTGTCTGAAAGGCAAAAGACCAATAGGTTAATGGCATAGAGGCTTGTGAGAGAAGAGTGATACCCTTGTCAACCACGCGCCGATGTCTACTTTCAACAGAACCGTTCTGCTGGTGAGAGTGAGGGCAGGTTATTCGGTGTTTGATTCCTTTTTCCTGAAAATAGGAAGTTAGAGCTTTGAACTCACCTCCACCATCTGTTTGGACAGATTTAACTGAGGATCCATAGTAATTGGCAACCGTATTAACAAAAGTACTGAAAACTTTAGAAACCTCTCCCTTCATGTGAAGAGGAAAAAGCCACATGTAGCGAGAAAAATCATCCACAATTAACAGAAAATAGCGATATCCATCAACTGAGGGCAGATAAGCCGGTCCCCACAAATCCATAAACAGTAGAGCAAAAGGTTTCATAGAGTGAGTGGGAAGTATAGTGAGGAAGAGCATGAGCTTTCCCAATACAACAAGCAGAACAAAATTGGATAGGTGAACTATCAGCAACAGGAAGATTAAAAGATTTTAGAGTTTGTTTGGTAATAAACGTAGATGGGTGACCCAATCTCCAATGCCAGACAGTGGGTGAGACCTTGATTCCAACATTGAGCTGAGGGGACCGATGAGCTAGGAAAAAGATAGACACCTGCCTTAGCTGGTCCTTGTAGTAGAACCTGGTGAGTATTGAGATCCTTCAAAACAAAATGAGTAGGGTGAAATTCAAAGAAGGCATTGTTATCGATGCAAAACCGATTTACAGACAGCAAGTGTTTATTGAGAGTGGGAGTATGAAACATATTGTTGAGTTTGAAAGTACGATTGTGAGAGGAAATCACACCCCTACCCTGATGAGAGATAGGTATCATACTGCCATCGCCAAGAGCTATAGAATCCGACCCATTATAATCAGAGGCAGCAATGTTCAAGCGGGAGAAATCATCAGTGAAATGGTGAGAAGCAGCCGTATCAGGCATCCACTCAGCAGAAGTGGGTGCAGGACTGTAAGTAGTAGCATTTGCAGCAAAGAAACTCGGGGGAGAAGCCTGATATGAGTGATTATATCGGTGATAGCAGTCCCTGGCCTCATGTCCCTTCTTGTAACATATTTGACAGGAGGGTCTAGTATCTGGTTGTCCTGTGAAATATCTGGTTCCGTTACTGTTGCTGGCTCCACGATTAGAGCTTCCTCCTCTAGTGGAGAAGGAGGAATAACGACCTCTGCCTCTGTTTTGTTTATAAGAAGGCCTTCCTCTGTTGTTATTATAACCACCACGGTTCTGAGAGTAATCCTTTTCAGTAGTGGTCACAATGCTAGAGTTAACCATAACAGTATTAGTTAACTGTTGAGATTGCTGAGATAGGGTGGCCTCATACTGTAGTAAACTGCTCAAAATTTCAAACGGAGCAAGCTGCTGTCGTGAGTTCATGAGAATAGTTGAAATGGGGTTATACTTAACAGGTAAGCCACGCAGCAAGAAAGTTCTAAATTCAATATCAGACACTGAGTGTCCTGCACCAGCAAGAGAATAGACTATTCCTCGTGCTCTGTTATAATATTCAGAAATACCTTCATCTCCTTTCTTAGCAAGACTAGCCAATTGAAGGTGAAAATGTCCTAACTGAGCAGCTGATTGAACCGCATAGGTAGAGTGAAGTAGGTCCCAAAGCTCTTTAGAGGTTCGACAACCAACAGTAGAAATTATAATAGGTTGGGTAAGAGACATATGTATGACTGACATTATGAGTTGATCTTGATTTACCCATTTGATAAAATCTTGATTGACACTACCATCGTTGTTGTGTTGTGCAGGGCAGGCATAAGAACCGTCAAGGAACTTGTACAAGTCATTACCTCTTAAGAAAGGAACAATGGTGGTCTGCCAAAGGCTGAAGTTCTCCTGGGTTAGCTTTATCAAATTTCCTGCGGCTGACAAAACTGATTGAGTACTGGTGAAAGATGTGTGTGTAGTTTTCGTGTTTGTATTTGAATTTGGATTTGAGTCTGTATGGGAATTTATGTGTTCTCCATCGGTGACTCCTTCCGCCGTCATTGTTTGGGGAATATTCACAGCTCTGATACCATAGTAGGAATAGGGTTTTCAGACTGTAAAAACATTCCGTCGTATTCGGTGTGGCATTGTCCTTTTTATATAAGGACCCATTACATGTTTACTGGGCTGTGTACAATAATAATAGAGACTGGGCTACTATAATCTAAGCCCAACTTAGAATACAGCGGCTGGGCTAGTGAACCGATAATGGACAAGGCAAATACAATTTCTAACTACTGTCACTAAGCAGAACTAGAAAGCAAAATAATAATTCCAAGATGAAAAGGTAGCTGAAGCGAAAGCAAAAAAACCGGCAACCATGAGAAAACATTCATGTTGTACACTACTAGTCTACTACCAGAGGGAGGGTTAAGTTGAGTTTTTGATTCACAAGTAGAGCGTACTTGTACTCAGACCTAGAACACCAATTTTGAAAGTTTCTTCGACAATGACAAGCCAGAGAAAAATAGTAAAGCAGCGAGTAGACTGATTAATTCCGGGTGATCGGTCCACTTAAATTTTTCAAAAAACGTACTTGTCCGACGTTGATTTCGCACCACTGCAGTTCCAGCTTGAGAATGTGGTTGCTTCTAAAAAAAAAAAAAAAACCTTGAGAATGTGATTGGATATTACAAACGACCATAATCAGTTCCACGGAAGTAGGGTTCATGCTCACCAATTTGGGTTCATCTATACTGCAGCCAAGTGTCTTTACCTCCGGTAACCAACGACCTCGTCCTCTCTTCTGTGGTCCACCTTATAGGCGTACACGGACTGGCGGACTGCAATCAGGCATGCATGTGGATATGGTTCAAGTCGACGCTGTTGGTTGACCTCTTATTTTCCGAGCTCTTAAATTCAGTTGTCTCCATAATTGCGCCCAAAGATAAGCCAGAATTTTCTTTTTTTTAATCCAAAAAATAGGGCAGAACTAATCAGTTTGTCAAGTGATGAAGAAGGGAAGCATTAACGACCATCGGTCCCTCACGGCTGAGTGCTGCAATAATGAAGTTGCTGCGGTAATAATTCAAAATTTTGTGTTTTTTACGGAATTTAAACTATTTTTTAATAAAATAAATTTGATTGCATCTTTTTACATTGCGATGACATTCCTCCCTATTGTGGGCAGTGGCTGGTGTGCTGCAAGGCAGCAGATGCAGCACTGCTGCAGGGGAGTGTTTACGTGTGCTCGCTTTTGAATTTATGCGGAACCTTTGAAAATTGAAATAGTGCGCAGTAGTGTCAAATTCTATCATATTTGCTTTCTTTTTTTACAAAAAAGTTTGTTGTTTTTATTTTATTGTATAATATAATTAATTTTATTATTTTATTTAAAATTAATAAACTGTAAACAAAAGTTAAATACTTTTATATTAATATATAAAAGAATATTATAGTCCTTCTAATTTCTTTCATCTCATTTTATAATAAATTTTAAAAAATTCAAGTTATTTAAATATAGAAAATTATATTTTAAAGAAGAAAAATACTTACAATAAAAAAGGAGTTATAAATATTTTTCAAAAGTAGTATCAATTTTTATAGATGAACTCTATATACATTTGGACTTCGGGTAGTATAAAAATTACAGTAATTATATATTTCAATTTAAATTTAGAGGCTAGCCGTTCAACATGAAATAAGGTGTTTCCAGTAAATATGTTTAAATTTCATTGGTTTATAATAAGAAGAGGGGTAGAGATTAGATAAACTTGTGGAAAAATAAAATGGAAATAAATTTTTTATTAGACTTGAAATTCAAAAGTCTATAATTTAAAACTACTAGTCACTAAAAATAAAATTATATTAGTATTAATCATAATCCATACTCTTATAACAAGATTCATTATTGATATATTTCTTACGAACTTAATATTTACTTATTTTTTTGGCATGTACTACATGTATTAAAAATGTGTATTATTCAATTCAAATGACCGGAGATACAAGCCTAATTCCGCCATTAACTGCTGCAACCAAATAACTTCCGCAGCACCGGAGCGAGAGATTTATACTCGGCCTCAGTCGTCGATCGAGATACAGTGGATTGGCGTTTGGAGCTCCATGATATGAGATGCGATCCAAGGAAGACAAGTTGACCGGATGTAGAGCGACGGTCCAGGAGGGAGCCCCCCCAATCGGCATCAGTGAACACGCGAAGGTTGCCAGAGACTTCTGCGGGGAAGAAGAGACCCAGATCGCGACTAGAATTAAGGTAACGGAGTATTCTTTTAACGGATTTCCAGTGAATTTGCTTGGGTGTGTGCATAAAAGTACAAACTTTATTTACTGCATGAGTGATATCCGGTCGGGTGAAAGACAAGTACTGTAAGCTCCCTACAAGACTCCGATAGACAGATGGATTTTCGAAAGGTGGAGAGTCGAAACTGTCTAGGTTTTCGGTAGGAGACATAGGGGTGGATACATGTTTTGAGTCAAGCATGTTTGCTTTCTGCAGGATGTCTGTGAGATACTGTTTTTGAGATAGAAGAAGGCCCTTGGATGTTCTGAAAACTGAAACCCCAAGAAAGAAATTTAGGTCCCCAATGTCTGTGATAGGAAAGGCAGTGGCAAAAGTTTGGACAAATTGTCTGAGGGTAGGCAAGGAAGAACCAGTGATGAGGATATCGTCAACGTATACTAGGACATAGACTATATCTTTGCCCCGATTGAAAATGAATAAGGAGGTGTCTGACTTAGAGATAGTAAAACCAATTTGAACTAGAAAAGAGCTCAATTTTGTATACCATGCTCTAGGGGACTGTTTGAGGCCATAGAGAGATTTTTTAAGACGACAGACGTGATTAGGGAACTTACTGTTTTCAAACCCGGGGGTTGCTTGACATAAACAGTCTCCTCTAGTTCGCCATGCAAAAAGGCATTTTGAACATCAATTTGTTGAAGTGGCCATCCATGAGAAACAGCAATAGAAATGATAAGCCTAATTGTGGATTGCTTGACTACGGGACTAAAAGTCTCTGTATAATCATAACCTGGAGCTTGGTTAAAACCTTGGGCCACTAACCGAGCCTTTCTTCTGTCAATTGTCCCATCTTTCTTCCTTTTAGTTCTGAAAATCCATCGAACCCCTAATAAATTCATATCCGGAGTGAAAGGTACAAGCTCCCATGTTTGGTTTTGTGATAGAGCATGAAGTTCTTGTTTCATGGCTGTAATCCATTCTGGATGTTTCATTGCTTGCTTGAATGTTGGATTTTCCGGGATGTTCTGAATTTCTGTAGAATTTAGGTGGTAGTTGATAGTTCCGTCAGTTCTGACCAAAGGCTTTAGGGTATTTGTTTTGGAGCGAGTGATCATGTGGTGAGAGGGAAGAGGAGGTAGATCAGGCTGATTTTGAGAGTCAGGTGAGTGTTGAGTGTGAGAGGGTTGACTGAGAGTATCATTGTCATTGAGGTGTGATGAAGTAGGTACTGGATCAGAATAGGATGAGTTTGCTGAAGAGAGGTTATGTTGTGGAGATGACGGTAGAGTATAAGGGGTAGCAAGAGTGTGTTCTGAAGAAGGCAGATCAGTTTGTGGTTCAGGTGAGCATGACGGAGAGGAAGGTGAAGTTTTCTGTGGTAGAGGTGTTTTGAGGAATTAGATTAGGTATGAGGAGAGTGTAGGTGCGGAGATCAGTAGGATATGTGGTATGACTAGTGTGATATGCAAAAGGAAACTCAACTTCATTGAAAGTAACATCTCTTGAAATGTACATCCGTTTGTTTCCAACATCATAGCATAGGTACCCCGTGTGCTGGAGAGAATATCCAAGAAAAACACACTTAACAGATCTGAAAGCAAGCTTATGAGATTGATATGATCGTAGATTAGGAAAACATGCACATCCAAAAACCTTGAGGAATGTATAATCTGGGTTATGACCCATAAGAGCTTGGAACGGTGAGGAATTGTTCAGAACTGGAGTAGGTGTGCGATTCATAAGATATACAGCTGTCTGAAAGGCAAAAGACCAATAGGTTAATGGCATAGAGGCTTGTGAGAGAAGAGTGATACCCTTGTCAACCACGCGCCGGTGTCTACTTTCAACAGAACCGTTCTGCTGGTGAGAGTGAGGGCAGGTTATTCGGTGTTTGATTCCTTTTTCCTGAAAATAGGAAGTTAGAGCTTTGAACTCACCTCCACCATCTGTTTGGACAGATTTAACTGAGGATCCATAGTAATTGGCAACCGTATTAACAAAAGTACTTAAAACTTTAGAAACCTCTCCCTTCATGTGAAGAGGAAAAAGCCACATGTAGCGAGAAAAATCATCCACAATTAACAGAAAATAGCGATATCCATCAACTGAGGGCAGATAAGCCGGTCCCCACAAATCCATAAACAGTAGAGCAAAAGGTTTCATAGAGTGAGTGGGAGAAGTATAGTGAGGAAGAGCATGAGCTTTCCCAATACAACAAGCAGAACAAAATTGGATAGGTGAACTATCAGCAACAGGAAGATTAAAAGATTTTAGAGTTTGTTTGGTAATAAACGTAGATGGGTGACCCAATCTCCAATGCCAGACAGTGGGTGAGACCTTGATTCCAACATTGAGCTGAGGGTACCGATGAGCTGTAGGAAAAAGATAGACACCTGCCTTAGCTGGTCCTTGTAGTAGAACCTGGTGAGTATTGAGATCCTTCAAAACAAAATGAGTAGGGTGAAATTCAAAGAAGGCATTGTTATCGATGCAAAACCGATTTACAGACAGCAAGTGTTTATTGAGAGCGGGAGTATGAAACATATTGTTGAGTTTGAAAGTACGATTGAGAGGAGAGGAAATCACACCCCTACCCTGATGAGAGATAGGTATCATACTGCCATCGCCAAGAGCTATAGAATCCGACCCATTATAATCAGAGGCAGCAATGTTCAAGCGGGAGAAATCATCAGTGAAATGGTGAGAAGCAGCCGTATCAGGCATCCACTCAGCAGAAGTGGGTGCAGGACTGTAAGTAGTAGCATTTGCAGCAAAGAAACTCGGGGGAGAAGCCTGATATGAGTGATTATATCGGTGATAGCAGTCCCTGGCCTCATGTCCCTTCTTGTAACATATTTGACAGGAGGGTCTAGTATCTGGTTGTCCTGTGAAATATCTGGTTCCGTTACTGTTGCTGGCTCCACGATTAGAGCTTCCTCCTCTAGTGGAGAAGGAGGAATAACGACCTCTGCCTCTGTTGTTTGTTTATAAGAAGGCCTTCCTCTGTTGTTATTATAACCACCACGGTTCTGAGAGTAATCCTTTCAGTAGTGGTCACAATGCTAGAGTTAACCATAACAGTATTAGTTAACTGTTGAGATTGCTGAGATAGGGTGGCCTCATACTGTAGTAAACTGCTCAAAATTTCAAACGGAGCAAGCTGCTGTCGTGAGTTCATGAGAATAGTTGAAATGGGGTTATACTTAACAGGTAAGCCACGCAGCAAGAAAGTTCTAAATTCAATATCAGACACTGAGTGTCCTGCACCAGCAAGAGAATAGACTATTCCTCGTGCTCTGTTATAATATTCAGAAATACCTTCATCTCCTTTCTTAGCAAGACTAGCCAATTGAAGGTGAAAATGTCCTAACTGAGCAGCTGATTGAACCGCATAGGTAGAGTGAAGTAGGTCCCAAAGCTCTTTAGAGGTTCGACAACCAACAGTAGAAATTATAATAGGTTGGGTAAGAGACATATGTATGACTGACATTATGAGTTGATCTTGATTTACCCATTTGATAAAATCTTGATTGACACTACCATCGTTGTTGTGTTGTGCAGGGCAGGCATAAGAACCGTCAAGGAACTTGTACAAGTCATTACCTCTTAAGAAAGGAACAATGGTGGTCTGCCAAAGGCTGAAGTTCTCCTGGGTTAGCTTTATCAAATTTCCTGCGGCTGACAAAACTGATTGAGTACTGGTGAAAGATGTGTGTGTAGTTTTCGTGTTTGTATTTGAATTTGGATTTGAGTCTGTATGGGAATTTATGTGTGTTTCTCCATCGGTGACTCCTTCCGCCGTCATTGTTTGGGGAATATTCACAGCTCTGATACCATAGTAGGAATAGGGTTTTCAGACTGTAAAAACATTCCGTCGTATTCGGTGTGGCATTGTCCTTTTTATATAAGGACCCATTACATATTTACTGGGCTGTGTACAATAATAATAGAGACTGGGCTACTATAATCTAAGCCCAACTTAGAATACAGCGGCTAGGCCAGTGAACCGATAATGGACAAGGCAAATACAATTCTAACTACTGTCACTAAGCAGAACTAGAAAGCAAAATAATAATTCCAAGATGAAAAGGTAGCTGAAGCGAAAGCAAAAAAACCGGCAACCATGAGAAAACATTCATGTTGTACACTACTAGTCTACTACCAGAGGGAGGGTTAAGTTGAGTTTTTTTTTTTTTGATCAGAATAAACGGGAGCTATTAGCTCTCTTCTCTTATTGAGAAAATAGAGGACTTATCCTCTAGAAGTTGAGATGAGATACAAGGCGGAGGGTCATTAAGACCAATCAGGCCGATGGGTAACTCTAGACCCATTTTTGCTATCCTATCAGCTAGCTTATTGTATTGTCTAGGAACATGAGCACAACGAGCATCACAGACTGAGTCCAAATTGGAGGAGCATTCTACAATCAACGGCCTCAAAAAATGATTTGCTGGGCAGTCTTCCAAAAGATGAATCAGCAGGGAGGAGTCCGAGAGGATCCGTGCACCATCCAGCTTCCTTGCTCTCACTAATCTGCTGGCATGCAACATCGCTGTTGCCTCTGAGTGTAGAGGATTCTGGTACGCAAAGGTTGCCACAAAGCCTCCAATCCAGTCCTCATGTATTGTTCTCACCGCACCACCAGCTGCAGCAAGACCTGAGGAAGTACAATTAGCACCATCAATAGAAATAATCAAAGTGTTGGAGTCATAGGAAAGAGATAGCAACTCCCTGTCTCTGCAAGGCCCACAGCTCTGCCATGGATCTCCACAACTCTTGACAAAGGCACGGGCTCGCTTGTTCTCTTGGCACCGAAGAATAATGTGCGCAAGGGCAGAAAGATTCTGTCCTCCTTACCAAAAATTTTACTATTCTCTCCAATGCCATAACATGTAACAAATGATAGGGAATGCCATAGTCCAATTAAAGGAAATCAGATTACGCACTCCCTTCTGTAGATTATTTCTTACCCAATCCTGCAGATTACAACTAAAGAATGTATGTTTATTTCTAGAGTAAATAAGCTTTAACCATATCTTCCTAGCAATAGGACAATCACGGAGAATATGCAAAAGTGTTTCCTCTTCACCACAATAATGGCATGACTTATCAGCAGTCAGGCCCAAAAAAACACCTCCTAGAATTCGTCATAAGCTTACCCAGGACAACACGCCATAAAAAGAGTTTGACCCGTTCCTGAACAGGAAGTTTCCAGATGCTCTTAAAAACTGCAGAAGATTCATTATTAGTAACATCATTCTCAGTCAAGAGTTTATACGCTGACTGCACACTATAATCACCCGTAGAACCAGGCACCAAGTGAGGAAATCATCATCAGCTGTAGGATAGACAGAGAAATTAGCAATCAGGTTTTGTATATCAGCATGAATAAAACTCGAGAACAGATTCCTTTTCCATCCTGAATTAACATCCCAAAAATCCTTAACCTTCATGTCAAGGTGCTGATCAGAAATAGGACTGAGAGTTTTTGAGCTAAGATCAAAGTTTGAGACCCATTTATCTTTCCAAAAGCTCACTGTACTACCATTGCTGACAACCCAGCGAGAACCAGTATCAATAAGGGTTTTACAAGCCTGAATGGCTTTCCAGTTGGCCGAGCCCCTGCAAGAGTTAGGATTAGGATATTAATCCTCAAGATTTTATAACAAGGGTTCTCCAAATTCGCTTAAAGTTCCAGGCAATTTTACCAAAGCATGCAAGATTCATGACTCTACTCTGACGGATCCCTAAGCCCCCTCTAGATTTCGACTTACAGATGGTACCCCAACCTATATCGTGGAATATCCTGACATTGGGATCATGACCCCAGATAAAATCCCTGCTAAGTTTATCAATCTGCTCACAAACCTTGACAGGGAGAAGCTGACACTGCATCTGATGAATTGGAATAGATGAGATGCAACTTTTGACTAAACAGACACGCCCAGCCATAGATAATGACTTAGCTTTCCACCCAGCTAGTCTATCACGAATTTTGGCCAAAAGAAAATTGTTGGATTGGGCTGTTGATCTACCTTGTTTTAGGAAAACCCTAAATATTTGCCAAAGTCCCTAGTGGTCTTGATATTAGCCTCGAGGCTAATAGCCTCAGCTTTTTCAGGGGAAACATTTCTGGAAAGAAGAATAGAGGATTTTTCAAGGCTAACACATTGACCAGAAGCTTCACAAAATTCTGAAATACACTCAGTCATGACTCTAACTTGATGCAAGGAGGCTACACCAAATAAGACCAGATCATCCGCAAAGAAACAATGAGAGATAGAAATACCCTTTCTCCCTAGTGTAATTGGTTTCCAATCCTTTTGTGAGACTCTAAGATTAATTAGATATGCCAACCTTTCCATACATAGAACAAATATGAAAGGGGACAGAGGGTCTCCCTGTCTAATCCCCCTTCCCGGAGTAAAGGAATCAGTCAAACTGCCATTCCAACTAATCTGATAAGTAACCGAGGAGATGCAGTCCATAATAATGTTTTTTAAATTGCTAGGAAGACCTAAACAATCCAGAGTATCATGAATAAACATCCAAGACAATCTATCATAAGCCTTTGCTAAATCAATCTTCATAGCAATACAACCCTCCTTACTTTTTGTATTTTGCATGAAATGTAATACCTCCTGAACAATAATTATGTTTTCAAAGATGCTTCTACCAGGGACAAAGCTGGCCTGACAGTCAGAGACCCAACTAGACATAAAGGGCTTTAATCTATTAGTTAAAACCTTGGCCAATAACTTATACTGCATTTGGCAAAGGGAAATTGGCCGAAACTGAGAAACTTGACAAGGAGACTCTACTTTGGGAATAAGGACCAGAACAGTCTCATTAACCTTAGGATCAATCCTCTGCTTATTAAAAGACTCTTGAGCAAAAGATAGAATAGAAGGGCTAGCAAGATTCCAGAATTTCTTAAAGAAGGCAGCAGGAAAGCCATCCTTGCCAGGGGCTTTGAAAGCTTTCATAGATTTAAGAGCTGCTGTAAGTTCACCCATCTCAATAGGTCTAGCCAAAAGAGCCTTATCATCAGAATCAAGGACAGGGAAGTCATGGCCAAGAAAAACTTGATGATAACTAACTTCAGTAGAGAATAAATTCTGAAAATGATGAATAAGAAGATTTACAATATCATCATTATTAGAGACCCATATACCATCATTATTGAGGAGTTTTTCAATTTTATTAAATTGGCGCCTCAGTTTAGTTTTCATATGGAAAAAAGAAGTGTTCCTATCCCCAAGGCCCACCCATTGATCTCTGGATTTTGTTGCAAAGAGATTCCTCTCTCTGCATCCAGATATCAAGCTGTTTCAGAAGAGACTTTTCAAGGCCTCTGAGGTTTCTACCCCTTCCCTCATCAATTGCCTTTTGAATACCACGGAGTCTAGCTATTAATCTTTTTTATTAAGCAAAATGTGGCCAAACACATTACGGTTTCACTCAGCAAGAGAACCCGAGAGTTTATGAAGAGAATTCAAAAGAGAATCACAAGAACTCCAATTCTGATGAACAGCTTGGTAAAAATTAGGGTGAGAGAACCAGGCAGCAAGCATTTTAAAAGGTTTTGGGCCTACTTTACTACTGTCAACAGCAGAAACAGAATAAAACCAGCGGGCTGTGATCAGAGGCTATTCTAGGTAAGACATCAACAGAAGCATTGGGAAAATAATTTAACCACTCAGCAGAAGCGATAACCCGATCTAAACAAGCTTTGTGGTTACCATTCGACCATGTAAATCTATTGCCAAAGGACTTTATTCCTACTAAGCCTCTTCTATGAAACCAGTCCAGAAAATTCCTATCAATTCCAAAATTATTTAAAGAACAAGGAGATCTATCAGAAGGGAATAGAGTTGCATTAAAATCTCCTCCCACCAGCCAGGGAATGGAGTCTACAGATTGGGATTTATCTAGCAGATTCCACAAACAGCTTCGCAACCCAGGATTAGGCCTAGCATAAATCGCAGTTAGCAAGAAAGAAGAACTCCCTAACTTGACACTACAATGAATAAACTGCTGATTGCTATCTATAACATTAACAACAACCTTTTATTCCATAGCAGCCAAATGCCACCACTAAAACCTTCAGCTTCAACACGAAAATTGTAATCGAAACCAATCTTGGAACAAACAGAATCAGCCGTAACACCACTAATCCTAGGTTCAAGCAATATCATAATAGCAGGATGATGAGCCAAGATAATATGCTTAATAGCACGATGGAAACTAGGCTTAAGAGCCCCACGCACATTCCAAAAGATAATCTTCGTAGTCATAATTTAATAAACAACAGAATTAAGTACCTGCACTTACTTGAGTGGATTCACCCTTAGAGATTACCTGATTCTCGGTATGGGGGTTTGAGTCACCAGGGTGATTCTGAGTGCTCGAAGGCTTCTCAGCCCTAGACTGATCACCGGTAGCAGGTTTACCCTTAGACTTTCCTTGTCCCCGAATCTGTCTCTTTGGCATCGAACCTTTGGGATTAGATCCATTCTCTAAATCAACCTCCATCTGAGGGCTACGTTCCTCATTCGTAGCTTCCCAGAGTTCTTCATTTGCCAGAACAGAGAATTAGCCACCTAGGCTTCTCGGTTTGATTGGGACCATTTTTAGGCCGCACCGCATTTGGGGGTTTCCTAGACGTGTTCCGCCTTTTCGGGATCATCCAGTCACCATAGTCATCTGTGACATGTGAGATTTATCCTCAATCTTGTTCTGAACTAGCTTAACTCCTTCCTCCTGTTGGACATTTTCTTCCTCCTTATCAAACGGGCAAGCAAGGTCTTTATGCCCGTAGCAGCCGCATTTAAAGCACACAAGATGTAGCTCTTCATATTCGATTTTCATCACCTTTCTTCGAAACCGGTACTTAGCAACCAGGGGCTTTGTTAAATCAATCTCTATAGCCACCCGCGCCAGTCGGGATTTCCCAAACTCAGAGGGTGATAGATCAAACTTTTCACTTTACCCACCTTCGACCCAACAATGGACAGAAACTCAGAATTATAGTACTCACTCGGTAAATCCGGGAAACGAACTAATACCTCTAGAGAAGCTAAAGCCTCAGTGGATGGATTAAAGTTTGGTCGCCATCGTCGAATTGTGAGGTAATGGTCCAAGATTGGCCAAGGTCCTTCCGTTAACACGAAATGCAAATCCTCCTGATTGTTGAAGGTAACTTTGAAGAACCCGTTCGATAAATCGTCCATTGAAAAGTCACCGTGAAGCTTCCACCGGTTGCGCAATCTATCACCTAGGACATGCATCGGCAGGGTCTTACCAAGTAGTTTGACAATAATCGAATCTTCCAAGGTTTCGATACCGAAGCTTCTGTGATATAAACCTTCAATCGTCGTCATCATACTTTGCTCTTAATTGATACCGACGGGCACTTAGGATCGTCGTCATCCATTCATCATCTTCTTCATCGAAATTCCTCCAATTCCTGATTGAAGCTCCTGACGTCCTCTTGAACAGACCCCATTGCAATATTCTTGAAGGATTGCTGTTGAGAATCCGGAAGTAGAGCCCGTTGGAGGAGTGCTTCAGGATCTGGATCTTCCGTAACAAAGTCAACTTCCGTGGAGAAAGTGCCATGGTTGCGCTTCTTCTTGGCAGATTGCACGCTTGACTCAAGCCTCCCATTTTTGCGAGGTGAGTGACTAAGAAAGAGGAGGGCTAACAGGGAAAGCAAAAGACGGGGGTCGCGGCGGACACTAGGTGTGGCCACCACTACGAAACTAGATTGGAAAATCAAGACTGCCTCCAGTCACCGACTCTCATTTCTTGGAGAGAAAACCCTAAACAATCCCTCCAAGTTGTAAATGGTTAAGTTGAGTTTTTGATTCACAAGTAGAGCGTACTTGTACTCAGACCTAGAACACCAATTTTGAAAGTTTCTTCGACAATGACAAGCCAGAGAAAAATAGTAAAGCAGCGAGTAGACTGATTAATTCCGGGTGATCGGTCCACTTAAATTTTTCAAAAAACGTACTTGTCCGACGTTGATTTCGCACCACTGCAGTTCCAGCTTGAGAATGTGGTTGCTTCTAAAAAAAAAAAAAAAACCTTGAGAATGTGATTGGATATTACAAACGACCATAATCAGTTCCACGGAAGTAGGGTTCATGCTCACCATTTGGGTTCATCTATACTGCAGCCAAGTGTCTTTACCTCCGGTAACCAACGACCTCGTCCTCTCTTCTGTGGTCCACCTTATAGGCGTACACGGACTGGCGGACTGCAATCAGGCATGCATGTGGATATGGTTCAAGTCGACGCTGTTGGTTGACCTCTTATTTTCCGAGCTCTTAAATTCAGTTGTCTCCATAATTGCGCCCAAAGATAAGCCAGAATTTTCTTTTTTTAATCCAAAAAATAGGGCAGAACTAATCAGTTTGTCAAGTGATGAAGAAGGGAAGCATTAACGACCATCGGTCCCTCACGGCTGAGTGCTGCAATAATGAAGTTGCTGCGGTAATAATTCAAAATTTGTGTTTTTTACGGAATTTAAACTATTTTTTAATAAAAATAAATTTGATTGCATCTTTTTACATTGCGATGACATTCCTCCTATTGTGGGCAGTGGCTGGTGTGCTGCAAGGCAGCAGATGCAGCACTGCTGCAGGGGAGTGTTTACGTGTGCTCGCTTTTGAATTTATGCGGAACCTTTGAAAATTGAAATAGTGCGCAGTAGTGTCAAATTCTATCATATTTGCTTTCTTTTTTTACAAAAAAGTTTGTTGTTTTTATTTTATTGTATAATATAATTAATTTTATTATTTTATTTAAAATTAATAAACTGTAAACAAAAGTTAAATACTTTTATATTAATATATAAAAGAATATTATAGTCCTTCTAATTTCTTTCATCTCATTTTATAATAAATTTTAAAAAATTCAAGTTATTTAAATATAGAAAATATATTTTAAAGAAGAAAAATACTTACAATAAAAAAGGAGTTATAAATATTTTTCAAAAGTAGTATCAATTTTTATAGATGAACTCTATATACATTTGGACTTCGGGTAGTATAAAAATTACAGTAATTATATATTTCAATTATAAATTTAGAGGCTAGCCGTTCAACATGAAATAAGGTGTTTCCAGTAAATATGTTTAAATTTCATTGGTTTATAATAAGAAGAGGGGTAGAGATTAGATAAACTTGTGGAAAAATAAAATGGAAATAAATTTTTATTAGACTTGAAATTCAAAAGTGCTATAATTTAAAACTACTAGTCACTAAAAATAAAATTATATTAGTATTAATCATAATCCATACTCTTATAACAAGATTCATTATTGATATATTTCTTACGAACTTAATATTTACTTATTTTTGGCATGTACTACATGTATTAAAAATGTGTATTATTCAATTCTAAAGCTAATTTGTCCAAATGCAAATTGTGTCCTATGCAAATTAAGTAGAAAATTAATTATCGTGCATAATTAAATATGAGCAAGTATCAGTAAATATCCAATCTGATTTCGTAGTTTACAACATTTTTAAATGTTTTTTCTCCCATCCTAGGTCAATTAATTGTATGTACCCCAAACTCGCTATCACAAACTCTAAAAATATCTTCGACGTTTTTAGCTTCCTATGGTGGGTTTTAGGGTTTTTTTAGGGGGGGGGGGGGGGTAGGGGGGGGGGGGGTAGGGTAATCTATTTGGAATCTTTTCTCTACTTTATATTGCAGCAACTAACTTGACAGGTTTTCAAGATATGTAGTGGCGGGTTATGGTCGTTAGACCCTAAACCCCCCACTACAATCCGTAAAAATGTCTTCGACGTTTTCAACTTTCCTAGGGTGGGTTTTGGAGTAGGGTAATCTATTTGGAATTTGTTATGTACTTTATATTGTAGCAACTAACTCGACATGGTTTTAGGGTTTGTGGTAGCCGGTTTAGGGTCATTAGACCCTAAACTCGCATACTACAAACCCTAAAAAATGCCTTCGACGTTTTTTAGTTTTCCTAGGGTGGGTTTAGGGTGTGTGGGGTTAGGGTAATCTATTTGGAAGTTGTTCTATACTTTACATTGTAGCAACTAACTTGATAGATCTTTATGATTTGTGGTAGCGGGTTTAGGGTCCCTAAACCCGCCACTGCGAACCCTAAAAATGCCTTCGACATTTTTTAGTTTTCCTAGGGTGGGTTTTAGGGTGTGTGGGGTTAGGGTAATCTATTTGGAAATCGTTCTATACTTTACATTGTAGCAACTAACTTGACAGGTTTTTAGGGTTTGTAGTAGTAGGTTTAGGGTCGTTAGACCCTAAGTCTGCCACTGCAAACCTAAAAATGCCTTCGACTTTTTTTAGCTTTCCTAGAGTGGGTTTAGGGTGTGTGGAGTTAGGATAATGTATTTGGAAGACGTTCTTTACTTTAATGTGAGGATGTACATATTCTAATGTGAGAATGTACATGTTTTAATGTGAGGATGTACATGTTCAAATGTGAGAATGTAGCTCAGACGCTTCGTTTCGGGTATATGTACAACTTACAATAATTTATTTATTAGTTTAAGAATTATATGCCATTCATACGGAAATATATAGGTCATAAGTTTACATAATACTAGCCATGATTTTATATTATTAATATGTAAAAACTAGTCATTTCATCTTAACTATGTGACAGGTTAATGATTTTTATGCGATTGGTTAACCATTTACGAATGACAGGTTAACGATTTTCAAGCGACAGGTTAACCATTTATGAATGACAGGTTAATGATTTTCAAGCAACAAGTTAATCATTTACGAATGACAAGTTAACCATTTACAAGTGAAAGGTTAACCATTTACGAGCATCAGGTTAACCATTTACAAGCGACAGGCTAACCATTTACGGCTGACAAGTTAACCATTTAAGATTGATAAGTTAACAATTTTCAAGCGACAGGTTAACCATTTATATGCGACAGGTTAACCATTAACGAGCGACAGGTTAACTATTTACAAGCGACAGGTTAACCATTTACTATTGACAGGTTAACCATGTATGATTGACAGGTTAACCATTTAAAAATGAAATATATTTTATAAAAATCCTTGTTGTACATATGTGTAGCATAAAACTCAAATGAAAAGTAAATAAATAAAATTTAAAAAAAGGATAAGCGTGGAAGCTTGTTTAGTGTACCAAACGGAATTAACAAAAAATAACCGTACCTATGATTATTATTAAAAAAGTAAAAACATACTTCCCTACCCACCCGATACTTATTTAAACGTTGTGTTTTTGTAAGTGCAGGACTCCTGCAATTTTAAGCCACAACATTTGAGCCATGCTCCTCTGTCAGAGCTCTTTCATCAGGAGCTGGGTCATTTACTGCAGGCAAGTCATTGCAACACTTTTGCATTTATCAAAACACAACGTTTCATTATATTGGAGATCAAAAGGAAGACAGGCAACAAAAAATCAACTCTTGGAAGCACAGACGACTAACGAGAAAGCAGTGGGTCCACCCTTAAGCTCGTTCTCCTTAACGCTCTCCCACTCCAACACCGACCCACAGCCGGACGACGACGCGCGACGACATTGACGATGCCGACGAGCTTCTCGCCTTTGTCTTCTTCCTACACTTTTTCATCAACATCCCGGTCCCCATTCCAGTCAAATCCCCTGAACAGAACACTATCTCCACCCTCACACCCACCGCGTCTCGCCCACCAACGGGCCGTCCGTCAAACCGAAACGTGAAAACGGTGAAACTTCCATCGTCATCGCCACTTCTCTTACCACCACAGCCTGGAACAACCAATTATACACATCCCACGAGATTCGAATCGGACACCCATCAACCTCAACACGCTCACTACCAAGGAACTTCCATTTCAGATTGAGTCCACATTTGCAGCAAAGAACAAGTGTTGGTCTATTAGCCCCTAGAACGCAAGTTAGGGTTGGATATCATGAATTCAAAGTTATTAAAAAAATCAGATTGATTCCTCTTCCAAACATTCAACCCTTATTTAGTGTCAGATTTACGATTTGTTTATTCCAATCTCCTTTTTTGTTTAGCAACTATTGTTTTGGTTAAATTTTGAATGAATGAGTAGCATCTGAGCACAATCCACCTTTTCTGTCTTATTTACTTCGTTAACCTGTCATTTCTATTATGTTAACTTGTCACTTTTATTTCGTTAACCTGTCATTCACATTTGGTTAACCTGTCATTCACATTTGGTTAGCCTGTCATTCACATTTGGTTAAACTGTCATTCACATTTGGTTAATCTGTCATTCACATTTGCCTTACATTTGGTTAACATTTATCCCTGATTGGTTGATATTTGGTGATTTAAACAGAATTGTAACTTGGGTTACAAAACAAACTAATTTGATCGTCAAAGAGGTAGTATGAGTGAACATCAATTTGGAAGAGGAATCAATCTGATTTGGATCCGGACCGCCGCCACCGTCACCGCCACAGTCCACCGGGATTTCACTCACGCCAAATTTGAATAGTTTAATTTCCTGTGTTTTTTGTTTTACAAATATAGATTAGTTTGTTTACAATAATAAACAATAGATTCATGAAAATAAATATCATATAAGTGAAATATTATTATATTATGATATATTTTATAAATAAAGTTCAGCTCATTGTAATGATTAGTATTATCTAAAATACTAGTGGTAATTGTAATACAATTTACTTTACTCTTCACAATTATAATTATAATTATACATTGTTAAAGTCTTCTAAATTTAAACTATTTGAACTTTTAAAAATAAGGGATAATTATATAAAAATATAAATACGTATATTAGTTTATTTAAATGTATCCCATATGTTTGTTTCAAAATAATTATATATATATATATAATATATATATATATATATATATATATATATATATGACAAAGTATGAAAACAAGGAAAAAAGAGGCTAACTTCTAATTATTAATAACGCCTAATCGATTAATTAATTAATGTTATAACCATTTCTAAAACACTATAAAAGAAAAAATAAAACACAAACTTTTCTTTTTTGAAAAAGAGAAACATGTACACATCAACTATTCTGTATTACAAGGTTGCTGCACTCTGCAGAATTATATATGCATCACATGAGCTGCGCTCCTCATTGATATGTTGTGAGCGTATACTAACGGCTGGTCGCAGGTTCCTTCAGATGTCCCTTTCTTGCTTCCGTCTACTCTGGGTTGTAAAAATTAATGTATGGCGTCGTTATTCTACGTCAAAGCATTATTTAACATCCGAAATCAAAGTCTCAACTCACACTTTCCAGTCCTTCCATCTCTTTCTCTCCCTGTTTTTCTCTTCTGGTCTGCAATGTCCCCTCTCTCACGCTCGTCTGCTTTTTGGCTGTTGTTTCACCTTCTTCTTCTTCAAGTCGGGAATACACTTCTACTTGCCGGATTTTCATACGCTCAGAGTCAGAGCAATACCTCCCACCCCACCACCTTTCCTGCTGAGAGTAAGTGTTTCTTCCTCTTCTCTAGTTTAGTTCGATGCTGTTACGATCCTCTTAGTCTTAGAATAAATTAGTTTTGACTGTAACCACACTTCTCATCTGCCTTGCAATTAATTTTGCAGATGAGGCCTTACTTTCGATAATGAAGAAATGGAATTTAAACATGAAGTGGAATACTACAGATGATCCATGCTCGGGACAAGCATTAGTAGAATCAATTGTTATTGACAACACAGCTTATGATCCCTTCATCAAATGCGCTTGCAACGACACAACCTGCCACATTACTGCTTTGTTATATATACCTCTTATCTTTCTCTTTTCGTATACTTCTTCATATGAAGTTGATATTCTTCTCTGTTTTAGCCCGCTGACTATTTGTTTGACATTATGACTTATAGGAAGGTTTATTCATTGGATGTTACGGGATCAATCCCTGATGAGATATGGAGTTTGACTTACCTCACCAACCTGTATGATCTTTGATACTTTCATAGTAGCAATTCATACACATATAATGATAGTTGCTCAGCTCTGTATCCTAATTCATCTACCCAGCAACAGCAAGAGTAGTCTGCTCTCTTGTTTTGCCAGTGGCTGTTTTGTGCTCATGTGTTGGGCTATTCTTTCACTGTGTAGAGAAATAAAAAAAGAGATCAAAGTCCTTGATTTTGTTGTACTAATCCTTACAGGAACTTGGCACAAAATTACCTACAGGGTCGCTATCCCCATCCGTTGGCAACTTGACCAACTTACAATACTTGTAAGTCCAGCTAATTGTTGTTTTACATGTTACAACAATCACTATAAGCTGCAGTCATGTTTATATATGGATCCATTTCAATTCCAGTAATATGTTTTTGATCTTTTGAAGCACTGTCGGAATCAATGCTTTATCAGGAAACTTACCGTCAGAACTTGGAAAGCTCACCAATATAATATCATTGTAAGAGTTAGGCATCATTCTTCAGGCTGCTCGTTGTAGTAGCTTATCATTCTCTTTTTGCGGTTCTAAATGAGCTTATTTGCTTAACATATCATGTTGCTACGGCATGCTTCGAGATCAATTGCCTTCATTCAGGATCTAAACCATCAGTTTACAAATTATCTGGAATAACTTAACAATTCCAGTTTCTAGTTTACTTTTGGTTTTGGTTGGACCAATTTATTGCTATTCCTTTTGGCTTATGAATGTGAAGGAGTTTTTCAAGTAACAACTTCTCAGGTCCTCTGCCATCTGAGATCGGTAATCTAAAAACACTCCAGAAACTGTAAGTCTTGTTCTCTTTTACAGCTGTACCTGACTTTCATCAGTCTGAAATGTTGAGCTCTTCTGACTGAGTCACTTGTTGATCTCTCCATCAGTCTGAAATGTTCAGCTGTCCCGAAATTAAGTTCTAATCGCAGCACAAAATAGCTAGTTACTATACTATTCTTGCTTGATCTATCCCATACATAGGTATGTGAACTTGAATAACTAAATGTTTTTTTCTTTGAAAAAATAATTTCAGCTATATTTCTAGTTCTGGAGTGAGTGAGTGGCGAGATTCCATCAACATTCGCAGATCTGGAAAACTTGGAGATATTGTAAGACCCTGGCTTCTATTTTCCTTTCATAGTAGAGCCATTGATTATTAGATGATATACACGTAGATACATCACTTCAATCAAAGTTTCTTAAAAAGAAGCCAATGAGGTTTTCTCAGATGGGCAAGCGACACTGAACTCAATGGCACTGTCCCCAATTTCATAGGAAACTTGACGAAACTTACTGACTTGTAAGTGGACACAATGATTGTCTATGTTATATTTCTCTCTTCACTCTTGAGAACTAGAAGCTTATTTTCTTTTTATCTGCTTACAGGAGGATCCAAGGAAGCTCATTAGTGGGGCCTATACCATCCAATTTTGCCAATTTGACCTCCTTGGAGACCTTGTAACTCACTCTTATCTCATGTTTCTTCTCTGGCAGCCTCTGCTATACGCAAATACGTTATTTTGTCAAATAACTACGTTGCATTTCATGTGAAAATATAGGAGGATAAGTGAAATATCTGGTGAAGGAGCTTCTCTAGAGTTTTGACAAATATGAAATCTGTTACCACTTTGTAAGGTTTCATATACATTTTAGTCTCCTTTTCGAACAATAATTAGTTTTGTAGTTTGGCTGTTTGAGATTAATAACCACTTTCAACGTTATCACTTTGTAGAGTATTGAGGAATAGCAACTTTTCAGGTTCTATTCCTTCTGTCATTGGAGAGTTACCGAGTTTGAGTTACCTGTAAGTCTGTTGTCATACATAGGGTTATTTCAGATGGTTCTGATTTGATATTAAAGATCACTGACGATCTGATTCCGGTAGGTAATGTTTCCACTAATATTTGTTCAAGAAATTGAACGAGTAATTGTAACTCTTGCAGTGATTTGAGTTTCAACAATCTAACAGGACGTATTCCAGATTCTCTCTTTGATATGAACTCGCTCACTTATATGTAAGAAAGCATCACATTTTATTTAATAGCTGGCCTCAGAGACAAAAAGGTTGAAACTGCCATAAATTGTTCATCTTCACAAACAGGTTCCTTGGGAATAATAAGCTAACAGGAAGTTTGCCAGAGCAGAAGAGCGCTTCTCTCCTCAACATGTATGTTAAACTAAGATTAATCATCATTAATTCAAAATAGTGTGTTAATAATGCATGTATGCCGATGGAAAATTACTTCATGTTTTCTTTGTGTTGAAGCTAATGCTAAATCTGCTGAGATAATTTGTACAAGTAATTTAACCACTAGATGTATTGATACGGTCTCTAATTAGTTTTGCTCATAAAGAGTTGTCGCAGGAATTGAACGTCCATTACTTGAAGCATTAGTTGTGTATGACAATAGATGAAGGATTGAGATCTATCTGGGGGTTCACATCCATAAGAATCAAAAGGTAGTTTAACAGGAACTCAAAGAGACTCGGGTAAAACCACCATGGAAACACATAGTGATGGGTTTGCTCGAGTGGTCTCCATAAACTTGTAATCCTCATAATAATAACCGTTGTTCTTTCTATTCCCATGGATATAGATTATGTTTGGATGGTGCTATGTAAGTTTCTAATGTGTCATTTTATTGTTTTACATTTATCTTGTCGTATGTTGTTTATCTGTTTAACATTATGAAATCCTCACACTTCGGAATGTCACTCAGATTGCTAGATTTTTGCACGCCGTGGAACTCTTGGATTACTTTCGTGTATATTATTTTTTATGCTTTGTTATCCAACAGAGATGTATCCTACAATGAGTTATCCGGGGAGATTCCTTCATGGGTCGATGCTAGCGGTCTGCAACTGTATGTTCCTTATATACCACTTTACAGTTACACTCACTCGGTTTGGTACATTTTAGCATTGATATAAACTGCATTCTGTATATTTTAGCATTGGTCAAGCTATTCATGAGCATCTAATTTGCAATTTAATTAACCCATCTATTGACACTGCTATTGATAATATACGGTCATGGTTTGAATGCAGCAATTTGGTCGCTAATAACTTTACAAGTACAAGTATGAGGTAAGCCATTTTTTATCACTGCATACCACCAACTCTCACTCCAGGTAAGTAGTTCGTAGCAGCTCCCATTGTTCTTCTTTGCTTAATTAAAGAAAGGTGATGATTGTCTGCATTGCAGTGCTTTAACGTCGGGACTGAACTGTCTTCAGAAGGGTTTCCCTTGCCACCGTGATTCCCCAATATGTATGCTGAATTCTAGACTTGTTTCTTAAGTTAGCCAAGAATACTAGATTAGGTTTTCAATAAAGTACATCTGTCACTAGCATGTATAACTTCTATAATCCACCATAGATAGCAGTTTTGCAATCAAATGCGGAGGCCCACAAATCTCGTCGCTGAGCTAGTCACGTATGAAGAGGACAAAGACGCACTTGGGCCTGCCACATACCATGTAACCGAGAACGAAAGATGGGGAGTGAGCAATGCAGGATGGTTTTTATTCAGCAACAATGCTTCATACACAACATACAGTCCCAGCCAGTTTACCAACACCTAGACTCTGAGATATTCCAGACCTCCAGACTGTCGCCTGGATCGCTCAGGTACTATGGGCTTGGCCTTGAGAATGGGAATTACTCAGTCGACCTCTTCTTCGCCGAGGTTGTGATTTCGGATGGTCAAACTTGGAAAAGCCTTGGAAGGCGCAAGTTCAACATCTATATCCAGGTTATTATTTGATTTCATTCATTTCATTGAGAGTCAGCAAGCATAAATGTTGTTCATACGGTTATGCTTAACCAGGGGAATCCGGTGGAGGAGAATTTTGACATAAGAAAGGAGGCAGGAGGAAAGTCATTCAGAGCGGTGAAGAAGAGCTATACGACTTTAGTAGCAGAGAACTACCTAGAAATACATCTGTTCTGGGCAGGGAAAGGAACTTGTTGCATTCCATCTCAGGGAACTTATGGGCCTTCTATATCTGCTATTAGTGTTACACCGAGTAAGTAGAGTTCCTTTAGAAAATTAAGATTTGAAAATAATAAGGGTACTCAGGTTCAAGTTACTTTTTCGGTGGGATCATTGAAGTAATCCGTCCCTTCAATTTGTGCAGATTTTAAGCCTACTGTTGCTAATGAGCTTCCATCCAGTGACAGACATAAAACCATTGTTCTGATTTTGGCAATAGCTCTCCCTGTTGGGTTCCTTTGCATCTTGCTTTTGGTTGCTTGTCATTTTGCTCGGAAGAAGAGAGGGTTATCGACGGAAGAAGATAAAGGTTTGGCCATGAATCTGAAACAAATACTATAGTGCAACAAGGTAAATTACATATGATTTGGAATTTTGCCGAGGTTGATTAATTTGACATTTTGACTACGTACAGAACTGCTAGGAAAGGTAGGTAAGCAATACACTTACAGCTACTCTGAATTGAGGTCGGCCACCGATGATTTTAGCTCAGCCAATAAGCTTGGAGAAGGGGGATTTGGACCTGTCTACAAGGGAACTCTGAATGATGGAAGAGCAGTAGCTGTGAAGCAACTTTCATTCTCATCCCATCAAGGAACAAACCAGTTCATAGCTGAGATTGCGACCATATCTGCAGTTCAGCATAGGAACCTGGTAAAGTTGTATGGATGCTGCATTGAGGATGGGAAGAGAATGATAGTTTACGAGTATCTGGAGAACAGGAGTCTCGATCAAGCCTTATTTGGTAATAAGTTTAAAGATACTAGCTATTTCATTGATGATTGATAATTCCCTAGATTTCTCTATGTCATGCATTACAACTTAACTGGGGAATGTTTTATTATAGGGAAAAACAAGTCACTGGTGCTAGATTGGGAGAAACGGTTTGAGATATGCAAAGGGGTTGCGAGAGGGTTGTCTTACCTGCACCAGGAATCAAGTCCTCGTATTGTGCATCGAGATGTTAAAGCTAGCAATATTCTGCTTGACTCCGAGCTCAACCCTAAGATCTCTGATTTTGGATTAGCAAAACTGTATGATGATAAAGTTACCCATATCAGCACAGGTGTAGCTGGCACAATGTAAGAAAACAAGCGCTCTTTTCTTACCATATACTATATAATCAACTTTATAGCCCTGATTTCTTTTGCTTTTTCTGTTTGTCCAACATTAGTGGGTATGTTGCTCCGGAGTATGCAATGAGAGGTCATCTGACGGAGAAGGTGGATGTGTTCAGTTTCGGTGTGTTGGCTTTAGAGATCGTGAGTGGAAGGCCAAATGCTGACACCAATATGGACAAAGAAAAGATATATCTTCTTGAATGGGTAATCAATAATATATCCATCCATGAACATTATTCCTTAATAACAAAAGCCATATATTGATGAATCATACTACATTTATTAACGTTCAGTAATTCACCTTCTGCTGTTGTCTCTCAGACCTGGCAGCTATACGAGGAGGCGCAAGAGATCCAAGTGGTAGACAGAAAGCTGCAAATGTACTTCAACGAGGAAGAAGCTAAGCGAGTGATCCGAATAGGTCTCCTGTGCACACAAAGTTCCCCAGCACAACGCCCGTCCATGTCGAGGGTGATTGCGATGTTGTCTGGTGACGTTGAAGTGGGAACCGTGCCTTCAAAGCCTAGTTACTTGACCGACTGCAAATTTGACGAGGATTCTAACAGCATCAGCACTGCAAATACTGCTGCAGCAACAACTCCTACAACAACCACAAGCGGCAGCGGCAACACAGCAGTGGGATCTCGGCCCTCAGAATTAAGCATAGTTTCGATTAGTGACTGTAGTATAGCACAGGGAATGGGCAGGTGACTATAAATCAAGTGATGGTACCTATTTATTGGAGTTCGTGAGTGAGGAAAGTTTGTACGGGGTAAAGAACGGAGAATAGCATGCTAAACAGAAGACTTTACTCTTTCATTATGTAATCGAATGAATAAACTGTTTACAGCCTTAATCTACTTATAATAAGAAAAGGATATAACTCAATCTATCTAAATCTAACTAATATTTATCTAGACATTTTAACTAGATTGTGTACAATAAGGAAAATTAGTAAACATAGGCCCAACAAGACAATGGACTAGTCCGGGCCCAACTCACCAAATAACATGTAGTCCAATACCCCCCTCAAGCCGTAGGTGATTTGAATTACCTAGGCTTGATTGTCGCGCATCCCTATCTGAGGTAACAACTGTTTGTACCTTGATCCTGGCAGGACTTTAGTCATCATGTCAGCTAGTTGTTCTGAAGTGTGTATATATGTGATGTTGACTAACCCCTGTTGGATTTTCTCACGCACAAAATGGCAATCGATTTCAATATGCTTGGTGCGCTCATGGAAAACTGGATTTCGTGCTATGTAGATTGCCGATTGATTGTCACACTTGAGAGGTATTGGTGTGATGTGGTCAACTCCTAACTCGTGAAGCAATCGTGTTAGCCAAGTTAACTCCGCTGTGACCCGTCGTAAAGATCTATATTCTGCCTCCGCACTAGAGAGAGAGACAGAACCTTACTTCTTTGTCTTCCAAGATATTGGGCTATCTCCCAGGAAAACATAATAACCTGAGACAGACTTTCGTGTGTTAGGACAAGCTGCCCAGTCTGAATCACAAAAGGCTCGAAGGTCTAATGGTCGGGATTGATTCTTTGTAAGAACCATCCCGTAGTTTATGGTGCCTTTGATATAGCATAATGTATGAATAGCAGCTTCCATATGAACTGTACGTGGCTTTTGCATAAATTGACTGAGGACTTGAACAGTAAAGCTTATGTCAGGTCGTGTGTTAGACAAATAATTGAGTTTGCCTACTAACCTTCTATATGCGGTAGGGTCCTCAAGAGGAGTACCATCGGTGATGAGAAGTTTCTTTCCTACCACCATGGGTCCTTTAACTACCGGTTTGTCTTGACATTCAAATTCCTCTAGCAAATCAAGACAAAACTTTCTCTGAGAAAGAACGAACCCATCAGGAACATGAATAAATTTGATACCCAAAAAATAATTCAAGATACCAAGATCTTTAATTTTGAAATTGTGATCCAGAGCACGCTTGACATCATCGACCTCTGCTTGTTTAGTTCCCACGATTAGCATGTCATCAACATAGACTGCGATGTACAATTGCCCTTCCTTGCTTGCTTTGCAAAAAAGAGAATAATCATTCTTAGACTGTGTGAACCCGAGAGCCGTAAGAAAACTTCCAAGTTTAGAAAACCATTGTCTGGATGCTTGTTTGAGCCCATAAAGAGACTTCTTTAAACGACAAACCTTATTTTCCTGTCACATCCAAACCTTGTGGCATGCGCATATAGACTTCTTCATCCAAGTCGCCGTGCAAAAAGGCATTATTGACATCCAACTGATTGATGACCCAACCTTTATTAAGAGCTACAACAATAAGAGAACGTATTGTTGTTAACTTGACAACTGGCGAAAAAGTTTCATGATAGTCTAGCCCATGCTTCTGTGTGAATCCTTTGGCAACTAACCTTGCCTTGTACCTTTCTAGACTACCATCGGATTTGAGCTTAACTTGTAGACCCACTTGCAACCAATACTTTTCTCCCGTGTGGAAGTGTCACAATCTCCCATGTATTGTTATCTTGCAATGCTTGCAATTCCTGCTGCATAGCCACCCTCCAATGTTCATATGTAACTGCATCTTTATACCCTTTTGGTTCATGCATGCTCATGTCATGTTCGTACAATTACTGTGAAAAGAGCCATGGACATTTTCGGAGGTGTGTCTGTCAAACTTGTGTAACCCGTGAGGAAATTCTCATATTTCCCTACATTGTATACTCTTTCATCGAGGATTTCTTGAAATGATGTGTTACATACATAATCATTCAAGTACTGGGGACGATGACTCTCTCTGGTTGAACGTCGAACCTCTGTTGACGTAGATGGCTCGCTCTCAACAGCCGCTTGCAGATCCGGATTACACTGATGCACACAAGGTTCTTCGTCATCCATGATGTGTGGTTGGTGATAATTGACGTTAGTAGCATTATCATTAGTGGAACACTCATTATGAGGTAACTTCTCTGCACGGGAAAACATTTGCATGAAATTTGACGTCATGACAAACTTCGACATCTCGTGTTTCCAAGTTCATGATTTTATGCCCTTTCTTCCTGGGATCCCTTCCCAGGTATATGCAAGCTTGTCCCCTTGGATCAAATTTGTTACCTCTTGGTCCTACCACTGTTTTGTAGCACAAACAACCAAAAGGTTTCATCTCCTCATAAGAGTTTGTGCTTGTATAAAACTTCGAATGGCGTCTTACCATTCAAAGCTTTGTGGGAAGTCTGTTGATAGAAAAGTTGCATGTAAAATGCACTCACCCCAGTAGACCAAGGGAACATTAGACTGAAAGAATAATGCCCTTGCTGTCTCAAGCAAATATTTGTGCTTTCTTTCTACAACTGCATTCTGTTGTGGCGTGTAGGCACATGTTGTTTGATGGACAATTCCTTCATGCGCATAAAACATTTTTCCCTCCTTTGACGAACCCAATTCCTTGGCATTGTCAGTACGGACGATCTTAACCTTAGCGTCAAATTGTCGCTCCACCATCTTTATAAAATTGACAATTGTACTCCACGCATCTCCTTTTTGGCTGATAAGAGTAACCCAAGTTGTACGTGTAAAATCGTCTACAACGCAAACGAAATACCTATAACCATTATAGGTTTTAATATTAAACGGTCCCCACACGTCTATATGTAATAATTCAAAAGCTCGTTTTGCTCTCGTCGTCGAATCGGAAAAGATAAACGCTGGGCCCTTGCTTTATAACATATATCACAAGGATTTTCCAATACTAAATCTGTGCCTTTTATTAATCCAAGAGTGACCAACTTCTTATACGGGACATGCCCCAGTGTTACATGTAATTCTTTAGCTTTTGAATTGTCGGATACACTAAAGCCCATGCTATTACCGCTTCGATCTGGATTTTCATCTGCCCAGCGTTCTAGCCCGTCAACGTTTAGCACATAGAGACTGTTCTGACAATATGCAATTCGGTGGCCCAACTCACGATCCTTCTGTACCGGCCCAGAACTAATACGGCCCTGTATCACACACCCAATTTCATCAAAAATCAGTGAGCAATTAAATTGCTTCGTAATCTTCTCTACAGATGCAAGATTAAACATAAAATTTGGGATGTAAAGAACGTCTGTTAACCACGTCTTCTTCTCTATCTTTATATCACCGATTAAATTGACAATCTGAGGACTACCGTCTGGAAGAATAACATTCCTCTCTATGTGTAATTGTCTCCAGTTTTGGAATTGATTTTTCATTCCCGACATGTGATCAGTGCATCCAGAGTCAATAATCCACTTCCCAGCTAACAACCGATACGTGCTATTACTCATGAAACAGAATTTGCGATTGACATAATCTGTGAGATTACCTGAAAAATTGCAGTGACCAGTTGTATCTATGCTTGATTATGTATTGTTGTTCCGGATTAACTCCGTTATTTGTTGCAATTGTCGCGGCGTTAAGCCATCCCCAAGACCACTGCTCTCTGTTTTTGACTCGATTTCTTCTGTAACCTTGGCGGCGTTGGCGAAACTCTTCTTCTTCCTCGCCAAGACGTTATCTCGTCCATGCAATTGATAACAATCCGCCGCTAAGTGCCCGTTCCTTTTGCAATGAGTGCAACGAAGCTTCTGGAAACATTCCTCCGAAACATGTCCTACCTTCTTGCAGAGGGTACAACTCAATTTCTTTCTATCAACCTTCTTACCCCCATTCCTGAGATTTTCTCCAAACGCGCCACCATGACTAGCGAAGGACATCGTTCCTCTTTAAATCCTTCACCACTTCTCTGCTCCTCTTCTTGCATTATAAGCGCAAAAGCTTTCTCCACCGTAATCGATTCTTTCATTGCAAGAATTTGGCCGCGAATTGAGAGATAATTCCGGTTCAAACCCATCAGAAAGGTAATCAATTTATCTTCTTCGAGTTGCTTCTTCACTTTATCTTTCACACCACAAACGCAATTCGCGCAAGAACAAGACGGCAAGGGTCGCGCCAACTCCAATTCGTCCCAGATTTCTTTCAACTTCGTGAAATAGTCACCGACAGAGTCTTCTCCTTGCCGTAGCTCTGCGAGTTCCCGTTTCAAATGTGTATAATCGCCAGATTATCCCTCTCATACCTAGCGCATAAAGTTTCCCATAAAACCTTGGGATCATCACAGAAGCGTACCGTCTGAGCCACAGAAGGTTCCAGCGACGCCTTGAGCCAAGAAGCGACCAGAGACTTCGATCTTTCCCAAGCACACAACCGAAGCGCATCCGCCTCCTCAGGCTTCTTCACCTTCCCCAAAACGAATCCATACTTGTTTTTAGCTTTTAACGCCGTCGCCATGTCCCACTTCCAGCCCAGAAATCCCTTCCCGTTGAACTTTGAGACGAGGTTCAAGCCGGGATTCTCTGCGGCGTGGACATAAACCGGGTCATTGACGTCGATGTTGGTTGTCGGAGTCGCCGCCGGAGACTTGCCCTTTGGATCATCCGCCATTCTTGACACCAATTAAAACGAAAGATTAACCCAAGCTCTTGATACCATATTGGAGTTCGTGAGTGAGGAAAGTTTGTACGGGGTAAAGAACGGAGAATAGCATGCTAAACAGAAGACTTTACTCTTTCATTATGTAATCGAATGAATAAACTGTTTACAGCCTTAATCTACTTATAATAAGAAAAGGATATAACTCAATCTATCTAAATCTAACTAATATTTATCTAGACATTTAACAGAGTACATAAGGAAAATTAGTAAACATAGGCCCAACAAGACAATGGACTAGTCCGGGCCCAACTCACCAAATAACATGTAGTCCAATACTATTGCATATCTATTTTTTTCAAATAGCAATGAAAAATACGCTTCATAAAAAATGAGAACAAACATCCACTTCTTTTTCATGTCAATGAGAAAATTAGCAAGTGAATTCACAAGAAATTAAGATTGATTTGAAGATATATGAACCGGAAAGAGGCCTCGACATGGTAGACTCCTTATCAACTCTAACTGATTTATCCTTTAATATTAGAAATTTAGCCCTAGCTAGTAGCTAAGCCATTTAAGTCGTATAGTATGTATCTAATCAATCTCCTAATCAAGAAAACGCTTGAAGGTATACTTCTAATTGACTGCAAATGAAGAAAAGAGATATGTCCATGTTCGGTTAGTCATACCTTTATGTTGAATATTTAGAGAGGGTCTATGTATAAAGTATAAAAAATTAATTTAGTTATATCACAATATAAATATACATTAAATTATGGAATACGATAAAATATAAAAAAAATGACAATACAGACAAACTAGAAGAAGTATACTATCGCATAATCACTTTAAAATAGTAATTTTTCTAGCAGTGTCACAATATTTTACCTAATGCATTTTTCAGTCTTTTCTCTTCATAAAATCAGTAGCCTATCTTGAAAAGTTGAAAAGAATGTAGAGTAACACATTGCTCAAAAGGATTGGACTTGGAGTAAAATTACAGAAGAGTTGTGAGAGTTTTATAATCGGTACACCGATGAGAGATGAAAATATTTCTATTAATTTTTTTTGACAATTTGGGCTTAGAGCCATTTTATTGATAAAAGGTGGATGGGTTGGACTTGGGCCTCATTAAAACCTCCGTAAGCAAAACCACATGGGAAAAAGTTTAGGAAGGAAAAGAGTACCCACCACATCCAATTACAAACCTAGGTAACATTAAGTACATAGATGAGCAAAATAATACCGCATCCAATTACAAACCTAGGTGACATACTAATAACATAGACGGGAAATGAAACAGTAGCTTGCCATGTATCAGCATAACTTCATTTATCACCCTTATCGATTACTACAAGCAGTCCTTAAGGGACGTCGAGCCTACGAAGATACCACAAGAGAGAAGGATATCCTTCGACCAACATTTAGTCCATCTTCAAACTCCCAACTTGATCTGAATCATAATCTTTGCAACATTCAATTTTTCAGCTCTAAAGATTACGTTGTTTCTGTGTAACCAAGTATAATATACTCCATAACACATTGACGACCTCCATACCCTCCTTGCCTTGCCAGGAATCGGCAATGCAAACCAATCATGATAAATTTCTGCCACTGACTCCTTGAATGTGAAAGATACATTCCACCAACGAAAGATGAGGTTAAATACTTCAACGATTTTCAGACATAAAAACAAGACATGCTCCAGCTTCTCCATGACTCTCATGCACCATGGGCATAAATTATGTCCGATAGGGACAACACTTTTTTCAAAAAGGAGCTCTCTGGTTGTTAATCTCCTAATGAGTGTAAACCATAGTGTCAACTCTACTTTCGGCTCACACCACCCTTTCCAAATATGTTTCAATTCTACTTCATCCTGGGCGCACACTTGATCTTCCGGTACCATATTTAGAGTAAACGAGATATCTTTCATGATTGACCAGTTTCCATATTCTACCCATGCACTTTCATCTCGTAAACTGAGGGAGGATGACTTATCTAACAAAGCCTGGAGTAAACTTGTGGCCTTCTCTTCCTCGTATGCAAGAAGATGTCGACACCATTTAAGGTTCCACGTCCACTCTTCATTCACCCATTCTCCCATGCTAGCTACCGGGCATTCTTGTTGCAGACTGAGTTGGAAGATCCTTGGAAATCTATCCTTTAGACTTCCTACTTGAGACCACTTATCTAGCCAAAATAGGGTGTCCTGGCCATTTCCTAGTCTTACGTGTGTTTGATCCTCTATTATCTTCCGCACCTGTTCATTATCACATGTGGCCTTTATTATTGAGTACCACACTCCCTTTTGCCTGCTTAAGTTATCAACATCCTCTTCAACATGGAGACCTTCACGAATCTTGTAGGTAGATTTTACAACCCTCTTCCATAGCGGGTCATGATTGCATGTAAAGTTAAATCTCCATTTCGAAAGAAATGCTAGATTCCTGCACTGCATGTTTGAGAAGCCAAGTCCTCCAAACTCTTTTGGTCGTGTCATCATAGACCATGCAACTGTGGTCAGAAATTAAATTTCTCCTCTTCTTCCCCCTAAAAAAATTGTCTTTGTAATCTTGCTAACGTCTTCCTTACTTTAGCTGAGATCACAAACAAACTAGCATAGTAGAGGGGGAGGGAATCAAGAAATGAATGAATGAGCACCGCATGCCCTGCCTTAGATAAGGTTGATGCCTTCATGTAGCTAGTTTCATTTCTACCTTGTGCAAGACATGCTCCCATGTGGACGTTTTTCTCGTGTTAGCTCCCAAGGGGCACCCTAGGTACGTGGTTGGAAATGTTCCCAGTCGACTTCCGAAAATGTCTTCTACCATTTGGGTCTCATCATCGTTTGTGTTTATGCAAAAATCCATTGACTTGTCCACATTTAGCGTCAAACCACTCATCTCCGTAAATACTATAAGAATTTTGTGTAATTGTACCAACTTCTCTTGACTTACCTCACAGAAGAGCATCACATCATCGGCAAACTGTAGGTGAGTAACTCTCACTTGCCTTTCACCTACCTTTAACCCTGAAAATAAGCCTTGTGCCACCGCTCCCTAAATTAGCCAACTTAGTATCTCAACAATAAGTGATAGAGACAAAGGATCACCTTGACGTAGTCCTCTAGTAAAGGAGAAAGGTTTTGTAGGAACCCCATTTATCAAGATTGAAATCTTTGTTGTCAGGGCACATTCCTTTACCCAACTCCTTCATCTTTGACCGAATCTCATGCACTCTAGCATGGTATCATGGAAGTCCCAAGATATACTATCATAAGCCTTCTTCAAATCCACATTTAACAACACTCCTTTCCTCTTGTTTCATTTCAACCAAGTTATCACTTCATTTGCAATGAAAGGGCCCTCAAGGATGTTTCTTCCTTTGAAAAAACCTGATTGTGTCTCACTAATAATCTTAGGCATAAGGGGACTTAGTCGAATACTTAAGAGTTTGGCTATTACCTTGTACAAGCATCCTACCATGCTTATTGGTCAATACTCTTCAACTTGGGACGCCTTTGGTCTCTTTGGTATCAAAGCTATCTAGGTGGTATTTGCACCTCTTTCCAACTTTGAAGTGATGAAAAACTTCTGTACATCCCCTCCAAATTCTTTACCTATGACATGCCACATCTTTTTTATGAAGTTCATGTTGTAACCATTGAACCCCAAGGCCTTTGAGCTATACATGAAGTACGGCTTGTCTGATCTCTACCATCTGTGGGATGGTATAATTGTGTTGATTCTTAATGAGGGTGGGGTAATTAACTGCCGGCGGCCTAACTCCAGATAACTTTTGGGATTGGTAGAGTCTCGCATAGTAGTTGACAATGTACTCTCTAATGCTTGTTGGGTTATCAATCACACCATCATTAGTCAGCAGGCAAGAGATGAGTTTCGTACGGTGATTGAGTGTAGCTTTCTAGTGGAAGTAGCTCATGTTATTATCGGCTTCCTTTATCCATTTATCCCGCGATAGCTGCAGCCAATAGGTTTCTTGTGCCCTTTCCACCTTTTCCAAGTTTTTCATCGCATGCATTCTTTCATTCTCCACTTGATGAGTTCTTCATCCTCTTCTATTTTGAGCTCCACCTTTCTTAGATCCTCCTTGCATTCAAGAATCCTTCGGTTGATTTCTCCAAAGGTTTCCTTGTTCCATTTCCATCCTTTCAATTTCTTCAGTATGCTCAACGTTGACCCACCCTTCAAGCTACCCCATTGTTTTCTAATGAACTCCTCAAAATCTGGGTGTTGCAGCCACACGTTCATCGACCTGAAAGGCCTAGGACCCCAGTTAACTTTGTTCGTCTTCATTACTAAGAGTTTGTGGTCTGATATAGACCACTCACTCGATCGGAGGGCCACACTTGAATATTGAGATAGCCATTCATGTGAAGCAAACGACCTGTCAATTTTGCTTAATGAACCTCCTCCTCTCCAAGTGAAGCTTGCATCTTGTAGCTGAATTTCGATCAGCTGCATGTTGTTTACCCAAGCTTGGAATTCTCCCATACCTTTGAGCATTGAGTGACCTTCATGGGCATTCTTTCCGATGGTTTTAGCACTTCATTGAAGTCAACCATGAATACCATCTCCGAGTGCCAATTATCTTTGACTTGGATGAGATCCTCAAACATGGCTTTTCTCTCCTCAACATCATAGGGCACATAGACTACAATAATTGTACTTCGAAGCCCTTTCCCTCGTTTTGATCTCAATAGTAAGCCATCTCAATCCCTTCTCTATGCCCATAACCTCAATCTCTTATTCATCCCATAGTACCACTATTCCGCCAGACCTACCTTGACTAGGAATTTCCTCCCATGCTGGGCTGGTCCTTTTCCTTCCCCAGAAACTTGCTACTTTCTGAGCTGTTGTTCCATTGAGGTGTGTTTCAACTAATCCTAAGATAGAAATCTTCAAACTACGTACCTCTTCTCTCATATTTCGTTGTTTTGCTCTAGAGCCCATTCCCCTTATATTCTGGACCCCTATTGTTACCATGGTGCTTCTCACTTACTCATCTAGGAGTGGGTTTAATTCACGATGTTCTCTTTTGTGTATGCTAGATCTGGAATTTGGCACCCAAGTTGCATCACTAAGTCAACACATTCCTTAGTCTCTGTGAAATACCCTAAGTTTCTAAAGGATGATTTACCTTGCTAACTAGGCCCTAATAAGCTATTAAGCAGTTTTAAACCCTACTATTGACATAAGTACAAATTAAGACTAGAAAGGTCCTTAATAGCACTCCTTGTATTGTTTTGGAAGTAGTTAGCTAGAATACTTTAATAGCATTGTGACAACCAAGCTAGTAGGTGATGTAGCAGCTAGCTTATGTAGTGAACACACACGTAGGTGATGCAGCTGCTTAAGGGAAGCTAGCAAGCAAGTAGGTGACTCAGCAAGCTGGTAGGATGTTATAATCCCGAGCATGCTAGTAGGCAAGTAGGAAATCTTAAGCACGAGGTGGCAAGCATGAGGTGGGAAGCACGAGTGGCAAGCACGAGGTGTCAAGCATGAGGTGTCAAATTAGCATTGGTTAACACTAAGACCAGTAGGAGCCTGACACCTATGCAGCCTAGTAGGAGGTGTCACCATACTATTAGACCACACCTTGGTCCAATAAGAATAGGCTGCTGCCCCACCTCCCTTAGTCAGCCCATGTGTTGTCTTTCTTATATTAAGCCATATTATGAACCAATCAGAAGCTAGCAAATGGAGCCTAAGGTGTCACCACTTAGAAGTTTACTTAATCAAGGAGGAAATTGACAAAGATCAGCCCCTTGCCTATATAAACCTACGTTCATACTCCATTCTCTTCATCCCACTCTTGTGTTCCTGCCTCCATTAAGAGAAAAAAAGAAGAAGAGAGCTTACCTTGCACCCCACTTCAGCCGAGAGCAAAAGAGGAGGAGGAGAGGAACCTTTGCCTCACTTAAATCATTCATCCATCATCTAGAACTCCTACAGCCAGTTTAGAAGAGAGCAAGAAGGAAACCTACCTTGGGAGGTAACCTCTGGTCGGAAAAGAAGAGAAGAGAGGAAACTCCATAGTTGCCATTTCCAAGGTGCTTCAAGCTGTTCAAGGGTGCCTTATTCATAGCAAAGTTCTGCAAGGTTTTAGGGAGGTTTTCTTCATCAAATCTTAAGGTAACTTCATGGTTAGCATCCCTTAACAAACCTATATAATCTGACAAAATTCGTAGGTATTTATGAGCTCAAAATTAGAAAAGTTTGAAAAGTGTTTTAAAGAAGAAAAGGATGTGTTTACAACCTTCCTTTGATTATTGATTGCTGAAGAGCTTGTTTATGGTGTTTTGTTTCTGTTTAGTAAGTGGAAATAATCTAGAAGTCATTATGATTGTTTTGGATGATCATTAGTCTAATCCAGTGTTGTTAAAATCTAGGATAAATGGTGTCTTAAAGAGCTTTGTTTAATCACCAGATTTGTAGGAAGAATTCTGGAGTATTAATCAAGTGTTCTAGGTGCTTAACTAATCCAGAACCTATCTGATTATTATGGCCAAATAACATAGGTTAACCAGAATTTGTGTGAGATGTTAAGTGTGACTACTAGAAGAGCTAATATGGTGAATTGGATGTCTAGTACAACCGGTTTTAGTTAGAAGTTAATTAGTATAAGCTAGTTGTGTTCTAGGGCTAAAACATGATTGTTGTTTGTTCTGGTCATTAGTACCCTGTTATGACTGAATTGGCTAAGAATTATTCAAAGATGTATAGCATGAGTTCTAGGATGGAGATGATGGTTTAAACAAAGCTAAAACTTAAAGTCTTAAAGTCTAATATGTTAGGAACTTATATGTACTGTCTTAGGAGGTTGACTAAGGCTGTGTAAACTCCTAAGCTAATCTGGTTAATCTTGAGTTGTTATGACCGAAAATGTTAGGAGCCAACTAAGGTTTGATTCAGGTTGTAATCTATAGTTAAATTATGTCTTAAGCTAATCTAGATGAGATAGTTAATAATAGAACTGAAATGGATATGATTTGTTTGATTGATCAAGATTCGGTCTTAAAGTGAGATTTGTGGCTGTTTGAATTGTTAAGCTAATATGTGTGGGTGTGTGATCTGACCGAAGGTGCCTTGGAGGTTATGTGATCTTAGCCTTGCCTTAAGTACTGTTTGATTTTGTTATGTTCCTTGTGTTTAAGATTATGATATGGATTTTGTTAAGGAACTTGACTATTGATTCTTGTTGTACCTAGAATTGTAGTGCTTTGGTTAATCAGGATTCAATGAGTAACTGATTGGAATGGATTATTGAAGTATGGCCATATATGTAACTTGGGCAGTAACTGTCTCCTATCAAGAAAACGCTTTAAGGTATACTTCTAATTGGTTGCAAATGAAGAAAGGAGATATGTCCATGTTCGGTTAGTCATACCTTTAAATCAGACAAGAGGTCAATCTTTAAAATATTTTAAAACAAGAAAAATAATCATCATGTTTTTCTTAATAGAACTTGAGATTTTCATTAAGCTAACAGGTTACACAACATCCTCGTCCAAAACACAAGCTGTAACAATGTGTTTGGGAATATGAGTTCCCTCTCACACTTTTACATCAAATGGAGAAGTGTTAATCAATCTAGCTGCTAGTAAAGCATGAAGATTAAAGTATTAATTAAATCTAAAACACTCATAACCAGTGGTGGAGGGAAAGGGGGTACAACACACACCCCCAACTTTGCTAAATTACACAAAATTATAGTGTAATTTTTTTTTAGAAAATGTTGATAAAAGACCCCCTAACTTTTTATAATTTTGTCCATGCCCTCTCAACTTTAATTTCTGGCTCTACCCTTGCTCATAACTGATTAAAGAGTTACAAAGGCTTTCAAACACAATTCTTTCATTTATGATCTCCAAAGTGTGATCATTCTTATCTCCAAACAGTATATGGAAAACATCTTCCTTCATGTTATCAAAACAGATATTGTGGTTACCCCTAAAATGGAGAGTTCCATTGCAATACTGACTGTTTTGATAACAACAATTTGCACTTTACAGGTGCTTTTCCATTCTCTTGTTTTAGGCTAAGGGAATACCTTCATTGTTTCTCAAGACGCCACCAATCTAATAAGTTTTGATTCTTCCTCGCGAAAGATTCAAAAGAGATTGGAATGAAAGTAGCAGGCAGGGGTTCCACTTCACTCCTTCGTTCACCTAAGCATGAGCAATGATATTATGTTGGTAAACCTCAGTGTAGGCTTTGTTTTTTTCAATCACCGTCCACCAGGCTAGAGTAGAGTCATGGCTGCATCATTTTTTTAGCATCCTAGATCACCCACATTAAATTAATAACCAAAGAGAGCTTTTTCCTCCCCACCCTCTAGGTTGATTTAGAAACTAGTCGATAATAGCACCACATTCGTCTTTTGGAGCTGGTTGATACTATTTCTCCAGATATCAATAACTAAACAACAATTGAAAAAACAATGGGCTGGAGTGTCTTTCCATTCGCAGAAAGAACACTCAGCAGCAACACCAGTTTTGTTGCTTATATTGCCTTGGCAAGGAGTGATGTCATTCAGAAACTTCCATATCAGGCCTGTCCAACGTCCTTCTAGATTTGGGTCAACCGCGAAAGCCAAACTTTATAGAGTATTTATTATCTTTGTTAAAAATGCCAGACCCAAAGATAATTGAGAAGAGGATTTATAGGTAAGGAGGCTTTGAAGTTACTTTCTGAGGGACTGAGTGTAACACCCCTCTCCATAATCACGATATAATCTCTCACGTAGCAATAGATAAAACGTCTCGCAGCGGAAAAATAAATAACAATTACAAAACTCACTCGGGTGTCACCGGCCGTTACTCGCCCATGCGAGCAACGCAGCCAAACTACATCCAAATTCCAATACAAATAAACTGCTAACCGCAGTGATAACGAGAAACTCCTATACATCATACTAAGTCCATAACCATAAACATCGACAAGTGAGCGACTACCCAATCCTGAAAAATACATAACCTTACCATAAGACCATACACCATCTTCATTGCTATACAACATCTCCAATTACCCTGTTCCTGCTCTTCAGCTCCGACAATGATCAACAACCTGTAATGGTGTAGTATCAGCGATAGACGCTGAGTATGCCGGGCCTGGACCCTAATGGTCACTTGTCATTTTAACCATCTTATTATTAGATTGGTTTCATGCTTTTCCTTTTTACAGTTATAATCAAAACTGAAGCATAAATGTATAATATACACAATCAACCATCCAAATATCCATAGATATTCAACCATCCATCCAATCCACAATCATTTAATAACACAGTCCACAATTATATATCGAACGTATCGAACAATACAATATAATGCACAATGTACATTCGTCGTAGCGTACAGTTTTCATATTTAATTTACCTTAGCCTTGTAGGCTCCATCCAACCATCAACACACAATAAAATAACCACAAGTATAACCAATGAACAACAAAGCGAAACAACGAGAATAATAAACAAGTATTAAGTCTCGTCCATGGTATTGTTCGCCACTGTATAAGTCTCAATTGTTTTAGTTGTTCAGTTATACCTAGTGACAATGTCTCGTTAAAACGACATGTCTCTAGTTACCCATATGTTATGGCGGGTCACCCACGGCAGTAGCCACTCCAACGGTAGAGTCTCCGACCAATGAGCCATTCTAGCTCACGGGAAATTTTCTTGATACTTACGGACCCGTACGCGGACATCCTGGTATCGTTTTTGTGATCACAGCGCGCACCAAGAGCCACATCCTCTTGGCTTTACTTCCATTCCATTAATTAATTAATTATACCATCGCATCGCATTACCAAATTTTCTAACACAGCAGACTAAGGTCATTAGTCCAATCCGGAGTCTGTAAACTCGGGATCCAGTGCTAGATACAAGAGCGGCGTATAGAAAAGGCCAATGCTCCGTACAAAAGTCTCAGATAGTATGTATGTGTTATTATCATAGTGCTACAACGTTTTACTTACGTTCCTTATATTTCATATAAGATAGCACCATAGCCGCTAGTTCGTTTTATATATATAGGTTCATATATACGAACCAATACTGTTAACTCAACAACAGTAAATAATAAGCAGCTATAAATATACAGTTCATGCATATTAACTATCACATTCAGACAAACAATCTTATCACAGATCACACAGATGTCTGAACTGAGGAAGCCCTCAGGGACAATCAGAGACACATAACAACATACAAGTTATATCAACCAAATCCGAGCCCAAGGAGTAACCTTAGGACAACTCGGATCAAACCCCTTTACATACCGTTCACCCTGATTGTATTACGGTGGAGTATGAATCAGCAAGATCCTACGCTCCGTGTCGTCCGTTAGCTCGTCAAGCGTCCTTGTCAGAAGTATACTCTAAACGGTAATAAAACTATAAGTCAGTCTCCATGACTAACCACATCCGGTATTTCCGAATAATAAGTAACCCCGACAGTTCACCCTTGTTTTCTACAGTTTGGTTACGGGTTTCTCTAAAACAGTCGGCTTTGTTACTTAAAACGCGTACGTCAAAACTATTTCAACTGTCAAGTTTAATTCCTTATATTTCTTTTAATCTTATCCACATCTAGTTTAGGTACGTAACCTATAGTTGCATGTATTCATGCATGATTGTAGTACATTATTATTTTTTTGTATTGTGTCCAAAACTCATAACTTATAGTTCATAACTATATATACTTTTTTTATAACCACCACCATTAAATCATATGGTTTCCAACCAAAATATATATCCACCTTATATACATTATCCTTGTGTATGTATATATTTACCACGTAGGTAATTCCCATGAGTTTAATAAACTCTTATATCATATGTTACATTTTATCATCTTATGTTAGATGATTATTCCCATTAGTTGTATTGTATTGTACAACTTATATTAAGATTATTATCCTAACATGTAACATTTTATGTTGTACATTTACAACTCCTAAGGTTTATTTAATAAATACCTTAGTTTATAAATCCCTTTTATTTATAGTTTATCACATTATTTTATGTGAGTACCTTTCCACCTTAATACCATATAATTGCTCTAACATTTATAACACAATAGACCTTAGTCTAAAATTCATTTTCCAAACTCTTGTTAACTCGGTATAGCCCTTGAATTTATTTAAATTCCCTTTTTGACCACATAACATTATGTAATGTTATACCAAAATACTAATACCATTTGATATGATATTTTTATTTCCCTTTAACTTATACCCTTTAGTTTTTATGCAAAACTATTTATTATTGCCTCTTAGGCAACTTAGGAAAATCTTATTCTTTTCCATAAACCATAATTTCCTTTATTTACAAAATCACCCCACTATTTATACCATGTTATATATACCATTTAATATAACATTTCTAACTTATAAAAGGGTATAACCTATGGTTATTTTTTGTAAATTCCGAACAGCCCTTGTGCTATTCTATAATTGCCATTTGGCCCTATTTATAACATATAGTTCCTCCATATCATTAAAACCATATCTTATACACATATCTTAATAAATTCTCTTAATAATTCTAAAAATCTCCAAATTCCACCAAAGGGTTATAAATATCCTTATTAACCCATATACTTTCGATATTTACCACTCCACCATCTATTTTTCTCCAAAGTGTCATAATGACATTATAACTATATATTATACATATATAGTTTATTTTAATTCCAAAAACCACCAAATAAATTCCTAAAAATTCCTAATAGCCCATGGGTGTTTAAAATACCATTGTACACCCTTTATTTTTGGTAATAACATATTTACCACATATGTCATAAAAATATTACCATAAAATACTTATCTTATTATAAGACCTTAAATAAGTTATCTAACTTATCTAATTTGGTCAAAACCTAGCATATGGTCAAGGTTGACCACCTTAATATTTCCTTGACCACCAATTCCTTATAATTACTGTTTTTCACCCAAACTTTCTAGAAATCACCATTTAACCCCAAAACTTTATAAAATCTTATAAACTTTATTTTAACTTCTTTTTAATTCTAATTTTTGGCCTTATTATTCTAAAGCCCACAAATTTAATTTAATTACACCTAATACCCCATTTATTTTCGGTAATGCATTTATACTACTTAAACTTAATTAAAAGCTTGTAAATGCATAAATAAAATGGCCTAAAATACATGGCCTTATTACAAATTGGCTTGCAAAATAAATTACACATAAATGTCCCAAAAACACTTATAATTCTCGGCCTCACCACACACTTTCCATTTAATTACCAAACTTCCACATAATGTCTTAAATTTGACATTTATGTTACTTAATCACTTAGATAAATTTACTAAGCCATTTATTTAAACATTTTAAGGTAAAAAATGACCTTATTACCATGTTCTCTCACGGCAATTAATATAGAAATAGCTTAGAATATTTTAACTTAGCAAAGTTAATGTTTAAGTGATTTATACCTTGATTTAGCTTGAATAATTCCTTGTTTGAATTCGCCCAGCCTTAGATAAAATTTCCAAAGCTTCTCTTGCATGTTTAAAACAGCAAACAAGGCCTAGTTAGTCTCCAAGAAAGATCTAACCATAAGGAGTAATTTAATGTAAGATTTAAGGCAAAAATCACCTTAAAAATGCAAGGAGAGTTCAAGATGGTTTCGGCCTGAATCAAACACACCACAAGGTGTTAGATCCACCATATTGACATAGGAAATAGCTAGATCTCAACAAGCTGCCTAGTTATTAGGTTTTACCTTGGAAAATGCCTTAAAAGAGGGTATTTCCTTTGGATCTCGGCCATCCTTGCTCCAAATGGCTAACCAACTGATTCCACATGAAAAGGAGAAGAAAATAAGGCTAGGAGAAAAGTTTCACAGCCGAACTTGAAGGGAATCAAAAGTTATGAGCTTAAAGCACATTTTTACCTTAAATGGTCAAGACTTGAACTTTCCTCCTTAGATCTTGTTATGAACGAGATTGAACCTTCCTTTAACCTCCAAATCACTCTACATAGATGTATAGAAGAGGTTGGAGTGTAGATCAATCGAAAAAGGAAAGAAAGATGAAGAAAATGGGCATTTTTATGCCTTAAGAGCTTACCTAGAGCTTGAGCTCTCATCAATGGAGCTTGGAAACCTTACCTTCGGTCAAGAGGAGCCAAAGGGAGAGTTTGGCAGTGAGCTACACGTTTGGAATGGAGCTAATGAGAGAAATGACCTAGTTTTTCCTTAAAACACATTTTTTGCATTTTTTTATGTTTTAAGTGACTTGATGACTCATCAAGTCTGATTGGGGTTGAATAATTGCAGGTTCAATCAGTGGAGAAAGCAAGAGGGGGGCAGCCGTCCTTGATTGAGAAGGTAGGGCTTGATTGATTCAAATTTGAATAAGAAATGGAGTAATATGTTACTTTATGCAATAATTGAAAGATGACTCATCTCCTCTTGTCTTGTACTACTTGGAGCCACGAAATACAAGGGGGAAGAGGCTTCAAAAATCGCTGGCTCACATGGGTAAGGTGAGTGGAGCCCACTTTTTTTGTTTTATAAGGTAAAGTTTGTCTTTTTTGTTATTTTATGTAAAAGTAAAGGACTACATTTAATTGTCACATGGGACTTGTCTCTTGGTCTGTTAAGAGACTTAATTATCTGATTTTATGTAGTCCATTTCGTGGTCAATGGTCAACTTTGACCAACTTAGTCAATGTTGACCCAAACGGGCCCCACATTAGGGTTTTATTAATATTTTAATATTAAATTTGTAAAAATTCGTAAATTTCTGGAATTAAATTCCTAATATCATATATATGATATTTTATTATTTAAAGGTATTATAACCTTTTAGCCCATTTAAAACCAATTTAGAAGGCGATTACACAAAAATGTGCTTTAAGGAGTTTTAGTGCACATTTTGTGTTGCCTGGTGTTTCTGAGCTCTGTTTTCTTTGACAACGGTCTTGTTGTGTTCCTTACATGATATTTGATCATGTAACTCAATTTTATATCATTTAGAGGTCATTAGACCTTTAAGGTTTCTTAGAGCACATTTTTGCCCTTTTTGACCTTGAAGCATGAAAGTGCTTGTTCTTTGTGTTGGAGTGTTTCCCAACAATTATAATATGTTTAGTAATGTGTCAATATGCTTAGGACAAATTTTTGGGTCCTACATAGTTCATTTGGGTATTTATTTACCCTTAACAGTCAAAGGGTGCAACATCTTGTTTTGTGTTGACCACTGTTGTTCTCAGTTGATTTTCTAAGGCATGTTTAGACCTTAATTAATGTGATTAAATATTTAATCCATGATTTAATAATTTGGGGTATTTCAGTCTACCCCCCTTAAAAAGACTTCGTCCCGAAGTCTCTCAATCAAATAGGTAAGTATATAAATGTATAACTACCCATTATTCCCATAATGTATATCTATGTGATATATCATTTACACACATCGTATTGCACTCATACAGCACATAGCCATCACGTTGTGGCGTTAGTTCAATCATATATGGATATAAGTGATCCATCAGCATCATCATTTCCTATCAGTTCTACAAGTCCTGACAACCTTCCTGAGGTGTCCATAACATTCCATTGTTCCACATTCCATATCTAATGATTCATTTCGTATCTAGGCGATACCATATGTAATCATTCTATAAAGCAATATGAATACATATCACAAATAGCATAGGGAAAAGTGTTACACACATGGTGTAGACACAACATTCATACAGGTATCTCGTAAGATACATACATACAAGTGTACATTCACACACAAACAAACCAAACAACGCACGCCCCGCGTACCAACCATAACCAACAAAACCAATTCACTGTATGCTATGCATACAAAATAATTCACATACTAACCAAACAAACCTCGTATGCCCCGCACACCACCAATTCTTTGTATGCAATGCATACTAAACAAACAAAACTTAGTGCACACATGTGCACAACCAAGAGGCTCTACCCCCCTTAAAAAGGGTTACGTCCCCGTACCCCACAAGTATACAACAGCCGCTCAACAAGGAGCGCTGGATACTTGGCTCTCAAAGAGTTTACCAACTCGTGGATTATCCTCGTATCAGAGAGACGGGTATGACTCTAGCCCTTCAGGGCTCCACAAAACATAAAGGGTGAGGCACTGATCTATTTGTGCTCTCTCCCAAGTTCATTCTTATGGCCCACTCGCTCCGTATGAGGTGCAGACCCATGAATCATAGGCTCAATTTGCCTTTCCCTTTTTTTTCCCATTGCTGTGAATCCACTTGTTTGGATCACTAGCATATTTGCGTGTGTCTTCTCTCACTGATATTCAGCTTGATATGTAATATGACATTGACTACTGTTAGTACTTAGTGCTCTTTGCACTTGTCTTTGTAATACTAAGACGTACCAGCCTATATGTCCACAGAGATGATGTTTGTCATCCATGTCTCCTGGTGGTTTTGTTCCGGAGTAACACATTGTTGTAGTTTTTTTTCTTTTTTTTTACACACTCTTGTTGATATCCACTTTTCGTTCTGCATTCCCATTAGATTAATAACTGCACGAGTGCAATACCAAAACACTCAGTCATACAGAGTGCAGAGGCGTAAACGCTCAACAGCTAATATCTCATGAGTCAAACAGATAAGATGTGCGAATTATCCTGTGAGTGGTACATTCCAAATCCATTGTTCTTTGCTTAAGGTATCTGCTATCATATAGCTTTATCTTTTCTCCTTGCGTAGTCACGCGTTTATGTCCATATCATCTGGTAGATTTTCTCTGGATTGTAAGAATTTACTCGATCCTTATGAGGATTCTACATATTTTTCGTCCATAATGGGTTTTCCTATTTTTTTTTTGGGTTCCTGTCCTTGAACTGTTTCCCTGTCTTTACTGTATACTGTCTACTGTTTTTTTTGAAGGTTCTGATTTCTTTAGCCCGTTGGTTTAACTGCGGCTCTTCTCGTCCATCTTCGAGGTAATCCGTCTTACTGTCCGTAGTATGGTTGACTACTTCTCGTGTTCCTAACACTACTTGTCTACTTGCATGGGGTACCGTACTGATACATTACTACTTACCCGACTAACTTATAAATAAGTCTGTCAGGCCCACATGCTCCTAACGGAGTGCGGTCGTCCCATGACTCGTTTAGTAAACTGGTAATGTCTGTCACACGGTTGTTGTGAAGTTCTGTTGTCAATCTCCCTTTGATGGATATCCTTTTTTTTGTTCTTCTCTTTTTTTGTCTTCTTTTTGCTTCTGCTTCTTTTTTTTGTCTACAGTTCGTGTTATCGGTTATCCTGTAATAAGTGTTATGCCTTTGTGGCATCCGTGGTAATTCGTATCATAGACTGGTATTACTCAACTCGGTGTAAATAAAATTCGTGCTATATTAGCAACTCGTTTCTCCCTTTTTTTTTGATCTCACTAAGTACAATACATATTCCTTTTCTCCCCCCCCTTTTTTTTTCCGGTCATATCTCATCCATAGTTCATATTTGTTCCCTCATCCGTTTAATTGGATGTATTGCAGATTGCATAATAGCTTGAGCAACTTGGCTCTTCATTTTCCAACCATCCTCACTGACGGTGGTGCATCTACAAAGGGTATGCTTGTCCATGAGGACTAAACATTTATCACTGGTAGTGATTAGCATTAAATGCGGGTATACACTGATGGTATTTGGCTAGTAGCCCTGTCTGAAACTTCCTCGTACGTTTAAACTGGTGTATTTTTTTTTCAGTCATAGTGGCTGTATAATGTGTCCAGTTGCAGTGGTTGGACTATCGGTCCTTCCAAAATTGCATAGGTTTCTAATCTTAGGGTTTGTATGAAAACGTTTGAAAAACATCCTTTTTTTTGGTATACATATAATAAAAGACTTAAAAGTAGTAGTTGTTGCAGTTTCATTTGCATTTGCTGTTACTGTTGCCGTTGCTGTTGCTGCACTTGCTGTAGCAAGTGCGCAAGGTAGATGGAAATTTCAGTGGTTTATTGTCATAGCGCTTGCAATAGCAATGCGCCATGCAGGTGGAAATTCTGGTTCAGTAATTCCCGGTCTCATTGACTCTGTGTCATCGAGTATGGGCTACATGATAATGTAAGCATTAACATTCTGTTCATATATATTATCTTTCAAGGTTCGAGCTTATTGGTACTGAGTACACACAACTAATCCCAAAGTCTTACACAAAAGGCGAGTGGTCAATGACACACTCCCACATACTTATAACATAGCTCCTTCTAACATTCAAAGTAAGCACACCATAGTAAGTAAAAGTCTTCCACCAGCGGTCTCATGGAGTTAGGGTACTCATGCCCTTTCTACTCCCTTTGCCTTTATAGGCTCTAGCATCAGTAGATGTCTGACCATCCTGACCGCCTCGTGGTACTCCAGATCCTCTAGCTGAGGTCTTCTGAGTATTCTTTGGTGTCCGGTAATTACGGCTCTCTGGGTTCATCCAGCATTCAAATTCCCTATGGCCTTCTTTGTGGCAGCACCGACATTCGACTTTGCGGCCTTCGCAGTCAACCCCTGGATGGTCCTTTCCCACAACGCTTACAGTAAAAGTGGTGCTGGGGCTGTCCGGTGCCTAATGGTAGTATTTAAGTTTAAGTTAAAATCTGGCGGTATAAAGGTTAAGGTTATAATTTAATTTAAGAGGTAGGTGTTCTCACCCTTAGGAGGTGCGGATCTCAGAGGCTTAGTGTCTATAGCTGGGCCGGTCAACCGAAGGACGGGCTCTTTTCCCTTTGTTCCTTGGTGATCCTGCTGCCCTTTCTTTTTAAAGAATTTCCTGTTCAAAATTTCGGGTCAGCATTCTTAAGGTATTTAGTGTGGTAAACAGTTTAGAGTGGGACAAGTCCTTAATTTCCCTTTTTCTGGCCTTCGCCTGGAGATGCTCCTCCACCCTTAGACTCCCCTTCAGGGTTCTTTCTTTTCTTGGCCCCGAGAGTCTCTTCCCGAGTCTGAAGCATTAGCTCCGTCCTCGAGGCAGCCTCATAACACTCTTGGAATCTCCTTGGTAAGTTCTCACAAAGTTAATTGGTAATGTAGTAAGTAAAGAATTTTATGGCTTTCATGTTGTATCTGGATGGTAGTGTAGAGGGTAGCACCCATCGCCATCTGAATGCGAAATAATAGTCCTCCCCGGAACTTCTCGACCCTCACGGTCTCTGAGTAATCCACACCGGGAATGGAGTCCAGCGAACCAATGAATCGAGCGTAATACTCATCCACGGTCAGACTCCTTGGGTCAGTGTCTCTGACTCCTGGCGCTTCTTCTGTTTGAGATGTGTTGGGTATACTTCCCTCTCAGCAACTCGACAAAGGCAGCCCACGAAAAGTCGGGCGTAGCTAGGTGATGGTCCTTGACCAACCTCCACCAAGTTCTGGCTGGCATCCTTCAGATGAAAGCAGCAATGGCGACCCTCTTGTCGTCAGGTACTTGTAAAGCTTCATAGGCCTTCTCATGTTCAACAATGTAACCGCTCCAAAGCTACGGGTCTGGCTCCCCAGAATATGTAGGTGGTCGGGGTCTCGCCAACTGACTTCAGCCAGTTCGTCTCTTGGGCTGTGTCGGGTGGGCTGGTGCTCCTCCTATCTAAGTACCCACCTGTGCAAGAACGGCTGCAACCGTCTCAGCAACTCCTGTAATGCCGGGGTCACCGCCTCCACCTCTTCCAGTGCCACACCCTCTAGTTCCACCAGACATCTGTAGTACAGTATGTCACATAAATACTCGGTAAATTACCGTACACAACCAATAGATATCAAGTTGCATTAAGGCTAACCTGTCACGCAATTTGCGTTACTAGACACAGTATCTTTCTAAGACGAATCGTCTCGTAACTCCTAAATGTTTCCCAATATTTCCCAAGTCCTAAGCTCACTGTCTTAACCTACTTTCTCGTCATCAGAGCGGTACTCCGCTCTGATACCACTTTTGTAACACCCCTCTCCATAATCACGATATAATCTCTCACGTAGCAATAGATAAAACGTCTCGCAGCGGAAAAATAAATAACAATTACAAAACTCACTCGGGTGTCACCGGCCGTTACTCGCCCATGCGAGCAACGCAGCCAAACTACATCCAACTTCCAATACAAATAAACTGCTAACCGCAGTGATAACGAGAAACTCCTATACATCATACTAAGTCCATAACCATAAACATCGACAAGTGAGCGACTAATCCTGAAAAATACATAACCTTACCATAAGACCATACACCATCTTCATTGCCATACAACATCTCCAATTACCCTGTTCCTGCTCTTCAGCTCCGACAATGATCAACAACCTGTAATGGTGTAGTATCAGCGATAGACGCTGAGTATGCCGGGCCTGGACCCTAATTGTCACTTGTCATTTTAACCATCTTATTATTAGATTGGTTTCATGCTTTTCCTTTTTACAGTTATAATCAAAACTGAAGCATAAATGTATAATATACACAATCAACCATCCAAATATCCATAGATATTCAACCATCCATCCAATCCACAATCATTTAATAACACAGTCCACAATTATATATCGAACGTATCGAACAATACAATATAATGCACAATGTACATTCGTCGTAGCGTACAGTTTTCATATTTAATTTACCTTAGCCATGTAGGCTCCATCCAACCATCAACACACAATAAAATAACCACAAGTATAACCAATGAACAACAAAGCGAAACAACGAGAATAATAAACAAGTATTAAGTCTCGTCCATGGTATTGTTCGCCACTGTATAAGACTCAATTGTTTTAGTTGTTCAGTTATACCTAGTGACAATGTCTCGTTAAAACGACATGTCTCTAGTTACCCATATGTTATGGCGGGTCACCCACGGCAGTAGCCACTCCAACGGTAGAGTCTCCGACCAACGAGCCATTCTAGCTCACGGGAAATTTTCTTGATACTTACGGCCGTACGACATAACATCCTGGTATCGTTTTTGTGATCACAGCGCGCACCAAGAGCCACATCCTCTTGGCTTTACTTCCATTCCATTAATTAATTAATTATACCATCGCATCGCATCGCATTACCAAATTTTCTAACACAGCAGACTAAGGTCATTAGTCCAATCCGGAGTCTGTAAACTCGGGATCCAGTGCTAGATACAAGAGCGGCGTATAGAAAAGGCCAATGCTCCGTACAAAAGTCTCAGATAGTATGTATGTGTTATTATCATAGTGCTACAACGTTTTACTTACGTTCCTTATATTTCATATAAGATAGCACCATAGCCGCTAGTTCGTTTTATAATATAGGTTCATATATACGAACCAATACTGTTAACTCAACAACAGTAAATAATAAGCAGCTATAAATATACAGTTCATGCATATTAATTATCACATTCAGACAAACAATCTTATCACAGATCACACAGATGTCTGAACTAAGGAAGCCCTCAGGGACAATCAGAGACACATAACAACATACAAGTTATATCAACCAAATCCGAGCCCAAGGAGCAACCTTAGGACAACTCGGTTCAAACCCCTTTACATACCGTTCACCCTGATTGTATTACGGTGGAGTATGAATCAGCAAGATCCTACGCTCCGTGTCGTCCGTTAGCTCGTCAAGCGTCCTTGTCAGAAGTATACTCTAAACGGTAATAAAACTATAAGTCAGTCTCCATGACTAACCACATCCGGTATTTCCGAATAATAAGTAACCCCGACAGTTCACCCCTGTTTTCTACAGTTTGGTTACGGGTTTCTCTAAAACAGTCGGCTTTGTTACTTAAAACGCGTACGTCAAAACTATTTCAACTGTCAAGTTTAATTCCTTATATTTCTTTTAATCTTATCCACATCTAGTTTAGGTACGTAACCTATAGTTGCATGTATTCATGCATGATTGTAGTACATTATTATTTTTTGTATTGTGTCCAAAACTCATAACTTATAGTTCATAACTATACTTTTTTTATAACCACCACCATTAAATCATATGGTTTCCAACCAAAATATATATCCACCTTATATACATTATCCTTGTGTATGTATATTTACCACGTAGGTAATTCCCATGAGTTTAATAAACTCTTATATCATATGTTACATTTTATCATCTTATGTTAGATGATTATTCCATTAGTTGTATTGTATTGTACAACTTATATTAAGATTATTATCCTAACATGTAACATTTTATGTTGTACATTTAAAACTCCTAAGGTTTATTTGATAAATACCTTAGTTTATAAATCCCTTTTATTTATAGTTTATCACATTATTTTATGTGAGTACCCTTCCACCTTAATACCATATAATTGCTCTAACATTTATAACACAATAGACCTTAGTCTAAAATTCATTTTCCAAACTCTTGTTAACTCGGTATAGCCCTTGAATTTATTTAAATTCCCTTTTTGACCACATAACATTATGTAATGTTATACCAAAATACTAATACCATTTGATATGATATTTTATTTCCCTTTAACTTATACCCTTTAGTTTTTATGCAAAACTATTTATTATTGCCTCTTAGGCAACTTAGGAAAATCTTATTCTTTTCCATAAACCATAATTTCCTTTATTTACAAAATCACCCCACTATTTATACCATGTTATATATACCATTTAATATAACATTTCTAACTTATAAAAGGGTATAACCTATGGTTTTTTTTGTAAATTCCGAACAGCCCTTGTGCTATTCTATAATTGCCATTTGGCCCTATTTATAACATTTAGTTCCTCCATATCATTAAAACCATATCTTATACACATATCTTAATAAATTCTCTTAATAATTCTAAAATCTCCAAATTCCACCAAAGGGTTATAAATATCCTTATTAACCCATATACTTTCGATATTTACCTCCACCATCTATTTTTCTCCAAAGTGTCATAATGACATTATAACTATATATTATACATATATAGTTTATTTTAATTCCAAAAACCACCAAATAAATTCCTAAAAATTCCTAATAGCCCATGGTGTTTAAAATACCATTGTACACCCTTTATTTTTGTAATAACATATTTACCACATATGTCATAAAAATATTACCATAAAATACTTATCTTATTATAAGACCTTAAATAAGTTATCTAAATCTAATTTGGTCAAAACCTAGCATATGGTCAAGGTTGACCACCTTAATATTTCCTTGACCACCAATTCCTTATAATTACGGTTTTTCACCCAAACTTTCTAGAAATCACCATTTAACCCCAAAACTTTATAAAATCTTATAAACTTTATTTTAACTTCTTTTTTAATTCTAATTTTTGGCCTTATTATTCTAAAGCCCCAAATTTAATTTAATTACACCTAATACCCCATTTATTTTCGGTAATGCATTTATACTACTTAAACTTAATTAAAAGCTTGTAAATGCATAAATAAAATGGCTTAAAATACATGGCCTTATTAAAAACATTGGCTTGCAAAATAAATTACACATAAATGTCCCAAAAACACTTATAATTCTCGGCCTCACCACACACTTTCCATTTAATTATCAAACTTCCACATAATGTCTTAAATTTGACATTTATGTTACTTAATCACTTAGATAAATTTACTAAGCCATTTCTTTAAACATTTTAAGGTCAAAAATGACCTTATTACCATGTTCTCTCATGGCAATTAATATAGAAATAGCTTAGAACATTTTAACTTAGCAAAGTTAATGTTTAAGTGATTTATACCTTGATTTAGCTTGAATAATTCCTTGTTTGAATTCGGCCAGCCTTAGATAAAATTTCCAAAGCTTCTCTTGCATGTTTCAAACAGCAAACAAGGCCTAGTTAGTCTCCAAGAAAGATCTAACCATAAGGAGTAATTTAATGTAAGATTTAAGGCAAAAATCACCTTAAAAATGCAAGGAGAGTTCAAGATGGTTTCGGCCTGAATCAAACACACCAAAAGGTGTTAGATCCACCATATTGACATAGGAAATAGCTAGATCTCAACAAGCTGCCTAGTTATTAGGTTTTACCTTGGAAAAATGCCTTAAAAGAGGGTATTTCCTTTGGATCTCGGCCATCCTTGCTCCAAATGGCTAACCAACTGATTCCACATGAAAAGGAGAAGAAAATAAGGCTAGGAGCAAAGTTTCACAGCCGAAATTGAAGGGAATCAAAAGTTATGAGCTTAAAGCACATTTTTACCTTAAATGGTCAAGACTTGAACTTTCCTCCTTAGATCTGGTTATGAACGAGATTGAACCTTCCTTTAACCTCCAAATCACTCTACATAGATGTATAGAAGAGGTTGGAGTGTAGATCAATCGAAAAAGGAAAGAAAGATGAAGAAAATGGGCATTTTTATGCCTTAAGAGCTTACCTAGAGCTTGAGCTCTCATCAATGGAGCTTGGAAACCTTACCTTCGGTCAAGAGGAGCCAAAGGGAGAGTTTGGCAGTGAGCTCCACGTTTGGAATGGAGCTAATGAGAGAAATGACCTAGTTTTTCCTTAAAACACATTTTTTGCATTTTTTTATGTTTTAAGTGACTTGATGACTCATCAAGTCTGATTGGGGTTGAATAATTGCAGGTTCAATCAGTGGAGAAAGCAATAGGGGGGCAGTCGTCCTTGATTGAGAAGGTAGGGCTTGATTGATTCAAATTTGAATAAGAAATGGAGTAATATGTTACTTTATGCAATAATTGAAAGATGACTCATCTCCTCTTGTCTTGTACTACTTGGAGCCACGAAATACAAGGGGGAAGAGGCTTCAAAAATCGCTGGCTCACATGGGTAAGGTGAGTGGAGCCCACTTTTTTTGTTTTATAAGGTAAAGTTTGTCTTTTTTGTTATTTTATGTAAAAGTAAAGGACTACATTTAATTGTCACATGGGACTTGCCTCTTGGTCTGTTAAGAGACTTAATTATCTGATTTTATGTAGTCCATTTCGTGGTCAATGGTCAACTTTGACCAACTTAGTCAATGTTGACCCAAACGGGCCCCACATTAGGGTTTTATTAATATTTTAATACTAAATTTGTAAAAATTCGTAAATTTCTGGAATTAAATTCCTAATATCATATAATATGATATTTTATTATATTTAAAGGTATTTATAACCTTTTAGCCCATTTAAAACCAATTTAGAAGGCGATTACAAAAACGTGCTTTAAGGAGTTTTAGTGCACATTTTGTGTTGCCTGGTGTTTCTGAGCTCTGTTTTCTTTGACAATGGTCTTGTTGTGTTCCTTACATGATATTTGATCATGTAACTCAATTTTATATCATTTAGAGGTCATTAGACCTTTAAGGTTTCTTAGAGCACATTTTTGCCCTTTTTGACCTTGAAGCATGAAAGTGCTTGTTCTTTGTGTTGGAGTGTTTCCCAACAATTATAATATGTTTAGTAATGTGTCAATATGCTTAGTACAAATTTTTGGGTCCTACATAGTTCATTTGGGTATTTATTTACCCTTAACAGTCAAAGGGTGCAACATCTTGTTTTGTGTTGACCACTGTTGTTCTCAGTTGATTTTCTAAGGCATGTTTAGGCCTTAATTAATGTGATTAAATATTTAATCCATGATTTAATAATTTGGGGTATTTCACTGAGTATTTGTTGCAAATTTTGGATTTTCTAGAAGCCACGATCTTGGTTAGAGAAAATGTGAAACCAGGGTAAAAGGAAACATCTAAACAGGTTTAGGGGAAAAAATATGGAAAGCTCCAAATCTTGGAACCCAAGGAGAATCCCAAAAGAGAGTTGAGTCCCTATTCCCCACTTGCTTCCTAATCCCAGATTTGAGGAGACTGATGTTAAGAAACAACGATTTCCAAATCTAGCTAGCTTTTTATGGAAGGATAGCATTAGTGACTTGGCTATATGGAAAGTAGAGAGATTTAATGGATTTTTCCATTAGAGAGTCAAGAGTAGAGATTATCCTCAAAAAAAAAATTCATGAGCAAGGCTTTAATGAAATCTTCAATATCTCCAAACCCCAATTCCCCCTCATCTGACATACTACAAACTTTACTATATTTCAACCGATACATAGGCTTTGAGCTTTTATTTCCTCCGCATCAGAACCTAGAAATAATGGAATTGATTTTTGCAATAATAGACTTAGGAAGGAGAAAAAGAACCATAGAATAACAAGGAAGAGCTTGCATAACACTACCCACCATTAAGGACCTAGCAACTTGGGACATAGGCTTGATCCAAGAATCAACTCTCTCTTGAACAACACTGATGATATAATAAAATAATTTGAGCTATTTTGCTACCAATCTTCAAAGGGAGGCCCATATTTGGTATATTTTGAACCTCTCTCACTCCCAAAATGTTGGAGATATGATTTTTTTGAGGATCTTTCAATTTCCTACTAAAAACAATCTCTACTTTTTCAAAGCTAACTTGATGACCACAGGCTAACAGGATTTATGTACAAGTTGTGACGGAAAAAGTCATTTACAACCGAGGCCATACCAAAAAATATCACATCATCTGCAAAGGCGAGATGAGAGATTGAAGGGACAAGCAAATTTCATCTTAATCCCTCTATAAGTATCAACTAGGCCAACCTTGTTTAGATAGTTGGATAAAGCTTCTTGAACAACAATAAATAGAAAAGGAGACAAAGGATCTCCTTGACGAATACCTCTCGTTTGCTTCAAATTTTTTCCAGGATAACCATTTATGATAATAGCAAATCTGACTCATGTTATGCAATTCATAACTGGTGTTAACCAGTTGGAAGGGAAACTCATGGACTTTAGGATTTTGAAGATAAACCCCGGTTCAACCTATCATAGAATTTGCAGAGGTCAGTTTTTAAGGCAAAAAACCCTTTTTTGGTGGCTAAGCATTTGTCTAGATAATGATGCAATTCACCAACTATGATGATATTGTCTGGGATCAACCGCCCCTTTACAAAATTAGATTAGTTATCAGAAATGATAGAATGAAGCATGGACTGAATTCTTGTGGCTAGGATTTTTGAGATAATTTTGTAGGTGAAATTGCAAAGGGCAATATATCTGAATTTATCAAACTAGTCAACCCCTTTGATTTTAAGGATGAGGGCTATAGAATAGTCATTTAAATAGCCCAGGTAAACAACTACTCTAAGCACATGGAGGACCGTGAAAGTTATGTGAGGACCCTGAAACCATCAGGACCAGAAGATTTGTCATGACCTATCATCTTGATCGTCTCTACCAGTTCAAGAGCTTAATACAGAGTATTGAGATGTTGAATGAAAATAGGAGAAAGTTTGTCCCTTACTGCACCCTCAAAGCAGACATCCCCCACTGAGTGACTAGAAGAGAACAACTTCTGAAAATAAGTTCACGAGACAATTTCAATCTTTTGTCAATTGCACATATCCTAATTGTCATTCTTGAGCCCAAAGATATCATTTGCTTTCTTAGAAAAGGAAGCCTTTGAATGAAAGAAATTTGTGTTCCTGTCCCCTTCCTTAAGCCAAGAAACTCTAGATCTTTGCAGCCACAATATTTCTTCTTTTATAGCCAGAAGTTTAAATCTCAAGAAGAAGCCTTTTTCTGTTATTATCAGGACCAACAGTAAGAGTACCATTAGAAAAAAAATCTCCAACTCTTTCCTTTTTACTGAGATTTTCCACTAAATTTTCTCAATGGACCACCCTTTCCACTAAGACAATTTCTTAGCACACTCTGAGAGTTTTTGAGCAAGATTTAGATGATTCTTACCCTAGACTTCCACCATGATTTCTTTGCACTTCACTTCCAAGCACCACCTGTTCTAAAATCTGAATATTTTTTTGGCACAGTACGGCTACTGAAAAATCTAAAAAGAATTGGACAATGGTGTGAGTTTTCACGAGGAAGATGTTCCACAAAAATGTTTGTGAAAACTTGTAATCCCAAAGAGTAGCTAAAATATCTATCTAACCTACTGATATAATTTTTTATCATCCAATTGGCAGTTGGTATAAGTACCAAACTCTCCAAAACAATCCCAGGTCATGTGGATTACATTGAGGTATAATGTTCCTGAAAGGTTCAATTTAACTCTCATGTCTCCTTCCACCTATCTTTTCACAATTATACACAATTTGGTTGAAATCGTCACCCACAATGGCATAGCAATTTGATCTCTCGAAACTCCCAAAAGTTTCCAAGAGAAATGCTTTAACTTCCAATTTGACCAATCAGAAAAACTAGTGAAGATAAATGACCTCCCTGGAAAGTGACCTCCATTGACATATGATGTTGAGAGGATTTTAGTTGCTTGATCTTCGTTCCTATACCAACTCTTCACAATAGAGTCAAGCCACCACTTCTTCCTCTACTACTAACAGCCTCTCCACGATAAGAGGGAAAAATGAAGGAATTCAAACATATCTTCACGGGCCTTGGGAGTCTCCATCAAGAAAAATAATACTCCCTCCGTTCTAAATTGACCGTCCTGTTTACTATTTGGATATATCATTTGACTTTAATTTTTAATATATATGATAAAATAATTTTTAAAATTTAAGTTTTGCATATGATTCCTTACATGTTAAACTATATATTACAAAATTTAGTTTTATAAAATTATTTTATCTTATATGCTTAATATTGAAGTGGAAAAATGTGCCATAAAGCAAACATGACAGTCAATTCAGGACAGAGGGAATATCAAGTTTATGATCATCAAAAGCACTTCACCCAGAACTCGGAATTTGACTTACCCAGACCCCTACAGTTGAGGGAGATACAAGTCATCACAGCAAACCACTCAGCCAAAGCAGAAGACACGAACAAAAAGTGGGAGGCCTGAGCACTAGAGGTGATCATTCGGGCGGGCCGGGTTCGGGCCGGGCCAGAGGAAAATTTTAGGCCCGTCGGGCCTATTTTCAATAACCAAACACGGTTTTTTACATGCTCGGGCCGGGCTAGGCCCGGTTTTTTCCAGACTTTGCCAAAGCCCGGCCCGCCTGGCCCAGTTTTTTAATATAAATTAATAAAAAAAATTAAAATTACTAATTTTAATATAGATTTATATATATATATAACCTTAAAATTTATATATTATATATAATTTTTGTATATATATAAAAATTTAATATGTATATAATACATTTTAAAAATATAATATAAATAATATAAAATCGGGTCGGGCCGGGCTTGCCCACGGGCTCAAAAAATGTGCCACGGCCCAGCCCGGTTTTTCATTCGGGTCTAATTTTATGTTCAGGCCCGCCCGAAAACCCTATCAGGTTCGGGTTCATCGGACTTTTTTACGGGCTGGGTCGAACCAGGCTGCCGGGCCGGACACAATATGATAAGCTCCACCCAGATAATAACAAAACAAAGACTTGAGCACCCGGAAGACTGCAGCAACACGACAAAGACATCAATGGCAAAGATCAGACCCACCACGGATAACCTCACAGTTGAATAGCACAAACCCGGCGGCACTGCTTAGCTGAAAATTCCCAAAAATTCCACAGGACTCAAAACTCCCTGATTCCCAAACCAGAATCACGAGTCGCAAAGAGAAAGGGAAAAACCAACCCTAAATCTGCTCCAAACTTAACACCGAGAACTCTTAAAAAAACCTGGAACTCTATGACCAGGTAAAAGAACTTCACAGCTGGAAGTCTTCGTCATCAGAGTGCTGCTAGATTCCGCTCCTAACAGAGCTTCTATCAATGGATTTCCACTCCTAACAGAGCTTCTTTCTCAACGAAGGGTTAAAATCATGTGCTTGTTGGTAGCAGTGTTTTTGTCCCCCTCGTTCGTCTCCCACTTTTCTCTATTCTTAGTTGGTTCTCAGATCCACTAGTCGCAAAGAGAAAGGCATACACCAACCCTAAATCTGCTCCAAACTTAACACCGAGAACTCTGAAAAAAAATGGGGAACGCGATGACCAGGTAGAAGAACTTCACAACTGACAATCTTCGTCATCAGACTGCTGCTAGTTTCCGCAATAGACTTCCGCTCCCAACGAGGTGGCTTTTGTAAAAAAAACAAAAACAAAAATAAATTATCGTGTTACTTGGATACTAACCATAATTACACAGTTGCATGTGGATGTGGGTAGATCACCATCAAATCAAACGAAAACCACTCAATGAAAGAGTAAGAAAACAACAGGTATCCTTTAGCGAGGAGGCTTTACTGCCACACTAAAAATATATGGTACAGTGTCATACCCACAATGGACTGTTAAATTAGCTTATTAAAGGAACTTAAGATTGAGAAAGTAAGGGTAAACTAATATACTTAAGCTATATTTAATTTTATCAATGTTTATCAACATTATAACACTTTCAATTACTAGAAAACTTACAATATGCCATGAAAAAAGTTTCATAATTTGCGATGTACCCGATTTTGAAATTTGTTCTTCTTATTGCATGAAAAAGTTTCATAATTCACATTGTACCTCTATTTCGTAGAATGATCTTGAATAATAACAATTTTACCTCAAACATTGCAAATCATGTTTTAAGATCACATTATACCACTTTGTTTATTCGGGCAGGACATTTTATGAAATTTCTAAAAAAAAATTAAATATTACAAAAATATAAAAGAAATATATCAAACAAAAATATAATATTCTTAAATATTGAATATACACAAAAATTCAAATAAATATTGTTTTCTTCTTTTACCTTCTTCGACTAATTATCATTTTTTTCATTCACATTAGAATATTTACAATTATGGTTAGACAATGTTAGAATATTATAAATAAATATATGTATATTTCAATTTATAAACAAAATTAATGCAATATAATATGAGAAAGTTTTGTATAATTTTAATTAGAAAATTCAACCCACCATAGATAACACAATTTTTTCTTTAACCCGTTAATTTGTACTTTTGTTTATTATCTCTTGGTTTATTATCTTAAAAAAATAATCTAAGAAATAAATTTATTATCAGTTTGTTGCTCCCATAAAATTATAATCTCTCTGTTTAGCTATAATTATAACTAAAACTACTCAACAAATTGATAAGATATTTACCATTACAGCAAAGAGGCTATAATTTTATGGGGAGCAAAAACTGACAATAGTTTTTCTTGTATTGTTATTTAACATACTAAATAAGTAATAAAAAGTGCTAATTAGTGTATTAAATAGAAGTTAATGCATCGCATGGTGGGTAGAATTTTCTAGTTTAAATTATATGCAACTTCCTTATCTTATATATTTTATTTATAAATTTACATATATATATATATTTCTTTATAATATTTAATCATTATCTAACCATAATTACAAGTAATTTAATGATGAATAAAAATGATAATTAGTCTAAGAATGTAAAAATAACAAAGAGAAGAAAAAAATTAATATATTTCAAGTGTTGTATATATCTAATATTTAAGAATTATTAAGTTAATTTTAATTTTATAACAAAGAGAAGAAAAAAAATTAATTTATTTGAAAATTCTCATGAAGTTTCCCTGGATAAAAACAACAACATATCATGGCCTGCAATATCAAGGGTAAAATAGTCATTATTTAAGGTCATTTCACATAATAGGGGTACATTATGAATTATAAATTTTTTTTGGAATATAAAGAACGAGTTTTGAAATTGGGGCACATCGCAAATTATAAAACTTTTTCGTGGCATATTGTAAAATTTTCCTTTAATTGATACACTAAAATAGACGAATGACTTTTAGAACCCCAAAATGAGATGGTGGGCCCTAAATTTTATCAATCCCTAAGACTCTCTTAACTGATATTTCATGTTTTGACTTGTTTCTTCCAAATTGACATGAAGAATTAGTAAATAGGCTCCATTAAGTTCAGTGAAACATGTGACATAACTCCTTAAGTCTGATCACTTCCCTTCTAAAACATTCAAATAAAAGGGATGTGATATATTGGTCACTTACAACAAGTTTTAATAGGTTTTCCTTAACATGACTCGTAAGAAATAGGATGGTTTGTGATTTATAAACTAGTGAAGGAATACAAGAACTAAAGGTGTGTACAATTTCCAAACTACTTTAACATGACTTTTGTACTAAGACCGGTATTTGAGGTTGCGATTTCATCAACTTACCTTTTCTTGTAGCTTCTGCAATGTGCGGCATGAATGATGGTGGGTACAATCACATTTTTTTGGAAGTGGGAAAGTGAAGTTAGAAGGATTCGAATCCAAGACCTTCCGTCTTCTACTCTTCTTCTTCACTGACTCGGATTTCCAAGTTTGAACCACTTTATTAATATTCACGCTCACCTAAATACACTTTGTAGTCACTAAAATGCAAAAAGTAATACACAACTTAGCTTTTCTAATGGTTGTTTTTGGTGTGCTGATGATATCCCAAGATATGTAAGGACCTTTGTATGTAGTTAATGATATCTCATCTTTCTTTAAAAAAACTTAGCTTTTTATACATACATTGTTTGGTTATATGATCTTAAAAATGTCTTTATGTGAATCTTAGTATTTCTAAAAACCAGATTTGAAGCAAGCATAAGCATATTGCACATTTATGGAGAAAAACAATCATCCACGAGCACGTTCACAATTTTGGGCCCATAAAACGGATAAAAAAACTGGTGGCACCATTTTTATCTTTTTGTATCTTTGTCCTTTTGTGAAATTTTGAATTTTTTTTTAGTTTATTAATGAAATACCCCAAACCTTAATATGTTAATTAATTATGCAATTATGATATTTTAAGGCTAATTAAGTCCTTAAGAATATTGGTGAAGAAATAAAAACCAAAAAGAAAAAGAAAATGCGTAAAAGTCACAAAACGTGAAAACGTGAGTTATATAACCATAGGAGTTATATAATCTTAAATTAGGTCCTAAATGGATTCCTAAGACTTATTTAGTCACTAATAACATGTGGGAAAAAATTCCCGAAGGAAACAGATCCAAATAGTGGATTAAAAACACAAAACAAGCTTAAAGCACGTTTTTCGAGAAACTCGGGAAATGTGATTTTAAACGGGTTTAATGGACTAATAAAAATTTATAGTCAATCATAAGACTATAATTAAACATTAGTCAAGGTCTAGGACCACTACAATTATTAAAACGAGAAAAATTCCAGAAACCGGACCCGGACTGTTAAAACTGACAGTTCGGGAATTTACGGGTGTTATCTGCTAATGACCAAGTGTCACTCTCTCATATTGCAAAATAAAATCAGATTTTATCCCCCTCTCTTGTGTCTCACGTGAGATAGCCCCCTCTCTTATCTATTAATTTTACTTTATTCACTAAAATACAAAAAACAACAAAAGCAAAAGTACAACCTTACTTTATTCCCTCTCTCACACACCATACTCTCTCTCACACTCTCTATCCCCTCATTTCTCTGCACTCACCGAGCTCCTCCCCCTCTCCCATCTCTTCTTCTTCATTTGCTCCCAACAATGGCGATTTGTTAGAGTTCCACATAGCTCATCTTGCTCCTTCTTGTTCTACCCTTAAACCAACTCCAAATCACGAAATTCTTTCACCAAAATACTCCCCTCACTTGGGAGATCATTTCCCACCTTTTAAAATCTCAAAACTCCATACTTCATTTCCATGGGTGTACCACATTTTGAAGAGAAAACTTCATATTCTTGAAGCCAATCAACTCCTTGATGGTCTAAGGTAAGAAATAACTCAAAAATCCATTCATTCCCCCATTTTCTATGGTGGCCGATTTTGGTGTATGCTAAGCACCATTGTTTCTCTTCATTCAAGCTTGTTAAATCTTCAAGAGGTGTTGGAGCTAGCCCAAATTTCATTGCCAAACACTTCACTTTGAAGTAGAAGGTAATTCCCTCCTATGATGTTTCAAATAATTACTAAGTCCTAGGGTTAATGGAATAGTGTTCATGAACCCTCCATACTCATTGTGATTACCTTGGCATGGTCATTAGTGTAGCAATTTATCCCGTTGAATACCGATTGAGGAACAAGAAGTAAGGAGGAAGGAAAGTGTGAAAGAAATCCAAGGTAAATAACTTACCTTTAGCTTATGTGGTGTTTAAGGAATTTGTGTTTTGTTTTGGTGCAAATATAAATGTTGAGTGTAGTGCAGGTGTTGCTAATAATATGAGGAAATTCAGTGTTTAATTTGATGTGGTTTAAGGGCCTAAGAGCCAAGCTTTTAGGGTTTATGTACATTGTGGTGATTGTTGTCAAAATGATGGAATTGGTGTGTAAATTAGTGCCTTGGATGAGTTTGATGGTTGGAGTGTTTTGGTGGGCTAAATAATGTGGGGGAGCATGTTATGATTATGGGGAGATCATGTCAAAATCTGTGTAGAAATTTAATGGTTTAAGTGCATTTCTAGGTGGGAAATTTGGGGTGAATTTGATTAAGAATTGGGTAACAAGTTTAGATGATGATTTAGACAAGTTTAAGAGGTTATATTAGTGTTAGAATATACCTTAATACATGTAGGAAGCTTGGGGCAACAATGGGTGAAGAGAACAAGTGGAACAAGAATTGAAAATGCCATTTTTAAAGGTCTATAACAGTGGTCCGGGACCTAGGTTCCATGTCAAGTCCCGGACCATATTGTAAAATTCGTTCGAGAGTGTGCAGGCACATTGGTCCGGGACTTGGGGTGAGTATTAAGTCCCGGACCACCCCTATTAAACAGGCCGAGAATTGCTAGCTTATATTGGTCCGGGACTTAAGTCCCATATGAAGTCCCGGACCACTACATAAAAACCACCCGAGAGTCTTGCCATGAATAGGTCCGGGACCTTAGATAAGGACCAAGTCCTGGACCACTTAAAAAACTTTGTTTAAGGTTAGAAAATGATGTCTAATGATGGTGATTAGTTAGTAATGACATTATAAGGTTGTTTAAGACATGTTAGGTGGGTTATAATGACAATTAGAAGGGTGAAAAGTTATAACAAAGTGTGAAAGCAAAATAAACTAGAAATGTGAAGTAATAAGTTAATAAAGGTCTAGTTCATTAATTAACCGACGTTACTAAATGTGTATAGGATTCTCCAACGGTGGAAAACAATCGCAGCAGGGACCAAGATATGGTTTTCTTGCAGTCTGTTGCCTACCGGTTTACTCCGGCTTGTGTGTTGTTTGTTTTTCTGTGTGTTTAGGACCTTGTAAGATTAAATCATGAAATGAGTTTATGATCATTGTTATTATTGTGGCGTATGTGTACCGGTACTGTTAACTCGAATACGTACTAACCCGTTAGTTGACCAAGCTAGGATACGTAAGAGAGCGGTACCCGGTTTTAACGTTTCAACTTAAGGAACGTTCTAACCTCGGCTATGTGTGAGCTAGTTGTGGTATGTGTTGTTAATGTGTATTCCATTTCCCTTGTGTGTCTAACTGGATTTAAATACTTATTTGTGAATTATTGTGTTAAGTTCCAACAATGAGACTTCTAACAAGTGTTAACCAGGGAGTGAGGAATCCGGTCGTTCCGGTCACGCGTGTATGTACGGGGGTCGACATCTGAATCAGATTCGGCTCTCTCCTTATGTTAGGGTTGTTTTCCTTTTCGGATTTCAACCTCCCACAAGCTTAGCCAAAGCTTACCTACCTGACTTCCACTCGGGCTAGGGGGAAATATGTACGGTGTGCTCGGATCACTATATCCGACTCATCTTTTAAGTTAAGTTACTCGTTCGACTAACAGAACGGTAACGAGTTATGTAACAAGCTTAACATGAGGATGGAAACATTCTCTCGGCTTACTATGTTGACTAACTATGTTGGTTGTTTACTAAAGTGAAGTGTTCTCACTATGTATGTGTTGTTATTGTTATGCAATATTTCTTGCTATGTAATATGTATGTTGTACGTTAAAATCAATGCCATGTTATCATGACAAATAGTTGTGTGTATCCCGGTAGTCAGCGGGCTGCACGTTAACTGAAATACCCCTAATCTTTAAAATATAATTAAATTATCTATTAATGATCTAACATGATTAATAAACATCTAAATATTATTGGGGAACAATCTAAAAGATCTCAACAAGGCAAAACACGCCTTAAGATCGGTAAAGCCAAAAATGTGCTTTAAGACACCATAAAGATTGTATGACCTCAAATAGGATCCAAATTGGATTCCTAAGTATTATAATGAAGTAAGGAACACAACAAAACTATTCTCAAAGACAACTAAGCTCAGAAACACCCGGCAACACAAAATGTGCGCTAAAACTCCTTAAAGCACGTTTTTGTGAAATTGCCTTCTAAATTGGTTTTTAATGGGCTAAAAGGTTATAATTACCTTTAAATATGATATTATATCACATTATATCATATTAGGAATTTAATTCCAAATTTTACAGATTTTTACAAATTTAATATTAAAATTAATAAAACCCTAAAGTGGGGCCCGTTTGAGTCAAATTGACCAAGTATGGTCAATGGGCAATTAATGACCCATTTGACCCCATGGAAATCGGCAGGCAAGGAAGGGAGGAGACAGCTCACAATCATTGTTAGACAAATTGATACCTAATACCAATTTAGAATAGTAAAAAGTAACTTTTCTTACTTTTTCAAATCAAATAAACCATTCCAATCATTCCCTTGCTTCTTGCCCCATTCCAGCCGATCCAGAACCCCTTCCAAACTCTCTCACTCCTGGCTCTTGAGTTAGGAAGGCAATTCAAACTCTTAAGCTCTTAAGGTAAGCTTTTAATGTCATTTTAGCCCTTTTTCTTCATTTCTTCACTACCTAGACTTATATTTCGTGGCTCATAAATTCCTATGGCTCATTATCAGTGTTCTAAGGTTAGAACAACATCCAAACTCGGCTGAAGCAAGTCTAGGGGCCAAGGTTGCTCAAATTTGCATTTTAAGGTAAAAACATACCTTAAGCCTCTCTAGTCTTCAAGCGATTTTCTTCCTCTGATTTTTGTGAGTTTATACACTCATAATCTTCATATTTACATGTTCAATCAGTTGGTTAGCCATTTGGAGCAAGGGTGGCCGAGATCCAAAGGAAATACCCTCTTTTAAGGCATTTTTCCAAGGTAAAACCTAATACCAAGGCAGCTTGTTGTTGTCTAGCTATTCCTTATGTCTATATAGTGGATCTAACACCTTGTGGTGTGTTTAAATCAGGCCAAAATCCTCTTGAAGTTCCCTTGCATTTTTAAGGTGATTTTTGCCTTAAATCTTACATTAATTATTCCTTATGGTTAAGCTCAAGCTTAGAGTATAACCATATCTTGTTTTTGTGTATTAAACATGTCTAAATCATGTGGTGAATTTTCCTACAAGTGACCGAGCTCATACAAGGATAAATCAAGGTATAAACACCTTAAACTTATGATTTTTATAATTTCTAAGTATATATATATATGGCCGAGAGTGAAATTATAAGTATGGGTCATATTGACCTAAAAATGGAAAAAAAATGGCTAAGATAAATTAAGCTAGTCATTTAAGAGATTTAATTAACATAATGGTCAAATTATGACATTATGTGGAAAAATATATAATCTAAAGTGAGGCCGTGCGTTATACTATATTTTGAGACATTTAATGTGTAATTTATTTTGCAAGTTCAAGGTTGTAATAAGGCCATGTCATTAGGCCATTTTAATTTAAGTTTATAAGCTTATTTAGTTAAATTTATGCTTATAATTAAGTTTAGGGTCAAATCATAATTACTGGAAAATTAGAAAGCCGTGGGCTTAATTTAGAAGAGTTTAGGGTTTTTAAATGAATTTAATAAAAATTATAACATTTTATAAAGTTTTGTGTCAAAATTGTAAAAATAGAAAAGTATGGGGTAAGATAGGTAATTACCGAAAGTTTGAGTCCCATTTGGTATTAGAAGTCAATGTTGACTATATAGGAGACTTTGACCAAGTTTGGAAAATTTTAGAAATTAAAATACTACCTTATAAAGAGATAAGTATTAAATTGTAAAAGATTTATAAGACTTGAGGTGGTATTGTATTTCCGAAAACTTAGGGTACTAAATGGAGTTTAGTACAAACCTTAGGTTATTAGGAATTTTTAGAAATTGGTTTGGGTAAATTTGGAGTTTATATGAATTATATAAGTATAATATAAGATATTTCATAAACATTGTTACAAATGGGTAACATATGTGGTAAAACCGAGATTTAGAGAAAGTATAAGGTTAGTAATGATATTTATAACCTTTTGGTATAGTTTTGGTAATTTTTGGAATTATATATAAGGTTTCATTAAGATATGTGTATATATAGTTCTAATGAAATTAGAAAACTATATGTTATAAAGAAGGGAAATTGGTGAATATAGAAAGTTAGGTGGTGGAAAAATAATTTAAATAGACCATGGGATCTGTTCGGTTATTTTGAGAAAATATAACCATGGGTTATAATTATATTAAGGAATAAGGATTATAATATAAGGTATATACTATAAGTATAACAAGGAAATATAACTTGGGGCTGATTTGTAAATTATGGAAATTTGGTGGGAATTAATCAATACCGAGAGTTTTAAGTGCTGTATAGTATTTTATAACAATATATAACTATAGGTTATAATTGTTTTAATGACATAAATGTCAAAATACATGTTATACAACTATAATATCACATTATGTAAAATGTGTGGTGGATTTTGCAAATACTTAAGAAACATAGGTGCTGTTTGAAAATACTAATATTTTTGAATGAAATTTATAATATGGTTTTAATGTTATAAGAGTTATAACGTTTATAATATAAGAGGTATTCATTAAAAGGAATGAATATATATTATAAAGACTTCCATATAATAAATAAGTCCTATAAAACATGTATTTAAATAAATATATGTTATGGAGTGGAAAAATATAATATGGCTCAATCACCATATATTGCCATAATTAAAGATAAAGGGAAAGAATTACAAACATTGGATATAGAATTCTAATGTTAAGAGAATACATGAAATAATAAGGAATTGTATAGTCCAAAGTATTTCTATACACGAATTATACTACATTAAACTTGGAAAAACAAACCTTAGAAAATTAAATACTAAGGTGGGATGTATAATACATGATAAAGAGTTATACATACAATGTAGAAACAAACTACATGATGTACAAGTGTACATTAAGCTACATGCGATAACAAGTTCAACATTGAATATATTAATGTGCAATGCGAGACTACGCATGTAATGTAACGTTTTTCCAAACCTCGAGTTAGACCGGAAACCCGACAAACGTTGACAGTTAGTAACAGGGGATTAACCGGGAGGTGTTAGTAACGGTACGGGGTACCGTAGAGTTATGATTGTTATACGGGATGCTAATCAGTAGCGTTATGTATTGTTTAGACTGTTAGAGACGACACAAGGAGCATAGGATCTTGCTGATTCATACTCCACCGTAATACAATCCAGGTGAACGGTATGTTATCTATGTGGCTTGATTGTCTCTGAGGATTTCCTCAGTTCAGACATTGTGTGAAAATCTGTGATAAGATTGAATGTCTGCTTGTGTGAATTAATATGCTTGAGTTGTGTATTAATTATTAATACTGTTGTACGATAACAGTACCGTTCGTATATATGAACATATTATAAAACGAACTAGCGGCAATGATGCTATCTTATATGTGTAACATAAGGAACGTAAGTAAAACGTGTAGCATCAGGATAACAAGATATATATTACCTGAGACTTATATACAGAGCATTGGCCTCTTTAACGCCGCTCTTGTATCTAACACTGGATCCCGAGTCGACATACTCAGGATTGGACTAACGACTTTAGTCTGTTGTGTTAGGAAAATAATAAAACGATGCGATGGTATAGATAAGTTATCAAGAGGATGTGGCTCTTACTGTGAACTGTGATCCATTAACGATACTAGGATACCGTGTGGTAACCGTAAGTATCAGGATAAATTTTCCAACGAACTACAGATTGTTCGTAGTGTTACCGCTGGTTAGGTCGGAGACTGCCGTGGGTGACCCGCCATAAGAGATGGGTAACTTAGAGACACGTCGTCTAACGAGACGTTGTCGTTAGACATGACTGAACAATTACGAACGACTACATTAACTCGTACATTAGGCGAACATTATTTGGGCTTGCGTGCCAGGACAGAGTTGATACTCGTTTATAATCTCGTTGTTTCGCCTTGTTGTTCATTGGTTGTGCTTTGTGGCTATGTGTGGTATGTAGGTATTTTGTTTGAACGAGCCACTGTGCTCATACTGTGTGTTGTGAACTGGTTGTGTTGAGTCGCTGTACTCGTTGTATTATGGTGGATGTTTTTGGTCGAGTGAGTCGCCGAACTCAATTATGAACTATTAAGTGTTTGTTGGAATGGAGTCTCTGTACTCACATAAGCGTTGTAACGCTTTCAGTGGTTTATTACGATGCGATGTGTGAAGCCGGGGGCTTGTTTTTTATTTGAGTTTACTGCAATTATATTGTTGCTTCACAGTTTTAACATTAACTATTTGCATGAAAATGAATTGCATGCTCTCGACCAAATAACTGAATGGTCCGAGGGTGCATGACAGTCAGGTATAACATACTCAGCAGGGGCTGATTCCATACCACAAACTACCATTTTTGCAGGTATGCAACTTCCGGTTCGGCAAAGAGAGTGACGCGCTGGGTAGTTTGATTACAGTTATTTAAACATGCACTGTTGCATTTTGATACGAACCTAGAACGTGTATAGGTTTTGGGGATACTTAGAAAGCTCACTGTGAATGTATTTATATTGGTTTTGGGAGTTTAGATCTATCTCTTGTTGTCACTGTGGGAAAATGTTTCGTATTTAAGATTACATCAGTAAGCACGTTGTTACTCGTATGGGCGAGTAAGAACGGTGACACCAGTAGTACAACTGTTGAGATTACCGCTGCGATTGCATTGTCAATTAAGTTGATTAGGAGCCGAATAGAGTAGGGTGTTACAAAAGTGGTATCAGAGCGGAGTACCGCTCTGATGACAAGAGATAGTAGGATTTATACAGTGAGCTTAGTTTTGGGAATACGGGAAACGTTGAGGATACGTGACCTTGCGGGGTTGATGCAATGCTTAAAGCTTGCACACATAGCCGTGGAGGCACTTCAATATTAAATGACCGAGACTACGGTATTAGACCGAGTAAAGGTCTAACCGTCCTCTTGACTTATGTCAGAGAGAGGTCAGGGTAACAGTACTATAAGAACACGGAGCAGCGGAAGGTGGTGAAGGTCCACAGCCCCCAAATAACGCGAATATGGTATGAACCCCGCTCGCACTCGATGGGAGAGCATCCCGGGGAAATTTGCAATGGTACCCCCACCCGCCGCAGCCCGTATCTCGAGTACTATCTAGTGAGACAATGAAATGAGAAACACCACGGAGATAACTCTCCTGATCGGAAAGACCCGATGTGGATGCTAAGAGGATTATGTTAAAGGTAGAAAATAAGACTTTGTGTTTGATGTAATGTTTAGGACCGGGGGTCCTGGTAATAACGTGATGTTTACCATACGAGTAGCTGATAAATATTAAGCCATGGTTGAGGAGATAATTCCCGTAGACTATATGGGGCTAGCTTGCCATAAGCAAAGCAGCCCTGTCTTACATCCAGGAAAGCACTGATTAGTGCGCTTGGGGGAAAAGAGATAGAAACGACGAGTAATAGAAAGATTTAAGAGATATGCAACAGACGGAATGGATGATCTCTGGAAGTCTCTCACCCGAAGCGAGTAACTCTAGCACATGCAACACTAAGGTTCAAGATGGCCCGACGTGCATGAGGAGAGATCATGAGAACTGTAGAAACAAGAACTCGCTAAGTTGCTATCATGCAACACCTCGTGAGGAAGTAAACTTACTACCACGGTAAACTTGTGGGAACGAGTACGGGAGTGAGACTGTATTAATTTGAACAAGAACTTTTGGCCAGAAGAGGAACCCGATTGGGAATAACACTGCACTGACACACCGTACTGGTGGCTCAGTCTGCATGGTGCACTTGCCACTGCAAGTGCCACATTAACTAAAGCATTAAAATTCAACCTGCCTTGCGCACTTGCTACAGCAAGTGCAGCGACGGTAAACTAACCCTAAAGGACGTGGTGGTCCAGGCGGTTACCAACAAACACTAAATCTTATGTAAGTCCGTAATGCAATAAAGCAGGACACAACCTTCTTAAGGGCAGGGGTACGAAACCCTTGGGTTTGAGGTCGATAAAACCTCGGGAAGACCTAGCCGGTCTGACCACTAAACCTGAAAATAATACACCATTTAGTAGAATATTAAAAGGGGAGTAAATGAGAATAACAATAATTAGTGCCTACAAGCCTAGCCCCAGTGCCGGTATGGACATTAAACGTTAATCATTACCGGTGGGGAGTGACGGGTCTCCAGGACCAGCATAACCATATTTAGAGAGTGCGTGACACTCGTGGTTAAACCACTACCATCGAACATTGCCAGAGGGCAAGAAGTGAGCTATATGAGTCAGGACCTTTAAAAAAATAATAGGCAGATGTGAACGTGCAATAAAAAGGGGCCGATGTAGTGCCCGCACCACACACACCGGAGGTGTTGTTGATCCATGATGCTGCTAGACTTCCGTATGGAGGGCAGTGGATATAAACAAAAGAAAAAAAAGAGGGTAAAAATTGTCTGATGACGGAAGACACCGTTACCTCAAAGAGGATGGAGGAAATATGAGTTGAATAAGAGCAAGGACTACATAATGAAGGGGAATGATTAGTGAAAACCACTAAGTTGTAGGTATCCAATTGTAACCTCAGGAGGAAGTATTAGAACCAACCAGGAATAAATTAAATAACAAGACTAACAATCCTTTAATTATCAGAATAAGTGATGAGTCTGAATATCGTATGGCATAGGCCTACGGAGGGATACCTTAGTACCACCAAAGTGACCCAAAACTAGGGGAACAAGGGTGATGAATCACAGGTACTGATTAATATCAGACTAACGGGACTACCATAAGACAGGGGAAACATGAGGTGTCAACCTTTATCATGGAGTCCGGAAACACCATAAGGTGTAACCCAATAGATTGGGTGGAATTCGAATACTGAAAACTCATATCTGAAGGCGTTAACAGCCTAGGAGTGAACGGGAGAGATAATAAGTAGTTACTGATCCCCACTCACAAATACCAGATGACGAGCATGTGGAAATCAGAATTGGGGCGATAAGTCGCAAACACCTATCTTAGAGAAAGCAAAGGAAATACACATTAATAAAGGAAACCATAGAACCTAATATTAGGGCCATTCTGACATTAAAGGTTAAGAATTGGCAGCATAGTTACTCAAACATAAATTACCGAGACTAAGAGTACGATAATCACCGGGTACGAACGCTACGAGTGCACTAAACGAGACATGGGACGACCGCACTCCTAGGAGCTTGTGGGCCTGACAAACTATATTAAGCTAGTTAGGTAAGTAGTAATGTATCAGTATGGTACCCCATGCATGTAAACGAGTAGTGTAAGGACCCAGGAGGTAATCAACTCTGTGTCTAAGTCAGCGAATGGAACCCTGACTAGGTAAACAACATAATGACGAGAGAGATCTCAGTCAAACTAAAAAGGTTAGAAAAATCCAGGGTAGCGTGATGATAAAAGGACATAAGGTCGCAACTCCACAATGGAGGAGTTAGAACACAAGTTTTGGAGATTCTAGTAAACGAGGAAACCAAGGCCAATTTAATGGTGATGGCAAATTGAACCCAGGAATGGGAAGAGGAATTATGGTATTTAAGGAAGTTATATTAGAGAAACCTTTGTGATAATAGATGCTACCCAAAAAGGGGGCACAGAGAGAGTTATACCACGCGCTGAGGGCGCTGCGATGATGTCGCATTAAATAATAATAACCACATGCTCAAGCCATAAACGTTAGTATGTCAGTACCAATTAGGTTTGAACAGAAAATGAATACCAAGCTAAAACCCACAGTCGTATCGTATGTTTACAACAGACGAAGGGCAAAAGCGAGCATTACTAGAGACACTCTAAGCTGGAGATTAGATACTCCATACAAACCGCAATGGCGGATAACCGTCCAATCGACTGGTACATGGTGCGCAACAAGCGACCATTATAATAACTGTTAACCGAATTATACTGGTGAGAATCAGAAGGTGGAAGATCAGATAAACAAATGGATTCCCCTAATGGAGAAGAGGGATGAACCATATATGCGGATACTAAAATACCAACACACGAGGGATACGAATTCACACTAGCAAAAGCGGACCTACAAGGTACCCAAAGAACGAACTCATTCCAGAGGGAAATAATTGGAGTCATGAGGCGCCAGTTAGATGCGCATATCAGACTCGTCTTGATATTTTAGAGACAACTGTTGTAAGCACTAGATGCTAGAGCATAGCTCGACAACACTTATACCGAAGGTTAGTTCGGTAGGGTGGCATGAACTCATGGGAATATACCATGAGCATGTATGGAATTCAGGAGGATTGAATAGAATGGCTAGTTGAAATAATAAGCGTGTGTGACTAACAATACCACGCAGTCAAATAAATCACTCCATTCCCATAATTATGGAAGACCGTGTAGAAAACACCGTCACATGGAGTTGAAACCGACATAAAACTACTACCTAAGAGGGGTAAACTAACCATAAGGTTGTTGGGCATACTACTTGCGGAGCGAGTGGGCCCATATTGCTTAGGTTTGACGTACCTAGCGGGTTAAGGGAAACAGATGACGTGTTTACATCTCCCGATCAAACCGTATATGAATATACATACACCTAACCAAGATAGATAGTATAACCTGAGGGGCTAATGTAACACCCTGGATTTTGCCTCAAAACATAGGTAATGAAATAACAAAGCTAACGGTGAAAACGGCTTTAAAAACGGACTCCAAACGAGCCCTACAGGTGCAAAACAAGTCTGGTCTGAACTTGTGTCCGGACATGGGAAGTTCGGACACAAGCCGAGACATTTAAACTGTAGAAATCCATCTGTCCGAACTTGTGTCCGGACATTGATGTTCGGACAAGTCGAGAGTTGAAAGGATTGAAAAACCAGAGGTGTCCGAACTTGTGTCCGGACTTAGAAGTTCGGACACAAGTAAGTTGGAAAAGTCCGAGAAAAATTAACGTGGCGTGTCCGAACTTCAATGTTCAGACCGAAGTTCGGACACACCAAAACAGAAAGCCTTTAAAACTTTCGGGGCCTGTCCGAACATGGATGTCCGGACGGACGTTCGGACAGGTCCTGATATACACCCAAAAATGTTAAAACAGGACCAATTCAACACCAAATTAATCACAATAACTTAGCAACAAAAGAAAGGCCATTGTAGTAACTCCAGTACTTCAAATAACGACATAGATGCCTCTGAAAGATCTCTTAAACAATAAGTAACTTCCCAACATATCCAAGACTTATTAAAGAATTAATCGAGTAAAACACTTCAACTAGATAGCAGCGGAAATAGCAAAATCCCCAAGGGCGTTACCGCCACACTCTAACGAAGAGTGCTCAGGCTCAAACCACTAACCAAAACCAAAACGATTCCAAACTGATAAAAACAACGATTCGAAAACATAACTCAACTTGTTCAATGTAGCATTTATTCAGTCGTCCTAAACTATGTGACAACGCGTCCCAAACCCCAATTCAGCCATGAGTACCTGCGATCATAATACAACAATGGAAAACGCGAAGGGATCGCGCAAATCAGTGAAACTGAGTAAACATTGTCTCAAACCTGTAAAATACATTTGAAACCCATTTACATTTGCAAAACATTAACTCACACCATAATAATAACCAGCTTTACCAACACCAAACCACCATTAACAAAACATTTCAGGGGAGAACTTTCCAGGAATCAAATCAATGGTTTACACGGACGACCCCAATCCGGGTCGCAATAATTAGAATCCCACCTCACTCTACGTCCTTAAGTGTGCACCCCCCCAGAAGGTAACTTATGACCCAAAGGAGTAGATCATTAGAGCTTAACTGCAAGTAATGTCTGCAGCAAAAGTAATAAGAATATCCACGGGGTACATAGTACCAATAATCACACGGAGCGCCATAAGGCACCAATAAGTTACACGGAGCACCAGAAGGTACCAATCGATCCAATAACCAATTCAAGGAAAGTCTCCCAAAACATTTAGTCAAACCCTTTCGCAAAACATCACACCAGAATACTCACGGGGAAATAATTCCCAAACTTCCACAATCTCAAAAACCACAGTAAATCCAAATCTTCGATAATCACAAAAACACAGAGGTAAGAATTGAGCACAACATTTACCTGGATACGCTCACAGTCACCGAATCACTCAGCAAGGTCGGCAGTAGCGTTCGTCAGGGAATTCGGTGTCTAGAATTGCAAACAGAAATAAAATCAGGACCTACTCAAACCAAGGAATAATAACCTAACCTTACCAACGGATTCCCCTTACCCTTCTACAAGAACCGGCACCAGAAAAGCGGCCTAACGACGTTGGAGAATAAGAGAGCGTGAATTCAAAAGGGGTTGGAAGCTTGAAGAAAGATAAGAGTTGTGACGGCGTATTGAAGATGAAGGAGATCGTGGGATTAAATAGAAAATAATTATTATGATAAGATAGAAATAAGTTAATAAATACATTTGATTTTAAAAGGAGAGAGAACTGAAAAGTAGTTGTAAAATAATAACAACAATAATATCAATCTGAAAACCAAGTAATTAAATAACCTTTAAAAGTCATGGAAGGATCTAGATCTGAATCAAGGGAATATTAAATATTGTTTGGGTAAAAATAGAATAGAAGAAGGCTGGTTTACGTTAATAAAGATTAGGAAGGATTATCTAAATGAAAGATAGAGGAATAAATACACAATAGCTGTATAAATAAGTTAGGAAGAGGAAATTATTTTAGGAAAAGTAAATCAATTGTGTACTTGAACATAATAACGTTATTTGAAAACGGAGTAAATATATCGATATTATATATATATTGCTTCTCTGGGCCTTTATTAATTCTTACTCAAATCATTCCCGAATATATACTAATTTAATCCTAAGCCAAAATTCACGGGTATTTCATCTCATCCCCCTTAAAAGAAAGCTTCACCCTCGAAGCTAAGTCTAGGTGATACTCCAACCACAAGATGAAACCGAAGTTGATCCAAACTTGACATAAGTCTTAAACGGTTACCTGCTCGAAGAGCTGTGGGTTTTCTTCCTCATCTCTCTTCTACTCCCACGTAGCCTCCTCGGTTCCATGATTAGACCATAAGACCTTGACCATATGGATGGACTTCGATCGCGTCTCCCTGGTCTTAGTGTCCATTAGTCTGATGGGGTACTCCTCATAAGATATCTTTGCTCCAGCTCCAAGACCTCTGGCTGTAACACATGCAAAGGATCGGGAACATACCGCTTTCAGCTGGGAAACATGGAAGACGTTGTGAACTTTTCCAGTTCACAAGGAAGTGCTAAACGGTAAGCCACCTCTCCAACTCTCTCCGAGATCTCATATGGTCAACGAATTTGGGGCTGAGCTTCCTTTCTTCCCGATCCTGGTTACTCCTCTCATAGGAGATACTTTCAAGAAAACTTTATCTCCAACCTCGAATTCCTCTGGTCTGCGCTTGAGATCGGCATAGGACTTCTGCCTGTCCTGGGCTGCCTTCATTCGTCTCTGAATCATCCGGACTTGCTCCATAGTCTCTTCAATCAACTGGGCCCCAAAACAATAGTCTCACTAAGTCGCTCCAGAATAACGGTGTCTTACACTTCTCCCAACAAGGCCTCATAAGGAGTCATCCTGATGCTGGGTGCTGAGTTATTATAGGAAAACTCTATCAGGTGTAGCATATCAGCCCACGAACCCTGAAAATCCATCACACATGCACGAAGCATGTCCTCCAAGGTCTGGATGGTTCTCTCGGTCTGACCATCAGTGGCTGGATGAAACGCAGTACTCAACTTCAACTTGGTACCCATCGCCTTCTGAAATTGCTGCCAGAAGTGGGCTAAAAACCTCGAGTCTCTGTCTGAAATAATGGTCTCAGGTACCCCATGATATCTCACCACATTTCTGATGTAAGCATCCACCAACTGGCTCATGGACCACGTCTTCTTCATGGTATGAACCGTGCAGACTTAGTGAGTCGGTCCACTATTACCCAAATCTGATTGACCCCTCCCTTCGCTGGTGGTAAACCCATCACGAAGTCCATGGAGATGGAGTCCCACTTCCACTTTGGAACCTCCAACGGCTGCAGTAAACCTCCCATCCTCTTGTGTTCGAATTTGACCTTCTGACAGGTAAGACACTTCGACACAAACTCTGCAACTTCTCTCTTCATATTAGGCCACCAAAACATCTTCTTTAGGTCCTTATACAACTTGTCACCGCCCGGATGAACTGAATAAGGAGTATTATGAGCCTCCCTCATCAGCCTCTCCTTTACCTCCACGCACCCCTGAGGTACACACCATCGGCCTCTAAACCTCAGACTGCCGTCACTGTGGGTCTCAAACCCCTCAGCTTTCCCTTCCTTCATCTTATCCTTGATGCGCTCCAACTTCGCATCACCAGGCTGTCCTTTGAGTATCTCTCCATAGATGTCGGAAGAGACACTCATGTGGTACAACCTCACCTCACGCTCTACTCCTCCCGCCTCCATCACTTCTAAGTTCAGCTTCTCAAATCACGAACTAACTCATCTGGAAGAACCCATATGAATTCACAGAATGACTCTTCTTCCTACTCAGAGCATCGGCCACTAGGTTGGACTTTCCTTCATGGTATAAAATCTCCAGATCATAATCTTGATCAGCTCCAACCATCTCCTCTGCCTCATGTTTAGTTCCTTCTGAGTGAAATGTACTTGAGGCTTTTATGGTCGGTGTAGATCTTGCAGGATACACCGTAGAGGTAGTGCCTCCAAATCTTCAGGGCAAAGACTACTGCTGCAAGCTCTAGATCGTGCGTCGGATACCTGGTCTCGTACTCCTTCAGTTGTCTCGATGCGTAGGCTATGACTTTCCCATGCTGCATCAAGACACATCCCAAGCCATACTTGGAAGCATCGCTGAAACCTCAAATCCGTCTGTCCCCGAAGGCAAGGTCAACACTGGGGCTGTGGTCAACCTTTCCTTCAATGTCTGAAACGCTTTCTCACAGTCATCATCCCACTGAAACTTGGTTACTTTCTTCATGAGATTCGTGAGCGGTCTAGCTATCTTTGAGAAATCCTTCACAAACCTTCTATAGTATCCTGCTAGACCCAGGAAGCTACGAACCTCTGTCAGATTACTCGGTGTTGGCCACTCTTTCACTGCTTGGACTTGGCCGGATCCACTGAAATTCCTTCTTTGGTGACGATGTGGCCTAGGAATGCCACTCGATCCAACCAGAAATCACACTTGGTCAGTTTGGCGTAAAGCTGCTGCTCTCTCAAAATCTGCAAAACTGATCTCAGGTGCTCCTCGTGCTCTTCCTCATCCTTAGTAGATGAGGATGTCGTCTATAAAAACCACCACAAACCGGTCTAGAAAGGGATTAAAGATCCGGTTCATGAGGTCCATGAAAACTGCCGGCGCGTTCGTCAACCCAAAGGGCATCACCAGAAACTCAAAATGCCCATACCTGGTCCTGAAGGCCGTCTTCGGAATATCCTTTTCTGCAACACGTAACTGGTGGTACCCCGACCTCAGGTCTATCTTGGAGAAGACTCCTGCACCCTGAAGCTGGTCGAAAAGGTCGTCGATTCTGGGCAAGGGATATCGGTTCTTCACAGTAATCTGGTTCAGCTCTCGGTAGTCTATGCACAGCCTCATGCTCCCATCCTTCTTCTTTACGAACAAGACAGGAGCTCCCCATGGCGATACACTCGGGCGAATGTACCCCTTCTCCAATAACTCCTCCAATGGACTTTCAGTTCCTTCAATTCTGATGGCGCCATACGGTATGGGGCCTTGGAGATAGGCGCTGCTCCTGGCACAAGGTCGACGCTGAACTCTACCTCCCTGTCTGGCGGCATACCCGGAATCTCATCTGGAAAGACGTCAGGGAACTCATTCACCACCCGAATCTCTTCTAATGGGCTCGACGCTTGTCTCAAATCCTGGACATGGCAGAGATATGCCTGCTGTCCCTTCTTCACTTGGGAGAGAATTGACATAGCTGAAACTATCTTTACTCCCGGTGTCTTCTCCATGCTACTGTAGGAGACTCTTCGGCCCGTTGGTCCTCTCAGAACGATCTTCTGCTCTCCACAATCGATCTTCCCTTATACTTGCTTAGCCAGTCCATCCCCAAAATAATATCGAAGTCGGGGAGGACGAACTGGATCAGGTCAATTACAAATATCTCCCCCTTTATGTCTACCCCCACATCTTTCAATACAGCATTACAAGAAATAACCCGCCCCGAGGGTATAGATACTGCTATGGTAGAAGTCTTACAAGTTTCTAGACCCAATTTCTTAGCAAATTCCTCAGAAATGAAAGAATAAGAAGCTCCGTATCGAACAAAACATGAGCTGAAGTACCATGAACAGAAAAGGTACCTGCTAACACCTCTGCCTCGGCCTCAGCTTCGGCCCGGCTCATCACATTGATCTTCCCTGGAGCCCGCTGCTGGTTGCCTCGGTACTCCCCTTGGCCTCTATTGCCACCATTGCCGCCTTCTCCATTATACGCTGAGGAGCGTCCCCGCGCTGATTTTGATTCGGGCCTCTGCCCTGCTGGTCGGGCTGCCTGAATGAACGGTCACCATTGTAACTTCTCTGCTGGCTGCCTCCCTGGGGACTCTGAAGACACTCGAACAATCGGTGTCCCCGCCTACCACAACGAAAGCAAGTGACCAAGTTCCCCTCACAATCTTTTCCTGGGTGGTCCTTGTTGCACCTCTTGCAGTAGAAGTGTCTCTCCGGTCTAGTCTCTCCTCTCTGAGACTGGTGCTGGGACTGGTCACCTCGTCTCTGGTCACCTCTGTGATCTCCCCCATGTCTCGGCCTCCCGTCTCTGCGGTCCGAGTAAGGCTTCCACCTCTTCTCCTGCTGATGATGTGTGGGACTGGTCCTCCCGTCCCCGGGGTTCATCTCCTCCTTCCACCTTCCTCTTATTACCAGCCAAGACCTCCTTCCTCTTCTGCTGCACCCTGTATAGGTTAGCAGCTTTCCCGTACGCATCTTGAAGCGTCGGGATAGTCAGCACGCTGAGGGCCTCCTGCAGACTCCAGTTTAGCCCACCCACAAACCTCTGCACCTTCGACGCCTCGTCGGGAACCATCGTAGGAGCAAACCTGGCCAGCTCCAGGAACTTCGAATGGTACTCCTTGACACTCAGAGATAACTGCTTGAGTTCTGAGAACTCCAAATATTTCTGCATTCTGACATGCTCGGGGTAGAAGCGCTCCTCATGGCCTCCTTCAGGCCATCCCAACCAAAATCAGGTCCAGCTAGTAGTACATCCTGTTGGCGACCACCAGATGTCTGCCTCACTCTTGAAATAATACACTGCTGCGTTTACCCTCCGGTTTGCTGGGCAATTGACTGCTTCAAAGATCTTGTCAAATTCCCTTATCCAGTCTTCAAGTAGCACTGGGTCTTCCTCTCCCTTGAAGGGTGTGGGCTTCAGATGGGCAATTCTCTTGGTGTAGTCCTCTGGCACATTATCCCTCTGCGCCTGCCTCTGGACTATTGTCCCAAGTTGAGAGCCAACTCCTGCAACTGCCTCATCGGGTCGTTGGCGGCCATCTGAGTTTGGCGACTCCTGCTTCTGGTGTGGTATGGGAAACTCAGTCTGTCAGCCAGTCCTGCACTCCCTAGAGCTCTATTCGAACTCCTGATTACATATACTAAGCAAGGTAAGCAACATTCACCCGCATCCCCCATATATTAAGTCTCTACCCCATATTAGGAGTTAGCACTAATAACTCCAATACCAGTACACAATACTCAATCAGTTATACTAACATCATCACAATCAGGGTAGTACATACACAGAGAATGGACTCCAACATCCATGCAGTATAATATCACATACGCAACATCGCAGGCACCACAATTCCCCCAAACGGCTTACCCCACATTTTAGTTCCTTTATAATCCAAATTTTATCTTATTTACCAAACACGGCTCTGATACCACCTTGTAACACCCTGGATTTTGCCTCAAAACATAGGTAATGAAATAACAAAGCTAACGGTGAAAACGGCTTTAAAAACGGACTCCAAACGAGCCCTACAGGTGCAAAACAAGTCTGGTCCGAACTTGTGTCCGGACATGGGAAGTTCGGACACAAGCCGAGACATTTAAACTGTAGAAATCCATCTGTCCGAACTTGTGTCCGGACATTGATGTTCGGACACAAGTCGAGAGTTGAAAGGATTGAAAAACCAGAGGTGTCCGAACTTGTGTCCGGACTTAGAAGTTCGGACACAAGTAAGTTGGAAAAGTCCGAGAAAAATTAACGTGGCGTGTCCGAACTTCAATGTTCGGACCGAAGTTCGGACACACCAAAACAGAAAGCCTTTAAAACTTTCGGGGCCTGTCCGAACATGGATGTCCGGACGGACGTTCGGACAGGTCCTGATACACCCAAAAATGCTAAAACAGGACCAATCAACACCAAATTAATCACAATAACTTAGCAACAAAGAAAGGCCATTGTAGTAACTCCAGTACTTCAAATAACGACATAGATGCCTCTGAAAGATCTCTTAAACAATAAGTAACTTCCAACATATCCAAGACTTCTTAAAGAATTAATCGAGTAAAACACTTCAACTAGATAGCAGCGGAAATAGCAAAATCCCAAGGGCGTTACCGCCACACTCTAACAAAGAGTGCTCAGGCTTAAACCACTAACCAAAACAAAACGTTCCAAAACTGATAAAACATAACGATCCAAAACATAACTCAACTTGTTCAATGTAGCATTTATTCAGTCGTCCTAAACTATGTGACAGCGCGTCCCAAACCCCAATTCAGCCATGAGTACCTGCGATCATAAAACAACAATGGAAAACGCGAAGGGATCGCGCAAATCAGTGAAACTGAGTAAACATTGTCTCAACCTGTAAAATACATTTTGAAACCCATTTACATTTGCAAAACATTAACTCACACCATAATAATAACCAGCTTTACCAACACCAAACCACCATTAACAAAACATTTCAGGGGAGAACTTTCCAGGAATCAAATCAATGGTTTACACGGACGACCCCAATCCGGGTCGCAATAATTAGAATCCCACCTCACTCTACGTCCTTAAGTGTGCACACCCCCCAGAAGGTAACTTATGACCCAAAGGAGTAGATCATTAGAGCTTAACTGCAAGTAATGTCTGCAGGCAAAAGTAATAAGAATATCCACGGGGTACATAGTACCAATAATTACACGGAGCGCCATAAGGCACCAATAATTTACACGGAGCACCAGAAGGTACCAATCAATCCAATAACCAATTCAAGGAAAGTCTCCCAAAACGTTTATCCAAACCTTTCGCAAAACATCACACCAGAAAACACACGGGGAAATAAATCCCAAACTTCCACAATCTCAAAACCACAGTAAATCCAAATCTTCGATAATCACAAAACACAAGGTAAGAATGTTGAGCACAACATTTACCTGGATACGCTCACACACCGAATCACTCAGCAGGTCAGCAGTAGCGTCGTCAGGGAATTCGGTGTCTAGAATTGCAAACAGAAATAAAATCAGGACCTACTCAAACCAAGGAATTAATAACCTAACTTACCAACGGATTCCCCTTACCCTTCTACAAACCGGCACCAGAAGCGGCCTAACGACGTTGGAGAATAAGAGCGTGAATTCAAAAGGTTGGAAGCTTGAAGAAAGAGAAGAGTTTGTGACGGCGTATTGAAGATGAAGGAGATCGTGGATTAAATAGAAAATAATTATTATGATAAGATAGAAATAAGTTAATAAATACATTTGATTTTAAAAGGAGAGAGAACTGAAAAATAGTTTGTAAAATAATAACAACAATAATATCAATCTGAAAACAAGTAATTAAATAACCTTTAAAAGTCATGGAAGGATCTAGATTCTGAATCAAGGGATAATTAAATATTGTTATAAAAATAGAATAGAAGAAGCTGGTTTACCGTAATAAGATTGGAAGGATTATCTAAATAATAGATAGAGGATAAATACACAATAGCTGTATAAATAAGTTAGGAAGAGGAAATTATTTTAGGAAGAAGTAAAATCGAATTTGTGTACTTGAACATAATAACGTTATTTGAAACGGATGTAAATATATCGATATATATATATATTGCTTCTCTGGGCCTTTATTAATCTTACTCAAATCATTCCCGACTATATACTAATTTAATCCTAAGCCAAAATTCACGGGTATTTCATCTAAACCCCGACCCTATAAAAAAAGGGGTAATGAAAGATGTAGCACATTGGTGCACGAATAATTCCACTAGAATGGAACATCTTGAACTTATTTCTTCACGATGATATATTCGTAGATTACGTGGGCGTAATCATTTTTAAGGGGGGTAGAGCGATTAAATAATACCGTATGTAGGAGTACGTAGCATATGGTACACATGCTGCAAACTATTATTGTACATAGAGTACAAGTATTATGGCTGTGTTGTATTACTTGAGGTAATATTGTGATGTATTATGTGTATGAATATATATATATTTTAGTTCGCATTCCTGTGGTGAATAGGAAAGGGAGAACATATAGAGTGTTCTTACCCTAATTCTGACTATTTATGCAAACGTTGCGAACGCTAAACACATAAACGCCTAACTTGTTACCTCCGGTTGAGAGTTCAAGTAGGTCTATCTGGTAGTTTCGATGGGAGATGGCAAATAGAAGGAATATAAAGCTCCATACTAGATGATTTGTGACTCGGTAATGAAACCGATTATTGGAATGCGATGAGTGAGTCGGCATGAGACCGATGTATAACCTAGTGGAGGTAAAACCTCTAGGAATGTATGAATAATTATAAGTCGAGTGAACTTGGTACATGGTTAGGATACATGATCCTATATCCGGCGATTAGATTAATTACACTATTGACTTGTGTATCTATAGAACACAAGGTGGCAAATATCAAGTGGAAACAAGATTAGAAGTGAATAAACAACTGATTGATTGAAATTGACGTGGGAATTTGAACTTGATCCTGGTCCAATCAAGGGAAGCCGAACACAAATTGAGGTGAGAGATAGTTCAACACTGACGCTGACCACGTCGGGGTTGAATGATTCTCGAAACTTCCTACAAGTGGACACATATATGAATAGAATTGGAATTTAGGGCGTCACTTAAAGAGCCGTGGACCGTGGAGTCCTTCGTCATTAGACCGGTGTGTCTGCGAGTGACATCACCCAGAGAGCCGTGGACCGCAGAGGCCTTTGTCATGAGACCGGTGTGTCTGTGGGTGACTAAGGAATAGGTGGTACTGTCCAAGGAGCCGTGGACCGCAGTTGTCCTTCGTTATTAAACCGGTGTCCGCGGGTAGTAGACATTGGCTGGGGTTGGGGATCGTCAAGTCCTGTCTTTAAGACTGCTTCCTTGTGAACTGTCAACGTTAACTATATGTGCACACATACATGTGGAATGATGTGTGGGTATCCTCGCGAGATACTAACATGTAGATAGGGATGCGTGGAGTATCCCTTGCGAACACCTTTGAGTACTTTCTGAGTTTTTCACCTTGTCTAGTGCTGTGTATTATGAGTTTTGCACCTTGTCTAGTGCTGTGTACTATGAGTTTTGCACCTTGTCTAGTGCTGTGTATTATGAGTTTTGCACCTGGTTGAATATATATATAGTACCGCTGAGTACTTTCGGTTGATGAGTTGGATGTGCACCTTGTTTAGTGTTGTGATATGAATGAGTTATACCATGAGTTTGGCTATTTGATATATGCTGTATGTATATACTAGGTCTGAACCTAGTGGGAGTTACTCCCTAGCAATGGACTGTTTGGTTACTTAGTGGAACTTGATTCCTTAGGTGAACTGTAGAGGATTAAGGACTTCGGGACGAAGCCTTTTTAAGGGGGGTAGACTGAAATACCCCTAATCTTTAAAATATAATTAATTGATCTATTAATGATCTAAGATGATTAATAAACATCTAAATATTATTGGGGAACAATCTAAAAGATCTCAACAAGGCAAAACACGCCTTAAGATCGGTAAAGCCAAAAATGTGCTTTAAGACACCATAAAGATTGTATGACCTCAAATAGGATCCAAAGTGGATTCCTAAGTATTATAATGAAGTAAGGAACACAACAAACTATTCTCAAAGACAACTAAGCTCAGAAACACCCGGCAACACAAAATGTGCGCTAAAACTCCTTAAAGCACGTTTTTTGTGAAATTGCCTTCTAAATTGGTTTTTAATGGGCTAAAGGTTATAATTACCTTTAAATATGATATTATATCACATTATATCATATTAGGAATTTAATTCCAAATTTTACAGATTTTTACAAATTTAATATTAAAATATTAATAAAACCCTAAAGTGGGGCCCGTTTGAGTCAAATTGACCAAGTATGGTCAATGGGCAATTAATGACCCATTTGACCCCATGGAATCGGCAGGCAAGGAAGGGAGGAGACAGCTCACAATCATTGTTAGACAAATTGATACCTAATACCAATTTAGAATAGTAAAAAGTAACTTTTCTACTTTTTCAAATCAAATAAACCATTCCAATCATTCCCTTGCTTCTTGCCCCATTCCAGCCGATCCAGCACCCCTTCCAAACTCTCTCACGCCTGGCTCTTGATTAGGAAGGCAATTCAAACTCTTAAGCTCTTAAGGTAAGCTTTTAATGTCATTTTTAGCCCTTTTTCTTCATTTCTTCACTACCTAGACTTAGATTTCGTGGCTCATCAATTCTATGGGTCATTCTCAGTGTTCTAAGGTTAGAACAACATCCAAACTCGGCTGAAGCAAGTCTAGGGGCCAAGGTTGCTCAAATTTGCATTTTAAGTAAAAACATACCTTAAGCCTCTCTAGTCTTCAAGCGATTTTCTTCCTCTTTTTGTGAGTTTATACTCTCATAATATTCATATTTACATGTTCAATCAGTTGGTTAGCCATTTGGAGCAAGGGTGGCCGAGATCCAAAGGAAATACCCTCTTTTAAGGCATTTTTCCAAGGTAAAACCTAATACCAAGGCAGCTTGTTGTTGTCTAGCTATTCCTTATGTCTATATAGTGGATCTAACACCTTGTGGTGTGTTTAAATCAGGCCGAAATCCTCTTGAAGTTCCCTTGCATTTTTAAGGTGATTTTTGCCTTAAATCTTACATTAATTATTCCTTATGGTTAAGCTCAAGCTTAGAGTATAACCATATCTTGTTTTTGTGTATTAAAAATGTCTAAATCATGTGGTGCATTTTCCTACAAGTGACTGAGCTCATACAAGGATAAATCAAGGTATAAACACCTTAAACTTATGATTTTTATAATTTCTAAGTATATATATATATATGGCCGAGAGTGAAATTATAAGTATGGGTCATATTGAACTAAAAATGGAAAAAAAATGGCTAAGATAAATTAGCTAGTCATTTAAGAGATTTAATTAACTTAATGGTCAAATTATGACATTATGTGGAAAAATATATAATCTAAAGTGAGGCCGTGCGTTATACTATATTTGTGAGACATTTAATGTGTAATTTATTTTGCAAGTTCAAGGTTGTAATAAGGCCATGTCATTAGGCCATTTTAATTTAAGTTTATAAGCTTATTTAGTTACATTTATGCTTATAATTAAGTTTGGGGCCAAATCGTAATTACTGGAAAATTAGAAAGCCGTGGGCTTAATTTAGAAGAGTTTAGGGTTTTTAAATGAATTTAATAAAAATTATAACATTTTATAAAGTTTTGTGTCAAAATTGTAAAAATAGAAAAGTATGGGGTAAGATAGGTAATTACGAAAGTTTGAGTCCCATTTGGTATTAGAAGTCAATGTTGACTATATAGAGACTTTGACCAAGTTTGGAAAATTTTAGAAATTAAAATACTACCTTATAAAGAGTAAGTATTAAATTGTAAAAGATTATAAGACTTGGGGTGGTATTGTTATTTCCGAAAACTTGGGGTACTAAATGGAGTTTAGTACAAACTTAGGTTATTAGGAATTTTTAGAAATTGGTTGGGTAAATTTGGAGTTTATATGAATTATATAAGTATAATATAAGATATTTCATAAACATTGTTACAAATGGGTAACATATGTGGTAAACCGAGATTTAGAGAAAGTGTAAGGTTAGTAATGATATTTATAACCTTTTGGTATAGTTTTGGTAATTTTTGGAATTATATATAAGGTTTCATTAAGATATATGTATAATATATAGTTCTAATGAAATTAGAAAACTATATGTTATAAAGAAGGGAAATTGGTGAATAGAAAGTTAGTGGTGGAAAAATAATTTAAATAGACCATGGGGCTGTTCGGTTATTTGAGAAAATATAACCATGGGTTATAATTATATTAAGGAATAAGGATTATAATATAAGGTATATACTATAAGTATAACAAGGAAATATAACTTGGGGCTGATTTGTAAATTATGGAAATTTGGTGGGAATTAATTAATACCGAGAGTTTTAAGTGTTGTATAGTATTTTATAACAATATATAACTATAGGTTATAATTGTTTTAATGACATAAATGTCAAAATACATGTTATACAACTATAATATCACATTATGTAAAATGTGTGGTGGATTTTGTAAATACTTAAGAAACATAGGTGCTTCTCGAAATACTAATATTTTTGAATGAAATTTATAATATGGTTTTAATGTTATAAGAGTTATAACGTTTATAATATAAGAGGTATTCATTCAAAGGAATGAATATATATATAAAGACTTCCATATAATAAATAAGTCCTATAAAACATGTATTTAAATAAATATGTTTTATGGAGTGGAAAAATATATATGGCTCAATCCCCATATATTGCCATAATTAAAGATAAAGGGAAAGAATTACAAACATTGGATATAGAATTCTAATGTTAAGAGAATACATGAAATAATAAGGAATTGTATAGTCCAAAGTATTTCTATACACGAATTATACTACATTAAACTTGGAAAAACAAACCTTAGAAAATTAAATACTAAGGTGGGATGTATAATACATGATAAAGAGTTATACATACAATGTAGAAACAAACTACATGATGTACAAGTGTACATTAAGCTACATGCGATAACAAGTTCACATTGAATATATTAATGTGCAATGCGAGACTACGCATGTAATGTAACGTTTTTCCAAACCTCGAGTTAGACCGGAAACCCGACAAACGTTGACAGTTAGTAACAGGGATTAACCGGGAGGTGTTAGTAACGGTCGGGTACCGTAGAGTTATGATTGTTATAGGGATGCTAATCAGTAGCGTTATGTATTGTTTAGACTGTTAGAGACGACACAAGGAGCATAGGATCTTGCTGATTCATACTCCACCGTAATACAATCCGGGTGAACGGTATGTTATCTATGTGGCTTGATTGTCTCTGAGGATTTCCTCAGTTCAGACATTGTGTGAAAATCTGTGATAAGATTGAATGTCTGCTTGTGTGAATTAATATGCCTGAGTTGTGTATTAATGCTGCTTTATTATTCTGTTGTACGATAACAGTACCGTTCGTATATATGAACATATTATAAAACGAACTAGCGGCAATGATGCTATCTTATATGTGTAACATAAGGAACGTAAGTAAACGTTGTAGCATCAGGATACAAGATATATATATTACCTGAGACTTTTATACAGAGCATTGGCCTCTTTAACGCCGCTCTGTATCTAACACTGGATCCCGAGTCGACATACTCAGGATTGGACTAACGACTTTAGTCTGTTGTGTTAGGAAAAATAATAAAACGATGCGATGGTATAGATAAGTTTATCAAGAGGATGTGGCTCTTACTGTGAACTGTGATCCATTAACGATACTAGGATACCGTGTGTGTAACCGTAAGTATCAGGATAAATTTTCCAACGAACTACAGATTGTTCGTAGGTCGGAGACTCTACCGCTGGAGTGGCTACTGCCGTGGGTGACCCGCCATAAGAGATGGGTACTTAGAGACACGTTGTTCTAACGAGACTTGTCGTTAGACATGACTGAACAATTACGAACGACTACATTAACTTGTACATTAGGCGAACATTATTTGGGCTTGCGTGCCAGGACGAGGTTGATACTCGTTTATAATTCTCGTTGTTTCGCCTGTTGTTCATTGGTTGTGCTTTATGGCTATGTGTGGTATGTAGGTGGATTTGTTTGAATGAGCCACTGTGCTCATACTGTGTGTTGTGAACTGGTTGTGTTGAGTCGTTGTACTCATGTGTATTATGGTGGATTGTTTGGTCGAGTGAGTCGCCGAACTCAATTATGAACTATTAAGTGTTTGTTGGAATGGAGTCTCTGTACTCACATAAGCGTTGTAACGCTTTCAGTGGTTTATTACGATGCGATGTGTGAAGCCGGGGGCTTGTTTTGTTATTTGAGTTTACTGCAATTTATATTGTTGCTTCACAGTTTTAACATTAAACTATTTGCATGAAAATGAATTGCATGCTCTCGACCAAATAACTGAATGGTCCGAGGGTGCATGACAGTCAGGTAATAACATACTCAGCAGGGGCTGATTCCATACCACAAACTACCATTTTTGCAGGTATGCAACTTCCGGTGTCGGCAAAGAGAGTGACGCGCTGGGTAGTTTGATTACAGTTATTTAAACATGCAATGTTGCATTTTGATACGAACCTAGAAACGTGTATAGTTTTGGATACTAGAAAGCTCACTGTGAATGTATTTTATATTGGTTTTGGGAGTTTAGATCTATTTCTTGTTGTCACTGTGGGAAAATGTTCGTATTTAAGATTACATCAGTAGAAGCACGTTGTTACTAGTATGGGCGAGTAAGAACGGTGACACCAGTAGTACAACTGTTGAGATTACCGCTGCGATTGCATTGTCAATTAAGTTGATTAGGAGCCGAATAGAGTAGGGGTGTTACATTAACCATCCCAGTCAAGGGTTGTTGACCCCCTTTGGGGGCACTATATTATTTTTCAGGAAGTGATCGAGGAAGCGGAGTGGTTATAGCATGGAGCACGGAGAAATACTTTTGATATTTTTGGATACTAAACCCGAGTAGTGCTTGTACACTCGAGGTCGTATATTTTGGTAGATGTAGGACTAGATTGGTGATTTATGTACATTAATACTCGGTATATTGTGATTCTTTTTGGATAGTAATTTTGAAGGTTGTAGTTATGCTCGGGATTCTTGTAATCAGACCGATACATTTGTATGTAACAGCCTTGTTAGCCACGTAGGTGGCTAACGACGTGTAACACCGCCCTTTTTGGTTAAAGTTTAAGTTGTGTTTTCCGCTGCAATTATTGGTTGTGTGGAGATTATGGTTGGGGTGTTACAATTAATTATAAGTACAATAACATAAATTTTATACTGTTGTTCATCATAATTCGAGCTCTACAAATTAAGATCCAACATGAATATGTTTTGATACATTTAAAAGTTTATATTTTTTGTATGTACATATGTTTGAGGGAAAATATCATCCCCCACCCATGATGTTTGGCAAAATTATCAATCCACTCACGAGGTTTCAAAAATTACTTTTTACACCCATATGGTTTCCCCCATTTTACATCTGACAACTTTACTAACTTTCATTCAACTTAAAAGATGTTTAAATGTTGTCTAAAATTTATGATGCTTTACATGGACGATGCTAAAGTACTATATTTTTGTTCATTGACAACTCAAAAGTTTTTAAAGCTCAAATGTGACATGTGGGACCCATTGAAAACACGTTCACATGTTTCATTGGGCCCACGAGTCACATGGGAGCCTAAAAACTTTTGTTTTGACATAAAATCAAAATAAAACTCTTTAGAGTAAACTATGTAAAGTTTCATCAATTTTAGACAACGTATAAGCAACTTTTAAAATGATTTTTTTTGAAAAGTTGTCAAATGTAAAACGGGGGAAACCACATGGATAGATAAAGTAATTTTTGAAACCTCGTGGGTGGAGTGTGTAATTTCATCAAATGTCATAGATGGGGCATGTAATTGTAACACCCCATCCAACATTAACACACTTACAATAAACTGCAGCGGAAGAACAACCTCATCACATTACTTAACTCGTTGGTGTTACACGCCGTTAGCCACCCACGTGGCTAACAAGGCTAATACATACACATTGTACCGGTCTGATGGGCTGAATTCCCGAGCGACTACACATTACCATCCCTTTCCATTAACACAACAACAACATACACCTTCCAACTATACCGAGTATTTATAACTAATGCCGATAACAATTTCGGTCTTACTACACCTACTGTATATATACAACATAACGATTACCCTTGTCCAACGACTACCCCGTCCTACTCTCGAACGGCTTCCAGCTCCTTGTACCTGAAATAGGAAAAGAAGAGAAAGGGTGGCCCCCAAGGGGCTCAGCACCTTTGCTGGTATGGTAATCCCGCAGCCCACATGCTACCGGGCCACGCACAACTAATTGTCGTCTTAGCATGCGGTTGATTATTTTTAAATCATGCATGCAACTGTAAACACACAACACCTAATCATCTCGCCTCAATGGGCTCAACAAACGGATAATATATCCTTACTTAATAAGTCACTCATGGTATTCATTATCCCTAGAGTGTTCCTCCTCTAATGGAGCTACTTCCTTAATAGACGACACTTACCCTTAAATCGGGTTATCCTTAAACCACCTCCTTTCTCAAACTGGGATTCATATCCATGATCCACACACTTCATATCTCACAATATATACATTCCTCACATACAAAAAACAACACTTTGCACGTTTCAACGTGTACATCATAACATCACAATAGATATTGCATCACAACAAAAAAATAACATAACGGGAATGGTTCTCTTAGGAACCGACCCAAACATTGTTAATACACTGGTGAGCCTAGAGAATGTTGCCAGTCTCATGATAAGCTCGTTACATAACTCGTTACCGTCTCGTTAAATGAACGGATAACTTAACACAAGATGTCTCGGATATAGTGATCCAAGCACACCGAACAAACATAACATAGTATGCCCCTGTGGCCTGACGTAAGTAATAGCCTTGGTTAAGCTAAAGGGAAGGTTGGGAACCAAATTGGAAAACAACCATAACATACGGAGAGGATCGAACCTGCTATGACAACGACCCCCATACTCACACGCGTGGCCGGAACAGACCGGACTCCTCACTCCCCCCGTTAACACTTGTCAGAAGTTCATCATTGAACTTAGTTAAACAATCACAACATTGGGTTAAGTCTTGTTAGACACACACAAGGGAAGGGAGAGTCATACATTCATACACCAACATCACACACAAACATTACATAACTAACTCACGCATAGCCGTGGTTAGAACGTTCCTTAGGTCGGAAACGTTATCACCGGATACCGTTCTCCTACGTTTACCTAATAGTGGTTAACTAGCCCTTCAAGCGCATTCGAGGTTACCGGTATCGGCACGTAAACATACAATAACAATAACGACTATAAACTCGTTTCATGATTTATCTCATAACGTGGCAAACATACAGAAACACACATTGGCATACAAGCCGGTGTAATCCGGTAGGACACAGGTTGCAAGAAAACCATACCTGTCACCGGAGTCCACTTTATCATGTCCACTTATGTTCCTCGAGCAATTCTCGAACAACTGATAACATTACAATTACTTTTATTAATATTGGGGTAACATGTTTGCTTAATGTAACACCCCAACCGTTAAACTCGTCATTACCTCTTAAACCGATTCTAATTACTCTTACTCACGCAGCGGAACTCTAATCACAACGAGGGGTGAAACAACGCCGTTAGCCACCCATGTGGCTAACCTGGCCTAACTCTCATACAGTAACGGTCTGATGGACTGGAACAACCGAATTCACAACACAAATACAATACTCAAATCATTTCTCTACTATACCGAGTCTACAACAAATGGATGCCGACAACATATTCGGTCTTACACCTCCTTCAATACATAAGTAATTAAAACTACTACCCATGTAACCCACCGACCCCGTCCTACTCTCGAACGGTAACATCTTCGGTGTACCTGTAAAATAAAAACATCGCCCCTAGGGGCTCAGCTTAACGCTGCATATGAAATTCGCATACCCCGAGCGCTAACCGGGTACGCCGACCACTTAGTCGGATATACATGGAGTTCATTTTAGACAAACAACATGCATCATAGCAATACAATAAGTACATGTAATGCTCAAGGAATCTACATCCAATCATGGAACACAATTCCTAACTAACATAACAAGGTTGTTAGTTGTAACTCTTAGGCCTCGAGGGTTATACCTCTCTATGCCTTGTTTACTTATTCAATACACACCCATTCTCTTGGGCTACTCGTACTATACTCACCCACACTCTCGGGTTACTTGTTCTCATTATCTCACCCATACTCTTGGGTTATTTATACTCATTATCTCTTGTAGATTCTCGAGACGCTACAGGTCTCCTACGTCACGCTTGTTACTCTTAATACATACTTAGGCCAAAACTCATGGCTCTCTAGCATAGTCTTACTTCCCCGGTTTCGACCCTACTCTGGGTCTAGCATAGTGGGAAGGTTCAACTAGCTCACGGAACTCTCTCTTAGTTCCTATCTCTTTTACTTAGGTCCGACTACTCTCGGACTACTCACATTCCCATACACTTCTCTCTCGGAGATATAGTAATTTTATGTATATTAGTCTAGAAGCATCACTCTCGATGTTTCTAATGACTTGGGGAACATTACTTAAGTTTGGTTAATCTTAGGTTTTAAGAGTTACCCATACATTTACTTTACTCATACATTCGGTTAATTGCATATATCAGGTAAAGTCCTCTTATAGGAGGTCGACCATGTCTCAAGGGAGTTACTAATCCCTTAGGTCTCTTTTACCTTCCTCACTAGTTCGTATCTTTGAACTAACTTAAATCCTCTTGAAGGAGGTTCACTTATCTTTCCACTCTCATTCGTTTCGTGGATTATTTCACTGTGGTTTTCTAACCATTATCGGGTATTTACTCAACCCGTACTTCTCCCCACATTCAAGGGAGTTCATACATTTGCATTATCGTTATACTTTAACGGATAGTTTGTGTGCTTGCACATTTTCGTTATCATAAGCATCGACCCAATCTACGGGTCTCTAGCCAAACGTTACTCACTATGTGTCGGTCTTTACACTATGTTAGACCACACCGGCATTCAGGTATGTTAGCTCATTCAACATACAACATGACATACATAATCAAACAAGGGATTATTTTCATGCTTTAATCTTAATTAAGCCGGCACACAAACACACAAATCAACGTAACTCGGTTAGCACGCGGAGTATGAGAAAATCATACCTTCACCGGGGTTTTACTTTTACCGTGTCATCTCACCAAGCTCGGGTCACGCACGACTCTCTGATAATGTTTCAAACATTATTGTTAATACTAAACTCATACGGTACATAATAAAATGCTATTCCCGTATTTACCCCGTTATCCCGTTAACTCGGTTTATTCTTGTTAATTTGAGTTCTCACTTCTCAATCACTTCTAACACTTTCTTACACTTCCTAGGGCCTTTACATGTCACCAAACAAGGCCTTAACATCTTTTAACATCATTAACATTTAAACCCCCATCATTTCCAACCTTAAAAATGCTCTCTGTTGGTTTCTGGGGGTGGTCCGGGACTTGGTCCCCATCTTAAGTCCGGACCAAAGCATTACTAAGCTCTCGGGTTGTTTTCCTACCATGGTCCGGGACCTTGTCCCTATCCCAAGTCCCGGACCAGCATGAGTGTTCAGTCTCGGTCTATTTAAATGGGGTGGTCCGAGACTTTGTTCATACCCCAAGTCCCGGACCAAGTGCAGGGTAATCTCTCGGGTGTTTTTAGCAGGTGGTCCGGGACCTTATACCTTACTCAAGTCCCGGACCAAACATGGTAGGAAACTCTCGGTGAATAAAGGGGTGGTCCGGGACTTTGTCCATGGACTAGGTCCCGGACCCTGCTACAGATTTTACAAACTTAGCATTTTCCAACTCTGTTACAACCTCTATCTTTCACCATTGTCTTTCCAATCTTTCCCACTTATAATCTATATGTTTTAGCACTTAATTACTCACATAAACCATCTTAAACTAAGCACCAAGTGCACACACAAACTCTAGTTAATTTCACTTAAAACTCACTTACATTTTCACAACTAGTTTCCTTGTTTTCCCTTAACTCTTGTAACTGATTTGGTAACTTCTTTTACCATTCAAACAGTGCCATTCCCAGCACTTCAATTGACATTACTTCTACTCCTCATACACACTTCTCCTTAGTTTGGTTTCCAAATCATTAACCACTCACTTCACACCTCTTAACCACCTTGTTTCGTCCTTAAAATAAAACACCCAAATCCATCCATTCCTAGGTAAATTTTGACAGAACTTGCTTGTTTTTCTAAGCATTTCACCACACTAAATATACCCACAAACACAATCTTCACCCCTGTTTTGTTTAGGCATCAAACAACACTTATTTTCCCACACCCAAACACTTAATTCATTTGACACCAAAGCCTTTGATCATCATCATTAACAACTTTAATTAAATCTCAATTTCTTACTCTCATCACAGTAGCACAATCAATGCTATAGGAATACACATGCATAAAGCATTCAAAATCTGTTTCACAATACAACAAAACTAGCTCAAGGGTAAGTTTATTTACCTTGAGTTCTTGCTAGTTTCTTTCCTTTCTTTCTCTCTTGTTCTTCCCCTTTTCCTTCTTGCTCTTTCTCTCTTATTATTCTTGTTTATCAATTGACTGAGCTATAGCCACGCTCGAAAAACAACACCAATCAATTTCCTAACCCTAGGAAAACCCTAGATTACAAAGGGAATGATCTAGGCTTCAATAAAAGCTTACCTTAAAATCTCTAGATAAGTGCTTGGAAAGTAAAAACACAAGTCTCCAGCTCTTTAGGAAGGCCAAAATCGGCTGGCAAGTGAAGGACAAGAGGGCTCAAGAATCTGGAGATTCGAAGATAAAACCAAAGGCTAGAAAGTGAAGATTTTTGAACTTCCTTCTTACCTTAAACAACCAAGGGCTGTTGTGGATCAAAATGAGCAGCTTGAACCTTCATTTGGAGCTGCTTCCATGGAGATCGAATGTGGGGTTTTTGAGTTTCGAGAGGAGGAGAACGATGCTCGAGAAGAGAGGAGTCTCATGGTGTGTTTATTTTGTGATTTAAAGTTGCTTTAGACTTTGTAGATGAAGGAGAAGGAGGGCGCTGCTTGGGGTGAAGAAATCGCCATCGTAGGCTTGAAGAAGAAGAAGGAGTCCGATGGAGGGGGAAACAAATTGTGAATAAAGAGAATAAGGAAGGAGAGAGGGTAGTAAAGTATTAATATTACTATTCCCTTTTTTTTTTACTTTATACTATTTGCTTTATTTACTTATTTGTCCTCTCATTACTTAATAGCTAGCAAGCTATTAATGAGTGTATACATATTAATTAAAACCGGCCCACACTATTAGTGAGCTGGAGCGTTTTTTCCATTTTACAGAAAACGCTCGTTATTTTACCCGGTTTGGCACTATTCACTTACCGGGTCCGTTTTCTGGAATTTTCCCGTTTAATTAATTTAAATGGCTATTAAACTTCCATTAATACTTATTTATAGTTATTTAATCAACTATAATTTTTACGGGTCCGTTTGACCACTTAAAGTCACGTTTTCGGGCTTCCTCGAAAAACGTGCTTTTATGCTTATTTAGTGTTTTAATCCATTATTTGGATCCGTTTTCTTCGGGAATCATTCCCGTACACCAATTAGGCCTAACTAAGCCTTAGGAATCCATCTCGGACCCTTACGAGATCATATATCTCTTATTTTCATTTAATGCGCATTTTAGCGTTTTTCGCTTTTAACGCATTTTCTCTTTCTTTTGGTTTTATTCTTTTACCAACTCTCTAGGCACAATTAGGCCCTTAATAATTTATTAGAGTAATTAAATCACCATTTTTAGATCCGGGATATTAAATCTACCCCCCTTAGGAACTTTGTCCTCAAAGTTGGTGAATCTAAATGGTTACTCTCATGGGCGTACTATGCCAAGGTTATATACATGTACAACCTTACAGATTCACAAGTCTGTCTCATTTCATACTACACATACCTCACACATATCATAGCATGTATAGCAATCAAAATACTTTTGCTCTCTCTCCATGGAATCGGTCCGAAGACAAGAAGGCACTATAGTCCTCGCATCCATGTTGAGTAATATACTACTGATCCCTCAGGTACCGGTCACGTTGAACACTTACTCTTTCTGGTTCACGGCCGTTTCATGACAAATGGGCACTTACTCCTCTCTGGCCCACGGTCCCTTCGGTTCTGATCAAAGCGTTACACATATACATATCCTCAGGCACTCTGGTTGACTCACTCAACACAGGAACATCTCAGGGTACTCTCCCCGTCCCTGCTTTGGAAAAATCACACTGACACGCCCCAACCGGTCACTTAGGACCGCGCCGCACGTACGGTGCAATGGTTTCAAACCCAGTACACGCCCACCGTTCTACCGGTCATCAAGACTTAAGGCCACAGCCATCGGCGGGTGATAGCGGTTTCAAAACCAGTTTTCGTTTCCATCTTCATACTTGAAGAAAATTCTTTTTCAAAATCTGTTTGAAAATTCTTTTTAAAACATCACACAACTCCAAATCAAATTTATGGTAGCTGTATCTTTTCTTAGCGTGATTACTTGTGACCACTTATAGGGAGCTTCAAGAATCATCCAACCCTGATGTGATCAGCATCAGTGTGAACTATCCTTCCACCCCAATTTGTGTTCGGTTTCCCTTGATCGCTAGCAGACCAAGTTCCACCTCCCACGTCAGTTTCAAACAATCAGATAGACAAACATTTTCGTTTTCTATCTTTTACTCTTTCTAGTCGTATTCATAAAACAATCTGTTTCAATTTATCTTTATCATGAACTTAAGTCATCTATTATTCTCTATTTGTTTCACTACCTTGCCTAGGCATTCCATACTTGTGGCCTCATTAGTCAAATTATTACTCAACTTAAAACATACAACATACAACTCCAAAGGATGGAACTCACTCCATCAATCATTCTTAAATAAAATCACATAGGGAACTCACTCCCTACTAGGTTACACATCGGTTTCATACCGATTCATACTCATTATATCACATGTCTAATCTCAATAGACAAATACTAAAGGGATTCTCTTTCCCCAGGAGTCTCTCTACTCCTCTTTTCATAAATATTACATACTCATTACTTGCATCTCTCATGCATGATACTTATACTTACACAATGAATGGGTACACATGTTTATGTAACATGAGGTCCAAACATCAAAACAATTTTCTTTGTGCCATGCACATAGTAGTTTACGCACCAACACGTAAAACATACCCTAAGCGGTTTCTCGCCCTACCCCCCTAAAAAAGGGGTTACGCCCACGTAACCAACCATATGTTATCACTGAACATTGCTTTACTAATTCAAGTATTAAGAAGTGTTTTATCTTCAATGTGGTTAATTAACTCATAACCGGGTTCGGTTCTAGCCTATAAGGCTTCGATCGGTTTGCCAGTATACTTAACCTTGAATTACGGCCCACTAGTTTCAGCTACGTGACCTGATAACTAGAGCTTAACTCGCTCTTTAGTATTCTCAATGTATTTCAATCGTCGCTTGGTATCTCTTACCGTATGCGAATTCGATGAGTTATAGATTTTCTCTCCAATTCTCTGGAAATCTATTTCGTATAACACTGTATACCTTTGTGATTATTCACATATTTTTCCCGACTTATTGTCGGTTGAGGTCAAGCTGCTACTTAGCATGTAGTGCTTCCTCATTTGATAATGACTTCTGAATCATGTTTGTTTATTTATTTCTGTACAAGAATTCCTCATTCATACTACTCTGCCTTTTTCCACACATCGATCCTGGGCCCTGTGGGTTACTGCCCACATTCTTTGTGCATCTTTAGCCAATGGCCGCACGGTTATCTCTCTAAATTCTCACTCAACAGGCTTTGTTGACATTTCCCAATTCCTGGCTCTCCCACTCGATCATTACCGCACAAGTGCAATACCAAAACACTCAGTTATACAGAGTGCAGAAGCGTAAACCCTTGACAGTAAATCTCTCATGAGATAGGAATGATCTGTCTTCTTTACCACATTTCCTTATCAGCTCATATCACTCACCGAATACTCTTACAATGTTCGCTTACTGCGTACCTTGTCCTTTCCCATTTCATGGCATCCGCTACTACTTAGCTTCCGCCCAGGTGTTCTCACCATTTACACTATGGCTTGCCATTCATTTGGCTCAATAATATACGCTATTCTTTAATCTCTCTGCGCACTTGCGCGCTGCTACTCTGTAGTTCATATTGCACACATACAGTGTTTACTACTCACTGATTACTCTCGGTTTTCGAATTGCTGCAATCGGTTCCTCTTTACACTCTACTATAGTTCACATACTCATTGGCAATATACATGCTCAAGTTTTAACACCGCACTAGCGGTTTCACATTATATACTTCGGTGGTAGCCTTTCTCTGGAGGATTCACGCAATTGCTGCTCCCTAGGCCCCATAATAACAAGTGTGTCCCCACTCTAAGGTATGGTTCGTGCTCCACAATAACTCTTATGCCTTTATGCATATGTTTTACAACGTTTGGATCTACAAATTGCAGTTGGTTTTACCGGCTTACAAGCCACATTGCCTCGCCACGCTCTATGCGGGCTGCTCAAACAGGTTTTTCCTTCTCCATATGCCATTAAATGGTTTGGAAGATTACTGGGCTTTTGATATGGGTCTCATCACGCTTCCGACATGGAAGTCCCTCTAAGTTTCTTGGTATTAATTCATGCCTTCTGGCAATCTAGGGTACCCCATGTTACGTGGGATCCCTTCGGGTTCTACCCGAGTGTCTCTTTAACACTTGTGTTCCCAACACGATTTTGTTCAACTACTGTTGATCCGGCACCCTTCTCGGATTGCTCCTGGGTGTTACTGAGTTTTGCCATCTCATCTGGCCTGAATTCATGGATATATTCAGTTCCTTACTCCGTCTTGCGGTTATAACTTGACTATCCCGTTTAGGGTTGTAATGTTCCCGTTATTGGGTAGAGTATTAGTACTTTTCCTTTACCTACTTAATTAGGTCGTTATTCTCTTAGGAGATATACTGTGGGGATTTATCCCGTTCATCAAACATCGATAAGATCATTTTAGGAATTTGCCATATTACTTACGCTGGTATATTCCAGTTATTAGGTATTTCCTGAGACAATATCCAAGTCTGTGCTTAATACTCTGTGCTTCTCGCACTTCTCCACGCTATGTCCTTAGGTCCGTTACCTTACTGGTTTCTAGACTCCTTAGCTTCGTAAACTTCTTTGTGTTCTTCGTTCCTTCGAGATGACCAACTACCTTGGTTTGGATTGGCTCTTTCGTCCGTAGTATGGAGTGGGCTACTTCCCGTGTACCGTACTCTTCTTGTATACATACATGGAGTATCTTTTTGATACGTTACCACTTACCTGACTAATCATAATTGGTCTGTCAGTCCGCAAGCTCCTTCGGGGTGCGGTCGTTCCATGTCTCATTTGTGTACACTTGTAGTGTCGGTCACGCCTTGGTGAAGTATTCTGTCGCCAACTCCTCTTAAATCGTCCTATGATAACTTACCGTGATTCTCTGGTTTGGTTTTTAAAATTTGGGGGTTTTGAAAATTCCATGTTTGGAAGAAAAAAAAATTCGTGTTGAAAATAACTTCTTCATGGCATTTCAATGCCGGTTGCTTCTTACCAGGTCTAGCTACTCGCTGACTGGTACGTTCTTTATGCAGTGGTCGGGCCGTTAGGCCTTTCCAAGGTTTCGTTTCATAGTTCTTAAGTTTGTGGTGGTATATTGGCTTCTCTTGCCGTGTTGGTACCTGCTAAGTGCTAGTCACTTGTCAAAGCGCCTCTTAATAGTCGCATTAATACTGCACTTGCCATGGCAAGTGCGCGGTACAGGTGGTTTTTAGGTTAACTCATACCGGTCACGGTATTGTTCATGTTGTATTTGGTAGCCTAGTCGGCTCTTCCTTGATCCTTTAGTTGGATAACTGCTCCTTAGAGCTGCTTCTCATTCCTCTTGACATGACTGTCATTCATTTAGGTGCTTCTCCATTCCCGGAGTTCCTTAACTACTTAGTTTGTGTTATACCTCGTTGCTCGTTCCCACGTCTTTACTGTGGTTACCGAGGTTAAAGTCATTTAGGCACTACTTCTGTAGTCCCATTCGGGTATATCCCGTAGTTATGCTCGTAGCTGTCTAAGCTATATCAGTTAAGTATTGCAATCTCTTTGGGTGTGGCAGGGTGGGTGTACCTACCATTGACTAGATCCTTAGTCAATACGTATACCACTGGTGGTATTAGTTAACTATGGCGGTCCGTAGACTTGTGTCCCGGTTCTCGTTAGTTCTCATAAGTCCGTCTGGTCGCACGATTGGTGCATCCTTCTCACTGCTGCTCGGCCAGCTGGGTTCTCGCGACTGCTAAGCAAGTCGCCCCAAGCTGCCACAGATTCCAGTCTCCTTGGATTAGGATTTCTCGATCTTCCGCTTTTAAATGCGGTTATTGTCGTTCCAACGGAATCCATCTCCGGGGTTTCCGGTTCTCAGGATCTACCGCGTGACAGATTCTGGTTCATATCGAAATAATAATTAAGTGCCAGATCGGGTTTCCCCGTCTTTCTGGCGTTCTTTCCCAAGCTTTTAATACGGGGGTTGTGGAGGGCGGGTTTGGTACTGTAGGTATCCAGATCATACTGGAAGTTCCTATCTAGCGCATCTCTCACGCTACCACTCAACCCTTAGCCCTAAGTCTCTATTTCCTAACTCGGTATTTCCTAAGCTCGGTATTTCCAGTCATCAGAGCGATACTTCGCTCTGATACCATTTTTGTAACACCCCAACCGTTAAACTCGTCATTACCTCTTAAACCGATTCTAATTACTCTTACTCACGCAGCGGAACTCTAATCACAACGAGGGGTGAAACAACGCCGTTAGCCACCCATGTGGCTAACCTGGCCTAACTCTCATACAGTAACGGTCTGATGGACTGGAACAACCGAATTCACAACACAAATACAATACTCAAATCATTTCTCTACTATACCGAGTCTACAACAAATGGATGCCGACACATATTCGGTCTTACACCTCCTTCAATACATAAGTAATTAAAACTACTACCCATGTAACCCGACCCCGTCCTACTCTCGAACGGTAACATCTTCGGTGTACCTGTAAAAAAAAACATCGCCCCTAGGGGCTCAGCTTAATGCTGCATATGAAATTCGCATACCCCGAGCGCTAACCGGGGTACGCCGACCACTTAGTCGGATATACATGGAGTTCATTTTAGACAAACAACATGCATCATAGCAATAAAATAAGTACATGTAATGCTCAAGGAATCTACATCCAATCATGGAACACAATTCCTAACTAACATAACAAGGTTGTTAGTTGTATCTGATTACTCTTAGGCCTCGAGGGTTATACCTCTCTATGCCTTGTTTACTTATTCAATACACACCCATTCTCTTGGGCTACTCGTACTATACTCACCCACACTCTCGGGTTACTTGTTCTCATTATCTCACCCATACTCTTGGGTTATTTATACTCATTATCTCTTGTAGATTCTCGAGACGCTACAGGTCTCCTACGTCACGCTTGTTACTCTTAATACATACTTAGGCCAAAACTCATGGCTCTCTAGCATAGTCTTACTTCCCCGGTTTCGACCCTACTCTGGGTCTAGCATAGTGGGAAGGTTCAACTAGCTCACGGAACTCTCTCTTAGTTCCTACTCTTTTACTTAGGTCCGACTACTCTCGGACTACTCACATTCCCATACACTCCTCTCTCGGAGATATAGTATTTTATGTATATTAGTCTAGAAGCATCACTCTCGATGTTTCTAATGACTTGGGGAACATTACTTAAGTTTGGTTAATCTTAGGTTTTAAGAGTTACCCATACATTTACTTTACTCATACATTCGGTTAATTGCATATATCAGGTAAAGTCCTCTTATAGGAGGTCGACCATGTCTCAAGGGAGTTACTAATCCCTTAGGTCTCTTTTACCTTCCTCACTAGTTCGTATCTTTGAACTAACTTAGATCCTCTTGAAGGAGGTTCACTTATCTTTCCACTCTCATTCGTTTCGTGGATTATTTCACTGTGGTTTTCTAACCATTATCGGGTATTTACTCAACCCGTACTTCTCCCCACATTCAAGGGAGTTCATACGTTTGCATTATCGTTATACTTTAACGGATAGTTTGTGTGCTTGCACATTTTCGTTATCATAAGCATCGACCCGATCTACGGGTCTCTAGCCAAACGTTACTCACTATGTGTCGGTCTTTACACTATGTTAGACCACACCGGCATTCAAGTATGTTAGCTCATTCAACATACAACATGACATACATAATCAAACAAGGGATTATTTCATGCTTTAATCTTAATTAAGCCGGCACACAACACACAAATCAACGTAACTCGGTTAGCACGGGAGTATGAGAAATCATACCTTTCACCGGGGTTTTATTTTACCGTGTCATCTCACCAAGCTCGGGTCACGCACGACTCTCTGATAATGTTTCAAACATTATTTTTAATACTAAACTCATACGGTACATAAAAATGCTATTCCCGTATTTACCCCGTTATCCCGTTAACTCGGTTTTATTCTTGTTAATTTGAGTTCTCACTTCTCAATCACTTCTAACACTTTCTTACACTTCCTAGGGCCTTTACATGTCACCAAACAAGGCCTTAACATCTTTTAACATCATTAACATTTAAACCCCCATCATTCCAACCTTAAAAATGCTCTCTGTTGGTTTCTGGGGGTGGTCCGGGACTTGGTCCCATCTTAAGTCCCGGACCAAAGCATTACTAAGCTCTCGGGTTGTTTTCCTACCATGGTCCGGGACCTTGTCCCTATCCCAAGTCCCGGACAGCATGAGTGTTCAGCTCGGTCTATTTAAATGGGGGGTCCGGAGATTGTCATACCCCAAGTCCCGGACCAAGTGCAGGGTAATCTCTGGGTGTTTTAGCAGGTGGTCCGGACCTTATACCTTACTCAAGTCCCGGACCAACATGGTAGGAAATCTCGGTATGAAAAAGGGGGTGGTCCGGGACTTTGTCCGGGACTAGGTCCGGACCCTGCTACAGATTTTACAAACTTAGCATTTTCCAACTCTGTTAAACCCTATATCTTTCACCATTGTCTTCCAATCTTTCCCACTTATAATACATGTTTAGCACTTAATACTCACATAAACCATCTTAAACTAAGCACCAAGTGCACACACAAACTCTAGTTAATTTCACTTAAAACTCACTTACATTTTCACAACTAGTTCCTTGTTTTCCCTTAACTCTTGTAACAGATTTGGTAACTTCTTTTACCATCAACAGTGCCATTCCCAGCACTTCAATTGACATACTTCTACTCCTCATACACACTTCTCCTTAGTTTGGTTTCCAAATCATTAACCACTCACTTCACACTCTTAACCACCTTGTTTCATCCTTAAAATAAAACACCCAAATCCACCATTCCTAGGCAAATTTTGACAGAAACTTGCTTGTTTTTCTAAGCATTTCACCACACTAAATATACCCACAAACACAATCTTCACCCCTGTTTTGTTTAGGCATCAAACACACTTATTTTCCCACACCAAATACTTAATTCATTTGGCACCAAAGCCTTTGATCATCATCATTAACACTCTAATTAAATCTCAATTTCTTACTCTCATCACAGTAGCACAATCAATGCTATAGGACTACAATCCCTCATGCATAAAGCATTCAAAATCTGTTTCCATACAACAAAACTAGCTCAAGGGAGTTTATTTACCTTGAGTTCTTGCTCTTTCTTTCCTTTCTTTCTTGTTCTTCCCCTTTTCCTCTTGCTCTTTCTCCTATTATTCTTGTTTATCAATTGACTGAGCTATAGCCACGCTCAAGAACAACAAACACCAATCAATTTCCTAACCCTAGGAAAACCCTAGATTACAAAGGGAATGATCTAGGCTTCAATAAAAGCTTACCTTAAAATCTCTAGATAAGTGCTTGGAAAGTAAAACACAAGTCTCCAGCTCTTTAGGAGGCAAAATCAAATCGGCTGGCAAGTGAAGACAAGAGGGCTCAAGATCTGGAGATTCGAAGATAAAACCAAAGGCTAGAAGTGAAGATTTTTGAACTTCCTTCTTACCTTAAACCCAAGGGCTGTTGTGGATCAAAATGAGCAGCTTGAACCTTCATTTGGAGCTGCTTCCATGGAGATCGAATGGGGGTTTTGAGTTTCGAGAGGAGGAGAACGATGCTCGAGAAGAGAGGAGTCTCATGGTGTGTTTATTTTGTGATTTAAAGTTGCTTTAGACTTTGTAGATGAAGGAAGGAGGGCGCTGCTTGGGGTGAAGAAATCGCCATCGTAGGCTTGAAGAAGAAGGAGTCCGATGGAGGGGGAAACAAATCGTGAATAAAGAGAATAAGGAAGGAGAGAGGGTAGTAAAGTATAATATTACTATTCCCTTTTTTTTTTACTTTATACTATTTCTTATCTACTTATTTGTCCTCTCATTCTTATAGCTAGCAAGCTATTAATGAGTGTATACATATTAATTAAAACCGGCCCACAATTAGTGAGCTGGAGCGTTTTTCCATTTTACAGAAAACGCTCGTATTTTACCCGGTTTGGCACTATTCACTTACCGGGTCCGTTTTCCGGAATTTTCCCGTTTAATTAATTTAAATGGCTATTAAACTTCCATTAATACTTATTTATAGTTATTTAATCAACTATAATTTTTACGGGTCCGTTTGACCACTTAAAGTCACGTTTTCGGGCTTCCTCGAAAAAGTGCGTTTTTTATGCTTATTTAGTGTTTTTATAATCCATTATTTGGATCCGTTTCTTCGGGAATCATTCCCGTACACCATTCGGCCTACTAAGCCTTAGGAATCCAGCTCGACCCTTACGAGATCATATATCTCTTATTTTCATTTAATGCGCATTTTAGCGTTTTTCGCTTTTAACCCGCATTTTCTCTTTCTTTTGGTTTTATTCTTTTACCAATACTCTCTAGGCAACAATTAGGCCTTAATATTTTATTAGAGTAATTAATCACCATTTTTAGATCCGGGTATTAAATCTACCCCCCTTAGGACTTTGTCCTCAAAGTGGTGAATCTAAATGGTACTCTCATAGGCGTATATGCCAGGTTATAATACATGTCACCTTACAGACTTCACAAGTCTGTCTCATTTCATACACACATACCTCACACATATCCTAGCATGTATAGCACTCAAAATACTTTTGCTCTCTCTCCATGAATCGGTCCGAAGACAAGAAGGCACTATAGTCCTCGCATCCATGTTGAGTAATACTACTGATCCCTCAGGTACCGGTCACGTTGAACACTTACTCTTTCTGGTTCACGCGCCGTTTCATGACAAATGGGCACTTACTCTCTCTGGCCCACGGTCCCTTCGGTTCTGATCAAACGTTACACATATCATATCCGCAGGCACTCTGGTTGACTCACTCAACACAGGAACCATCTCAGGGTACTCTCCCGTCCCGCTGCCTTTGGAAAAACACTACACCACCGCCCCCATACCGGCCCCACCGGTCACTTAGGACCGCCGCACGTACGGTGCAATGGTTTCAAAACCAGTACACGCCCACCGTTCTAACCGGTCATCAAGACTTAAGGCCACAACCATCGCGAGTGATACGGTTTCAAACCATTTTCGTTTCCATCTTCATACTTGAAGAAAATTCTTTTCAAAATCTGTTTGAAATTCTTTTTAAAACATCACACAACTCCAAATCAAATTTATGGTAGCTGTATCTTTTCTTAGCGTGATTACTTGTTGACCACTATAGGAGCTTCAAGAATCATCCAACCCTGATGTGATCAGCATCAGTGTTAACTATCCTTCCACCCCAATTTGTGTTCGGTTTCCCTGATCGCTAGCAAGACCAAGTTCCACCTCCCCCGTCAGTTTTCAAAACATCGATAGACAACATTTCTTTTTCTTCTTTACTCTTTCTAGTCGTATTCATAACAATCTGTTTCAATTTATCTTTATCATGAACTTAAGTCAATCCATTATTCTCTATTTGTTTCACTACCTTGCCTAGGAATTCCATACTTGTGGCCTCATTAGTCAAATTATTACTCACTTAAAACATACAACATACAACTCCCAAAGGATGGGAACTCACTCCATCATCATTCTAAATAAAATCACATAGGGAACTCCCTCCCTACTAGTTCACATCGGTTTCATACCGATTCATACCATTATATCACATGTCTAATCTCAATAGACAAATACTAAAGGGATTCTCTTTCCCCAGAGTCTCTCTACTCCTCTCTTTCATAATATTACATACTCCATTACTGCATCTCTCATGCACGATACTTATACTTACACAATGAAGGGTACACATTTTGTAACATGAGGTCCCCAAACACCAACAATTTTCTTGTGCCATGCACATAGTATTTACGCACCAACACTAAAACATACCTAACGGTTTCTCGCCCTACCCCCCTTAAAAGGGTTCCGCCCCCGCGTAACCAACCATATGTTTCACTGAACATTGGTTTACTAATTCAAGTATTAAGAAGTGTTTTATCTTCAATGTGTTTAATTAACTCATAACCGGGTTCGGTTCTACGCCTATAGGCTTCGATCGGGTTGTGCCAGGTATACTTAACCTTGAATTACGGCCCACTAGTTTCAGCTACGTGACCTGATCACTAGAGCTTAACTCGCTCTTTAAGTATTCTCAATGTATTTCAATCGTCACTTTGGTATCTCTTACCGTATGCGAATTCGATGAGTTATAGATTTTCTCTCCAATTCTCTGGAAATCTATTTCGTATAACTGTAGTACCTTTGTGATTATTCACATATTTTCCCTGACTTATTGTCGGTTGAGGTCAATCTGCTACTTAGCATGTAGTGCTTCCTCATTTGATAATGACTTCTGAATCATGTTTGTTTATTTTATTTCTCTACAAGAATTCCTCATTCATACTACTCTGCCTTTTTCCACACTCGATCCTGGGCCCTGTGGGTTACTTACTTCACTGCCCACATTCTTGTGCATCTTTAGCCAATGGCCGCACGGTTATTCCTCTAAATTCTCACTCACAGGCTTTGTTGACGTTCCCAATTCCTCGGCTCTCCCCCTCGTCATTACCGCACATAGTGCAAACCAAAACTCAGTCATACAGAGTGCGAAGCGTAAACCCTTGACATTAAATCTCTCATGAGATAGGAATGATCAATGTCTTCTTTCCACATTTCCTTATCAGCTTCATATCACTCACCGAATATACTCTTACAATGTCGCTTACTGCGTACCTTGTCCTTTCCCATTTTCATGGCATCCGCTACTACTTTAGCTTCCGCCCAGGTGTTCTCACCATTTACACTATGGCTTGCCATTCATTTGGCTCAATAATATGCGCTATTCTTTAAATCTCTCTGCGCACTTGCGCGCTGCTTACTCTGTAGTTCATATTGCACACATACAGTGTTTACTACTCAACTGATTACTCTTCGGTTTCGAATTGCTGCAATCGAGGTTCCTCTTTACACTCTACTATAGTTCACATACTCATTGGCAATATACACATGCTCAAGTTTTACTACACCGCACTAGCGGTTTCACATTATATACTTCGGTGGTAGCCTTTCTCTGGAGGATTCACGCAATTGCTGCTCCCTAGGCCCCATAATAACAAGTGGTGTCCCCACTCTAAGGTAGTGGTTCGTGCTCCACAATAACTCTTATGCCTTTATGCATATGTTTTACAACGTTTGGATCTACAAATTGCAGTTGGTTTTACCGGCTTACAAGCCACATTGCCTCGCCACGCTCTATGCGGGCTGCTCAAACAGATTTTTCCTTCTCCATATGCCATTAAATGGTTTGGAAGATATTACTGGGCTTTTGATATGGTTGTCTCATCACGCTTCCGTACATGGAAGTCCCTCTAAGTTTCTTGGTATTAATTCATGCCTTCTGGCAAGGGTACCCCGTGTTACGTGGGATCCCTTCGGGTTCTACCCGAGTGTTCTCTTTAACACTTGTGTTCTCAACACGATGTTTTGTTCAATTACTGTTGACTCCAGCACCCTTCTCGGATTGCTCCTGGGTGTTACTGAGTTTTGCCATCTCATCTGGCCTGAATTCATGGATATATTCAGTTCCTTACTCCGTCTTGCGGTTATAACTTGACTATCCCGTTTAGGGTTGTAATGTCTCCTGTTATTGGGTAGAGTATTAGTACTTTTCCTTTACCTACTTAATTAGGTCGTTATTCTCTTAGTGAGATATACTGTGGGGATTTTATCCCGTTCATCAAACATCGATAAGATCATTTTAGGAATTTGCCATATTACTTACGCTGGTATATATTCCAGTTATTAGGTATTTCCTGAGACATATCCAATGTCTGTGCTTAATACTCTGTGCTTCTCGCACTTCTCCACGCTATGTCCTTAGGTCCGTTACCTTACTGGTTTCTAGACTCCTTAGCTTCGTAAACTTCTTTGTGTTCTTCGATCCTTCGAGATGACCAACTGCCTTGGTTTGAAATACCCCAAACCGTGATATGTTGTTAAACATTTAAACTATGGTATGTAAAGGCTAAAAAGTGCCTTAGAAACATCAGTGAACAATTTAAACCATAGTAGAGTGCAATAAGGCACTAAGACACAGCTTGAGCAAAAACATGCTCTAAGCTTGGAGTGAACTTGGTTAGGACCCAAAGAGCCTACCAGGACTTAATAATATTCAATTATGATTTATTAAGGCTAATTAAGTCCTTAGGAAACCTTGGTAGACAATTAAACCAAACAAAACACAAATAAATGCCTTAAAGTCAATATGGGCAAAAATGTGCTCTAAGCTTGGGATAAATTTGCATAAGACCTAATGGTCATGCCTATACCTTATAAATAGTTAATGAACATATTAAATCAATTACCAAAGAAAACCAAGCTTGAAAACAAGTTAAAACACAAAAAGTGCTTTAAGGAGTCTTAAAGCACGTTTTTGAAAAATTGTCCTGTAAATGAGGTTTGAATGGCTAAATGTCCATCATTACTCTTTAATTAACATTTGTACTATATAGTATCACATTGGAAGTCTATATCAATGGGAAATCAAAAATTTCACATCTATGTGCCTTGTTTTAGTGAATAGTAACTAAAATAAGCTAGTTTATAACATATGTTGTTATAAGTATAATTAAATTGGTCAACAAAGGCCATATATATGTTATATATTAAAGGGGGCACGGTTTTTTAGAGGGTGAGTCACCATACCAAGTCAGCCAATTAAAAGAAAGAAAGAAAAGTAAGTAAAAGGTTACTTTTTGCCTTAAAACATAATATCTCCAAAGCTTACCTCTCTCCTCACTTTTCCTTCATTTCTCCTTGCTCCCACCGTCACTTATCTCCATCCTCCCTTCTCCATCTCGTTTTGCTACAGCAAGTACCAATTCTCCATCTTTGAATGCTTGTAACTAATGACTCCATGATCCAAATTCAATTTCAAGACTACCATTCTTCTAGTTGGAGCAAGCTCTTCATTTCCCTCTTTTCAAATCTTCAAGAACTCAATTTTGGTGCCATGGATATTCACCATTGAAGGAGCTTGAGCTCATATTTTCATGCCTTGCCATTCTCTTATGCTTCAAGGTAAGGAAAATCAAAGAAAAACCAAGTTTCCATTCAGTTCCTTGTATAACCGAAAAATCACCTTACAATGGTGAATTACCTTGCTCTCTTCTTAGCTTAATTCAAACTTCAAAGGGCTAGGAGGAGTCCTATATAGCCACTTGTCCAAGCTCTCTTTCAAATTCCAAAGGTAATCATCAAATTTTAGTGTTTTTAGACACTTATGTAAACCTAGGGTTTAACTATGAGTTGGAGTATTAAACTTAATGCTCATTACCCTTATAGTGTATTGATTAGAAGATTGACAAGTGATAAAAGCCCTTGCCGATTTTCTATCAAGGAAAACAAAGAAAAACAAGTGGGAAGTCTTGAAAGAAAAGAGAGGTAGTGTGTTAATCTAATGTGGTTTAAATGCCTAGGAAAATGGAGCTTGATTTGCTTAAAAAATACCTAAAGAGCTAATGGTAAATGAGTTAGCAAAATGCTCTCAAAGAGTTATTAAGGGCATATGTATTGTTGGGTGTAATTGCAGGTCAAAGGCAAATATAATGTGGGAAATTCAGTGTTTATGGTTTATGCAATTAAGGGCCTAAGAGCCATGTTATTTAAGGGCCTAAGTGCCAAGCAATTTAAGTTTATGCACTATATTGTGATGTAGTGTAGTTTAAAGGTTTACTTGTGTGTAAAGAGCATTGTTGAGAAGATGAATGTCTTGGTTGTCAAAAGGTGAAAAACTATGTGTTTTGGTGTAAGGTGATACAGAGAACCCATGGTGAAATTTAGTCGATAAACAAAGGAGTTTATGTGTAGTAATGAGATTTTATGTCCTAGAAGGTGCTAGGAATGGTTAAGTGTGAAGTGGTGAATTAAGGTGTTCTTAAGTGTTAAGATGCCTTGGGCATAATCTTGGAGGATTTAGAAATCAAATTAGTGTTTTATACACACCAAAGTTATGATATGTGAAGTATTAAGTCTTGTTAAAGTTTAGGTAAACAAAGGAAAAGTAATGCCTTGTGAAGGTCTAAGTGTAAACTTGTGGATAGAAGGAGTTGTGTAATGGAGGTGTTGTGAGGAATGACGCTTGGAGTAGATGTGATGGTGGTGAGAAAAATTTTAGTTAGTTGTTATCATAAGTATAAACCACCACTTAGGAACTTAGGGAAAAACATTACAAGTGTTAGGAATTTGCAAGAATTTGAGTGAATGATCAAGGAGCTTGATGGTGGGTCAACTAATGAGTTTAATGGATGATTTAAGAGGGTGTTTAAGTGCCCAAATGGTGTTAGAACATATAAGGGAAATTGTGGAGGAGTTTGGAATAAGATAGGCATTTTTAGGAGAGTTTCTGCAGCCGACCTACCCAGGGGCGACCCCCAGTCTAGGTCGGTCGGGCTGAAACTGTGAACTTAGATGATCTCTGCAGCCGACCTACCCAGGGGGTGGGTCGGTCGGACCTAAAAAAAAAATTAAATTTTAAGAATGTTAAGTGGTATTAGTGGTATGCCATTAAGAGAGTATTGGTGATTAGAAAAATAATTATAAAAGGACTTAAGAGATTAAGTTAAGTAAGATGATTTAAATGTTTAAGGTTATAAAATGAAATGTAATGAGGGATTATTAGTAATGATGTTATAAGATTGTTAAGGACATGTTGAGTGAGTAATAATGACAATTTAGTGAGGGAAAAGTTTGTATTAAAATGTAAAGGTAAAATAAGTTAAAATGTGAAGTTATTTAACTAAGTTAACGGGGATAAGTTATAAGCATTAGACTTTAAACAACCATGTTACCCTGATGTTAATAAAAGTACATGTAATGTTATCAGTTGTTCGAGAATTGCTCGAGGAACATAAGTGGACATGATAAAGTGGACTCCGGTGACAGGTATGGTTTTCTTGCAACCTGTGTCCTACCGGATTACACCGGCTTGTATGCCAATGTGTTTTTCTGTATGTTTGCCACGTTGTAAGATTAAACATGTAATGAGTTTACAGTAATTCATTTATGTGGCGTGTACAACTCCGATACCATTTAACCTCGGAAGTGTTAACCTTAGTTAACTGAGTCTAGGATCACATGAGAGTTCGGTATTCGGAGTAAATGACCCGAACCATGGGACGTACTAACCACGGCTATGCGTGTGTTAATTGTGTGATATGTGTATGTGAATGTAGGGATCTCCCTTGTGTGTGTAACCCAGTTGTAATACTGTATGGTGCGAAGATGTGATAGACTCCATAGTGGGGTTCTAACTAATATCTAAAGTAAGTGTACTAACGTGGTGAGGAATCCGGTTTGGCCGGTCGCGCGTTGTTTGGGAGAGGGTATCCTTCTTAGCCTTACCCTTCTCTTGTTATGGTTGTTTCCCTCACGGGTTATGATCTCCCATTAGCTATTCCAAAGCTTAGCTATTCTGACTTATGATCGGTTTAGGGGGAACATGTGTTTGTGTGGTGTGTTCGGGCCTCCAAACCCGAACCATCTTAACTTAAGTTACTCGTCCGACTATTAGGACGGTTATGAGTGTTGTTGTTGATGTATAACGAGCTTACACTGAGGGTGACACCATTCCTAGGCTCACCAGTGAATTAACTATGTTTGGGTCGGTTCCTAAGAGGACCGTTCCCGTTATGTTATGTGATGTTGTTGCAAAGCAATTCCTATTGTGATGTTATCATGTGCACGTGGAAACGTGAAGGGTGTTGTTATGTTTTGTTATGCGAGGAATATTATATGTTATAAAATATGGAGTGTGTGGATCATGGAAATGAATTCCAGTTGTGATATGAGGCGTTTGAGGATAACCCGATTATTTGGGTAGTTGTCGCCTATTAAGGAAGTAGCTCCATTAGAGGAGGAACACTCTAGGGATAATGAATACCGTGAGTGACTTATTAATAAGGATGTATTATCCGTTTGTTGAGCCCATTGAGGCGAAATGTTATGTGTTGTATGTTTACAGTTGCATGCATGATTTAAATATAATCAATCGCATGCTAAGATGACAATTAGTTGTGCGTGGCCCGGTAGCATGTGGGCTGCGGGATTACCATACCAGCAAAGGTGTTGAGCCCCTTGGGGGCCACCCTTTCTCTTCTTTCCTATTTCAGGTTCAAGGAGCTGGAAGCCGTTCGAGAGTAGGACGGGGTAGCGTGTTGTACATGGGTAATCATTAAGTTGTATAATACAGTAGGGTGTAGTAAGACCGAAACTGTTATCGGCATCAATTTGTAAATACTCGGTACAGTTGGAAGGCTTTTGTATGTTGGTTGTGTTAATGAAAAGGGTATAGTAATGTACAGTGCTCGGGAATCTAGTCCATCAGACCGGTAACAATGTAAATGTAATAGCCTTGTTAGCCACGTGGGTGGTTAACGGCGTGTAACACCAACGAGTTAGTTATGTGAAGTAGTATACTTTCCGCTGCAGAATGTTGATATGTGTATGTTGTTGGATGGGGTGTTATAAAAAGTGGTATCAGAGCGAAGTATCGCTCTGATGACTGAATTACCGAGCTTAGGAAGTACCGAGTTAGGATTTTAGTACCTTGGGTTAAGGGTTGAGTGATAGCGTGAGAGATACGCTAGTTAGGTATTACCAGTGCGTACTGGAAAACCTACAATATCCTTCCCGCCCTCCACAAACCCTGTTTTATAACTCGGGGAACCACGCCAGAGAGATGGAAGTCCTCTCTTACTTGGGAATACCCGATCTGGCTGTTATTAAACACCTCTAAAGGTACGGAGAACCTGTCTACGGTAGATCCCGAAAACTGAGAATCCCGGAGACGGTTCCATCAGAATAATGTTAACCGCATTTAATAGCGAAGAATGAAGAATCTTGTGTATAGAAGAATAGAATTTCCGGCAACCTGGGTCGACATGCCGAGCAGTCGAGAACAACCAGCTTGCAACGCACTGACCGTGCAACAGGCAAGAAGTGAAGTAATGGAACCCGAGACAAGTGTCTAGGGACCACAGTTGTTAAATGATACAACAACGGTATACCAACCGACAAAGGAACTACAACGTAGTGCCCAAACAAGAGACAAATCTCAGTAACCACGACAATGCGTGGAACGGGCTACGAAGAGAGGAAACAATACAAAAAAAAGGGGTCTTCCAGAATGGGAAACACCCTAGTTAGTGATTATCATGTAAAGACAGTGAGAAGTCATCCGGAGGAATTATTATCAAGACTGTAAGATGAAGTGAGGGCCAACAAGGCCACTGATGACAGTGCGGGTAAAAACAATACCACAACCGGTATATGTTGAACCGATAGCCAGTTAACATGGCGCACTTGCCATGGCAAGTGCTGCTATAACAGGACTGTTCAAGAAAATTTTAACAAATACAAAGTACTTAGTAAAGTACCATAAAGTTAAATGTGATCGTCATAGCAGCGGAAGGGCCTGTTAGCCTAACCTCTGTAATTGTAAGTACACCAGTCAGCAAGAAGCTAGACTTGGTTAAGATAAGAAGGCATTGTAAAACCATGAGAATTTTTCTTTAAACTCAAATTTATTTCAAACTATTTTCTTTCAAAACCAGATTTCCTTTCAAACCAATACTTCTTTCTAACCTTCTTTTAAACCAAACCAGTAAAACCAAGGGCAATTGATAAGAATTCACACAATGGATAAACTTTCCTCGATTAAGTTGGGAAGCATGGAATGAATATGTCACGGACAATATAAGGGAGTTGACAACAGAATACTTCACTTAGGCGTGTGACGGACACTACAAGTGTACCAACTGTAATGGGACGACCGCACTCCGATGGGAGCTTGTGGGCCTGGCAGACCTACTTATGGGTTAGTTGGGTAAGTAGTAATGTATCAGTATGGTACCCCACAATTATCTACGAGTAGAATCCGAAACACGGGAAGTAGTCGACTCCGTACTACGGTCAGCAGTATAAGTAAAACAAGAGCTAAGGATTAACAAGGAATGGTTGAATTAAGGAACTCAGTAAGTTAACGAGACTAAAGGATTAGTGAATTCCTTTCAATGAAATGCTTAAGAGTCAGGAGGTGCGAAGTGCACTAACTGTAATGTAAAGACATCGTATATGTCTTAAGGATCCTCAGGATAAACGTGTTAGCTGGAACGATGACCCAGCCTGTACATGGCAAGCAGATGCCTAATGTGGACACATTAATGTGCTATGAACGGGATGAAACTCCCAGAATGAGTACTACACTATCAGGAAATGTTGATCTTCACAGAGAAATAATAAAACAGTAAGAACGCAAACGCGTGGCTAACGGAATGTACCAATAAGTGTGAACTAGATGTAAAGGCATAACTTAGTAACACCCAGGAGCAATCCTTGAAGGGTGTTACGCATCAACAAGTGTTGCACGAAATGGCATGACAGAAACACAAGGGTTGAAGCTAACACCCAGTTAGACATAAGTTGTCAGGAGACGGACTGACAATCCTAAGGGACATCCCAGGAAAGGAAACGGAATGCAACGACCTTGTCATGGAGCTCAATATAATATCCAAACCCTGTAATGTTGTACAAAGAAGTACATGTGTGTAGACAGCCTATAATGAGCTCAGCTCAAGGCAAGTAGGGCTTATAAGCCTAACAAGATATGTTATATAATTAGATTGATTGCAGCAGTTTAGTTATATAAGTGAATGAGTGGAGAACGAACCACTGCCCAAGAGTGGGGATACCTCTCGATGCTGAAACCGCTGGAGCGGTAGTTATGTGAACCAGCTCAAGAAATATGTTAAGGATGGACAATATTATTATTATTTGATAGCAGTTAGTTTAGTAGTATGTGTGCATAAAGTGAAGCAACCGACTGAATAATGCCGCTTATTGATCAATGCTCAAGGAGCATACCGTCTCATCCCAATAAAGGACGAACCATATATGAATGATGTAGTATATGTGTGGAAGTTAATGTGGCAGTAAATACGATATAAGCTTGTTATACAAGGAGTAAGAACACGGTGCGCCGCAAGCGACCGTTGTATAAGTATTGTTAAATGATAATGTGGCAGATAAGACCAGTTATGAGTTAAACTTAGTAGAGATGCAAGATGAGCGATGTTAAACAGACTGGGCAATAAGCCAGTGGTAGGTACTATGTGATGAGGAACTCAGTGTGAATTCCATGGCGAATCGCATAAGGGATTTACTGTCAAGAGTTTACGCCTCTGCACTCTGTATGACTGAGTGTTTTGGTATTGCACTTGCGCAGTAATGATCGAGTGGGATAGCTAGGAATTGGAAACATGTTAATTGTGGTAGAGTAACGCTATAATGACCGATGCATAGGAAATGCAAGATCGCACCAATGAAAGGATACTTGTACAAAACCAAATGTGGAGGCATGATTAAGAATAAGTGACTACAGTAGCACTAAATACCAAATATCGGTATGGAATATACCCCAAATGTTGTAAATAGCTGAGAGAGCACTACACACTAGGTAGTAGCTCAATCTCAACCGACAGTAAGTCGGAAGGGAACAAGTCAATCATTGTGAAATACATAACTGTATACACAGTAAATTGTTATGGAAGTGGATAGAAAGTTTATAACTCACCGAATTCGCTAACGGTAAGAGATACCACGCGTCGGTTGAGAAACCATTGTTACCAAGATGAAGGTGACAATTGGGGATGTACAATACAGTAAGAATAACAAATGGGGCAATTAAGCTCTACAATTATTAGAGTTTCGCAGCAGAAACTAGTGAGCCAGTGATTCAAGTGTTGAATGTACGTGGTGAACAAGAGTGAATGGCTAATTATTAACGCCTAGAAGCCTAACAGGCCAGAATTGAAACCAACTAAGAGTTCAAACAACCTCCAATGAGAATTCTTGGTTTAGGAACTAAACCGCCAATATGGTTAAGATCCTCTAATCAGAATCCATTGGGTAATAGACCGCGTGGAAGTTAAAACACTTCACGACGGCAGAACATTTTAAGCCAATGTTTAGTGATTGATTACGTGGGCGTAATCCCTTTTAAGGGGGGTAGAGCGCAAAACCACTTAGTGTGTATTACCGTACAAGTGTATGTGATTTATGTTGTGCATAACACAAAATAATTTGTTTTGATGATTGGTGCGTGTGTTACGTAAACATACGCACTCATTCATGGTTTAATTGTGGTAATTACGCACAGAAGATGCGAATACCATTGTGATAAGTGTGTGTATTTGTTAACAGTTGTGTGTGATAGTACAAGTGTGGGGAGTAGAGAAACTCCCGGGGAACAAAACCCTGACAGTGTATAAATGTGAAACGGTGTGTTGTATTTTGATAAAATATATGTGTATATATATATTATATAGTGACTCATGAAAGGGCATGATACCGACATAGAACCTAGTGAGAATAAAATTCCTTAGGTAACAACATTAAAGTGAATGGAAATAATTGATAGACGAAGTTCTATCCCTTGGAGATGTATGATCATGATTAGAATGATTAAAAAGATAGAAAATTGGAAATGAGTGATTTAGTTGATACTTGAAATTGGAGTGGGAGGTGGAACTTGATTTGCATGTGATCAAGGGAAGCCGAACACAAATTGGAGTGGAAGGATAGTTCAACACTGATGCTGATCACATCAGGGTTGAATGATTCTTGAAGCTCCTTAAGTGGTCACAAATAACCACGCTAAGAAAAGAAGCAAAGAGCATAAGTTGGACTTGGAGTTGTGTGTGTTTTCAAAAAGGATTTTGAATTGGTATTTATAAAACGTCGATAAATTTTTACATAGTTAAAGTTCTCTTACTTAACCTCATAAGGAAATTTTAAATTTAAGTGATTGTTTTGATCTCCCAAAGGCACGGGGACGGAAGGTGTCCATCGCGACCGGGTTCTGCGGGATCACAGTGTATATCAAAGATATTTTTGATTGTTATACATGCTATGACATGTTGTGTGGTATGTGTAATAAATGTTATTTTGACCTTGAGTTCCAAAAGTGTATGTTATCAAGACCTATGAGTCTAAATGTGTTGTGTTACATAGACCTATGTGTCTAAAGGTTGTTATGTTACCCAAGACCAGAGAGTCTAAGGGTTGTTATGTTGTGCAAATATTGTTAAGATACCCGGACCATTGAGTCCGAGGTTATCATGTAAGTATGTATGTTGTGTTATGTTATGTACCTATGTGAATATGTTACCCGGACCATTAAGTCCGAGGTTGTAATGTAAAGTACGTTTGATTATGGAAGTTTATTTCCAAGTGTTTCCTGCATTCTAAACCTAATGATGTGTGGGAAGTGTGAACTTCGAGGACGAAGTTCTTTTAAGGGGGGTAGATTGAAATACCCCAAACCTTGATATGTTGTTAAACATTTAAACTATGGTATGTAAAGGCTAAAATGCCTTAGAAACATCAGTGAACAATTTAAACCATAGTAGAGTGCAATAAGGCACTAAGACACAGCTTGAGCAAAAACATGCTCTAAGCTTGGAGTGAACTTGGTTAGGACCCAAAGAGCCTACCAACTTAATAATATTCAATTATGATTTATTAAGGCTAATTAAGTCCTTAGGAAACCTTGGTAGACAATTAAACCAAACAAAACACAAATAAATGCCTTAAAGTCAATATGGGCAAAAATGTGCTCTAAGCTTGGGATAAATTTGCATAAGACCTAATGGTCATGCCTATACCTTATAAATATGTTAATGAACATATTAAATCAATTACCAAAGAAAACCAAGCTTGAAAACAGTTAAAACACAAAATGCTTTAAGGAGTCTTAAAGCACGTTTTTGAAAAATTGTCCTGTAAATGAGTTTGAATGGCTAAATGTCCATCATTACTCTTTAATTAACATGTGTACTATATAGTATCACATTTGGAAGTCTATATCAATGGGAAATCAAAAATTTCACATCTATGTGCCTTGTTTTAGTGAATAGTAACTAAAATAAGCTAGTTTGTAACATATGTTGTTATAAGTAATTAAATTGGTCAACAAAGGCCATATATATGTTATATATTAAAGGGGGCACGGTTTTTTAGAGGGTGAGTCACCATACCAAGTCAGCCAATTAAAAAAGAAAGAAAGAAAAGTAAGTAAAAGGTTACTTTTTGCCTTAAAACATAAATATCTCCAAAGCTTACCTCTCTCCTCACTTTTCCTTCATTTCTCCTTGCTCCCACCGTCACTTATCTCCATCCTCCCTTCTCCATCTCGTTTTGCTACAGCAAGTACCAATTCTCCATCTTTGAATGCTTGTAACTCATGACTCCATGATCCAAATTCAATTTCAAGACTACCATTCTTCTAGTTGGAGCAAGCTCTTCATTTCCCTCTTTTCAAATCTTCAAGAACTCAATTTTGGCCATGGAGATTCACCATTGAAGGAGCTTGAGCTCATATTTTCATGCCTTGCCATTCTCTTATGCTTCAAGGTAAGGAAAATCAAAGAAAAACCAAGTTTCCATTCATTTCCTTGTATAACCGAAAAATCACCTTACAATGGTGCATTACCTTGCTCTCTTCTTAGCTTAATTCAAACTTCAAAGGGCTAGGAGGAGTCCTATATTGCCACTTGTCCAAGCTCTCTTTCAAATTCCAAAGGTAATCATCAAATTTTAGTGTTTTTAGACACTTATGTAAACCTAGGGTTTAAATGAGTTGGAGTATTAAACTTAATGCTCATTACCCTTATATGTGTATTGATTAGAAGATTGACAAGTGATAAAAGCCCTTGCCGATTTTCTATCAAGGAAGAACAAAGAAAAACAAGTGGGAAGTCTTGAAAGAAAAGAGGTAAATGTGTTAACCTAATGTGGTTTAAATGCCTAGGAAAATGGAGCTTGATTTGCTTAATAAAATACCTAAAGAGCTAATGGTAAATGAGTTAGCAAAATGCTCTCAAGGAGTTTATTAAGGGCATATGTATTGTTGGGTGTAATTGCAGGTCAAAGGCAAATATAATGTGGGAAATTCAGTGTTTATGGTTTATGCAATTTAAGGGCCTAAGAGCCATGTTATTTAAGGGCCTAAGTGCCAAGCAATTTAAGTTTATGCACTATATTGTGATGTAGTGTAGTTTAAAGGTTTACTTGTGTGTAAAGAGCATTGTTGAGAAGATGAATGTCTTGGTTGTCAAAAGGTGAAAAACTATGTGTTTTGGTGTAAGGTGATACAAGAGAACCCATGACAAAATTTAGTCGATAAACAAAGGAGTTTATGTGTAGTAATGAGATTTTATGACCTAGAAGGTGCTAGGAATGGTTAAGTGTGAAGATGGTGAATTAAGGTGTTCTTAAGTGTTAAGATGCCTTGGGCATAATCTTGGAGGATTTAGAAATCAAATGAGTGTTTTATACACACCAAAGTTATGATATGTGAAGTATTAAGTCTTGTTAAAGTTTAGGTAAACAAAGGAAAAGTAATGCCTTGTGAAGGTCTAAGTGTAAACTTGTGGATATAGAAGGAGTTGTGTAATGGAGGTGTTTGTGAGGAATGACGCTTGGAGTAGATGTGATGGTGGTGAGAAACATTTTAGTTAGTTGTTATCATAAGTATAAACCACCACTTAGGAACTTAGGGAAAAACATTACAAGTGTTAGGAATTTTGCAAGAATTTGAGTGAATGATCAAGGAGCTTGATGGTGGGTCAACTAATGAGTTTAATGGATGATTTAAGAGGGTGTTTAAGTGCCCAAATGGTGTTAGAACATATAAGGGAACTTGTGGAGGAGTTTGGAATAAGATAGGCATTTTTAGGAGAGTTTCTGCAGCCGACCTACCCAGGGGACCGACCCCAGTCTGGGTCGGTCGGGCTAAACTGTGAACTTAGATGATCTCTGCAGCCGACCTACCCAGGGGGTGGGTCGGTCGGTGGGTCGGTCGGACACCTAAAAAAAATTAAATTTTAAAAATGTTAAGTGGTATTAGTGGTATGCCATTAAGAGTATGGTGATTAGAAAATATAAAGGACTTAGAGATTAAGTTAAGTAAGATGATTTAAATGTTAAGGTTATAAAATGAAATGTAATGAGGGGATTATTAAGTAATGATGTTATAGATTGTTAAGGACATGTTAGTGAGTAATGACAATTTAGTGAGGGAAAAGTTGTATTAAAATGTAAAAGGTAAAGTTAAAATGTGAAGTTATTAACTAAGTTAACGGGGATAAGTTATAAGCATTAGACTTTAAACAACCATGTTACCCCGATGTTAATAAAAGTACATGTAATGTTATCAGTTGTTCGAGAATTGCTCGAGGAACATAAGTGGACATGATAAAGTGGACTCCGGTGACAGGTATGGTTTTCTTGCAACCTGTGTCCTACCGGATTACACCGGCTTGTATGCCAATGTTTTTTGTATGTTTGCCACGTTGTAAGATTAACATGTAATGAGTTTACAGTAATTCATTTATGTGGCGTGTACAACTCCGATACCATTTAACCTCGGAAGTGTTAACCTTAGTTAACTGAGTCTAGGATCAATGAGAGTTCGGTATTCGGAGTAAATGACCCGAACCATGGGACGTACTAACCACGGCTATGCGTGTGTTAATTGTGTGATATGTGTATGTGAATGTAGGATCTCCCTTGTGTGTGTAACCCAGTTGTAATACTGTATGGTGCGAAGATGTGATAGACTCCATAGTGGGTTCTAACTAATATCTAAAGTAAGTATGTACTAACAGGGTGAGGAATCCGGTTTGGCCGGTCGCGCGCGTTGTTTGGGAGAGGGTATCCTTCTTAGCCTTACCCTTCTCTTTGTTAGGTTGTTTCCCTCACGGGTTATGATCTCCCATTAGCTATTCCAAAGCTTAGCTATTCTGACTTATGATCAGGTTTAGGGGAATATGTGTTTGTGTGGTGTGTTCGGGCCTCCAAACCCGAACCATCTTAACTTAAGTTACTCGTCCGACTATTAGGACGGTAATGAGTGTTGTTGTTGATGTATAACGAGCTTACCATGAGGGTGACACCATTCTCTAGGCTCACCAGTGAATTAACTATGTTTGGGTCGGTTCCTAAGAGGACCGTTCCCGTTATGTTATGTGATGTTGTTGCAAAGCAATTCCTATTGATGTTATCATGTGCACGTGGAAACGTGAAGGGTGTTGTTATGTTTTGTTATGCGAGGAATATTATATGTTATAAAATATGGAGTGTGTGGATCATGGAAATGAATTCCAGTTTGTGATATGAGGCGTTTGGGATAACCCGATTATTGGGTAGTTGTCGTCTATTAAGGAAGTAGCTCCATTAGAGGAGGAACACTCTAGGGATAATGAATACCGTGAGTGACTTATTAAATAAGGATGTATTATCCGTTTGTTGAGCCCATTGAGGCGAAATGTTATGTGTTGTGTGTTTACAGTTGCATGCATGATTTAAATATAATCAATCGCATGCTAAGACGACAATTAGTTGTGCGTGGCCGGTAGCATGTGGGCTGCGGGATTACCATACCAGCAAAGGTGTTGAGCCCCTTGGGGGCCACCCTTTCTCTTCTTTCCTATTTCAGGTTCAAGGAGCTGGAAGCCGTTCGAGAGTAGGACGGGGTAGTCGTTGTACATGGGTAATCATTTAAGTTGTATATATACAGTAGGGTAGTAAGACCGAAACTGTTATCGGCATCAATTTGTAAATACTCGGTACAGTTGGAAGGCTTTTGTATGTTGGTTGTTGTTAATGAAAAGGGTATAGTAATGTACAGTTGCTCGGGAATCTAGTCCATCAGACCGGTACAATGTAAATGTAATAGCCTTGTTAGCACGTGGGTGGTTAACAGCGTGTAACACCAACGAGTAGTTATGTGAAGTAGTATACTTTCCGCTGCAGAATGTTGTTATGTGTATGTTGTTGGATTGGGTGTTACAAGGTTGTCACTATTGTTCTGAAAACATTCTAATTAGCTCGAGATTTCACGTCCTTTGACCGTATTACCCTTTGTAGCACTTATGTCCTAAAAGACCCTTTTTTGGAGGTCAAATTTTGGTTATAACACATGGCCGGATGAAAGAAATGAGGATTCCAAGTCACCAAGTTCCATTTTTCTTGTTGGAACACTTTAAGACATCATTTCCCATTTTGCTTCTTAAGTAGCAAAGTCTTATTTTTCTTTCTTTCTCTTTGTGCCACAACTTACTTTACTCTCTCATATCAACTAAGCTTCCGATTTCCCTTGCCTCTTTATCCTTTCAGTTCTTCCTTTGCTCCCATGTCACTTAAGTGCAAGATAACCTCTTATACTACACTCTTGCTTTTCCACTTGAATCTAGTCCATTTCTAAGCAAATCTTCATCAACAAAGCAATGAGAGCATCAAATCATTTTCCTCTGGTGCTATTGCTGAAAAATACCCCATTGGAGGCCCAAAAAACTGTAGAAGAAACCATGGTGAAGCCTAGCTAGATTCAACCAAACTTAAGGGAAAATGACCCATTAAGGTCAACCTAAGAGGAAACGACCCATCACTGAAACTACTTGGTTCCTTTAGGGTGTTGTTTCCCAGGTGTAGCCTAAGGGGAAACGACCCATCTGGCATGCAGACGTTGACCTGTCAAGGTCTTTGTCACTTGTGCAAATTATGCATGGGAGTAGGCATGGCCAGTCAAAGACTCAGCTTGTTAGCGCTGATGTCGCCGGTGATGAGTGGTGCAGTGAGTGTCGATGCAATTTGAAGGACTAAGGACATTAACATCAAAGAGACATGGGAAACCCATTACTACACAACCTCACCGAAATGTTGCCACACCCACAAATGGAAGAACTTAGGATATATCACAGCAATGTGTTCGCTGTCCACTTGGTGTCGTTGTGACGGCGAATGGAAGGACTTAGGACGTCACAACAGGTTTGAGCATTGGGCACTAAGTGGCAATGTGTCACAAAGAAAATGACACTAGAGGCCACCAACGATGCGGTGCTCTATAGACCGATGACCCATTCAAGTAGAACGTGGTAGAAGTCAAAAATATTTGAGCGTCGGGGAAACACACCGGTTAACGGTTTCAAGGCAGTTGCCTGTGTGTGTTGGTCAAAGACATTGTCTGTGGGGTTGTTATACCTTCAAAGTAGGGAAACTGTTGGAGCATGATAAAATCTTCTTAGTTGAGCTAAGACTCATCATTGTATTTACGGGGACGGCAAGAGCTTCGGTGGGGGGAGATTTGTCATGCCCTTTTGGTGAGCTGCTTGATTACAAGTAGTTCCATGCCAGTTTGCCCTTTGGTTGGTGCCCGTTAAGACTTGTGTTGGGATTGCTTGTCAATCCCATACTTGATTATCGCTTTGACCTAGTCCCTTAAGTTTCATGGTCCTTGAGACCCCCAAGGACGAAGGTACGAGGGATGGGCATCAGTTGAAGGGCATGATGTGTTGGTCTTGGCTGAGCTGAGTTGCACCAGCTTGTGACTCGAGCAAGGGCCGAGTTAGCGAGTGTTGTGGAGGACATCCGTCCGGGGCTTGGTGTGGACCGGACATGCCTTGAGCATGCACGCTGCCAAGGTGGCTTGGTAGCGACTCCAATAGTATGAGCACATTGTGCTCAGTGTTGACCCTTAGGTCAGTTTGTGGATGCTGTGGGGGCATCCGTGGGGCCCCGATAGGACCGGGCAAGCCTTGGGCATGCATGCTACCAAGGTGGCTTGGTAGAAAACTCCAAGAGGCGATGAGCATGTTGTGCTAATGTCGGCCCTTAGGTTGCGAGTGCTAGTGTGACCATGGCACGAAGCAACTAGGGGTTGTCCCGATAGTTAACTCTGGCGACAAAAGGTTGCAAGGGGCATTGCACGTCAGAGCTGTCTTACGGTTCGGAAGCATTGAGTCTGGATAGGGCGGACACAAGGTGCAACGTGGCCCGTGTCGGCACACCTTACTGACTTGTACTAGTTGGGGTCTTGGCTATTAGGCTGTTGGAGGCCTGATGGTTCTGAGGACAAGTGTGCCCACTAAGGGACGCACAGTACTCGGGCTGCAGTGAGAGGGATGAAGTTACTCAGTCTGAGCTACGGCCTGACATTTGTCCGAGGCGTCTGGGCCACGGGAATGTGAATTAGTGTAGGAACTGTCGTTGGGAGGTTAAGTCCACTCTTGACTCTGGCTGGTGGCTAAGTGGATGACTAGTCTTTCAATAGTGAGTAGTAGGCTGGGGGTCTTTGACCCCACGCCGGTGATACCTAATTGGTCTCATGACCTAATCCGTAAGAGCCCCTTGGGGTCTCGCTTCCGTGTAAAAATTTCGGATTAAAGTTGGACATACCGTTGTGGTCCGAAATTTCCCTAATATATCTCCTTTTCTTCACCTCTTTCACACAAAACTTAGCCCTTAGCTCCATTGGCTGACTGAAAATACAAGGAAAACCAACTCAAGACAAAGGAAGACTTTAAACAAAAAGGTAAGGCTTGAAACTAAGGTTTTAGTGCGTGAAACTACCTTCAAAGTCTTAGACCTATCCAAGATCTAACTTTACTTACTCCTACAGAAGGTGGACTAAATTTTGGAGTAAAAACTCAACTTTGAGAGCTACAAGGTTAATCTTACTCCTTAGTGCCCATTTTTGTGTTTCAAGCCGTAGTTATTCCTATGATCATTTTTGGGAGTCTTAAGACCATAACTTTGATTCTATTCCTCCCCAAATCATGGCCAAAAATGGAGTCCTACAAAGCTTTATGTGGCTGGCCAAGAACAAGGTGAAAAATCTAGGAGAATAACATTAAGAGACAGGGTAAGCTTGGATCGGATTTTTTAGAGCCTAAAAGGCTATAACTTTTATATAACTTTAGATATACATAATTCTCTTTTTATCTTAATAATAATATAAGGCCAATTTGGAGAGCTAAAACCTCTTTGGAGACATCAAGGTTAATGTTTAATCTTAAAGCTCATTTTGCAATTTTTAGTTGTTTGCTATTGTGTTATGTGTATGGCGAGATTAAGGGTGAAAAATGAACTAATATGACCTAAGAATGAACCTAGATCTATACTAACATGTATAATTTTGTTTACTATGGGTTCATGGGTTTTAAAGTGTCATGGCTTACATAGGTGTGTTTTTAAGAGTATTTGGGTCTTTTAAGGTATATAGCATGGCTTACAATATAGCCAAAAAGTATATGATAGTTTTGTGAGTACTTTGGTAGATTCATGACTTCCAAAAGTTAAGGTTATTATAGTATAATGTTAGGTGTAAAAATATGATGTTTTAGGGGCCATTTGAGTGAATAAAACTCATCAATAAGCTGGTGGAAAGTACTTACGAAATTAGGATTGTTGGGAAGAAGTTGAGACAAATTAGGGTTAAAGTGTAATTAGAAGTTTTAAGGATGTATTAGTATTATAAAATTAAAGGGATAGGTTAAAGATTGCCAAAAGATGAGGGTTGGAGTGGAAAATATGATTAGGGCAGAAACTTTGAGTTTACGTGGGTTAAAAGTGAAAGATATAAGTTTAGTAAGTTTAGGAGTAAAATGTAAACCTTAGAAAAGTGTGTGGGTCAAAATGTAATATCTAGAAAAGTCATGTGGGGGCAGAAGGAATACGGTCAAACCTAGGTGGACTGAGTTTTGACCAAAAGTAAAAAAGAAAAGTTGAAATATGAATTTGGGAAGAGTTAGTGGTAGATTTGGAAATTAGGAAAATTTAAGGGGGAATCCAAAATTTTGAGAAAGATTAGGGTGGAAATCAAAAATGTCAGATTGGGGTTGTTTGGAAGTTTTGAGAATTAAAATTGAAACTTGAAATGATTAATGAAAAGTTAAAATTGGAAGATATTTGGAATGGGTGGGAAATTGAAAAGTTAGGAAAACAAATGGTGGGATATTGAATATTGGATGAAATTTGTGGAAATAGATTATAAATGGGAATTATGAAAGTTAAGAGTAAAGTTTGGAATAAGTTCGAGGATTATATTATATTACAATAAGTGTAAGGACCTTAATGTTAATGTTGATGTTTAAGGTTGCTAGGAACTTAGGGATTTTATAATCCCTAGGACTTAATGTCAATACTTAGAATTGTAAGATCATTAAGGTGTTGGAATTTAATTGTGGGATAAGAATGCTTAGGGGAGAAAACCTAAGTATTAGTAGAATGTTTGAAGATATACTTAAACCATTACATCAATGGTGAAGGGTTTGTTTAAGGAGGTTCAATAACTAGGAGTATCCTAAGGTCAATAGAAACAAGTTGACCATTTCAACTTTGACCATGTTGATCGAATTAGTATGTTGACTGTGTTGACCTAGTGAAAAACATTGACCTAATAGAGTATTGACCATGTTGACCAATTCATTGACTTAGATGAGAATGTCAAGGCCTAAGGCCATCTATAATTAGGGTCAAAGTAAAGTCCATACCATATAGTAAACTAAATCAATGTGAGTGTATACACATGATTAAAATGAGACAAATGGGATAAGGTCTTAATCCTAAAGATTGTCGGAAACTATACCGTGTTAGTTACTAACAACGGGAGTGGATTAATTAGTAATCTGGAATTTGGATGCTTTAAGTAATAACCCGAGTATTGAATGATAATCATTGGGGTTAATTACAATGGGATACCTAATTGGTTTAAGATCATAGAGAAATAATACTTAGCATTATATTCCAGATCTAAGTGATTAGAGGACGAGCGCAAGATAAAACGCTAGCATCTTCTTCGCTGTAAGGTATGCTGGTTGTGATCCGATTGTTCCCACGGATTACCTTGGGTTCGGATGTGTGATTGATTGATAAGATGATATGTATGATTGCGTGCTTATTGTACCTTGTGTATTATTTGCTCGAATACATTACGCTATTATTGTTCGTGAATATTATTTGAACTAAGGCAAAAATATCGATATATCTTGAATTAAGATATGAGTCATGATAAGAAATGTCACTTATGGTAAGCTAATGATATAATGTATTATCCACAAGTAACCTAAGAATGCTCCTTAGGTGGAGTAATGGTAATACCATTCTCAAGTGAAATTATATTCGAACATGGAAATATAGACAAGTTCTAGACATATAGTAAGACCTAAAAGGTGTATGCACATTAGAGATGGTATTCACTATAAAACCTAAGAACGGATCTTAGGCATGTAGATTAAGAGAACTTAATCACATTGTGAGATATTTGAGAATGGAGAAAATCCAGATGGTTGGTTGCGTATTGTGATCACGAGAGGATTATCGAGATCAGATCCACTCTAAGTATTGAAATTCCAATGAGTCGAATTGATCATTGGTCGGATACACTAGCGTTGGTGTTGGCTTATGCCAGTAGGCTACCCGCCTGATAATTGGGATGGAAGATCGGATGCACTACCATTGGTGTTGGCTACTGCCAGTAGGTTACCCACCTCATAATAGGGAAGGAAGAGAAATATGACACATTCTAACATGGTGACTTGTTAAGTGATAAGAGTTAAGAGATAAGTAGATGGTGAAATAAACATTAGTTGTACATTAATACAAAATGCAAGTAGTTTCATGAACCATTAGAGAACGAACTAAGGGGCCCTCATAGGCCAGATAATGAAAACGGTTTTAAAACAACTCACTTTGTGTTTATTACCTTGATACATGATTATTGAATTTGATTGTGTGGATGAGTTATGTATGGATGTTATGACTATGTATGTTGGATGAATTATTATAATGCTTTTAAGTTATGCTATTACATTATGTTTATGTAAATTGGAATGCATGAAATGGAACCGCATGTAACTAAGACCAATGAGCTTAAGGAGGGTCTAAGGTTGCATGACATTTACGTGATAACATTTTCAGGAGTTGGATGATTCCATACAACAACAAATGTTTACAGGTTCGTATCCGAAGATTGACATCGGAGTGCGGGGTTGGTTAGATAGTGGTATACTACTTATGGGTTATAGCGGTATACTACTTTTCGGTTAGATAACGGATGCGACTTTGGATTATACTTTTTGGGGTATACGTTAGTATAGATTAAACTGCTCACTGTGTTTTGGATAAGCATTGTATTTTGGATTAAGCTATCTCGGTTATCACAGCGTTGTATTGTATATGTATTTGTATGCCTTGTTACTCACATGGGTGAGTAGCAGCGGTAACACCGTTGATTAGTTAAGTTACATTATTTCCGCTGCTTAAGTAATTGATTATGATAGGACGTGATTAAGGTATGACTACGAAGTAGGGGTGTTACACTTTGCTTTTGTGAAAAATAAAGGAATCATAAATAAGGTCTTAGAAATTAGACAACCCTGCAATTATGAAGAATTTTGTCAACCTGAAAATTTGGTTGGTTGAAATGAACAAGGAATTGACTGCACTTTTTATAAAACACTTGGGAATTGACAAAACTCCCTAAGAACTAAAAAGACATAGGGCGTAGGTGGATTTATAAGACTAAACTTAATCCCTTGTTGTTTGCATGACAGCCACCAAAAACATTAATTGTTGATGCAGTAAAAAGAGGGTGGATTTGAACCAACTTGATGTCAATAACAGTTTCATTCATGGAGACTTACATGAGAATTTAAATGCATATTCCTAAGGGCCTTAAAATTTATGAAAATTTCAATGCTTGCAAGCTTTAAAAATCCCTTTATGAGCTTAAACAAGCCTCTAGATAGTGGTTTGCAAAGCTGATTGATTCCTTGAATACACTAGTTACCACAAATCCTGTAATGACCCCTCTCTTTTTGTAAGTTCAATAACAACGGCATTAGTTTCTAAGCTATATATGTCGATGATTTTTTTATCACAGGAAAACCCCTCATGAAATATCTATGGTTAAAACTCAATTGGACAAAGAGTTCAAAATCAAAGATCTTGGAATTTGAACTTCTTTCTTAGAATGGAGTTTGTGCATCATGATCAAGGCATTATAATTTCACAAAGAAAATTCTATTTGGAGCTACTAAATGATTGTGATATATTAAGAAAAAAGTATGATGAAGCTCTTTACAGTTAAGATCAAAGTTGTAGACAGATCGAAGTAACTTCTTTCTAACCTAACAAAGTATAGAAGCTTGATAGGTAAGATAAATTTCCTTACACGTACTAGGCCAGATCTATCTTACACTGCTCAATTACTAAGTTAGTTTCTGCAACATACTTAGATAAGTGAAGGGTACAATCGATTACGGTATTGTACTCAATAATAAAACAGATTTCTTGATTGCTTATTGTGATAAAAAAAAGAGCCACTATCAATCGTACATGTTTCCTTATTCATTGTACATGTTTTTATTGTTGGTAGTACTGTAAATGTAGTTATCTTGGTTACATATACATGTAGCCAAGAATTCACCTTTTTTTCCTTACCGATTGTGACAGAGGAGATAGCAGAGGAGAGTGCATAGGTTGAGGGCTAGTTTTTGTCCTAATACATGTGGAAGAATTGAGGGTTAACTTTTTATTTCATGTCAACAAATGTGGAAGAGACTTGGGAAGAGTTTCTTTTTCTTTGTCTTGAGGAAATATCAACTAGATTAATTAATGGAGTCAAATTAAACTGGTTAAATAAATTATAGTAAACCAGGGGTTATGAATTATGGAAGGTTAAAAGTGTTTTATTAAATGAACCTGGAATTATTCATTAAATAAAGTTAGAAAATGTAAAAAAGCTGGAAAAAAATTCTCTAAGTAAAGTTAGGAAATGTTAAAGGATAAAAGTTGTTTATTAATTAGAGTAGAAAATACGAATAGTTGGAACCAGTTCATTAATAAAATCAGGAAAACTCAAAGGATGAGACTGATTGATTAAAACTGACTTATTTAATATAGTAAACTTAGAGTGGAATTTAAATAGTAACATAATTATTATAACTTTTTAATAAATAAATATACCAAACTAACCACGTAAATATGATGATCGATACTACTACATTATAAATCATAATTATCTTATACTTTTAAACGGGTTATACTTATACTTTTAAAACGAGTTATTTAACTAAAATGAATCCTCTTAATTCAATCGTATATAATATGCTAGTAAATTATATAGTATACTCATAAGCTACATAATATACTTGCAATCTATATATTATATTTGTAAACTTTATAATATATGTATTCTAAACGTTTAGGGGTATTTCATCATCCCCCCCCCCCCCCTTAAAATATAGCTTCGTCTATGAAGCTCGAACTCACACTACTAACCAATGTCCTTACACTCAACCAGTTGTTTCTAGCTATATAAAGCTATGGTTTATTACATATCACTAACCATAAAAATTTACTATCTATAATTAATTTGGGTATTGTAGTCTACCCCCCTTGGAGTACTACATCCTCGTAATTAACTTCGCAATTAACTCATACCTGACTCAAAGAGATGAGGGTACTCTTCTTCTTCATCTCTTTCCTTGTCTCCATGTGGCCTCTTCTACACCATGGTTTGACCAAAGCACTTTGACCATCTTCGTGGTCTTAGATTGAGTCTATTAAGTCTTGGTATCCAAAATCTTAACGGGGATACTCCTCATAAGTTAGGTCCGGGTCCATCTTCGCCACTTCTGGTTTTAAAAACATGGGAAGGGTCTGGCTTGTACTACTTTAGCTGAGAACGTGCAACACAATGTGGACCTTCTCTAGCTCCATGGGCAACGCCAACCTGTATACCAGATACCTACTTTGTCCAGGATCAAATATGGACCAATAAACTTTGGGTTGAGCTTACCTTTTTCCATGCCTCATAACTCCCTTTGTAGGAATACCTTCACGAATACTTTCTATCCTACCTCAATTGTCAAAGGCTTCCTTTTCAAATCAGCATAGGTTTTTGTTTATCTTAAGCTTCTTTCATTCTCTGCTGAATCACCCTGACTTGGTTCATCGTCTCTTGGATAACTGAGGACCAAGAAACAATGTTCTCACTAATATCATTCCAACATATAGGGGTTCTGCAGTTCCTGCCATAGAGAGCCTCAACAGAGCCATCTTATGCTGGAGTGAGTGATAATTGTTGTTGTAAGAGAACTCAATGAGATGCAACTTATCAACCCAGAGCCCTAGAATTCCATAACACAGGCTCGTAACATGCTCTTCAGAGTCTGAATAGTCCTCTCGGTTTCCCATTTGTGGCGGATGATCGGTAGCGCTCAAATTCAATTCAATCCCATGGCCTTCTAAAAATACTGCCAAGCTCTGGATAAGAACCTTGAATCTCTATCAGAGACTATGGCACGATGTAACACCCCAACCGTTAATCCCATGCTTACCGTCTAATCGTCCTGTTAATCCTACGAGTCGCAGCGGAAATATTACTACTTACTACGGCGGTGGTACAACGCCGCTAACCGCCCATACGGCTAGCTAGGCTTACCTTACTTACAGTCACGGTCTGATGATCATAGTATACCGAGCTACTAAATTACTTACCAAAATATCATATGCCAAATACTTACATCCTGGATCACCGAGTATTTAAGTATGTTCAATTACAACCCTTTCCAATTTACCCAAAGAATGAGTTACCAACTACTCATCTATACCAATTCTCATTCTATCCAAAACCCAAAAAGGTGTACCCCATGGTACACCGGATTCAAAACTACAGCCATGTACTACTCAGTACACCCATCATGAATTCATTGTTTACAAACCCAAAGAGAGACAGGAAAATTAAACTTCGATTCTCCTAGTCTTCATCCTTCACGGGTTACCTGCGTGTAGTAAAAAATGGTGCCCCAAGGGCTCAGCAAACGCTGCATATAGACTCCGCATTATACGCGTGCTAGCTAGGGCACGCCGACTATTTGACGTCCACTAAACATGCAGTTCATTATTTTCATATACTACATGTTTGCATACAACATACATGCTACACAATCATTACACAATTCAAGGCAACAATATCATAGCATATATCTCACTTACCTTCACAAGGTTAGCCAAATTATGCATCCGGTTAATCGGAATGCTTTTACTCTTTTACTCATTACTTACTTTTTCTTACTTACAATTACTTACTTTCAATTACTTTACTTACTCGTTCTTACTACTTATACTCAAGTTAAGTCGTCGGGACCTCCGGCCCTGGGGACTACACGTCCCACCTCCGGGATTTACTTGACTCACCAATCCGGGATGCTACCCACTTAAGGGATTTGGGCCACGGACCAGTTTAAGAGTCAGGAATTGGAGGCAACCTCTCGTGACTCCGCATCCTCACGCATGGCCGAAACTATATCGGACTTCTACTCATTCCAATTTAATTACCAATTAAGTTAGATTGGTTAGCTTGTTAGGAATAAGTTAGAAGTCCAAACACAAAATAAACGGTTACAGTACACTACAACATACATACAAGCATTCATATACATCCATACATTTCATGAATTATACAAACTAAGAATTAAGAAATATTCACAACATACAACACTACATATTCACAAGTATGCATATTAACTCCGATTCGTGCATTTATCTATTTGGTGATCAATTAGCACACCACACCAAATCAGAGTAACCAAGATAGCATACGGGGCATGAGGAATCCATACCGTTCACCGTCGTACGTGTTCCCAAACGTCCTTCCGGTGTCACAATCAAATCCTATGATATGCATACAATTGAGTGATTAATCTAGCTATTATTAATTCTTAACTCAACTACTTTGTGTTACTAACCATATTCACTAAGCCTTTACATTCCTTACACTTATGTTTCATTTTACTTACTTCCATTACTTGTCCATGATTTACCTACACATATATATATACATTGTATAGGTGGGTATACATATACTATATATATATATATGATATATTATATTAGTTGTAAGCTTACTGTCTTTTTTTTTTGTAAACATAGGGCCGTCCGACCCACCGTCCGACTCACGTCTGGGTCGGACGAAGTCACAAACTTCGACATTGTAAATTTTCGTCTGTCCGACCCATGTCCGATCCACGGCTGTGGGTCGGACCATTACAGAAAGTTTTATTTCGTATTTAAGCCATGTCCGACCCACGTCCGACTCACGCTCTGGGTCGGACATTCCAGAAAGATTGGTTTCGTTTCTTAAGCCCCGTCCGACCCACGTCCGACTCACCGTCTGGGTCGGACGGAACAGAACATGGCTACAGATTTTATTTTTCTTCCCAATTTCACCCATTGCTTCCCCAGTCTTCCTACATACATCCTAACATGTTTAGTTGTACAATTTTAACACTCTAAATCATGCTAATTCATTTCCTAATTCATTACACAATCCTATACTAACTTATAACACAATTTTCCTAGTTCACTCCAACATTTATACAGTTTTCTCCCTTATTACATTATGCTACAGATTTCTCCTCTAACTCTCCCCAACTACAACTCCCTCTCCAATGTCATTTCTAACACTCCCAATGCATTAAACTACCTTAACTATCTCTCTCAACTTACCCCCTATCCATCTCAAACAAAATCTGGTTACACACTCACATTAGTCACCTAGTTTAATTCTCTAAGTGTTCTAATCCTAGGCAAATTTTGCCATAGTCTCCCTATAACTTTAAACTCTCACCACATGTTCTAGTTCACATTTCAACACTTATCCCACCTGTTTCAATAGACATTAATATACAAGCTCTCATACACAACTACCAAACTAAAACAACACTAAAATTTCCTGCATCAACAACTCAATCCCAATCTGTTTTCAATAAATTTTACACATCTTTTAAAGTCAAATTACTTATATTCTCCTACACATTACACTACTAATACATTACCATTTCCATACTCATTTCAAACTTCCAAAAACTGTTTACATACTATATATATACCAAGTTATACAAAGAGTATTCTTACCTTGTTTTTCTTCTAGATTTTCTTTGTTCTTCTTGTTTCTTCCTCTTCTCTCTCTCTACCGGTTTTAGTAACTCAACCACTAACACTACAACCATTCACACACCACATACTCAATACTAAAGCTAACTCTACACATTATTTAGCTTCTAATGCAAGTTCTAGGGTTTGGAGATTCATTACCTTGTAAGGGTTTATGAAATACTTGGAGCAGCTCACGAATGGTCTTTCCACCCCTTTCAAAATGCCAAAACCGGCTGGGCACAAGAGGAGCAAGCAAGGGTTAGTTCACATTTCGTTTTGCCCTTTAGGCTAGAAAAAGATGAAGTTTTGAGAATGTTTTTACCTTAAAAGAACAAGGAGAAGGAGGGCCTTCTAATGGTGGTGTTGAAGCTCCAAATGGGATATACCCATAAAATCGAAAGTGCTCTTTTCTGGATTTTGGAAAGAGGAAAATGTGCTCTTGGTGAGAGGATTACAATGGTGGTATTTTATAATTTTTGGAAGAGTTTAGAGGGAGTTACAAAAGGAGAGAAGTAGAGTTTGTGGGGGTCCTTGTTTCACCATGGAAATGCATGCATGGAAGAAGGAGGAAGAAGAAAAGAGAGGGTGAGGGGGTGCTGGTTCACGTGAGAGAGAACAGAGAAGGGGATAGGAGAGAGAGAATGTGAGAGTAGAATAAAGTAGTGAGTGTTGTTTTATTATTTTGTTTGTTGTAAATAGAGAGGAGTGTGAGGAGTGTGAGGGGGCTTAAAATCGGCTAGCTCACAGACCCTCTAGGGTTTTAAAATTTTATTTACATTATTGGACACAAAGACTTGGTTATTTATATTTCTACCCCACAACTTCCCGTTTTTGACAGTTTTTACTAATCTCTCGTTTTATGATTTTATTGGTCCTAAAGCTTCACTAATATTATTAATGGTTATTTAGTTACCAAAATCGTTATGGGTCTATTTGACCCGCTAAAGACACGTTTCCCGGTTACCTCGAAAAACGCGCTTTGAGGTTCGTAGTGGTTTTTAATCCATTTTAAGGATCCGTTTTCTTCGGGATTTGTTCCCTTATGATTTTTATACTTAATTAAGCCTCTAAATTATTCATTAGCCTAATTAATCCCTATTTTGATTACGGGGTATTTCAATCTACCCCCTTAAGAAACTTGCCCTCAAAGTGCTCAAGGTTAATAGTTTATTGCAACACTACTCATTATGCAAACCAATTGCCATAATGTATCTTACTACACCTATAAGGTGTTTACTTCTTCACACTGCAAGCATACATTTCAACATCATACGCAATTCACATACACAATACATCATCTCCATTCATACACATACCACAATACAACAATACTACACCATTACCATTCACAATACACATTACACAATACACCATACATTGCACATACACATCATTCATTACACATTACACATACATACACATCCATACTAATTCACTTGCACTACATGTGCCATACAAAATTGTTACAGTACCTACACACTAAGCAATGCTTACCCAAAGCAATGCAAAGCAAAAGGGCTCTACCCCCCTTAAAAGGGGTGCGACCCGTACCCGTATACTAAATACTAGACTCTCTAGTCTATGAATAGATGTGGGTACCTAGCCTTCATGGCATCTTCCAGTCCCATGTCGCTTCTTCGACATCATGGTTTGACCATAGGACCTTCACCATTCGTATAGACTTATGGCGAGTGTCTCTGGTCTTCCTATCAAGGATTCTCACTGGGGTTTCGACATATCGCATGTTTGGCTCAATGATAAGTGCTCGGGCTCCAACACATGAGAAGGATCAGCAATATACTTCTTGAGTTGTGACACATGAAATACATCATGGACACGCCCAAGTCCTCAGGTAGTGCTAACCTGTAGGCTACGGATCCAACTCTTTCGGTGATAGTGTACGGCCCTACAAACTTTGGGCTAAGCTTGCCCTTCTGACCAAATCTGAAGACACCCTTCATAGGTGAAACTCGCAAGAACACCTGGTCGCCACGGCGAACTCAAGGTCGCGTCGTCTCACATCCGCATAGGATTTCTGTCTATCTGGGTTGCCTTCATGTTAGCTCGGATTTGTTGCACTTCGGCTTGTACTTGCTCAAGATACTCCGGTCCTATTATGACCGCTTCACTTGACTCATCCCAACACAGGGGTGTACGGCAAGGTCTACGTATAGAGCTTGGAAAGGCGACATCTTAATCGAGGCGTGATAACTATTATTATACGAGAACTCGATGAGATGAAGCTTATCTAACCAACTCCCCTGAAAATCCAAGGCACATGCCCGAAGCATGTCCTCCAGTGTCTGGATGGTCCTCTCTGTCTGACCATCGGTCTGAGGATGGAAGGCGGTACTCAACTTCAGTTCGGTACCCAACGCTTCCCTTGTAGCTCTCCAGTATCTCGAAAGAAATCTGGTGTCGCGGTCAGATACTATGGTCTTAGGGACTCCGTGGTGTCTGATAATCTCCTTATCAAAAAGCTCAGCTAGCTTTACTACCTTCCAGGTGTCCTTCATCGGTATGAATCTGGCAACCTTGGTAAGACGATCTACTACAACCCAGATCATGTTGAGTCCTCCCCTGGCAGGTGGGAGTCCTACAACAAAATCCATGGAGATATCATGAAATTCCACTCCGGAACTGGCATAGATTGTACCATTCCGCGGTCTACGGTGTTCAAATTTTACCTTCTGGCATGTCAAGCATCTCAATACGAATTCTGTCACATCTGACTTCATTCCAGACCACCAGAAGTACCCCTTCATGTCTTTGTACATCTTGGAGGCTCCCGGATGGACTGATAATGTAGAACTATGTGACTCTCGCAGGATGCGATCCCTTAGCTCAGCATTGCTTCGGGGGGGCATAGCCTGCCATTCAACCGAATCAAACCATCTTCATGTAGCTTAAAATCATACTTTTTCTTCTCAAATGTACCATTCTCGATCTTGTGTCTGATTTCGGTTAGGTAAGGGTCGCTCAACTGAGCGTCTCGCACCTCGTCAACCAAGCTAGAAGAAGCGAGTAGCGAATGGAGCGAGTGTGCTCGACGGCTCAGGGCGTCGGCTACGATGTTTGCCTTCCTTCCTTATACTGCAGATTGATGTCGTAGTCTGAGAGAAACTCCATCCACCTTCTCTGTCTCAAGTTGAGTTCTTTCTGAGTGAATACATACTGTAAGCTCTTATGGTCGGAGTAGATGGTGATGCTTACCCCATAGAGATAGTGTCGCCATATCTTCAAGGCGAAGACAATGGCTCCTAACTCTAAGTCGTGAGTCGGGTAATTCTCCTCATGCTTTTCAGCTGGCGGAAGGCATAAGCAACAACCTTGCCATGCTGCATGAGTACGCATCCCATTCCTTTGCCTGATGCATCACAGTACACCTCAAATCCCTCTGTGCCCTCTGGAAGAGTAAGGACGGGCGCTGAGGTTAATGAGTCTTTCAGTTTCTGAAATGATAGTTCGCACTCGTGTGTCCATACAAACGGTGCATCTTTCTTCATCAGTGTCGTCATGGGCTTGGCGACTTTCGAGAAGTCCCTTACAAATCTCCGGTAGTAACCGGCTAGACCAAGAAAGCTCCTAATGTCGGTAACAGTCTTGGGTCTAGGCCATGATCGTACAGCTTCTACCTTAGAAGGGTCAACCGAGATACCTGCGCTCGAGATGACATGTCCAAGGAATGATACCTGATCAAGCCAAAACTCGCATTGGAGAACTTCGCATACAGCTGGTTCTCGCGCAGTGTCTCAAGCACTTTCCTCAAGTGGGTTTCATGTTCCTCTGGTGATTTGGAATATACAAGGATGTCGTCGATGAAGACCACAACCGAAGTGTCCAACTGCTCGCTGAATAGTCGATTCATAAGATCCATGAATTTTGCCGGTGCGTTTGACAAACCGAATGGCATCACTGTGAATTCATAGTGGCCATATGGTACGGAATGCCGTTTTCTCAATGTCTTGCTCTTTGATTGCGATCTGGTGATACCCTGAACGGAGGTCGATCTTGGAGAAGACTGAGGCTCCTTTCAATGGTCGAAAGGTCGTCGATACGTGGTAGTGGGTATTTATTCTTGACTGTGACCGCATTCAGCTCGCGGTAGTCAATGCATAGTCGGAGACTACAATCCTTCTTCTTCACAAAGAGGACCGGTGCTCCCCAGGGTGATCTCGCGTAATAAACGCCCTTGTCTAGGTCTCTTAACTTTGTCTTCTCTTAACTGTTCTTCAATTCGGTCATCTCTGCTGGTGCCATGCGGTACGGTGCCCTGGCAATGGGACCGGTACCTGGCAATAGATCAATTTCGAATTCCACTGCTCTCGGTGGTGGCATGCCGGGTAGCTCCTTAGGGAATACATCGGGATACTCGGATACAATGGGTACTTCATCACTGAACTCTGGATCTCGCTCCAGGTCTTGTACATAACAAAGATACACTTCTTGGCCCTTTCTGAGCTCCCGGTACATAGCCATGGCAGATATGAGTGTGGTCGAAGGCTCTCTCGGTCTCTGGCGGTAAGATACTGTAACCCAAAAGGACTCTTAAGCAGCAAACGATGCTCGGCGCAGAGGATTCTACCCTTGTGCCGCTCCAACCAATTCATCCCAATGATTACGTCGAATCCCAATCCGTTGAATTCGATGAGGAAATGGGAAGCGATTCGCCTTTGATTTGGATTGTGGCTGATTGATAATACTTGGTGCACTTTAACTCGCTCCTTCGATGGGAGAGTAGCCATGAAGTTCGATAGCTCATCCGCATCTAGCTTCAAACCTCTTCACAAAGGATGGTGATACGAAAGTGTGAGAGGCGCCGGAGTCGAATAACACATTGGCATCAATGCCATTTACTGGGAAGGTTCCCGTTAGGATGGTGCCGCTTCTGCCGGCTTGTGCTTCGGTGAGGATGCTCAGGTTACCTTCGGTACCGAGTCCACAACCTATTGGATTCACAATTGGATAAGTATTGATGGTGGACACAAGTGGAATTAATCAACACTGCTCTTTATTGATAAACCAACCATCATACATGTCGTGTCTCTGATACACGTTACTAATAGATTACATGGTACTAGGAATTTAATACTTTCTAAAGGTAAGGTTCAGGGTCCTGGTTTCATGTGTGTGGCATTGATATTGCCGGCGGTGCCGTATTCAACTTGATCTTGTTGATCCCGTGATACAGCAACCTAGAGTTTCCACCCATGATTAGGACATCTCCTGATCTCAATACCAGTTTCTGTGCGAGGTCCACACGCTTCTGCTCGCTATACAGGAATACGGCGTCATCACCAATGGACCAAGACACTACGGGCACTCCTTGTTCAAGAGATTCCGCTGTCTCGTCCTTGTCTTGGTGTAACCCAAGTCGTCCTTCTTTCTCATAGAAGTTGACGATATAGAGATCCGCTTCAAGTGCGGGGATCGGTTCAGGTTCACATTGTTGTGCAAGTTTTACTGCTTGTGTGACGAGTGTCTGAAACTCTGGTGGTATTGTCGGTGGCGTTGCTCCATCTTGTGTTCGTGTCTCCTGGTATGTCTTGGTATAAGGATTCCAGTCCTTTCCCAAGCACATCATCTTCAGCTTCATCTTCGCTCCACCGGGGAATTCGGGTGTGTAAAATCCACCTTTACCCGTTCCTAGCTCGTTGCATCGTCGAATGATTGAGATTTGTGCTTCGGGTGTCAGGTATCCCTTTAATAAGATCATACCTGGTCGGATGACCTGACACTGTTTGTTGGTGTAGTCATGGTTGGTGATGTTGATCTCTTCTTGATTCAAGTTTACCGGTATCGGGTAACAGATACTAAAGCTTCCTATGGTTACAAATTTCATCTACGGTGAGTACTAGTTTCAACTACTTCATTTCATGCTTAGCATACACTTCATTTATTTACTCATGCATTTACTCATACAGTTACTCTACTACTAGGCATGCTATTTCAAGGATTAAAGGTTTAGATGATTACCTTGGCCGGATTTCGAACCGGGCCATCACGGTCAATAACATGGAGAACAGGCTGCCTCTGAGGTGCGCCCCTCTGAGGGCCCCGGGATCCCTGTCCCTGAGGTGCCTGCTGGGCCGGTGCATCGCCAGATGCCACCTCCTTGCCCTCTCTCTGTTTGTAGTTCTGAAAGTTTCCCTGGCTTCGCATTCTCTGGGCATCTATTAGCTGTGTGCCCCAGCTTCTGACAGTTGTAGCATTTGATGTCTCTCCCATAACAGTCTTTACCAGGATGGTCCTGGTTGCACTTTCTGCACACATAGGTGCGGCCATCGGAGAAGGTTTTGGCGACACCGGAGATAGAACCTGAGGTTAGAGGGTTAGCACATGTGTGCGTGGATATACTAGATATGATACTATACGAATACAAATTGGATTAGGAATTTACCCTTGGTGGGTGTGATCTCAGTGGCTTAGCTGCCACCTGTGCAGAATAACCAAGCTGAAGAAGCTCAGTTGGTTGCCCTGCTCAGCTTGGGCACTGCTCTCACCCTGGATTTCTTTGGGATTGCTGAAAGAAATTCCCTTTCTTCTTTTTCCAGCTCTTCCCCTGGTTCTGCTCCTCAGTGCTGGTGTTTTTGTTGTTGGCTTTGCGCTTCAGCGCGGTCTCTTCATCCCTTAACTGGCAAGTGATCTCAACGCGAGAAGCCGCGTGATAACACTCCTGAAATCTCAGTATTAGCGGGATTCTCATTTAAGGAGGAATAAAGAAGATCAAGAACTCAAGGAATTTAAGGAATTGAAATGATACTAAGGGTTAACCGTTATCTACCTGAAGGGAGGTAAATCTGGTGTAGCCCATACCGTACCGTAAGCGACGGCTCAGACCGCCATAGAAGCGATCGACCAACACCTGGCCGGTGTATCCTAGATCAGGGAGGAGACGGAGTATAGAGGTGAAGGTGCGGTAGTACTCATCCACAGACATCTTGTCTGTCATCTTTAAGGCATCCAGCTCTAGCCTTTTTCTTGGTCTTTACATGCTCCGGATAGTATTTGGAACGGAGGAGTGATGCGAAGAATCCCAGTCGAATGTGGGGTCGCTGACGTGCTCATGCTTGACCAGCTTCCACCAATCCATTGCAGCATCCTTGAGGTAGTAGGCTGCCACTCTGACTCGAACTCCAGCAGGAGCTTCGAGTGTTTCGAAAGCCGTCTCATCTCGGAGATGTAGGCCTCGAGCTTAGCCGGATCACTCACGCCCCTAAAGCAGGGAGGCGGAGCTCCGCTACAGCTTTACGCTACAGCTTTTACCCAGTTTGCTTCTCTGGGTGGCGGGGGAGGGATTGGCCCCGCTTGTGTTTGTTGGTTCTGCTGAGATGTTGTACAACTTGGATTACTTGAGGTAGCATCTGCGCTACCGTGGCGGCGACGATCTCAGCTATCGTCTGCGCGCCGGGTCCGTCATTGCCCCCTCCTCTGGGGCGACCTGGACCACTGCCTGACATCTGAATATTAACAGTTACGTTAGGCTTTGCAAGATATGACTCAAGGTCTTGGAATTTAAGCAAGGTATCGTTCATAAGAACGTTAAGGATATCCGTCGTTAACAACGGTATTCCTAGTTAGGTTTCTAAGTATCCGTCTTAAGACGGTTGAAATCCTAACTCGGTATCCCCTACGCTCGGTACTATGGACATCAGAGCGTTACTACGCTCTGATACCACTTTTTGTAACACCCAACCGTTAATCCATGCTTACCGTCTAATCGTCCTGTTAATCCTACGAGTTCACAGCGGAAATATATACTACTTACTACGGCGGGTGGTACAACGCCGCTAACCGCCCATACGGCTAGCTAGGCTTACCTTACTTACAGTCACGGTCTGATGATCATAGTATACTGAGCTACTAAATTACTTACCAAAATATCATATGCCAAATACTTACATCCTGGATCACCGAGTATTTAAAGTATGTTCAATTACAACCCTTTCCAATTTACCAAAAGAATGAGTTACCAACTACTCATCTTACCAATTCTCATTCTATCCAAAACCCAAAAAGGTGTACCCCATGGTACACCGGCTATTCAAAACTACAGCCATGTACTACTCAGTACACCCATCAGAATTCATTGTTTACAAACCCAAAGAGAGACAGGAAAATTAAACTTCGATTCTCCTAGTCTTCATCCTTCACGGGTACCTGCGTGTAGTAAAAATGGTGCCCCAAGGGGCTCAGCAAACGCTGCATATAGACTCCGCATATACCGCGTGCTAGCTAGGGCACGCCGACTATTTGACGTCCACTAAACATGCAGTTCATTATTTTCATACATACATGCTTTGCATACAACATACATGCTACACAATTCAAGGCAACAATATCATAGCATATATCTCACTTACCTTCACAAGGTTAGCCAAATTATGCATCCGGGTTAATCGGAATGCTTTTACTCTTTTACTCATTACTTACTTTTTCTTACTTACAATTACTTACTTTCAATTACTTTACTTACTCGTTCTTACTTACTTACTTATACTCAAGTTAAGTCGTCGGGACCTCCGGCCCTGGGGACTACACCGTCCCACCTCCAGGATTTACTTGACTCACCAATCCGGGATGCTACCCACTTAAGGGATTTGGGCCACGGACCAGTTTAAGAGTCAGGAATTGGAGCCAACCTCTCGTGACTCCGCATCCTCACGCGTGGCCGAAACTATATCGGACTTCTACTCATTCCAATTTAATTACCAAATTAAGTTAGATTGGTTAGCTTGTTAGGAATAAGTTAGAAGTCCAAACACAACAATAAACGGTCACAGTACACTACAACATACATACAAGCATTCATATACATCCATACATTTCATGAATTATACAAACTAAGAATTAAGAAAATATTCACAACATACAACACTACATATTCACAAGTATGCATATTAACTCCGATTCGTGCATTTTATCTTATTTGGTGATCAATTAGCACACACACACACAATCAGAGTAACCAAGATAGCATACGGGGCATGAGGAATCCATACCGTTCACCGTCGTACGTGTTCCTAAACGTCCTTCCGGTGTCACAAATCAAATCCTATGATATGCATACAATTGAGTGATTAATCTAGCTATTATTAATCTTAACTCAACTACTTTGTGTTTACTAAAACCATATTCACTAAGCCTTTACATTCCTTACACTTATGTTTCATTTTACTTACTTTCCATTACTTGTCCATGATTTACCTACACATATATATATACTTGTATAGGTGGGTACATATATATATATATATATTATATATGTATATATATACTAGTTGTAAGCTTACTGTTTTTTTTTTTTTTGTAAACATAGGGCCGTCCGACCCACCGTCCGACTCACCGTCTGGGTCGGACGAAGTCAGAAACTTCGACATTGTAAATTTTCGTCTGTCCGACCCATGTCCGATCCACGCTGTGGGTCGGACCATTACAGAAGTTTTTATTTCGTTATTTAAGCCATGTCCGACCCACGTCCGACTCACGGCTCTGGGTCGGACCATTCCAGAAAGATTGGTTTTCGCTTCTTAAGCCCCGTCCGACCCACGTCCGACTCACCGTCTGGGTCGGACGGAATCAGAACATGGCTACAGATTTATTTTTCTTTCCCAATTTCACCCATTGCTCCCCAGTCTTCCTACATACATCCTAACATGTTTTAGTACAATTTAAACACTCTAAATCATGCTAATTCATTTCCTAATTCATTACACAATCCTATACTAACTTATACACACAATTTTCCTAGTTTCACTCCAACACTTATACAGTTTCTCCCCTTATTACATTATGCTACAGATTTCTCCTCTAAACTCTCCCCAACTACAACTCCCTCTCCTAATGTCATTTTAACACTCCCAATGCATACAACTACCTTAACTATCTCTCTCAACTTACCCCCTATCCATCTCAACAAAATCTATTACACACTCACATTAGTCACCTAGTTTTAATTCTCTAAGTGTTCTAATCCTAGGCAAATTTTGCCATAGTCTCCCCTATAACTTTACACTCTCACCACATGTTCTAGTTCACATTCAACACTTATCCCACCTGTTTCAATAGACATTAATAACAAGCTCTCATACACAACTACAAAAACTACAACAACACTTAAAATTTCCTACACTCAACAACTCAATCCCAATCTGTTTTCAATAAATTTTACACATCTTTTAAAGCTTCAAATTACTTATATTCTCCTACACATTACACTACTAATACATTACCATTTCCATTACTCATTTCCAAACTTCCAAAACTGTTACATACATATATATACCAAGTTATACAAAAGAGTATTCTTACCTTGTTTTTCTTCTAGATTTTCTTTGTTCTTCTGTTTCTTCCTCTTCCTCTCTCTCTACCAGTTTTAGTAACTCAATCCACTAACACTACAACCATTCACACACACATACTTCAATACTAAAGCTAACTCTACACATTATTTAGCTTCTAATGCAAGTTCTAGGGTTTGGAGATTTCATTACCTTGTAAGGGTTTATGAAATACCTTGGAGCAGCTCACGAATGGTCTTTCCACCCCTTTCAAAATGCCAAAACCGGCTGGGCACAAGAGGAGCAAGCAAGGGTTTAGTTCACATTTCGTTTTGCCCTTTAGGCTAGAAAAAGATGAAGTTTTTTGAGAATGTTTTTACCTTAAAAGAACAAGGAGAAGAGGGCCTTCTAATGGTGGTGTTGAAGCTCCAAATGGGATTACCCATAAAATCGAAAGTGCCTCTTTCCTGGATTTTGGAAAGAGGAAAATGTTGCTCTTGGTGAGAGGATTACAATGGTGGTATTTTTATAATTTTTGGAAGAGTTAGAGGGAGTTACAAAGGAGAGAAGTAGAGTTTGTGTGGGGGTCTTCTTGTTTCACCATGGAAAATCGCATGGAAAAGGAGGAAGAAGAAAAGAGAGTGTGAGGGGGTGCTGGTTCACGTGAGAGAGAATAGAGAATGGGGATATGAGAGTGAGAATGTGAGAGTAGAATAAATTAGTGAGTGTTGTTTTTATTATTTTTGTTTGTTTGTAAATAAGAGAGGAGTGTGAGGAGTGTGAGGGGGCCTTAAAATCGGCTAGCACACAGACCCTCTAGGGGTTTTAAATTTTATTTACATTATTGGACACATAAGACTTGGTTTTTATTTCTACCCCACAACTTCCCGTTTTTGACAGTTTTTTACTATCTCTCATTTTATTGATTTTATTGGTCCTAAAGCTTCACTATATTTATTAATGGTTATTTAGTTGACCAAAATCGTTACGGGTCTATTTGACCCCGCTTAAGACACGTTTTCCCGGTTACCTCGAAAAACGCGCTTTGAGGTTCGTTAGTGGTTTTAATCCATTTTAAGGATCAGTTTTCTTCGGGATTTGTTCCCTTATGATTATTTATACTTAATTAAGCCTCTAAATTATTCATTAGCCTAATTAATCCCTATTTTTGATTACGGGTATTTCACACACGAGTAACACCATGGTATCTCATAACATTCTTTATAAAGCATTTCTCTAGCTGCTACACAGACCAGTATCCTTCATTGGAATGAAATGTGCAACTTTGGTGAGTCTATCCACAATGACCCAAATCTGGTCATCCCACCTTTACCCTGATGGAGATTTCACCTTTACAATAAATCCATGGAAATGGGAGGAGTCCATTTCGACCCAGGATATCCGATGGCTGAACTAACCTCCCATTTGCTTGTGCTCAAACTTTACCTTCGGGCACGTGAGACACTTAGCCACAACTCAGCTACCTCCTTCTTCATTTTGGGCCACCAAAATTTCTTCTTAGATCCCTGTATAATTTATATCCTCTCTGATGGATGGAATAAGGAGTGCTACGGGCCTCCTTCATTAGATTCTCCTTCAGGTTACCGCGCCTTGTGAGGCACACAACCTTCCCTTGATCTAAACCCTATCATCATTATGAATCATGAAATCCCATGCCTTACCCCCATGCATCTTTCCCTTAATTTAGTCTAGTTTCACATCTCCAATCCATACTGATTCTTGATGATTTCCTCTTGAATATCTGATGGGGCACAATACTATACATCTGAATTTCAGCTTCGACTCCCCAGGCTCCATCATCTCTAAGCCTATTTCTCGAATTTCACGACCTAATTCATTTGGAAGGATTCGGATAGCATTCACTAAGTGACTCTTCTTTCTGCTCAGGGCATCAGCAACCACATTCGCCTTTTCCTCATGGTACTGGATCTCCAATCATAATCCTTTATCAGCTATAGCCATTTTCTTTACCTCATATTAAGCTTCTGCTAAGTAAAGATGTACTTTAGCCTCTTGTGATCAGTGTAGATCTTGCAAGTAACTCCATACAAGTATGCCTCCAAATTTTCAAGGCAAACATCACTGCAGCCAGCTCCAAGTCATGAGTGGGATATCTTATCTCGTACTCGTTCAACTATCTCACGTGTAAGCTATCACCTTGCCATGTCGCATTATACAACACCGCCAAGGCCAAATTTGAAACATCACTGTAAACTTCAAAACCACTTGTACCAGATGCCAAGGTCAGAACAGGTGTTATAGCCAGCCTTTCCTTCAGGGTCTAGAGCGCCTTTTCACATTTATCGCTCCACTTAAACTTAATCACCATCTTCATCAAGTTGGTGAGAGGCCTGGCAATCTTTGAGGAATCCTTCATGAACCTCCTGTTGTGAGCCTCAATTTTTGAACCACTATCCTATGTTTGATTCGATTGATTAGGACCTGATCGGGTTATGGGTCCACTTATAACCTAAGATTATTAACTATGCCATATATTATTAAAACCTAAGTTGCAAACTGGAACCTATTTAGAGTCTCCACCTAATTTTAACCTATGGTAAATTAGGAAGGAGAGTTCGGGTTCGGGGGCTTGGTATTTGACTTTTTAGGGTTCAATTTACTTTCACTACCCTTCTGAGTCATTTTTTCCTCTACTTATTTAATCTTTAGCTTATTACAAGTCGGTTAAACTAAGTGCGCAAGTTTCTGATTTTCTTTTTGAATTTTTAACATTTTTTTTACTAAAAATCAAAGTGAAAATTGAAATTACCTAAACTAGGTTTCGGAAGTTGAATTAGGTCAAATGTTAGTTCTGTTTGTGGCCACAAACCTAATGTCCAAACTGATAAGCCTCAGACTTATCATATTTTAGTAGTTAGAATTATAAGATTATTATGAAAATAAGGTAAAAATAGCTAGTTTTTATATTATCTTACATATAAAGTCTATATATAAGTTCAGACTTACGTTTGGTATATTTTCATGCAACGAATGAATTTCTAATCGAATGACCAAGTAATGTCAGGAATGATGCCGGAAGTCCAATTCACGGCAAGAGTATGGAGCAAAGCAGAGGTGTTGCCGGATGCAGTGCCGGGTAGCACTTAGCCGGCACAAGTGGAGAGTCGCCTCGGTTCGTCAAAAGATGGTAGTTATTACCGTTATCAAACCATCCAGTGTTGGGTATGGTGCCAGACATATCCTTCTGGCACAAGTATCTTCTCGCTGATTTAGCGGTTTAATTAACCGTTAAACAACACGTTTACACGTGGTGCCGGGTACTACTGATTCGGCATGACACCCGGCACATGAAGAAAGTGAAATCTATAAATAGGCCAAGGTATGAGACTTCAACATACTTAAACACTCCATATTCTCAACCCCAACATCCACATTCATGCGCATACATCCCAAGTGTTGGTGTCACTTCTACCAGGAATTCTGCACATCTGTCTCATCCACGAGAAGAAGATTTCTATCAGGTTTAAGGGAATTCTTACCATGTTGATTTCCGTTTCCTTCTCTTTTGTATTCTTCTTATTTGTATGGATGGTTGAGTAGGATCTCTTGTTGTCCTTGGTTAGGGATGAATTTCTCCTTGTAAACGAATGTGATCATTCAATATAATTACAAGCATTAATTGAGATTTGGTCTATATGCAAGTTGAAATGTTAGCTACTTATTATCTTCATTCAAAATTCTACTTTAGTTTAGAAAACGAGAGTACTGTAGGTTGTAGAAATCTTGATGGTCTTCACCGTTGTTTTTCTATACTTTAGGATACAATACTTAAGATTAGGAATTAACCTATTTATTCTCCACTATCTTGTTCGTTTATTGGCATAAATTTGCTGGATTCGATAATGGATTGTGAGTGTTTTGTTTCAAATCCGAAACTAGAAACAATATTAACATTTTGATCCTGTCGGGTGGACTGTCGGGTGTCTGATGTCCGGCACATTCAATGTCTTTGAATGTGTCGTGCGTCCATGTTCGGCATGACATCCGGCACGTTCATGTGTTTGGTTAATTGAGTCTTGTAATTAGACTTTTTGATCATATTCCTAATTAGATTGAATATAATCCCAAACCTAGGATGAATCATTGTAAATATCCATTTAGTTAGATTATTAGATAGTGTTTTCTAGTTGAATTTATTATTCATTTTTCCCCCTTGTTAGAGTTAGGCAATTACTAGGATTATGACTGATTTTCTATTAAGTCCCTTGGGTTCGATACTCTTGGTCGTAATTTACTTACACTTAATTTCGACTGGGATTTTTGCTGCCCATAGTAGGATTCTTTTATTCATTTTTTGTATATAATCTTCCCTACAAATTCCTTGTTTGCACGACCCACAGACCCTAGTTAATCTAATCATACACAATTATGAGAAAACAATTATGAAAAGTCTGGGGGCCACAGACAGGGGTCTGTAGGCCCGGACATAAGTTAAAAAAACCCTGAATTTTGAAAAAAAATATTCCGCCCACCGTCCAAGAGCGTCTGGGCTTATGGATAGGGCATCCGGGATCCCGGACATAGCGTCTGTGGGTGCGGACTGCCCTCGGACGGTGGCGTTTTGGACTGTTCTCGGTGGTGTTTGATAGTATCCAAATGAGCATGTTTTAGAGGTGTATTTCATATGTTTTATTACACTTTTCATGCTCATTTCTCCAATCGAGCTAGTTTCCTCCCTATACTGTTGTGTTTTATTGGTGTTTTACATAATTATTACTGAAAAATGAGGAATAACATAGCTGGGATAAAGTAGACGAAAAGACAACGTGTGGGCGCAAACAGATCCAAATTAGAGCTAAAACAAAGAAGATACATCGTGTTGAAGACTAGCCTGCCCATTGGACCGCCCACAGGACCGACCCCACGATGGGTCAGTCAGAATTTTTCTGGAATCTACAGGGTTCGGCCGAAATGGGTTTGGTCATAACCGACTAGAACCGACCGACCCAGGGACCGACCCAAGGTGGGTCGGTCGAACTTAAATTGCTCACGTGCATCATCTTCAATAGGGGTGACCGACCCACGGCACTGACCCAGGGTGGGTTGGTCGGGCCGAAATTTTGCCCAAAATTGTGCTTTTAAAAGGGAAAAAGAAGAGAAAATTGAGGAGACTCGGAAGCAGCACTCTAGGCGACGCAAAAGAAGAGAAAAAAAGAAGAGAAGAGAAGAAGAAAAGGAAGAGTGCAGACAGGATAATGTGAGTGGTTGGAACTGACGTATTTAAAACAAATGAAAAAGAAATTAAGAACTCAAAATACCTTACGGGCTGTAAACAAAATCCCGGTCGTAGTAGTATAGTAAAGTGGAGGCGGCCGGATATCGAACCGTGGGACTAAAGAGAATTATCTAATTCCTAAGCTGTGTCACAAAAGGGGGATTAATTGACTTGTTTTTATAAATAAAAGGAAAGATAAAATAAACTGGGTAAAAGGTAAATTAACGGGACTCTAGGTTCAGGTTTATATAGTCTGCTCTTTTTGCTATGTCTACCGGTTTTATTATAATAGTTTGGCAAAATTCCTGTTATTATCTTGAGGACTAAATCATAGACTCAAAAGAACTCGTTTACCAGAACATGCTCGGTCTAATCCAGATTCGAGCAAAACACATGTAAACGGATTAAGTATGAGAAATTATATTTGCGTCTGAAAATACTAACTTATTAAATCATAATAAGCTTTCTACACAGATTTACAGCTTAATTAACCTGTCTATTTATCACGGATCTTATCAAAATAGATTTAGTAAAGCATTTTAATAAATTCATGAAATTTATTAAAAAGGCGAGAGATAAGCTTTAATCGTAACAAACTGTATTTAATTAAACCGGTAAAAACATAATTACATAATTAAACAGACTATAAATTAACCTTCACCCGGAGTATATCCTCTTAGCCTGACATATTAACTGGTAATATGTTGGTCAGAGGTTGGACAGAATAATAACGCAGTGGTTTTTGTGGATGAAATGGAGTGAGATGGTGATTTTGTGGAGGTAAATTGACATAAGTTTGGGGTGGAATGAGATATCTCTTAATGGAGGGTAAGTCGGTGGAAGAGGCGTGTGAAAGGATAAAATTGATTTATCCTTTCATACCATGTCGATGCAGCTCTGTCTGCTGATTTTACCGACGTGTCCGAACATGCGTCCGGACCTGCATGTTCAGACATGTCGACGCTGTGCGGAGCTTGCTTCCACGTTTTGCGTCCGGACCTGTATGTCAGGACACAGGTCCAGACGAGAATTGTTTTCCCTCTAAAACCTTCGTTTGAACTCCGATTTAATCCCCGTTTGTTGCGTTGAAATCCTCATGAGTAAATCTACTTAATTACATGGATTTTTCCTACAATGAACGTATAAAATGCATTAGTTCATGTCAAAACATAAATCTTAGGAAAAACCGCATAATAAGTGGGAACATGTGTTTCAGATATTGTAATTCATAAGGTATTTAAACCCTAAAAGTCTATATGTTTTGCACTTATCAAACTTCCTCACACTTAGCTCTTACTTGTCCTCAAGCAAAATACAGAATTAAGCTCCTGAGAAATGCCATAGAATTAAATCTCGGGTTAAAACAAACGTAGAAGGGAATCAAACATAATACAATCCTAGATTAACCTTTCTCATAACTGTATGTTTCTTTCTTTTTAGTGGAAACAAGCTCTTCAAACCAAATATTTGGAGAAGTTAAATCATCAAGAATGAACACAGATTAACTCGGGATCTTTCCATCATATCTTTCCTTAAATACCTAGAAATGACAAGGGGTGTGAAGTATTGCCTTATTCCACAGTACCTTTCAACACCACATACTCATGATCTAAATAAGTTTAAGCTCTTTTTTTAGCTTTAATAGCACTGCTTGCATATTTATTTTAAACCCTACAGACTTTTCTCTCTATTCTTGTAACAGTTTTGGGTCTTTTATCCCAGATCAAATGATCTTAGGTAATGGGTGATGAAGCACCCCAAGGACTTAATAACCGAGTGGAAGAGGCCTGTTTCAGTTCAAACAAAATATTAGATCAGAGGAGTACCTTGCCTTTCTTCCATTCCAAACTTTCATTTCATTCCAAAGGTACCTAGTTAAACCAGTTCAGACTTCATAATTATCTTGCACACAAAATAATTTTTATAATGAAACCATAAAAGCTAACAATTATGAGCAAAACTAATCTTAAAGTTGCTTACTATGTTTAATTTTTCTACAAAATATCTTTACCCGTAAATCTAATGTCTATACGTATTAAAAGAACTACTGGCACATTTTCAGGGAAATGTCTCTACTTCCTCACACTTAAGAGGAACAATGTCCTCAATTGTTCAGTAATTTTTCAAGTAAGAAGACGTTTCAAAATGTGTCATACTCATGGAGGATAGCGGTCATGTATTGCAATAGAGATAAATCAAGTAAAAGGAGTAAAACGAACTTAACATAATTTAAATAGTGTGTTATACCTAAAATTTTGACCCCCAGGAAAGGCTCAAGCACAAATGCAAAGACAAGGCAAACCGGTCAAAATACACCAAGACGGGATTTTCCAAGGACATTTTCGGGATTTTCTATTTTTCATATGACTTTTTCATAACCTCCAAACACTCCCAAATATCATAGTCATTATGAAAGGTATTTCATCATTTTCAGATAATATTTATTCTGAAAATTAAGCTTTTAATTCATATTATGAGCTAATTTCTTTGATAATTAACACATGAAATAACCTCAAAATAGAAATAAAAGGTTTCCATAATTAAAATAAAACTGTCACATGGTTAGCATGACTACATACAGTCATAAACCTGAAATTATTTTATTTGGAACCTTAACCCAAATTTAAAAGAGAAATTCAATCATTTTTGCAATTTTCTCTCTCCTTTGGAAAATACCGAAATCAAAACAAAACGTCATGAAATTTTAACAAGCTATATGATGATTATTAGAGACTAATTCCGTTGGAATTTTGTTATTTCGACTTTCCAGTAATAAGTTGAGAATTATGGAGATTCCAGATAGAGAGATTTTTATCTAATCGGTTATTTATCAAAATAACCCGATTCCAACTCTCAAAATTCTTACAAGTCATCCTTTATCTTCATTTAAAATTTCATAATTTTTCTCGGCCTGCAACATATTTTAAAAATCAGATTCCTTTAGAGCACAAAATCATGGTTTTAGATAAAAATCTTGTTCTATCAACATGGCCTTGCTCTTTCTGTAAAAGGACCTTCCAAAAATGACCTAGGGAAAGGGAGAACACTTCCAAAGTCAGAAAACACAGCCACAAACCTTCTCCCCACGTTTTTACACTTCCAGCCTCAATCAATACCGAAACACTACAGAAATCACCCCGAAACCACTAAAACCCATCCTTTCTTCTCCCATTGAACATCCAAGCACCAAAACACTAAATACACAGAACCAAAACGTGGTTAACAGCCCAGGAAAGAAGGGGTCAGAAGCTAGTTTCGAACTCAAGCCAGAACCGAATCCGACGAAGCCTCGAAGGGCCCTTGATGTGAAGAATCCAATCGAATTCGAAGGTAAAACAGGTAGAAATCCGAATCTCCTAACTCCCCACGAAGTGTTTAATCTGGTGTTGAAATTGACTTCGAACTGACTCTTTAAGGTTTCTGAATTGTCGTTTTTTTTTTGTTTTTGTTCAATAACTTGTTCATTGAGTTCCGTCCTTAATATGTAGTCAAATTTAAAACTTTCAATCACTAACGTCTTGTACACCTTTCAGGCTACAACCTATAAAATTTGAACTCAAAACACCATCGGGAACCTCCCAAACACCGCCATCCGAGGGCGGTCCACACCCATGGACGCTATGTCCGGGGTCCCGGACGCCTTGTCCGTAAGCCCGGACGCCCCCGGACGGTGGCGGTATTTCAAAATTTTCAAAATTTAGGCTTTCTAAAATAATGTCCGGGCCCACGGACATCCTGTCCGTGGCCCCGGACTTTTCAAAATTGTGTTTTCTGTTTAATTCGACTTTTATGTTCACATAGGTTAACTAGGGTCCGTGGTTCGGACATTAGGTCCGTAGCCACGGACGGAAACAAAATTTGACCTAATTCTGCCTCTGAAACCCTAGTTTAGGAATCTTTAAATTTACTTAAATTTTCTGTCAAAAAATGCTAAAAACACAAAAAAACAGAAGCTCGCACACTTAGGTTAAAACGACTCGTTATAAGTCGTAATTAAACTAAGTAGAGGAAAAACGACTTCTAGGGGTAATGAAAGTAATTGAACCCTAAACAAGTCGTATACCAAGCCCCCGAACCCGAACTCTCCTTTCCTAATTGATCTAGGTTAAAATTAGGTGGCGACTCATAATAGGTACCAGTGAGCTAGCTTAGGTTTTAATAATTTTTGTTATATGACATAGTTATTAATCTTAGGTTATAAGTGGACCTAAAACCCGATTAGATCCTAATCAACTTAATCCACATAGGATAGGGTCTAAATCGAGGCTCACAGACTGACGACTCTGCTGGGGACCAACTCTTATATAACTTGTTTAATTTTAAGAAAGAGGGCTTAACTTGAAAAATGTTTATTTATGGCTTTTATTACATTGTTTGTTTACCTTTGTGCGCACTTTAATTCCCTGCACCTTTGCATCATGTGAGAGCGAGGGTTCACACAAACCGATTTCACTTTGGGACCCGTTTGAGGGTCCCCTGTCAGGGACTCACACCTTTTAGGTGATGTGAATAAGTGGGGGAAAAGAGGAGGGTGTCGTCTAACCACAACCCCTTAATACCTGGGCTTTAGCCCCAAGCATTTTCCGCATGGCAGTGCCCTTACCTAGCCCATTGTTTGGTCAGTCAAGACCCGACTGTAGACGCACACCTTCAGGTGATGTGAAAAGAGTGGGGAAGCCCAAAGAGAATAGTGTGCAAGCCCTATTCCTTTGTGGTGACCTGGGCCCATGCCCCAACCACCTCTCCGGATCGATCCATACCCGTTTGATTTAAACGTCTAGTGAGGACATGTTGAATTTGTGTGGGCCTTGTTTGCTTGTATGATCGGCCCCTACCCAGCCTAGAGATTGATAGGAACCTCTCCTACATCAACTCAGCCCAACCCGAATTGGCAACTTTATTGTTTGCGGCCCAGAGGCCCTGTTTGGTTTGATATGTGAGTCATTTGGGCTTCGGCCCAAATGTTTAAACTTAGGTGATTTCTCTTTCAGCCTAATTTGAATTATCATTTTAGTTCTAGGCCCATGAAAGAATAAATCTACCTAAGGCAGTCCATAAGACATGAAAATTAATCAGGCTTTTCCATTTCGGCCCAAGGCCCATTCTAGTCTAGGTAAACTTTTTGTTCGGGCCCTGGCCCAAAGTCCAAGATCTAGGTGTCATACCTTTTAGGCCCACTCAAAACCGTTTGTTTGGGTTTCAACCCATTCAAATTCAAGATAGTTTTCGTAACTCATTCGTTCTAGTTTCTGGCCTCAAGGCCTAACAGGAACATCAAACAAATCTTAGACTTCAAAGTTTCTCTCTTGGCCCAGTTCACAGTTCATGTGGCTTCATTCAGCTTGTATGCATCACTTCCAGATTAAGGGCATTCAGGCCCACACATCCATTCTAGTCTAGAAGTCCCTCTGGCCCATATGTCTTACTTCAATCCCAAATCATTCCAGCCCAAGAGCCACAATCCCAAATCATTCAGGCCCAAGTTCCACATTCCTAAACACATTATGGCCCAAGCACCCATTCCTAACACATTTTGGCCCAAGCGCCACACTTTCAAACACTTTCTGGCCCTGTTATACCCAAAATTTCAACCCCTCGGAGTAGTCTCTAAGGCATACGTGTTACAAAGGGCGAAATGGTCAAAATGCACCAATGTAGGATTTTCCAAGGACATTCTCAGGATTTTCTATTTTCATATGACTTGTTCATTATCTCCAAACACTACCAAATATCATAGTCATTATGAAAGGTTTTTCATGATTTTCTGATAATATTTATTCTAGAAATTAAGCTTTTAATAAGCTAGTTTCTTTAATAATTAACACATGAAATAGCCTCAAAATAGAAATAAAGGGTTTTCAAATTAAAGTAAAATTGTCACATGGTTAGCATGACTACATACAGTCATAAACCTGAAATTATTTTATTTGGAACCTTATCCCAAAATTTAAAGAGAAATTCAATCATTTTTGTAATTTTCTCTCTCCTCTGGAAAATACTGAAATCAAAACAAATGTCATGAAATTTTAACACAAGATATAGGATGATTTTTAGAGACTAATGCCGTTGGAATTTCATTATTTTGACTTTCCAATCATAAGTTATGAATTATGGGAGATTCCAGATTGTAAGATTTTTATCTAATCGGTTATTTATCGAAATAACCAGATTCCAACTCTTAAATTCCTAAAAATCGTCTTTTATCTTTGGTTAAAATTTCAGAATTTTTATCAACCTGTAGCATGTTTCAAAAAATCAGATTCTCTTAGAGAACAAAATCAGGGATTTAGATAAAAATCTTGTTCTATCAATTTGGCCATGCTCTTTCTATATAAGGCCTTCCAAAAAATGACCTAGGGCAGAGGAGAACACTTCCAAAGTCATAGAACACAGCCACAAACCTTCTCCCCACGTTTTTACACTTCCAAGCCACAAATCAATACCGAAACACGGCAGAAATCACCCCGAAATCACCAAAACTCATCCTTTCTTCTCCCATTGAACCTCCAAGCACCATAAACACACAAAAAACCACAAAAACAGAAGAAACACGTCCTTGACAGCATAAAGAAGGAGTCAGAAGCTCAATTCGAAGTCAATCTAGAACCGGCATCAACGAAGCACCAAAAGATCCCCGATGTGAACAGTCTCATTAATCCGAAGGTGAAACAGGTTAAAATCACACTTTTCTGACTTTGTTCAACTTTAACTACTCTGTGTTAAAATTTAGAGTCGAATTGACATTTTAACCGCTTCTGAATTAACGTTTGTTTTCGCTTCTTCCCAATAACTTGTTTGCTAAGTTTCGTGTTTAATTCGAATTCAAATTGTAACCTTTCGATCACTAACATTTTTATAATCTTTCAGGCTACCTACCTAAATTTTGAGCCAAAAACACCACCGGGAACCACCCAAACGCCGCCGTCCGAGGGCGGTCCGCACCCACGGACACTATGTCCGGGGTCCCGGACACCCAGTCCGTAAGTCCGAACGCCCCCGGACGGTGGCGGGATATTTTTATTTTCAAAAGTTAGGGTTTTATAAAACATGTCCGGCCCATGGACGTCCTGTCCATGGCCCCGGACTTTTCAAAATCTTGTTTCTGTTTAAATTTGACTTTTCTGTGCAATTAGGTTAACTGGGGTCCGTGGGTTCGGACATTAGGTCCGTGGTGACGGACGGAATTAAATTTGACCTAATTCTGCCCCCGAAACCCTAGTTTAGGTAGTTTTAATTTCACTTTATTTTCTGTCAAAAAATATTAAAAATACAAAAAAATCAGAAGCACACACTTAGGTTAAAACGACTCGTAATAAGCCGTAATTAAACTAAGTAGAGGAAAAATGACTTCTAGGGGTAATGAAAGTAATTGAACCCTAAATAAGTCGTATACCAAGCCCCCGAACCCGAACTCTCCTTTCCTAATTTGATCTAGGTTAAAATTAGGTGGCGACTCATAATAGGTTCCAGTGAGCTAACTTAGGATTTAATAATTAATGTTTTATGACATAGTTATTAAGCTTAGGTTATAAGTGGACCTAGTACCCAACCGAATCCTAATCACTCAAATCAACCTAGGATAGGGTTTAAAAATCGAGGCTCACAGACTGGCGACTCTGCTGGGGACAAACTCTTAATATTAACTTGTTTAATTTTAAGAATCAGGGCTTAACTCGAAAATGTTTATTTATGGCTTTTATTACATTGTTTGTTTACCTTTGTGCGTACCTTAATTCCTGCACCTTTGCATCACATGAGAGCAGGGTCCACACATACCTATTTCACCCCGGGACCCGTTTGAGGGTCCCCTGTCAGGGACTCACACCTTTTAGGTGATGTGAATAAGCGGGGGAAAAGAGGAGGATGTCGTCTAACCACATCCCCTTAATACCTGGGCTTTAGCCCCAAGCGTTTTTCTGGCAGTGTCCTTACCTAACCTTGTTTGGTCATTCAAAGACCCGACCGTAGATGCACACCTTCAGGTGATGTGAAAAAAGTGGGGAAGCCCACAGAGAATAGCGTGCAAGCCCTATTCTTTGTGGTATGGGACCTGGGCCCATGCCCCAAGCACCTCTCCGGATCGATCCATACCCGGTTTGATATAAGCGTCTAGTGAGGACATGTTGAATTTGTGTGGGCCATGTTTTCTTGTATGATCGGCCCACTACCCAGCCTAGAAATTGATAGGAACCTCTCCTACATCAACTCAGCCCAACCCAAGTTGGCAGCTTTATCGTTTGCGGCCCAGAGGCCCTGTTTGGTTTGATATGTGAGTCATTTGGGCTACGGCCCAAAAGCTTAGACTTAGGTGATTTCTCTTTCAGCCGAATTTGAATTATCAGTTTAGTTCTAGGCCCATGAAAAACAAATCTACCTAAAGCAGTCCATAAGACATGAAAATCATCATCAGGCTTTTCTGTTTCGGCCCAAGGCTCATTCTAGTCTAGGTAAACTTTTTGTTCGGGCTCTGGCCCAAAGTCCTAGATCTAGGTGTCATACCTTTTTTGGCTCACTCAAAACATTTGTTTAGGTTTCAACTCATTCGAATTCAAGATAGTTTTTCGTAACTCATTCATTTTAGTTTCTGGCCTCAAGGCCCAACGGGAACATCAAGCAAATATTATGCTTCAAAGTTTCTCTCTCGGCCCAGTGGCCCATTCACAGTTCATGTGGCTTCCTTCAGCATGTATGTATCACTTCCAGATTAAGGGCATTCAAGCCCACACATCCACTCTAGTCTAGAAGTCTCTCAGGCCTATATGTCTAACTTCTAGCCCAAACATTTTCCAGCCAGAGCGCCATAATCCCAAATCATTTTGGCCCAAGTGCCACATTCTCACAAACTCTGGCCCAAGCGCCACATCCTCAGAATATTTCTGGCCCATGTGCCTCACTTTCAATTTATCTAGGCCCAAGTGCCTACCCACATCTATGACGCCATCCCATCTCGAGTGCCTATCCACATTCATGAAACCATTTCAGCCCATGCTCCTCATATTCAGTTCGTAAAATTCAGGCCCAAGTGCTTCATGCGTCATCCATGGGCACTCCTAGTTGAGGCATTTTGCAGAGCCTACTCACAGTCCAAGAAGAACGCGGTCACGGTCATCTCAGCGACGTCCCAACGATCGAGAGCTCGAGTCTTCAGCATTGAAAGTCTTCACATGCATAACCTGCTACAACATTCATCTTTCAAATGCATCATTTAAAGCTTTCAAAGAATGGTTGTTTTTCAAACCATTAATAGAAGACAATGGTTTTACTAAATCATCTTCACAACAAACGACTTTTTCAAGTCCGATTTCAAAATGCCTTTTAAGATGAGGTTACATTTCCTGACAATGGAGCATGAGGATTTGTCTTTTGTCTCCAAAAAGTTGAACATGTCCGTCCAAATATCATCACAAAACATCCAAAACAACCCAGAAAGCTGCTCAAATTCCACATCTATTTAATTGTTGTCATAAACCCCAGATCAATACTGGGGGCAATCTGAGTTTGAAGACCATAACGATTAATTATTTCGTTTAATTGTGTGAATAAGTCTCTGAGTGAATGTTTCGTGAGAGTGTCCTTGAGCGGTAAAACATGAGCGAATAAGCGTGTCATTTTTACACGACTCAAGTGAGGCCACATTCAAAAGTGAGGCAAACGGCATAACTCCGATCGAATGAGATAATTTGTAGATTTACACTTAGACCTGCAAAAAGTAACAAAGAACGGATACACAACTATTAGGAATGACGAAGCACCTATGTATAGCTCAACATAGCCAAAAGTTGTGAACCCTGACATTAAACCCTAGGCACTCCCACTGAGCCTTTCATATATCCCTTTTCGATATTGCAAAGCTCCACAGAACAAGCCAGCCCGTGATGAATACCGACCCGGTGACCAAAGAAAGCGAGGAGCCCGACTCTCATATACATTTTCATCAGTCCAAAGAAGCAAAGACATTATCAGCATGACGAAGCGATCCGTAAATGGTCCCACACAGTGACACAGGATCCAAAGAGCTCACACCGACACAACTCTCGAAACTCAAAAACCGGAGACACAAGAACCCCGAAGGCGAAGTCAAGAAAGGATAAAACAAAAAGGCAAACCCGAATTGCCTCGAAGAAATCCAAATGACAAAGATAAGAGAAATGGTGTAAAGGACGACTTCAAAAATCCAAGTCTAGAAGCTCAAAATCCACGTCAACACGAAGCAGCTAGACGACTTCAAAACAAGGAAGATGATTCCAAGAGAAGACGCAAGTGCAGCTTTGGTCACCCCTTTGGCTCCACATACCTAAAATATCCCTCCAATGTCCTGTTGTCTTTCATCACACCCCATGGCCATGTTATAAGCTTTAAGGACTTCCGACTTGATAGTTGTGTGTCCAATCACGTGAAAGTAACAGATCAAATGCGTAAATCCATCAAATGTCGAATTCAATGGTCTAAAAGTTTATGACCATGAGCGAGAAATGAGTGCAAACGCCAAACACGTCGTGTGTAGGTTAGGAAGCACCATATCAAAGCACAAGCCTTAACCCTGTGAGGACGAGACTTGTTCGCACGTTTAATCAAAGAAAATACTGGGGGCAATCGATCGTTCCGATCGATTGCCATGAACTCTAGCTCATATTGTCCTAAGGGAAAATACTGGGGGAATTGTTGGTTGCAACAATTGCCATGACAACACCAATTGAAGCCCAAAGCTTGAGCACCACCATCCCACACAGGCACACATAAGCCTTACCTCCACATCAAACACCATAGGCACACATAAGCCCTTACCTTCACATCAAACACCACAGGCACACATAAGCCCTTACCTCCACATCAAACACCTCAGGCCCACATAAGCTTCACACCTCCACATAATCCCATGCCCGTCATGAGCCCTACCACCACTGAAAAAGTCCCGCAAACACAAAAACATATACTCCCACCAGCGGCAAGTTCATCTTCTAAGAAACAAAATGCAAGTCTGAAATCTTTAGTTAGGAAATGATAATTTCACTTTCCTTTTGGTAGACAGAATTTTCCTTTAAACATTGCCACGTTTGGCACCTTTTTCAGCAATTTCTTGTCCTGCACAATTTTCCTTCAAACACTTCAGTTTCACAAATCTGCATCATCGCCATGTTTGGCATATTCCAAGCAATTTCTTGCTTTGGACAAACCTTTTTCATAGCCATGTTTGGCATATTCCTAGCAATTTCTTGCTTTGAACAAATCTGCATCATCGCCATGTTGGCTTTTCCTAGCAATTTCTTGCTTTGAACAAATCTGCGTCATCGCCATGTTTGACATATTCCTAGCAATTTCTTGCTTTGGACAAATCTTTTTCATAGCCATGTTTGATATATTTTCCAGCTATTTCTTGCTTTAAAACAATTTTCACACCTCACAATTGCCACGTTGGCACTTTCATAATTTGCTCTTATCATTGGATCATCTCACATATGAGAATCCATCCAACTTCAGGTTCCCGACACCTTATAATGCTCGGCGTAATCCTTCAAACTTCAGGTTCCTGACACCTTATAATGCTCGGCGTATCCCATTCAAACTTCAGGTTCCCGACACTTATAATGCTCGCGTAATCCCATTCAAACTTTAGGTTCCCGACACCTTATAATGCTCGGCGTAATCCCATTCAAACTTTAGGTTCCCGACACCTTATAATGCTCGGCGTATCCATTCAAACTTTAGGTTCCCGGCACCTTATAATGCTCGGCGTATCCCATTCAAACTTCAGGATCCCGACACCTTATAATGCTTGGCGTATCCCATTTAAACTTCAGGGTCCCGACACCTTATAATGCTCGGTGTATTCCATTTAATATTAGGTTCCCGACACCTTAGATGCTCGGTCTAGGTTATTCACTATTAGTTCGGTCCACTTTTTCACATGTTTGGTAGTTGACGCCTCTTAATAGCCCAACACATTTAGCTTTTACTTTTAGGTGGTTGGCACCTCATAATAGCCCAATGATCTCAGACTTTTCTTCTAGGTAGCTAGCGCCGCATAATAGCTCAGCACAATCAACAGACTCGGTAGAAATCTAAGACAGGGAGTTTATTCGGTATTGGACAAAATTTTGGGGTATCACTCAAGCATCAACTAGTCTTTTCATATTCACTACAAAGTCTAGTTGACGGGGGGCAATCTGTTATACCCAAAATTTCAACCCCCTCAGAGTAGTCTCTAAGGCATACGTGTTACAAAGGGCAAAATGGTCAAAATGCACCAATGTAGGATTTTCCAAGGACATTCTCAGGATTTTCTATTTTCATATGACTTGTTCATTATCTCCAAACACTACCAAATATCGTAGTCATTATGAAAGGTTTTTCATGATTTTCTAATAATATTTATTCTGGAAATTAAGCTTTTAATAAGCTAGTTTCTTTAATAATTAACACATGAAATAGCCTCAAAATAGAAATAAAAGGGTTTTCAAAATTAAAGTAAAATGGTCACATGGTTAGAATGACTACATACAGTCATAAACCTGAAATTATTTTATTTGGAACCTTATCCCAAAATTTAAAAGAGAAATTCAATCATTTTTTGCAATTTTCTCTCTCCTCTGGAAAATACCGAAATCAAAACAAAATGTCATGAAATGTTAACACAAGATAGAGGATGATTTTTAGAGACTAATGCCGTTGGAATTTTGTTATTTCGACTTTCCAATCGTAAGTTATGAATTATGGGAGATTCCAGATTGTAAGATTTTTATCTAATCAGTTATTTATCGAAATAACCTGATTCCAACTCTTAAAATTCCTAAAAATCGTTATTTATCTTTGGTTAAAATTTCAGAATTTTTATCAAGCTTTAGCATGTTTTAAAAAATCAAATTCTCTTAGAGAACAAAATCAGGGTTTTAGATAAAAATCTTGTTCTATCAATTTGGCCATGCTCTTTCTATAAAAGGCCTTCCAAAAAACGACCTAGGGCAGAGGAGAACACTTCCAAAGTCATAGAACACAGTCACAAACCTTCTCCCCACGTTTTTACACTTCCAAGCCTCAAATCAATACCGAAACACTGCAGAAATCACCCCGAAATCACCAAAAACTCATCCTTTCTTCTCCCATTGAACCTCCAAGCACCAAAAACACACAAAACCACAAAAACAGAAGAAACATGTCCTTGACAGCATAAAGAAGAAGGAATCAGAAGCTCAATTCGAAGTCAATCTAGAACCGGCATCAACGAAGCACCAAAAGATCCCCGATGTGAAGAGTCTCATTAAATCCGAAGGTAAAACAGGTTGAAATCACACTTTTCTGACTTAGTTCAACTTTAACTACTCTGTGTTAAAATTTAGAGTCGAATTGACTTTTTACCGCTTCTGAAGTAACGTTTGTTTTCACTTTTGCCCAATAACTTGTTTGCTAAGTTTCGTGTTTAATTCGAATTCAAATTGTAAACTTTCGATCACTAATGTGTCTATAATCTTTCAGGCTACCTACCCATAAATTTTGAGCCAAAAACATCACCGAGAACCACCCAAACGCCGCCGTCCGAGGGCGGTCCGCACCCACGGACGCTATGTCCAGGGTCCCGGACACCCAGTCCGTAAGCCCGGACGCCCCCAGACGGTGGCAGGATATTTTTATTTTCAAAATTTAGGGTTTTATAAAACATGTCCGGGCCCACGGACATCCTGTCCGTGGCCCCGGACTTTTCAAAATCTCGTTTCTATTTAAATTTGACTTTTCTGTGCAATTAGGTTAACTGGGGTCCGTGGTTCGGACATTAGGTCCGTGGTCACGGACGGAATTAAAATTTGACCTAATTCTACCCCCGAAACCCTAGTTTAGGTAGTTTTAATTTCACTTTAATTTTCTGTCAAAAAATATTAAAAATACAAAAAAATCAGAAGCGCGTACTTAGGTTAAAACGACTCGTAATAAGCCGTAATTAAACTAAGTAGAGGAAAAACGACTTCTAGGGGTAATGAAAGTAATTGAACCCTAAATAAGTCGTATACCAAGCCCCCGAACCCGAACTCTCCTTTCCTAATTTGATCTAGGTTAAAATTAGCTGGCGACTCATAATAGGTTCCACTGAGCTAACTTAGGATTTAATAATTAATGTTTTATGACATAGTTATTAAGTTTAGGTTATAAGTGGACCTAGTTTCCAACCGAATCCTAATCAACTCGAATCAACCTAGGATAGGGTTTAAAAATCGAGGCTCACAGGCCCAAGCACCACGTCTGCACAACATTCTGACCTAAGTGCCACATTCTTTAAACATTCTGGCCCAAGCGCCACCTCTTCACAACATTCCGGCTCAAGTGCCACATTCTCACAACACTCCGGCCCAAGCGCCACATCCTCAAAATATTTTCTGACCCATGTGCCTCGCTTTCAATTTATCTAGGCCCAAATGCCTATCCACATCCATGACGGCATCATTCAGTTCGTTAAAGATTCAGGCCCAAGTGCTTCATGCGTCATCCATGGGCACTCCTAGTTCAGGCATTTTGCAGAGCCTACTCACAGTCCAAGAATGAGGCGGTCACAGTCATCTCAGCAACGCCCCAACGGTCGAGAGCTCGAGTCTTCAGCAATGAAAGTCTCCACATGCATAACTTGCCATAACATTCATCTTTCAAATGCATCATTCAAAGTTTTCAAAGAATGGCTGTTTTCCAAATCACTAATAGAAGACAATGGTTTTACTAAACCATCTTCACAACAAATGACTTTTTCAAGACCGATTTCAAAATGCCTTTTAAGATGAGGTTACATTTTCTGACAATGGAGCATGAAGATTTGTCTTTTGTCTCCAAAAAGTTGAACATGTCTGTCCAAACACCATCATCCAAAACCGTAACACCCCTAATCCTAATCATGTAACATAGTCGCAAGTCATTGCATAACAAAATATAATTCGCAGCGGAAAATAAACTAGCTATCGTTTGGTGTTACACGCCGTTACTTACCCATGTGAGTAACAAGGCAACCTTACTCCATCCATCAACTTCAACTCCTCACCGTTGTGATGACGAGATACTGAACAATCTTAAACTTACAATCCAAATCCAACTAAACAAATGAGCAACTAACCCAGTACAACAAACTCCATAATACAGTACATAATAAAACTAAAAAGTTTTTATTGAAAATACAACAGCTACCCTGTGTCCCGCACTCCGGCTTGTGTCTTCAATCAGTAACATGAAATGTTTGGCCCATTGAAGGGCTCAGCAAACTATATGCTGGTATGCTAAATATAGTCTTAAATCATTTGGATCCCTTAAGTCGTTAGCCATCTTGATATTAGATTCATTACATGCTGTATCAATTTACAATAATAATAATAACTATAAATGTTAAATAAACACATAATAGTTCACAACAATATCATCACACAATCAATAACCAATAACCAAAACCAATAACCAAACAAGATACGCATTATAATTAACTACACTTGTTGGTTGGCCTTATAGCACTTATCCTTTTAAACCAACCACTTAGCTTCCAATTAATTTCCACCTCAGGCGTCATGTTAGGACAACTCTTAATAACTTATTAATGGACAGTAGTCCCCTAGGTTCCAATGGAACCGTTGCCAGCTGGCCTTATGGCCCTGGATAATTATTTGCCTTAAAGGCGACCGATCCGATCATAACCTGTGCACCAACAGCAGTGCCCTCTGCCATCGTCGAATGTGGACAATGGATTCCCTTGAGTGACTTTTGATATAGTCCCTCGTAGTGATCACTATGCACAACCAGAAAATCGAAACAGTCTGGATTTCTCTCTTTATAAGTTAGCCCTTTAGTCAGTGGTACAATAACCAATACTTGAGTTAAGACTATACCAGTTGACCGTCAGTTAGGTTCAATAATACCTAAAGGTCAGTTAGTCTTATTCTAGTTTAGATGTATAAACTTCCAGTCATAAGACGTTCGCGTAGAAATAGAACGCAGTGGTGTCAAGCAATACAGTATACAAGATAATATACATAAACCACAGATATCGCTCTTAGCAATTAAACACACAACGTCTGGACCTTAGGAAAATCTTTAGGACATTCAGACCACACAATTAACATACCGTGCACCGTAGTAATCGCTAGCGTGAAGATTCACGCTCGTCCGGTATTCCTCGTAGCTCGTCCTCTAGCATATGTCCTCTAATGCACTCAACTCTGGAATACGAGACTACATATTAGCTCTCTGTAATACGAACTAATTCACTATCCCAACTAGTCACTGATCCCCCTAGTAACTACCCCGTGATTGCTCAATGTTTATCATTCGGGTTTACACAGTTTGTGATTAGTTAAATCATCCTCCACTATATCATAGTTAACACGTAGTATTTATTTACTATTTAGGGCTTAACCCAAATAACCTACCTCATTTATTCATAGGTTTGTTTGTTATGTATATACTAAACACCTCTATATAGTTTATCACTAAATGTTAATTATATCATTGACTTACAACCCTTTATTTCTCCTTCTTAAATCCTGAGTTGGTCAACTCTACCTCTTTGGTCAATTGAGTTGACTTGACCAATTATGTTGACTTGGTTAGTTTATCCAAGTACATAAGTTTATATAATTCACATTATAACCCTTGTATATATCATCACTCATCATTAATATGTTATACATTAACATAAGGACTTTATATCTAAGTGTTATAATTTATCTTCCCACCTTATATAACATCTCTTATTTAATATTATACGGTTCCCAACCATATCATATAATCCATTCACTTCATATTCTTATATATAGATATAAGAATTATAAAACTCGCTCATTAAATGATATATCTTATCATTTTTATGTAAGGTAATTAACCTTACTTGATTGTGTTATCTTACACAAATTCATACTAAGTTTATAATTTTAATATTATGTGACATTATATTGCATATTATTAGACCTCCAAGGTCTAATTAATATCCCCCTTATTTTGTAACTATATTATTCCATCACGTATACTAGTTACATTTCTAATTACAATAATACTTTATATATATTATAACTTTTATAACATCATAATCATAGTCTAAAATTCATTCCTAACACTCTGTATTGTACTTACAAGTTTTATTGATTGTTAATGTCCTTAACAGTCTTACATTATTTAGCCAAGTACTTTGAACCGTCGAAATTTGAATTCAATTATACTATATCTCATAATTTAATTCCTCTCTTATTTAGTACAATCTAATCCTGTAACTACATATACGTACTTATATATATATATACAATCTCTTCGTTTCCAATGTTATTAATACCAACCTTATTACTTAACAATTAATACAAGTTCTCAAAATAATTCCTTAATCATATTAACTATCAATTGATCCCTTAATCCATTAACTGAAATCTCAATCCTTTGATTATATATACCTATATATATAAATATACTTATTTCGAATTAAAAGTCATACTAAGTGACTTTAATCCGCTTAACCTTGGGGTATATATAGTGGCGCACTTGTGCCTATAATTGTTATTGTTATCAATAACATTATATCAATTCCCCATTAATTCCAACTTAATAATCCAACCACCATTATACAATTCCACACCGTTTGATCAATTGTTCCAACCCTCCAGTTATTACTTATTACTTGATTATTTTCCTAAACCCACCTATTCTCAAATTAGTAATTTGTTAATTTAGCGGCTCATTTATATATATATATATATATATTATATATATATAACACTCCTTTTAAAGTCAATTTACCACATGCTTATATAATGACACCAATTAACTAAATTATTATAACTCCAAATTAATAATAAATTAACATCAATATCCAATCAGTTTACTAAATTCTCATCTGCTACATATTTGATTAACAACCTCACCTATTAAAACGGTAATAACAATTTATTTCTAATAATTATAAGAGAAAACAATATTATGTAGAAATGCTGTTTCATTAGAATTACCGTGAAAAAAAAATTAGAAAAGAATGACAGAGAAGCATATATAGACACTTCTGTTTCAGCATTACCGTGAAAGGAGAGTGAAGTAAGAGGAGAACAGGTTACTGAATCATCAATTGCACATGCAAGGAAGGAAATGAATGAGTTCATTCATACTGGTCTTTAATTTGTGAAATATAAGGGAAAAGCAAGCATAGCAGGAGTCCATTGCAATTATCATGAACAGAATAGAAGAGAAGGCAGTAGGTTATGCTTGCAGAAAAAGAAGAAAATGAAAGAAGTGCAGACATGACTCTTGTTCCTTGTTTGATAGTGGGTTTGCAAAATTTATCGGTACAGTTTTTTTTTTAATCATTACCTTGAGTAACCATGAGGGCTTGTTGCTTCCTCTTTTTTTTTTTTCTATAACACTACCTTAAGTTGAAGAGAAGCAGGAAGAAGTAGACATGGTAAGTTGTGTTTCTTTGTAATTCAAAATTACCGTGGAAGAAGAGCAGAACAGACAGCAACAGAAGAGCCATCAAATTTCAGCCCTGGAATGAAATGTTTTCTGCCTCGCTTCAATCTGGTGTGCAAGGTACATAATTACAATGATTTATCACCCAGAGGCGTAGACAGAAGAAGGCATTGAACAGAGGTTCTGATGTTCCTTATTGTGCAACAGGTTCTAGTGATTTATATTGACAGAAGTGAACTGGTTCCAATATTTCATTCTGGTGTAAAAGTTATAGCAATGGTATTGGTTTTAATCACCTTTCCTGCTTCTGGTTCAAACTGGTGTGCGAGATTGCAGTCAAGTGATTTATCCCCGCTGAAGTGCAGAACAAGCACTGAATGATGAGCCCTTTTTTTTTTTAATCTGTATGAGGGAGAAGTAACCAGAGATTTATCAATACTGAGTCACACCAAAACAAGAAGAAAATGAAGACAGACGCATCCTTCTTGTCTGTCGGTCAAGAATCTGGAATGAAGGGAGGCGGGGCTAGGTAAATCTGGTGTGATAGGTTGCAACTTATTGATAGTGCAGATATTGAAAAACAAGGACAGAGGCAATACTTTTGTTCAGTTGTATATTACCGTGAGAATACAGAAGGGAAGATATACATGTTTTCTGTTTTTTTTTTTTTGTACAGAATTACCGTGAGTTAGAGCAAGGCAAAAGGTATCACAAGAAGAGAACAAAAACACAGCTGATTCCAGTGGATTACCTCTTCAAAGGTGCAGATACAGGGAGGAAATGAAGGGAGTGCAAGTATGTTGTGGTAGTAAAATATCCGGGAAGAGAATGAAGCTGGTGCAATTTGGTGCTAGATGCGACAACTTCCACAGGCAAGAAGTGAATGAAATTGCTGCCGCAAGCATAAGAAGAATGAGAGAACTTGCTGTTTAGGGTTGCAAATTTACCGTGAGTAGAGAAATGAATGGAGTTCCAGTTCAGGTTGGATCATCGTGGGTTACTGAAGAAGGATGGGCTTCCCTTTGTTTTTTTTTTTTTTTTTGTTGAGTCAAGGCTAGATGTGAGCGATTTGGGCCGGTATGGCCGTGAATGAATGGGGACTGGGCCGGCCCAGTCTTTGGCTGGTCGGCCCATTTTTTGTTTTAAGACGTTACACGAATCATGTCGTTTTTGACTCGTTTCTTGCCTGTTTTTCATGCCGTTCTCGGCCCGTTGTCTCATTTAACGAGACAGACCTTTTAATGACTTCAATTTATATTTTCAAACAATAACTATTATTATTATTTATAAATTCTAATAATTAGTATTTAATTTCTACTTGGTTGCATTTCACCATTTTAGGCGAAAACGTAACATCTTTTATTCTGACTGCTTACCCAATTTCCCAATACCTCTAAAATTACCCAAATAACCTTATAAGGTGTCTAACACCTCGTTTCACTTCTAAAATATTCGTGACACGTTTTTCGATGTAAAAATGATTAATTATACTTTCATTGATATTTCTTTTCCTAAACCTCTTCAATGTCATTTTAGGCTTCATTAATGTTTCCTAACGACTTTTAGGGTTTATTTAAATATTATATTATTCCTTTTTACATATTTAAGGATATTTAATTCCTTAATCTCTCATTAATTACTTTTATTTAATTAATCCATTATTAATTAAAGTAATTAATATTAGGGATATTTCAATCTACCCCCCTTAAAAGGATTTCGTCCCAAAATCATATTCCTCAATTCTAATAGTCCTAGAACATCTAGTTCCACACTAATCTCAACCCTAGGGATCAAATCCCGTATCTCAACGACAAAACCTCATAGTGTTGTCTAGCACATATAATCTTGACAATATTCGCAATAATAACCAAAAGTGCAACGAGTGCACATGTACTCCAACTCAAAGCGTAACAAAATACGCATATAAATAAACAAAGTGCACAAAGGGGCACAACAACCAGCATCATACGAGATACATCATAAAATCCAAATAAAGTGCAACAATAGTGCACATAAACTAATCAGTACAATACAAATGCACATACAATCACAATATAAGTGTTTCGTCCACACCATGGATATTAATTTCGAATTCCTGGTACGCAAGTATACTTTAGGGGTATTATAGTCCCTGTCTTATACCTCTCATACTATTTGTATGACATATATAATAGAGGTTAATCCATTCTATTGTATGGAGCCTCTAAAACCCAATGGTAAAAACCATAGCAAAGGACCATTTCTCAATCCACCCCCACCTATAAATATCCGCAGGCACACCGGCCTTATGACAAAGGGCACCGAGGTCCACGGCCCCTTGCGGTAATTTCACATACTATCTACAATCATCTAACTATAACCTACTCATATCTGTGTCCACTTGTAGAAAGTTTCAAGAGTCGCCCAACCCTGATGTGATCAGCATCAGTGTTGAACTATCCTTCCTCCTCAATTTGTGTTCAGTTTCCCTTGACCTGGCCAAGATCAAGTTCCACCTCCCACGTCAATTTCAAACAATCACTTAATTTAACAAGTTCCAGTTCTCTGTCTTTTCATAATTCTAGTCCTAAACATTTGAAACTAACGCATATCCCAAGTTATAGAACTAAGTCCATCAGTTAATACCAGTCCAAATCCAAACAATCATCCATTCCCTAGGGAAGTCCATTCCCACTAAGTTCCACATCGGTTTTGTACCGATTCACACCTCAAGGTACAAACGTATTCGGTTCTATATTTATATACCATACAAAATTCAACTCTTCGGAAGTTTCTACTCCTCATTACCTGTATTCTCAAGGAGTTAACAAGTTTGTCATTTTTATTTCAAGTATATGAGAATACATACGTGAGTACCATACAAGTATTGTAACACCCCCCGGATAACCAACCAGTAGTCTGAACAGTGTTCTAAACAATATTACAATAAGTCCAAGCAGCGGATTCGCATCCATCCGGGTGTCACAGACGCCAACCACCCACGTGGTTAACACCACAACACCATCAACAACAAGCTACGGTCTGAATGACTGGAATTTAAACCTTAACCAAATCCAAGTACCAACAGGAAATACAAACCAAGTACCGAGTGTCTACAACATAAGTTCTTAATTAAAACAGCACAATCCGAAACGCACATCCAGGGTTTTGTGTTACATAGTCACAACTCATACATAAGAAAACATACTACTTAAAAGGTCTTGCCCAGATGAACTACCCCCATGGTAGTCACCTTGCCTACTCTCCACCATCGTCCAGATCCATACCTGTAAAAATAAAGGACTCAGCAAAACTATGCTGAGTATGAATATGTGTAGCCCGTATGTTGCCGGGCCACACGACTACTTGGTCGAATATTATTAATTCCAAGTTACATGCTATAATAAGCAGTAAAGCACACCACAATACATCGTGATATAATACACACTTAAAGGTAGCAACCATCAGCAACAACAACCAAGCACAACATACTAGCATCATAGCAACATCAAACACGTAACCAAGCACAGCAAGCTGCTAGAACCGCAACAACAATCACGTAGATAATAAAGCGTGTGCACAGGTATGTTTGTAACACCCTGGATTTTTACCTCAAAACATAGCTTATGAAAATACAAATCTAACGGCGCAAACGGCATTAAAAACGGACTCCAAACGAGTCCTAGAAGAGCAAAACAAAGTTGGTCCGAACTTGTGTCCGGACATGGCAAGTTCGGACACAAGCCGAAGAGAAATAGACTGCGGAAAACCAAATGTCTGAACTTGTGTCCGGACTTCGAAGTTCGGACACAAGTCGAACTTTTAAAACTCCGGAAAAAAAAAACCTTACGTGGTCCGAACATTGGTCCGGACTTGCAAGTTCGGACATAGGTCGAGACTTGCAATCCGAACCCGTCCTCGCATGATGTCCGAACTTTGAAGTTCGGACATATGTTCGGACACAGCCAAACGAAGAAAACACTTGAAACATTCGGGGCCTGTCCGAACATTGATGTCCGGACAGACGTTCGGACAGGTCCTTAAGTGCAGTTCTAAATGCAGAAATAGAACCCAAAAACCGTTAGAAATACTTATGTAAAACATAATAACAACAAGAGAATCTCTCGAGCAGAAGAAGTCATTAATAAAACTCAATACAACCACAAACTTGATAAACTGATTCAAAGAGCAATTAACTTAGTTAACCAAAAACTCAAATGCATATAACCTTCAATATAGCAGCGGATCTCAAAATATCCAGGGCATTACCGCCACACCCAATACCCATGGGTGCTCAGGCTGATGAACTAAACAACATTAAAACCATAGTTAACTTTCAAATTACGCGGAAGCAAAATAACGTTAATGTTAAAAACCTTGAGAACATAACAACATCTCTAAAACATTGAAATTCAAGATATCGCCTTATTATTACGTGGTCCTAAACTATGTGATTCGCGGTCCCGATCCCCTCAGCTAGTCATCCATACCTGCGATCATAAAACATAGACAAAACAGAAGGGATCGCACAAATCAGAAAAACTGAGTAAATTCCACCTCAAGCTGTAAAATACATTTTAGAACACCATTGCCTTTAACAATCAGATGAGAGGGTTTACTGAATAGTTAGTGAATCTCCAGAAAAACATAATAATACCGAACTGCAGTAGGGAGCTTTCAACAGGGAGTAATAACCACAATTCCGAACACGGGGTCACCTGTGGGACCCCAAACAACACAATTCCAGGACAGTCACCTATGGGACCGTCAAACAACCACCTCACCCTAAGTCCTTAAGTGTGCACACCCCCTATGAAACAGCAGTAACATAGAGTAGATCATAGAGCTTAACTGCAACAATGTGTGCAGCGCAAATAATATCAATAATGGGGAGCACCTATGGGCTCCCAAACAACAGAATACAACCTGTGAAAGACTCCCAAAACCACAATTGAACACCATAATCTCAATCCAATTCCTCAATTCCAAAACGTGGGGAAAAATCCCAAATCTCCAAACCACAACCGAGATAAAACACAACGAACCCTTTTCCAATATTTCGCAAAACCACAATCAAAACCATTGAGCGTAGAATTTACCTGGAACAATCAAATCCCTCAAGAACCCAACTGATTCGGACTATTGAAAGCACTCGTCAACGATATCGACGTCTAGGTAACCAAAAATTAACAATCAGAATTCGTCAAGCCATGAATAGATAACTAAGTAACTAAGTAGAATACATTACCCAACGAAGTTCCTAATTGGCACCAAGGGAAACAATCCAGCAAGGGTAGAGTGAAGAACGCCGAAGGTAGAATTGAGAACGCGAATTATAAGAACTCAAGGAAGAAGATACATGAATAAGTTTTTGGTAGAGCAGAAGCGTAGAAGCGTCGTGATGAAGGTAGACCGTAGTGGGGAAGGTCGCTATATAAATAAGTAAATTATAGGAATAAAGGAAATCGATATTGTTAAACAAGTTAATGATTACTATCTTAAAACAAAAGAGTTAAATAAATACAAAATACAAATAACTCAGAAAAGGAAATCAAAATAAATACTTAACATTGTAATTTGTTTTTAGGGAACCTATACAACAACATAACGTTGAGGAACATCAGGATTGAAATACCCCGTAATTAAAAACAGTGATTAATTAGACTAATTATATTTTTAAAGGCTTAATTACACTTAAATAAATACGAGGGAACAAATCCCGAAGAAAACGGACCTTTAAAAGGGGTTAAAAACATAAACGAACCTTAAAGCGCGTTTTTCGAGGAAACCGGGGAAACGTGACTTTAAGCGGGTCAAATAGACTCGTAATAATTTTGGTCAACTAAATAGTCACTAATAAATATTAGTGGAGCCTTAGAACCAATAAAATTAATTAAACGAGAAAATCCCGGAAAACGGGTACCGGTTAGCAAAAACTGTAACAACCGGTAAGTTGTGGGGTAAGAGTACAAATAACAAAGTTAGTGTGTCCACTTTGCAAATAAAAAGTTAAAAGCTGTGTGTGTGTGGGTGTGGGATCCGATTTTCCTCCCCCTCCTCACTCACTTAATGTGTCTTATTTACTAAAAGACAAACCTATTAACTAAAGCAAAAGCAAAAAAAGAAGTCTCTCTCCTCACTCCCCTCACCCTCACTCACGCATCCCTCTCTCTCTTTCTCTATTTTCTCTCTTCTTCCTCTTGCACCTGCGACAGCCATGGAGAAAGGAAGGAGCTCCCTCAACTTCCTCCTTCTCTCCTCTCTTTGAGTGCTCAAACCTTCTCCAAACTCAACAAAAATTACACCATTGGAATCCCCATGCAAAGGAGAACATTTCCCTCCTTTCAAAAATCCAAAAGCTCAACTTTCGTTTTTGTGGGTGTTCCCCATTTGAAGATTCAAGTCCACCATTAGAAGCACCTTCACCCCCTCTTCATCTTGAGGTAAAAAGAATTTCGAAAATCCATCATTCCTAGCTCTCATTAGCATTTTAAGAATTTTCAGTTTTTGAATGCTTTCTCCCTTGTTGCTTCAGCCGATTTTGGCTCTCCATTGGGCTAGGAATATTGTTCTCTTGCTAGTCAAGAACTCCATCCATCCATTGAAAGGTAATACCCTTGTCTAAACCCTAAAACATTAAATTCTAGGGTTAGAGTAAAAATGAATGCTAAATGGTATTGTGTATGTATTATGTGCTGTAGCACTTTGTGTGTGGGAACCCTATTGGGACCGAGAACAAAGAAGAAAGGAAGAGAAGGAAAAGAAAGAAAAGAAAACTAGCAAAACAAGGTAAAGCCTCTTACCTTGAGCTAATTTGTATTGTGTTTGTAGCAGTTTTTGGAGAAGTAAATGAGTAGTGAATTGAGTAATGAGTAATGAGAATATTGTAGTGATGATCAATAAGTTTAACAGTTTTGAAGTTTTTAAATGAAGTTTAAAAGCTTGGGAAAACCATTGGGTAACATGTGTATAAGTGCAGGAATCTTAATGTGTGTAGTAGTGTTGAATGGTGAGTATAGTGTGTTGTATAAACAGGTTGTGAGAATGTGAATTGTGAGCTGAGATAATGTGTGGAGAAAGTAAGAATTATAGGGGAGACCATGTTAAAATTTGTGTAGAAAGGAGAGGACTTGAGTTGTTTAAGAAGAGGAAGTGTTTGGAGAGTTTAGGAGGAATATTAGTGCCTTGTAACATATTTGAATATGGGTTTGTAAATGAGATGGAACTAGGTTGTGAGCTAATGTATTTAAGATGCTAAGAGTGGCATTGGATGAGGAGGTATTGGAGTATAAGAGTAGAGGGAAAAATCTGTAGCATAAGGTATAAGGGAAGAAACAATGGGAGTGTCGAGTTGAAACTTGGGGAAATTGAGTGTATAAATAAGCATATAATTGTGTGATGTATTAAGGAATGAATTAGCATGATTTAGAGTGTCTAAATAGTACTAAAACATGTTAGGATGCATGTAGGAAGAATAGGGAAGCAATAGGTGAAATTGGGAAAAGAAAACAAGGCCTGTAGCAAAGTTCTGCTACTGTCCGACCCATAGCTGGATCGGACCTGGGTCGGACAAGGCCTGAATAACGAAAATAAACTTTCTGGAACCGTCCGACCCAGAGCCGTGAGTCGGACGTGGGTCGGACGGGCCTTGAGAAACGACGATAATTCTTTCTGGAATGGTCCGACCCAGGGCCGTGAGTCGGACATGGGTCGGACGGGCAAAAATTTTCTTCATCGAAGTTTCTGACTTCGTCCGACCCAGAGGTTGGGTCGGACGTGGGTCGGACATGGCTTGGATGACAAAACTGAAACTTTCTGGAATGGTCCGACCCAGAGGGTATGGGTCGGACGGAATAGTGCTGGGTCGGACGGGAGTAATTTCAGGGGACGAAACCTACTGGAATGGTCCGACCCAGGGTGGTGGGTGGGTGGAGGTGAGGGGGTGGGCGGACGGTGGGTCGGACGCCCAAACACTTACAAAAAAAATGTTTTTATAATATGACTATAGTAATCATATGTATGTATATGCATATGCCTATACACCGGTATGCATATATAAGTAGTAATACACCATTAATGAAGTGATAATGGTAAGAAAGTAAGTAAATGTGTAAGGAAGTAAGTTTATGAAGTAGTAAAGGAAAAGTGGTTTTATAACCGAGTAAGAAAGTAATGGAGTAGTAAGTATGCATTGAAAGTATCAATGAAGGAGTAAGTAGATCAATAATAGATCATTGATCATACTACTTCATGTATGTATAGGAATATCCTAGTTGAGCTCCAAAGGAACCGGTAGTACCCTACGACGGTGAACGGTATGATTTCCTCATGCCCTGTATCCTAACTTGGTTACCCCGATTTGTGTGCTTATGTGATCACCAATAAGATAAATGCACGAATCGGACTTATATTGCACCTAGTTGTGTTTGAACTATATTGTTCTTGTTTTATGCTCTTGAACATTTAGTTTGCATAATTCAAGAAATGTATGAATGGAAATGAAGTGTATGTGTAAGTATGAGTACTTGTGTATTGTATGTATGTATGGGAAGTAAGTATGGACTTCTACTAATTCCTAACCATCTAACTCCTAACATGAGTAATGAGTATAATGGAATGAGTAGAAGCCCGATATAGTTTCGGCCACGCGTGAGGATAAGGAGACACAAGAGGTTGGATCCGAATCCTGGCTATAATCTTTTCCATGGACCAAATCCCTTGAATGGGTAGCATCCTGGACTAGTGGGCCACCCTAAAGCCCGGTGGTGGGATGTAGTAATCCCTGCCCAGAGGTCATACCGACTTAACTGGAAGTAAGGTATGTAAGAAGTATGTATTGTATTTGTATTGGTCTTGACTATTGTAAGTCACTGACCCGGAGTAAAAGTATTGAACACCCGATTAACCCGGGTGTGTAATAAGGCTAACAAGACCTTGGTATGTAATGGAGAATTGTATCTTCGTGATGCGGTGAGTATGGTAAGTATGGTTGAACAACTGGTATTGTATTCCTTGTATGTATTGTATGTATGTATGCTTGGTAAATTGAATGTATTGTATTGTATTGTATAAAGCATGTATGTATGTATGAATGAAACGAACCGCATGTACTCGACCAAATAGTTGGCGTACCCTCGCTAGTACGCGGGGTATGCGGTTATCATTTGCAGCGTAAGCTGACCCCCTAGGGGGAATGTTTTTACTCCACAGGTACCCGCGAGGCGTGAAGGTAAAATAAGGTCAAGATGTGATTCTTTTTGGAGTAGTAGTAGGAATGAAACGGTGTACTGAGTTGTACACGGCTAAGGCCTTTTGTGTAGCCGGTGTACCATGTGGTACACCTTTTTGGATATTGAAACCTTGATTGGTTAGTAAGGAGAGGATGTATAAACTCTTCATTTTTGAGAAGTAGTCATGAAATGTAATTCATATATTTAGTATACTCGGTAATCAAATGTAAGTAAGTATTTGGTATTGTAAAGTAAGTAGTATGTATGTATTCATTCTAATCATCAAGTAAGTAATAGTAGCCTTGTTAACCTTGGAGGGTTAACGGCGTTGTATCACCCGCCGGGAGTAGGTAAGTATTCCGCTGCGAGAAGGGTAAGTATGAGATTGATTAGAGGATAATGGAAGGATTAGCGGTTGGGGTGTTACAAGGAAGGAAAATAAAATCTCTAACAACATTCTTTTAGAAATTCAGAAATAGTTTCCTAGTTTGAATATTGTTGAGAAAGTAGATCGTTGTAACAAGATAAGGATGGAATAGAAATCTAGGAAGATAATTAATAAACATTTACTTGAAAGTAGGAAGGAGATTGAAAAAATTAAATAAAGTAAAGTAATAATACTAGCAAGGGAATTATAATTGTGTTAGAGAGAGTTTTAGAATACTAATAACAAAATATATATAAATTAATTTGAAGAAGTCAAATGGAATTTGAACTCTATAATCAGAGATAATTACTAATAGGAAGTAAACTCAGATTTGAATTCTAGAAATTAATTAAGTACAAAGAGAAAGTCAATTTGAATTAGAACTCTATGTATTTAAAATAAATGTGGAGAGGAAAGTTCTAGGAAGAGGAAATAAGTTAATATAGGAGTATCGTTAGTTTCCCTGGGCCACTATATTACTAATTCGGACTCATTATTCTGACTTTATATTATCGTACTCCTAACCTCAAATTCCCGGGTATTTCAGTGTTATACCCATGACCCTCACTATAGGATCATTCGAATGTGGTGTGGTTTCATTTCTTTTCTTCGTTCTCATAATGGGTATTTTTCTCTCTTTTCTCTTGCACCAGGTCTGGGGATATAGTTTAGATCCCGTGACCATACTCTGTAGGTGCCAATCTTTCCCTGGTTCTTAAATGATTATTTGTGAGTTCTCTACCCCGGCTATAAAGGGTCCGTCTCCCTATTCCTTCTAATGTTACGGGTCTCCACCCCGGATACAAAGGGTCTGTCTCCCTATTCCTTTTCAATTTTACTAGCCTCTGCCCCGGATACAAAGGGTCCATCTCCCTATGCCTCTTATATTATTAGTCTCTACCCTGGATACAAAGGGTCTGTCTCCCTATTCATTTTCAACGGGTATTGGCTTATCATCATCATTGATTGTTCGACACCATAGTGGGAATCTTTAGAGGTCCTCTATAGTTAAGAGGAGCTTTCCCTTTATGTAGTTCCTTTGTTTTGTTTACGAAGTTCGTTGTGTTTTATCTCAAGGTTTTCATCAACGAGATGGGACTACACTACTGTGTGCGCGCAAGCAATATGCACAATAATTGCAAGCGGGTAAACAAGGAAAATAAGTAATCCATTCACATGCTTTACACAAGCTCACAACAGACAAATAAGCACGGTAAAACAAACATCCGTTTCCATGCATTAGTCTTGTGGTCATAGTCAAACAAGGCACACAACACACAAGCCGTGTAACACAGCAACATATGAACCACACATGTCCATACCTTTTTGAAAGTACGAGTTGTCTCACACTCGAAGTCCCGGTCGGAGTTCGCTACGGCCCTAGCGTTAATTAAAAACAATGTGTCAGTTTATTATTTCATGTGATGACACTTAATATTGGGTGTTATTCCCTAGGTGTGTTGTTAAATGCTTAGTTTATATTAACCCTTAGAACTTCCCATGTATTAATTCTAGGCTTATATAACATAGACATAACTCGTCTAATATGTATTCCCTCTTTAGATAAATAGGTGAGAAATGTTTTAACCCTTGTATAATGGTAATATAGACCATAGAATATTCCTAAACCCATTTATGCAGCAGTCCAAAAGTTTCCAAGTTTGAAACACAAATATATTATCAAACGTCACCTTTAAGGTAATAATTGATGTTTAACCTTCTCCACATGTTTCGCTAACCTAGTTATGTTTATTAGCTATTATTTGGGTTCATTATTAAACTTGAATCCGACTTATAATACCCTTGTAACAGAACTATAGTATCAATGAAAACTGAAACCACAATCTAAATATTTCTTCTTGTATCTTGTTACTCTTTAGCTCAACGGATGTTTCACTCCTTCCTACAGTATTATCCAACTAGATATAGGTGTTAACCTTGGTTTAAGCTCAAGACTATACTCATAGGACACCCACGTATCATCTGTAACTAATTACACATAACATATACAGAAAGACAATCAAGAAAACTGAAACTGGAAACCATGAAACCCGATGCCCTCTCCTTGATTCTTTCCTGTTTAATCACGATTCTTTCTTTCAAATCTCTCCCAAGGTACTTACCTATCTAGTTGAGTATTATACCACAAGTTTAAACTCGAAACCAACCCCAAACAGTCCACTGTCACACAGTTATACACAAGACAACTCCCAGAAACAAAACACAGAACTGAAGCATTAAACTCTGCTATCTTTTCTTTTATTCCATTCTGTTACTCATCTAACTGTCTCTCAGTCTTATCCCTATGTACTTCTTACTCAGCTAAATGTTTAATATCCTCTTCAGACACAACACTACTACAATAATATTCACTTAGTTTTCTGTACAGAAGACTGAACACACAAATCTGAAAACTGATAAACTGATTTCTTCTCTTCTATTTCGCATCTGTTCCTTTAATCTCCTTTCTGTATGTTATTGATCTGTGTGTTAATCTGTTTCCTAAGCTTGCTCTAGATACTTATATCTTACTAAGGTGTGCTAATAAACTCTTAAACTTTAGACAGACCCAAGACAGAATTGCTAATGTTACAGAAAACTTCATACTAAACTAGGAAGAACTGAACATGAAACTGGTGTTTAACTGTAAATTGCTTTGGTTTTAAGTATGTTGACTGATCTTCCCACATTCTGCTTGCTTAATTACTAATTAAATAGGTGTTTTAGCCAGGTTTTAACTTTTATCTAACCATTACTAACCTTACCTGACCTCTGGAAAGTAAGTACACCAAGCACAAGTTTCACAGCAGTTGAGAACTACACCAGAACAGAAAATATACACTGTTGTATCTGTTACTTGTTTTTCTTTTCGAGATCTGCCTTTATTTCTTTTTCTCAACATTCTCACGTTCGGATACTTAGTCAGGTGTAATTATAAGTTTATAAATGCATGGGCAACTCTAGACTACCCAAGGGCATTCAGTACACTGAGACTGTATGCTACAGGTTTGGCATATTTATCAGTGTTGACAGTTACTCTTCAACATTAGATGGTTTAGGTTTCCTTTCTTTTCTTTCTGTCAACACATGAATTTGTTTTTCAATTCACTCCAAGGTACCTTCTTATTTAACCACGTGTTCTAGTTATAGTTTAGACTCAGAAACAACCCAAATAAGCATTTATGTAACCCTATACAAACTACACAGAGACAACAGTTTTTTTTTTGAAATTCTGAAATCAAAATCTGATAACTTTCACTTCTCTTAATGTTTTCTTTACTCTCGAATTTGGACTTCCTATTTCCCAAAATGTTGTCACCTCTAGTCAGATGATTTAGTAAAACTTTGAGCTCCTAACACTCCCACTATAACCCCTTAACAACTCTCTAAAGAACTCTCACACAGAAACTCAAATCTGTGAAACTGGAACATGATCTGTTACAGTTTTAGTTTCTGTTTGTCTTCCTGTTTCATAGTTAAATAGTTTCTTAACTTCTCCCTAATTAACCTTAGTTACTTAGTTATGTGTATTATTACAGTTCTAGTTCTAAGACAACCCAAAGTAATGTTGTTGTACCCACTTAAATACATTTATTCAGAATCTCAAGATTCTCAGAAACTGAAACAAGTTATCTTTTCTATTATTGCTTCTTCTGCTGTTTTACTTCTGTTTCTTTTCTAGGCTTACTACAACTCCTCCCAACTTGTGCTTCTTAGTAATGTTTGTCAACCCTTTAAACCTAAGAACAACCCATTACAACTCTGTCAAATCTCCTGAACTCATTTATACAGAAGACCGAATCTGAAACCAAGTTTCTGGGCACAACTTCATTCCACTACTCTTTCACTGCAGTAACTGATTCTTTAAGCTTCTCAAGTGTATATAACTTACTTAAGTGTATTGGAACTGTTTTAGGTTCATTATTGACTCACTATAACTCCTTTTCAAGAATCTGTAAACAGAAACAGAAATCGGAAACGTGGACTGTTGCATTATTTTCCCACGGTTTTGTTCTTTTCTTTCTTTCTGTTCACCGATCTAGTTAGGTTCTGGTTTTTCTTTCCCCCCGAGTGTTTATAGATTAGTAGGTGTATTAGTTTTGTGTTAGATTCATCATCCCACCACCAAAATTCCAGTAACCCTCCCAGACTTAGTTATACAGAAACAAGGCTTCTAAATTAGAAATGCTTAACTGATGTATCTTAACATTTTTTTTTTGTTTCTGATCAGGTATCAGTTTAAAATTAACTCACCCCTATGACAGCTTAGTTGTTTTCCTTAGTTGATCTTTGGCACACCACGGGACCCTCTGCACCTTGGTCACTCGACAGCACTGAGTGAATTTTTTTTTTGAAGTTAGACTTGGTACTCCAGAGAAACAGTGGGTAAAATGGTGAAGAAAACTGTTTCAGGTGCTCACCTTCAGGTTATGCTCCAGCAGAGAAGTTGAGCAGCTTTAGTCCAGGATAAGTTCAAGAGAGCCTAGAGGACTGCATGCGGGGTTGGTACAGCACAGGAGAACAAGGAAGTGTTAGAGTGGTCTTCAACAGCCTCGAACAACAAGAGATACAGTGGCAACTCAAGGACTGTTTCAGTTTACCTGGAAAGGATTTCTAAGCTAGAATGCTGGTTCCTTGCTAGTTTCGTTTTTGAACTAGGATGCAGCAGCTTACACGGAGGTTTGCTATGCATGGAGAGTGGAGTATTAGATCCGACTTAACAGAGAAACAAAAGAAGACAGGAGAACAAAAAGACCAGTGTAGAAGCAGGAATCAGAGGAAGAGAATTACCTTGCTGTTTTATGTTTCTTGCTTCAAGTTTCCAGAACTGGAGCCACGGTTGAACAGACACAGAGAGACTAAGGGGGCGTGGGCTTTTTAATGAGCTGCTGGCTACTACTGATTCATAAGGTCGTGAGAGTTTGGGAGGGGAACAGGGTCTGATTGGCTTGACCGCTTTTGTGGAATTCAAGAGGGGACATGTCCCGTTTGTGATCTCAAATTACAAGAAGGATGGGCAACTGGGAAAAAAAATATAGACAACAATTCTGTCGTGGAGGAGGAAGAACTAATATTACAGAGGCACTGCATCGAGGAAGAAGAACCCGGTGTTGATGGTGTGTCTGATTCTCTTTTTTTGTTTAGTTAGCTTAGTTGACATATTACTAGTTTTTATTCGTGGGTATAAGTTACCGAATTTGAGCACAGCTCAACCGGTTAAGACGTTCGGGGAAGGTACGAGAGGTCTCGGGTTCGAACCTCAGCGGGAGCGCCTTGAATCCTTTTCTCTTTTTTTTTGTATAAATATATACATGCTTACTTATATATCTATATATGTAAGACTATAAATTATATCGTGTTATTTTGTTACGATATTATGCGATGTTATTATTACTTATTTACAACGTTACAATATCGTAACGTTACGTACATGTATTTTCGTATTCGTACATATACGAGTACGTGCCTATATTTATATATAACGTCGTCACACGTTTGAACATGTATATATACTAGGTTTAATTGTTCGTACGTTATTTTATATCCGAATTATAGAACGTGTTATGATTTTATGTGTTTAATGTTCAGGGGTATTTCAGCTTACCTCCCTTAAAAGAGACTTCGTCCCGAAGTCTTACTTCCTTAACTTATATTTTCCACTCCTTGTAATCTTAGGGATCCAGTCCCGTATTCATTCACGATACCCAAAGGATTAAGTCCCTTAATTGTAATTCTCAGTGCTTCTAAGCACAATGCCACATTAGTGGCTTCACATAAGTTCTCATAGTAGGCTAAGATGCTAGCAGTGCATGTAGCATGCTAAAGTGCAAACCAAGGCACAACATTCATCCATACAGAGCATATAACATGCTAAAGTGCAAACCACGACACACAACATTCATTCATACAGAGCGTACATATACGTACATAACATTCTCACACACAAGTCTACCAACCATCAACATGTGGTTGTAGGATTACAACACAGTGACACACGCAAAACATCCAAAACGAAACGCGCTTACCCCCCTTAAAAGAGGGGTACGCCCTCGTACCCTACACTAAACCGAAGCATCGGTGAAAAGGTGGGGATACATATCTCTCATTTTATCCTCCAGCTCCCATGTGGCTTCCTCCATATCTTGGTTTGACCATAATACTTTCACTAGCCTAATTGACTTGTTCCGGGTCTTAGTGTCTAGAATTCTTTGAGGTGTCTCCACTGATCTCAATGTGGGCTCTAGGACTAGCCTCTCGGGCTGTAGTACATGTGAGGGGTTAGGCATGTATTTCTTTAGCTGAGAGACGTGGAATATATCATGAACTCGTCCCATCTCTGAGGGTAGATCAAGTCGATAAGCAACTGGGCCCACACGCTCTCTAATACTGGAGGTTTTCGGTCTTCAACTTTTATTTTCTGACAGGTGAGACATCTCATAACGAAGTCCAAGACGTCGCTCCTCATACCGATCCACTAACAATATCGCTTCACGTTTTTGTACATTTTTGAGCTCCAGGGTGAATAGATGTAGTACAAGAATGAGACTCTTTCATTACACAACATAACACAAGAGGTACATGGCTTAAGTTCAGGCATCCAGGCTTCATATGGGTAGCGTTTATCACTGTTGAGGGTACTGTGTTCGGCTTGATTCTCTTAATCCCGTGGTATAGCATTCTCGATGGTCCGCCCATGATCAACACGTCACCGGATCTTAGCCAGGTCTTCATAGCTCGGTCCAGCACTGGTTGTACTTCGCGTTGCTGTGCAACGCGTAGGGTTATCGTAATTTGGGATAGAAAGTCTTCGGGAATTGGTGGTGTAGGTGCTCCGGCGGTGTGATAGCTCTTCGTATATGGGTCACAAATTTTACCGAGGCACGTCATTCTCAGTTTCATCATCCTCTCTCCGGGGTACGTCGGTGTGTAGAACCCGCCTGGTCCCTTTCCGAACTTACGACATCTCCGAATAATGGCTACTCGAGCTTCAGGTGTTAGGTATTCTGATAGTAGAATCATTCCGGGCCGGATAACTCGGCAGTTTTCACTTGGGTAACGGAGATTCTCAAGGTTGTACTCGTCGGGTTCGATGTTTGGATTTATTGGGAAGCACATATCGAAGGTTCCTACTGCATTAAGGGTAATCTAGTTCTTTAGTGGTACTGGTAACCTAACAAGTTTCACGCATGGTCATACGGCTTGGCATACAAGGATTTAGCCATGCTTATCAAACATTTAACGTTTCAAGGTTTACCTGCAACTGTAGGGGTGTCCGGTCCCTCGGTGAGGTCCATGATGTGCAAGGCCGCCTTCCCTGGCCTCGAGGTAGATGTTTTCTGAGTGTGCTGGGCTCCACGCTGGCCTCCGGGTCCCGATCTCTGGTCACCTGTCGCACTATAGCTGGGCCTGTAGTCCTTGCTCTCAGGGTTCGCGAAGCACTCAAAGGCCCTGTGCCCGCGCTTCTGGCAGTAAAAGCACTTTACTGGTTCGCCCTGGTAATCAACTCCGGGGTGGTTCTCTGAGCATCTCCCACAGATGAATTGGCGCTCATCCCTTTCGCTTGGGCCGGCTCTAGTCCATGTTCATGTGATTTGGGTTCCTCAACAACTGGTCGTGACATCTATAAAGACAATTAAGCATTAGAGTTTGGTTCGATTTACCCTTAGGTGGGTAGGAGTGTAGTGGCTTAGTCGCGATCGCCGTGGCTCCCTGGGTGTGTCGCCCGCTTCATGTTCTGGTAGTGTTCGTTCCTGCCCACACCCTTCCGCTTACGGTCCTCTGAGTCACCACCTTTAGCCTTCCTTCTCTCAGCGAATTCCTCGTCAAGCATCTGAGCGGTGATCTCGACCTGGGATGCTGCATGATAGCAGTCCTGGATCGTGGCATAACAACTGGGCCCCATGCCGTATCTGATGCGGTGGTTCAGCCCACCGTAGAAACGCTCCACAAGGATCTCATCTGAGTATCCCAAGCCTGGAAGTACACGTAGGAGAGCAGTAAATGCTGAGTAGTAATCGTCTACAGTCATCCTCTCGGTCTGCCTCAGGGTGTCTAGCTCAACCCGCTTCTTCGTCCGGAGATGGGCGGGGTAATACTTGGCCCTCAGCAATGCAGTGTAAGCATCCCACTCGAACGTGGGGTCGGCCAGATGAGCCTCCTTCACAAGCTTCCACCAATCGCTCACTGACTCTCGTAGATAGTAGGCTGCCAGTCTGACTTTAGCCTCTGCCGGAACATTCAACGTTTCAAAGGCGGTCTCAAGGAGGCTGATGTAGTTCTCTAAGCAGGTGGGGTCTGACTCTCCTCGAAACTCAGCTGGTCAAAGGTCTGCTAAGCTCTTCACCCAGTTCGTCTCCCTGGGCGGGTGAGGCTGTGGTGCCGGTGGTGTCTGCTGGGCTCCTGGCTGGAAACCCATGTGAACTAGGGCTGCTGCCACTATCTCAGCTATGGTCTGCCCTTCAAGGATGTCATCTTGCTCCATGTGGCCACGGCCTTGTCCTCGACCTCGCTGCCCAAACATCTGAGAAGGTCGCTGGTTAGTATAGAACATACACAGGAGCCTACTGCAAGTTTTTATCGCCCTTGCTAGCGACTTAAAATGGTAAAGTCGTGCCTCACATTACTAACCCCTTAACCCCATTTTTCCAAATTTAGATTTTCCTATACTCGGTACTTTTCTATCCAGTCATCTGTAACACCCCCCGGATAACCAACCAATAGTCTGAAAAGTGTTCCAAACAATATTACAATAAGTCCAAGCAGCGGATTCACATCCATCCGGGTGTCACAGACGCCAACCACCCACGTGGTTAACACCACAACACCATCAACAACAAGCTACGGTCTGAATGACTGGAATTTAAACCTTAACCAAATCCAAGTACCAACAGGAAATACAAACCAAGTACCGAGTGTCTACAACATAAGTTCTTAATTAAAACAACACAATCCGAAACGCACATCCAGGGTTTTGTGTTACATAGTCACAATCCATACATAAGAAAACATACTACTTAAAAGGTCTTGCCCAGATGGACTACCCCCATGGTAGTCACCCTGCCTACTCTCCGCCATCGTCTAGATCCATACCTGTAAAAATAAAGGACTCAGTAAAACTATGCTGAGTATGAATATGTGTAGCCCGTATGTTGTCGGGCCACACGACTACTTGGTTGAATATTATTAATTCCAAGTTACATGCTATAATAAGCAGTAAAGCACACCACAATACATCGTGATATAATACACACTTAAAGGTAGCAACCATCAGCAACAACGTCCAAGCATAACACACTAGCATCATAGCAACATCAAACACGCAACCAAGCACAGCAAGTTGCTAGAACCGCAACAACAATCACGTAGATAATAAAGCGTGTGCACAGGTATGTTATACCCATGACCCTCACTATAGGATCATTCGAACGTGGTGTGGTTTCATTTCTTTTCTTTGTTCTCATAATGGGTATTTTTCTTTCTTTTCTCTTGCACCAGGTCTGGGGATATAGTTTAGATCCCGTGACCATACTCTGTAGGTGCCAATCTTTCCTTGGTTCTTAAATGATTATTTGTGACTTCTCTTATCACCACAATTTGGGGAACGTCTTGTCCATAGCCAATCTTCCAATCCCAGATAGTTCCCTATCTCTGTTGTTTCTAAATGTTACTAGCCACTGCCCCGGAGACCAAGGGTTCGTCTCCCTATTCCTTTTCAATGTTACTAGCCTCTGCCCCGGATACAAAGGGTCCGTCTCCCTATGCCTTTTAATGTTCTGGTCTCTACCCCGGATATAAAGGGTCCGTCTCCCTATTCCTTCTAATGTTACGGGTCTCCACCCCGGATACAAAGGGTCCGTTTCCCTATTCCTTTTCAATTTTACTAGCCTCTGCCCCGGATACAAAGGGTCCGTCTCCCTATGCCTCTTATATTATTGGTCTCTACCCCGGATACATAGGGTCCGTCTCCCTATTCATTTTCAACGGGTATTGGCTTATCATCATCATTGATAGTTCGACACCATAGTGGGTGTCTTTAGAGGTCCTCTATAGTTAAGAGGAGCTTTCCCTTTATGTAGTTCCTTTGTTTTGTTTACGAAGTTCGTTGTGTTTCATCTCAAGGTTTTCATCAACGAGAAGGGACTACACTACTGTGTGCGCGTAAGCAATATGCACAATAATAGCAAGCGGGTAAGCAAGGAAAATAAGCAATCCATTCACATGCTTTACACAAGCTCACAACAGACAAATAAGCACGGTAAAACAAACATCCGTTTCCATGCATTAGTCTTGTGGTCATAGTCAAACAAGGCACACAACACACAAGCCGTGTAACACGGCAACATACGAATCACACATGTCCATACCTTTTTGAAAGTACGAGTTGTCTCACACTCTAAGTCCCGGTCGGAGTTCGCTACGGCCCTAGCGTTAATTAAAAACAATGTGTCAGTTTATTATTTCATGTGATGACACTTAATATTGGGTGTTATTCCCTCGGTGTGTTGTTAAATGCTTAGTTTATATTAACCCTTAGAACTTCCCATGTATTAATTCTAGGCTTATCCCACTCCTAGGACATTCGCATCTTGTTTTACATGTTAGCTAGGTCCTTTTTCCATAGTTAATGTTTTGGAGCGTTTTAAGCGCTAGTTATGTAACAAGTTTATATAACATAGACATAACTCGTCTAATATGTATTCCCTCCTTAGATAAATAGGTGAGAAATGTTTTAACCCTTGTATAATGGTAATATAGACCATATAATATTCCTAAACCCATTTATGCAGCAGTCCAAAAGTTTCCAAGTTTGAAACACAAATATATTATCAAACGTCACCTTTAAGGTAATAATTGATGTTTAACCTTCTCCACATGTTTCGCTAACCTAGTTATGTTTATTAGCTATTATTTGGGTTCATTATTAAACTTGAATCCCACTTATAATACCCTTGTAAAAGAATTATAGTATCAATGAAAACTGAAACCACAATCTAATTATTTCTTCTTGTATCTTGTTACTCTTTAGCTCAACGGATGTTTCACTCCTTCCTACAGTATTATCCAACTAGTTATAGGTGTTAACCTTGGTTTAAGCTCAAGACTATACTCATAGGACACCCACATATCATCTGTAACTAATTACACAGAACAGATACATAAAGACAATCAAGAAAACTGAAACTGGAAACCATGAAACCCGATGCCCTCTCCTTGATTCTTTCCTGTTTAATCACGATTCTTTCTTTCAAATCTCTCCCAAGGTACTTACCTATCTAGTTGAGTATTATACCACAAGTTTAAACTTGAAACCAACCCCAAACAGTCCACTGTCACACAGTTATACAGAAGACAACTCCCAGAAACAAAACACAGAACTGAAGCATTAAACTCTGCTATGTTTTCTTTTATTACATTCTGTTACTCATCTAACTGTCTCTCAGTCTTATCCCTATGTACTTCTTACTCAGCTAAATGTTTAATCTCCTCTTCAGACACAACACTACTACAATAATACTCACTTAGTTTTCTGTACAGAAGACTGAACACACAAATCTGAAAACTGATAAACTGATTTCTTCTCTTCTATTTCGCATCTGTTCCTTTAATCTCCTTTCTGTCTGTTATTGATCTGTGTGTTAATCTGTTTCCTAAGCTTGCTCTAGATACTTATATCTTACTAAGGTGTGTTAATAAACTCTTAAACTTTAGACAGACCCAAGACAGAATTGCTAATGTTACAGAAAACTTCATACTAAACTGGGAAGAACTGAACATGAAACTGGTGTTTAACTATTAATTGCTTCAGTTTTAAGTATGTTGACTGATCTTCCCCCCTTCTGCTTGCTTAATTACTAATTAAATAGGTGTTTTAGCGAGGTTTTAAATTTTATCTAACCCTTACTAACCTTACCTGACCTCTGGAAAGTAAGTACACCAAGCACAAGTTTCACAGCAGTTGAGAACTACACCAGAACAGAAAATATACACTGTTGTATCTGTTACTTGTTTTTCTTTTCGAGATCTGTCTTTATTTCTTTTTCTCAACATTCCAACGTTAGGATACTTAGTCAGGTGTAATTATAAGTTTATAAATGCATGGGCAACTCAAGACTACCCAAGGGCATTCAGTACACTGAGACTGTATGCTACAGGTTTGGCATATTTATCAGTGTTGACAGTTACTCTTCAACATCAGATGGTTTAGGTTTCCTTTTTTTCTTTCTATCAACACATGAATTTGTTTTTCAATTCACTCCAAGGTACCTTCTTATTTAACCACGTGTTCTAGTTATAGTTTAGACTCAGAAACAACCCAAATAAGCATTTATGTAACCCTGTACAAACTACACAGAGACAACCGTTTTTTTTTTGAAATTCTGAAATCAAAATCTGATAACTTTCACTTCTCTTAATGTTTTCTTTACTCTCGAATTTGGACTTCCTATTTCCCAAAATGTTGTCACCTCTAGTCAGATGATTTAGTAAAACTTTGAGCTCCTAACACTCCCACTATAACACTTAAAAACTCTCTAAAGAACTCTCACACAGAAACTCAAATCTGTGAAACTGGAACATGATCTGTTACAGTTTTAGTTTCTGTTTGTCTTCCTGTTTCATAGTTAAATAGTTTCTTAACTTCTCCCTAATTAACCTTAGTTACTTAGTTATGTGTGTTATTAGAGTTCTAGTTCTAAGACAACCCAAAGTAATGCTGTTGTACCCACTTAAATACATTTATTCAGAATCTCAAGATTCTCAGAAACTGAAACAAGTTATCTTTTCTGTTATTGCTTCTTCTTCTGTTTTACTTCTGTTTCTTTTCTAGACTTACTTACAACTCCTCCCAACTTTGTGCTTCTCAATTAATGTTTTGTCAACCCTTTAAACCTAAGAACAACCCATTACAACTCTGTCAAATCTCCTGAACTCATTTATACAGAAGACCGATCCTGGAACCCAGTTTCTGGGCACAACTTCATTCCACTACTCTTTCACTGCAGTAACTGATTCTTTAAGCTTCTCAAGTGTACATAACTTACTTAAGTGTACTGGAACTGCTTTAGGTTCATTATTGACTCACTACAACTCCTTTTCAAGAATCTGTAAGCATAAACAAAAATCAGAAACGTGAAACTGTTGCATTATTTTCCCACGGTTTTGTTCTTTTCTTTCTTTCTGTTCACCGATCTAGTTAGGTTCTGGTTTTCCCCCGAGTGTTTATAGATTAGTAGGTGTATTAGTTTTGTGTTAGATTCATCATCCCACCACCAAAATTCCTGTAACCCTCCCAGACTTAGTTATACAGAAACAAGGCTTCTAAATTAGAAATGCTTAACTGATGTATCTTAACATTTTTTTTTTGTTTCTGATCAGGTATCGATTTAGAATTAACTCACCCCTGTGACAGCTTAGTTGTTTTCCTTAGTTGATCTTTGGCACACCACGGGACCGTCTGCACCTTGGTCACTCGTCAGCACTGAGTGAATTTTTTTTTTGAAGTTAGACTTGGTACTCCAGAGAAACAGTGGGTAAAATGGTGAAGAAAACTGTTTCAGGTGCTCACCTTCTGGTTATGCTCCAGCAGAGAAGTTGAGCAGCTTAGTCCAGGATAAGTCGAAGAGAGCCTAGAGGACTGCATGAGGGGTTGGTACAGCACAGGAGAACAAGGAGTGTTAGAGTGGTCTTCAACAGCCTCGAACACAAGATACAGTGGCAACTCAAGGACTGTTTCAGTTTAATGGAATGGATTTCTAAGCTAGAATGTGGTTCCTTGCTAGTTTCGTTTTTGAACTAGGATGCAGCAGCTTACACGGAGGTTTGCTATCCATGAAGAGTGGAGTATTAGATCCGACTTAACAGAGAAACAAAAGAAGACAGGGAACAAAAGACAGTGTAGAAGCAGGAATCAGGGAAGAGAATTACCTTGTTGTTTATGTTTCTTGCTTCAAGTTTCCAGAACTGGAGCCATGGTTGAACAGACACAGAGAGACTAAAGGGGCGTGGGCTTTTTATGAGCTGCTGGCTACTACTGATCATAAGGTCGTGAGAGTTTGGGAGGGGAACAGGGTCTGATTGGCTTGACCGCTTTTGTGGAATTCAAGAGGGGACATGTCCCGTTTGTGATCTCAAATTACAAGAAGGATGGGGCGACTTGGAAAAAAAATTTAGACAGCAATTCTGTCGTGGAGGAGGAAGACTAATATTTACAGAGGCACTGCATCGAGGAAGAAGAACCCGGTGTTGATGGCGTGTCTGATTCTCTTTTTTTGTTTAGTTAGCTTAGTTGACATATTACTAGTTTTTATTCGTGGGTATAAGTTACCGAATTGAGCACAGCTCAACCGGTTAAGACGTTCGGGGAAGGTACGGGAGGTCTCGGGTTCGAACTCAGCGGGAGCGCCTTGGCTCCTTTTCTCTTTTTTTTTGTATACTAGATACATGCTTATTATATATATATGTAAGACTATATATTATATCATGTTATTTTGTTACGATATTATGCGACGTTATTATTACTTATTTACAACGTTACAATATCGCAACGTTACGTACATGTATTTTCGTATTCGTACATATACGAGTATGTGCCTATATTAATATATAACATCGTCACGCGTTCGAACATGTATATATACTAGGTTTAATTGTTCGTACGTTATTTTATATCCGAATTATAGAACGTGTTATGATTTTATGCGTTTAATGTTCAGGGGTATTTCAGATCACCTAGGATACATCATAAGTAAGTGTATAAGCACGTGCAACCAAGTATCTCATAGGATATGTAACATACATACAAGTGCACAAATGCACATACAACCAATATAACTAAGTATGCCCCGCATACCTATACATACAAGTTCGTAAACGCACATACAATTAGACACAACTACGCATATCCCGCATACGGACCCAACAAAATCTAGTGCACACATGTGTATTTTCAAGAGGCTCTACCCCCCTTAAAAAGGGTTACGCCCCCGTACCCCACAAGTATACAACAACAACAAGCGAAAAGCGCTGGATACTTGGCTCTCGTAGAGTCCTCCAACTCCCATTGGAGTGGAGTCTCCTTGTATTTGAGAGACGGGTCTATCTCTTGTCACTCGGCTCTAAGAGAAAATATACTAAGGGTGAGGTGCGTACTTTTCATCCAAAGGCGTGGAGTACTTTGTGCACTCTCCCAAACACATTCTAATGGGCCCACTTGCTCCGTACTAAGGGCTTAGTTTGCCCTTTTCGTTCCTATTGATGTATTTTAAATTGTTTATTAGCAGCAAGTTGTTGCTGACCCCGTTCCGACGTGACGGTGCTATCCACGGTCTTTTCGTAATTGTGGAAACAAGGGTATCTTAATCGGCGTGGTTTGTTTATTGTACATGCGCTCGATTAGATCTAAATCGTATGTCTATCCCGATGTTGTGGATTACTAGCGCACATGCGCGGAATATATTGTCAAGTGTTATTGTCTCCACTCACTAGTTTTTAGTTGAGGTGAAGTATGACATTTGACTATCGTTAGTAGTTGGTGATCTCTGCACCAGTCTCTGTAATATTGAGATGTAGTAGCCTATATGTCCACGGAGATAACTGTCGTCATCCTGTGTCTCTAAGTTGTTTTGTTCCGGAGTAGTATGTTAGTTGTAGTTATTTCTTGTTGATGTATATTGTATTTTCCCGTATAACGGTCTAACAACAATGTTAGTATGGTTCACCCTGCTTTGCGCTAAGGGAAGCCATTGTTGTTTCTCATCTTTCGGCATCCCGTATGGGTATGCTCTTTGGTAGTTAGGGCATTTGTCCCCTGGTATGTTTCACATGTTTTCTATTTTTCGTGTTGTTCCGCCGGGAGTGTAATTGTACACTCATGTTTTTCTATGTGGTTATATAGTGTTGAGCGCTGCATTTTTTGGAGCGTTTCCTTGAATGGTCTAGATTGTTGTACAGCCTGTCTTCAATTTTAGTTCCTTATAATTGAGTTTTATGCGAGTTTTACTCGTTGTTATTCGCCAACGTATTTATTATTAATGGTTGTTTACAATGGTCGCTTCGGTGCGCGCCATATCTTAGTCGATTCGACGGTTATAAGTTATTGTGATATTTGCTTTATAGCTTGAGGCACCCGCTAGTGTACTAGCTTTGCCTTTATTTTTTTGTATGGTATTGTGTTTATGTTCACCCCGTTTCGGGTGAAAGCATACCATTGCCCTCAATTTGAGCGTACGGTGGTTGTTACATCATACCGTATTACTTTGTGTTTTTCGTTTGGAGACTAGTTTTCTTTATGCCCCACTTTCGGGTTGCAATTATCATTATTAAATATGTTCTTCTGGATGACCAGGATTGTGCTTGTGTAAGTAACTCTTGATCCTTATGAGGATTTTATATTTTTACTAGCCCGTTTAGCGGGTTTTCATGCCTTGTCATTTAGTTGACTATCGGCTCTTTCGTCTTTCAAAAGGTTGTCTGTAGTGTTATTGTGTTAACCACTCTTTTGTGGAGTTACGACCTTGGTCGTCCCACATCTCATTTGTATACTCATAGTGTTTGTCACATGTTCTAATTTATGAAGTATTCTTTTGCCAATCTTCTTCTCAAACCGTGTTGGGGTGTCCCAAAGGGATTTATAGGTTCCCCGGGTCCCTTGTCCGATGGGCAGGATTACATATCTTGCATTAGATGTGCGTTTGCGATATTTTGCCCTAGTGGTGCGGTTTATATTGTAATGGTACGAGGTGATTTTCCTCCTCTGCCATTGGTTTCATTGTTGACGTATGTTTACTGATGTTTTAAAGGAATTTTACGACCTCTTGTATTGGCAAGTCCAAGTTGGTCTATTGGTTGATAAGTTCTTTATTGGAGTGATTCCGTGTATTGACTCCAAATTACCGTTATCGGTTTATTTGTGCACGGTTTAGCGCCGGTTGATTGTTTCAAGCTCTTGTATTTGTGTAGGTTATTTATGTCGTTTATAGCACTTATTTATAGTGCTTCTAACTTACTCTTTTCTTGGGTTACATCATTTAGTGTAACACCCCAACCGCTAATCCTTTCTTACTCCTCTAATCATGCTCATAATTACCAGAATCGCAGCGGAATACTTACTTACTCCCGGCGGGTGATACAATGCCGTTAACCATCCAAGATCAAACAAGGCTACACTACTTACCATCTCGGTCTGACGATTAGAATAAGCAAATACATACTACTTACTTTACAATACCAAAACTTAGATTACAATTGATTACCGAGTATACCGAATTATGAATTACAATCCAAGTACTTCTAAATGAAGAGTTATACAACCTCCCTTACTCCAAGTAAAATTTCATCCCAAAAGGTGTACCACATGGTACACCGGCTACTCAAAGGCTCTAGCCGTGTACAACTCGGTACACTATTTCAATACTACCAACTACATCCAAAAAGAATCACATGCTGCCCTTACTCTACCATCACGCCTCGCGGGTACCTGTGGGAGTAAAAACATTCCCCGAGGGGGTCAGCTTACGTGAACATGATAACCGCATACCCCGCGTACTAGCGAGGGTACGCCAACTATTTGGTCGTATACATGCGGTTCGTTTCATACATACATACATGCTTTATACAATACATTCAATACATTCATTTCAAGGCATACATTCATACAATACATACAAGCATGGAAGACAATACAAGTCACCGTTATACTTACCGAATACTCACCGCATTACGGAGACACAACTCTCCAATACATACAAAGGTCCAGTTAGCCTTATTACACACCCGGGTTAATCGGATGTTCAAACTCTTTTACTCCGGGTCAATGACTTACAATAGTCAAGACCTATACAATACAATACTTACATACTTACTTCCAGTTAAGTCGGTATGACCTCCGGGCGGGAGTACTATCTCCCACCACCGGGCTTTAAGATGGCACACTAATCCAGGATGCTACCCATACAAAGGGAATTGGTCCAAGGAAAAGATCATAGCCAGGATTCGGTTCCAAACCTCTTGTGGTTCCTTATCCTCACGCGTGGCCGAAACTATATCGGGCTTCTACTCATTCCATTACTCATTACTCATGTTAGGAGTTAGGTTGTTAGGAATTAGTAGAAGTCCATACTTACTTTCCATACATACATACAATACACAAGTACTCATACTTGCATAACTCCATTTCCATTCATTCATTTCATGAATTATACAAACTAAATGTTCAAGGGCAATAACAAGACAATATAGTTTCAAACACAATTATGTGCAATAATATCCGGTTCATGCATTTATCTTGTGGTGATCACATAAAACACAAATAGGGGTAACCAAGTTAGGATACAGGCATGAAAGAAAATCATACCGTACACCGACGTTTTCGTACTACCGGGTTCCTTCCACGTTCAATATTCGATTCCTATACATACATGAAGTAGTATGATCAAGGTCCATTATTGATCTACTTACTCCTTCATTGTTACATCAATGCATACTTACTACTTTTACTTTCTTACTTGGTTATAAAACATTCTTTCTTTACTACTTCTTAAACTTGTTTTCTTACTCCTTTGCTTACTTTCTTACCTTTATTACTTCATTAATGGTGTGCTACTTCATATATATACACATATGTATATAGGCATATATATATATATGATTACTATAATCATATAATTAAAACAAATTTTTTTTTTTTTTTTTGTCAGGACCGGACTTGCGACCGACCTTGCAAGTCCGGTCCTTCCAGTAGCTCAGATTACCGAAATTCTTCTGGCCGACCGAACTTGCAAGTCCGGTCGCAAGTTCGGTCCATTCCAGAAGGTTTCATCGGGAAATTTTTCAGGACCGACCGAACTTGCATGTCCGGTCGCAAGTCCGGTCGATTCCAGTAGCTTCCATGCCGGAAATTTTTCTGGCCGACCGAACTTGCAAGTCCGGTCGCAAGTTCGGTCGATTCCAGTAGGTTACAGACGGGAAATTTTTCTGGTCGACCGAACTTGCAAGTCCGGTCGCAAGTTCGGTCGATTCCAGTAAGCTACAGACGGGAGAATTTCTCTGGTCCGACCGAACTTGCAAGTCCGGTCGCAAGTCCGGTCGATTCCAGTAGCTCACCCGTCTTTGTAAATCTGGGCTCGAGACCTTGCAAGTTCGGTCGCAAGTCCGGTCGGCCCCAGTACTTCAGTTTTAAAATCTGTTTTCAAATGTATTCTTTACCCATTGCTTCCCAAATCTTTACCAATACTTCCCCACATGATTTAGTACTATCTAAGCATCCTAAATCACCTTAGTTCATCCACCAAACTTACTACTCAATCCTTACACAACTTATACCCATTTCCTCATCCCAATTCAACGCTTACATTATTTCCCTTCACACCATGCTACAGATTTGGTTTTCCTCCTTATGCTACAGATTTCCAACTCAACTCTTATCTCCAATACTCCCTCAACTTATGCTACTCTTAGTATCTCGAATACAATTACTCACCACCGAGGTTCATCCCCTTAACATACTCCTTTCCAAATCTGCTACAAACTACAAAACACTCCTCAATTACACCTAGTTATCACCTAGGTTGTTCTCTCATCCTACACACTTAAGCCCTCAAATTCCTAGATGAATTTTGACATAGTCTCCCCTATATTTCTAACATTCTCCACACATCATTTCAGCTCACGAATACTCATTCTCTCAACCTGTTACACAATACATCATTCTCACAATTCCAACACTACTACAACAACATAAATCCTGCACACATACGCACTTACTACCCAATGTTTTCCCAAGCTTTTAAAACTCATTTAAAACTTCAAAACTGTTACAATTTCATTCTTCATTGTACTACAATACACTTGCTACTCATTACTCAATTCATTACTCATTATTACTCCAAAAACTGTTACATTACAATAAAAAAACAAGGTAAGAGTATTTACTTGTCTTGTTAGGTTATTTCTTTGTTGCTCGGTCCCAATGAGAATCAAACACACACAAGTGCTACAGCACATACACATACACAATACCATTTAGTTTCATTTTATACTAACCTAGAATTTAAGTTTTAGGGTTTAGAAAGAAGGTTACCTTCCAATGAGTAGATGGAGCTCTTGACTACCAAGAGAACAAAATTCCTAGCCACAAAAGAAGCCAAGTCGGCTGGAGCAACAAAGGAGAGAGCATTCAAAAACTGAAATTGCTTAAAATGCAAACAGGGGCTAGAAATGTTGGATTTTCGAATTTTTTTTACCTCAAGATGATAAGGAGGTGAAGGTGCTTCTAATGGTGGACTTAAATCTTCAAATGGTGAATACCCATCGAGATGAAAGTGGTCGTTTTCGATTTTTGAGAAGATGGAAGTGTTCTCCTTGCCAAGGGGATTCTAGTGGTATGGTTTTTATAATTTTTGGACAAGAGATGAAGGCACAATAATGGAGAGAAGATGGGGGATGGGGGTGTGTGAGTTTTCTTCAAAACTCCATGGGAGCTCGGTGGAGAAGGGAGCAATTCAGAGAGGGAGGGAAAAAACGTGAGAGGGGGAGTGAGTGGTGAGGAGAGAGAGTTCTATTTTTACTTTTGTACTTGTTTTCTTTTCCCCTCTTTTATTGTTTTGTCTTTACATGCATAAGAGAGGAATTAAGGGGGTGAGAGAGGAGGGGCTGTCGATCCCACTCACACACACACCCAGAATTTTACATTTTTATTTGTAAAGTGGACACACTAAGTTTCTTTATTTGCATCCTCACCCCACCACTTACCGGTTGTTACAGTTTTCACTAACCGGTACCCGTTTTCCGGAATTTTCTCGTTTAATTAATTTCCTTGGTTCTAAAGCTTCATTAATATTTATTAATGATTAGTTGGTTGACCAAAATTGTTACGAGTCTATTTGACCCGCTTAAAGTCACGTTTTCCCGGTTTCCTCGAAAAACGCGCTTTAAGGTTCGTTTATGCTTTTAACCCTTTTTAAAGGTCCGTTTCCTTCGGGATTTGTTCCCTCATATTTATTTTAGTGTAATTAAGCCTTTAAAAATATAATTAGCCTAATTAATCACTGTTTTTAATTACGGGGTATTTCATTTAGTGTAATTCCGGACTTCATAGCGAAGATTCGTGGTCCCTTCTCTTATGGAAGTCCTTATTGTAGTCGGTTCTAACCAGTTCTCGTTATTAGTTATTTCGTTTAGGTGTTGCTGCCCTATTGGCATATACTGGAAGAAGAGTCGGAGGTGGTACTTTTGCTCTCCTGGACTTGTGTCCTTATAGTGGTATATTAGATGCCTTCACTTAGGTTTGTGTCTCGTATTATTGATTAGGTTGTTTCCATCGTTTAACTCACATTATTATTATTATTGACAGTCGTCCTGTTAGTAGACGACCTGTCTTAAGTACGTACCCATTTTTGTTGCCTATTGTATGGTGCGATACCAACAACAGTAGCCAATCCCTTTACGTGGGAACTCCGTCTAATGATCAGTGCGATCAAATGGAATAACAATATCACTACTACAAAAGTATAGATAATGATATAACCCCACCTAGTAAGGAGTAGTAAAGTTTTTAATATAACCGTTCTATTCAATTAAACCTGTTGTGTAGAACTCTATAGTGAGAGCTTTATGTTAAATGTAGGTTCAAATATGTATATATCAAATACAGAAATCTCTAATACCTTTACATTAATTATGAAGACACTTATAGGTGAAGGGAATTAATTTTCCCACCTTTATTTTGTGTAAAAGTTTGAGCTTAGAGTGTGGGCACATGCCCGGTATGTAGTGGTATATATGTTTATATCTTGACATTTGTTCGTTCTTTGTTGATTATGGTACTTCTTTGTAAAGGTAGTACTTCGGATCTTAACTGTGTAGGTATTCAACACCGATACACGTTTACTGGTGTGATCGGTTTAGGTAATAACTGTGTTACAGTATAACATGTTCAACATTGGTCCTATTGAGGGCTAACATGTTCTTTCTCTTTCGTGGTATTTATTGTGTGTTGGTGTGTGCCGTTATGGGCATAGAATTGGCTCTGATCGTTACACCATCATTCTTTCTTATACAACTCCCTATATATTGCGAAGTGAGTTGTTATTCATGAGTATTCATATTTGGTACCTTATATGTTAAATTGATATATCCTAGCTGTTTAACAGCTGGTGTGCTTCGGTTCCTCGCTTTCCTACCGTCACTAATGATGGTGGAGCATCCAGGAAGTGTTACAAAGTTTCATATAAGTTTGTGTCGGTCCTAAGAACTCAACACTTATCACTAATAGTGATTGACATTTAATGCCGGTATATATTTATGGTGTTTGGCTTGTAAGCCGATGTTAATGATTTATTAATGTTTAACGAATGTAGTTTGTTATGGGCTGGAGTGTGCCCTTTAGTTGTAATGGTTGGACTCATCAGGTCCTCCTGAGGTCTGTGGGCCTCAAGTTTTAAGGGTTTTGTGACTCTATTGGTTGTAGTCACGAAATTATTTGAAAGTTGTACGAACAATTGGTGGTTACCAGTAGCCGTGGTGTCATACCTCGTGGTCTACACGGTTTTGTAGGATTTGACAGTAGTTGCAGCACTTGCAGTGGCAAGTGCGCGAGGTAGACAGAATTGTTAATATATTGATTGTTATAGCGCTTGTTGTAGCACGTGCGCCATGCAGGATGAGTTATTGGTATAGAATTGTTGGTTTGTTTGACGCTTTGTTTGTTTGAGTATGGCTTAGGCGTTTCTAGTTTGGAAGGGGTAGTATCATGGTTGTTAAAGGTTCGTTAAAGTATGTAAGTTTCTTAGGGTGGTCCTATTACTGAGCTGTCTAAGTTAGGCTCTTATTGAGCTTTGTTTCAGATATTCATCATGGTAGTAGGAAGTTCCTGACGCATGTGTTCATGCAGTCAGTTTATTAAGTTAAGGAGTTGTGGTTACCTAGATTGCGCTGAGTACTAATACCAGCGCCTAAAGTTCCCGCAAAGCTCGGGGTATTCTACCCCTGGATGACTCCTTCCCCCTTCTGGTTATACCAGTTGGGGTCTGCCCCTCGTAGCTACCTCGTGGTGCATCGGGTCCAGCAGATGGAGTACTCTAAATGTCCTTGTTACGACATTTCTTGATTAGGTGTTGCACTGAAGCAAATTTAAGTTAATTTTGTTTCATAACTCCGCATGGTTATTACGGTTGTAGGCTAGGTTCTTCTGAACCTTCTAAGTTGTATCGGGTTGGAGTCATCCCTTCCCGGGAGATATTTCTAAGCGGTACTTGATTCGCATGTTATGCAATTTTTTAGTCACTTTAGACTCGTCATTCTATCTTTTACTCTTCATGAGCACTCGCCGGTGCTTTCCCTTTGTTAACTGGACAGAGTTTCGGTGCCTAATTATGAGCCGACCCAATCTGTCCTATAGATTTTTATCCCTTTTAAAGTATGGTTGAACGTTTGCTTATCACTGTGTATAATCACGCCTCCAGATAGTGTGAACTATCGGGACCCTCGGTCCTTAGTAATTCGTTGTACCTCTATTCTCTATCTTACTATTACAACAATTATAGCAATCACTTCGGTATACCCGATCAGGAGGGGTCTTCCATCTCTTTAGCGTCTTCCACTACATTGCCTCTATAGGCGGTACTCAAGGTGTGGGCAGTGGCAGGTGGGTTACCACTGTTGTTTTCCAGGAAGTTCTCCAATTGATAAGCCGCAAACTTATCATATTTTAGGTGTTAGATTTAGTATTATATTTATCTAAATTAGGTTATATATAAGTTATTTGTGCTATATTAGGTATTAAAGTGTTTTATTAGTTCAGTCTTATGTTTTTATATGTTTTTCTGAGCAAGGGATGATTTTCTAGCCAAAAGTTCATTGATGCCGGACTCCCTGCCGGATAACTTCTGCACGGCACGAGATTAGATCAGGAAAGAGGCTTTTGCCCAGATTAGGACTATTTTTCTACAAGTCCCTTGGGTTCGATTCTCTCGGTCGTAATATATTTACACTATACTCCGACCGGGTTTTTATTTGCTACCCGTAGTAGAGTTATAGGTTTAGTTTATTATTTTATTCTTTTTATATATAGTTTTATCCTACAATTTTCCTGTTAGCAAATTGGCACCGTTGCCGGGGACTTGGAATTAGTCCAAGTCCTAAATTCGGTAAAACGCCCTATTCTTTATTCTTTATTCTTTGATTCTTTAATTCTTTACTTCTCTAATTCTTTTAATTTCAATTTGGTATTCGGTTGAATAGGCCGGGTGTAAAGGCCGGATGCCTCATACCCGGCACATTCAACATTTATTTCTTTAATTCTTGTATTCTCTGATTTATTCACCCTTAGTTTTTGCAGAATTGAATATGTCGTGCATGATGCCGGGCAACCGATACCCGGCGTATTCGGAGGAAGTCCGATGCCGGACAGAAGTTATCCGGCATGGTGACCGGCATGTTCAAATTATTTTCAAAATTTCATACATTGTTAAGCTTTTAACAATTTGAATTTATTCTTGTTTACTCTTCGTTATTTATCTTTCTAATAGTCCCTACCTTGATTATTTAAATTAATTTCAGAGTTTGAATTTGCCGTGTATTATGTCGGGGTTCTTACACCCGGCTTCTCGAAGGAAGTCCGATGCCGGATATGAAATATCCGGCATTACACCCGGCTTGTTCAATTTTACTCTCCAATTTTTGTCGTAAATAGTAGAGACACATATAAATGATCTCTTACGTTTTATGTCATTCACTATTTTATTTCTCCTTGTTGCATTTTTTTGATTTATTTCTTTCGGTTTGAACAAGCTGGGCAATATGCCGGGTAAAATCAACCCGGCATTAGTGGAGGAAGTCCACTGCCGGGTACGCAATGCCCGACACACGGTCCGGCATGTTCAATTGATTTATTTTTCTTTTAGTTTCGTAACATTTCTATATTATTGTTTTTTATATTTTGTTAAATTAATATTTTGTGTTGCTCTCCTAAGTAAATAAGGTGAATGCATCTCCGATCACATAATCTTCATGAAGATTATCTGACCGATCAGGAGACAAAGAAGCCATTTCTTCGTTCCTTAAGGCAACGACGAAACCAACAAACGCACTCCCTGCACAAATGGAATCAAAAACCACCGGCGAATGGCAAGGACTCTCTTCCTCAGCAGGCAAATGTGGTTAGTGCACGACCACACACCTAGAGCACCGAATTCCAGATTTACAACGCCTGAGAGATTGGAAATGCAAAAGTTCTGGACCATTCGCATGGAGCATAAGTCGATGCAGTTGCAAATGCAGCAACTTTTTGCTCAACTATGACCACTTGGTCAACTCCCATCTCCAACACTAAGTTGATCAACGGGAGTATGCGAGATCGATCTTCGTTTCTATCGAGATCTCTGATCACTCGGCCAAGTAGCCGAAGGCTAAGTGTAGGGCAGCCCCACACATCTGGTCTTCTTTCACCGCAGGGGAGTCACTTCCTTTCCTTATTTCTTTATATTTCTTTGAACACTGGGGACAGTGTTCCTGCCAAGTGTAGGGCAGGGTCCCCCCTTAAAAAAATATTTATTTTAAAATATATTTTATATAGAAAATAAATCACTAGTATATTCGATATAATAAGTTTAAAGTTTATCAATGTTTTACTAAAATTATTGCATGTTTTTGGTTGAGATAAGATTAGGAATGAATAAATGCTTGTTCTCTCAAGAGGTAAGCTTTTTAATGACTTTTAGATTCCTGTTTTTAACTTTTGATTCTTTTATTTAACATGAGTACATGATCTTTCTCCTAATTCTTTCCTTTATGTACTTCTGGGTATTTGTTTCTTTTCTTTTCAAATTGTGAAAAATCTTTTGGGTGAAAATCTTAAAAAGGGTTTTTGTGAAACAAAGAAAGAAGAAGAAAACAAAAGAAAAAAAGAGAAAGAAAAAGAAATCTACTTCCAAAGGAAAAGCATTATATTCCTTGAGGTTGCAAAAAAAATGCCTCAGAATAAAAGCAAGAAACGAGAGTTTTTCCTTTTATTTTTCTCCTAAATTCCCTGTTCTTCAATGCAGAAAAAATCATGGTTAATTCAGAAACCCTTGCAAAATAGGGCTGAATATAAAAACCATCGATGAGAGTCTTGGCCACATTCAGAAACTCTTGAAAAATAGAGCTGAATGATGGAAACCAGAAAAAGGAGAGATTGCAAATCCCTTATGTAAAATAGCCCAAAAGTTTTTGATCGGCTTTGAAAAGTCTTTATTTTATACCCATTAGTATGTTACTGATGGAATAAGGAGGTTTAAGTGATACTTGTGAAATAGAGTCAGAGAGTTGAGAATATTTATCTACATTTCATTCTAGAGTTTATCTGTTTTGTGCATAAGTAATTAGTCCTTTCTAATCTTGTTTTGCTCGAGGACTAGCAAAAGGTAAGTGTAGGGCCTTGATAAGCCGCAAACTTATCATTTTTAGGTGTTGATTTAGTATTATATTTATCTAAATTAGGTTATATATAAGTTATTTGTGCTATATTAGGTATTAAAGTGTTTTATTAGTTCAGTCTTATGTTTTTATATGTTTTCTGAGCAAGGGATGATTTTCTAGCCAAAGTTCATTGATGCCGGACTCCCTGTCGGATAACTTTGCACGGCACGAGATTAGATCAGGAAAGAGGCTTTTGCCCGGATTAGGACTAGTTTTCTATAAGTCCCTTGGGTTCGATTCTCGGTCGTAATATATTTACACTATACTCCGACCGGGTTTTATTTGCTACCCGTAGTAGAGTTGTAGGTTTAGTGTTTTATTTTATTCTTTTTATATATAGTTTTATCCTACAACTCTACTACGGGTAGCAAATAAAAACCCAGTCGGAGTATAGTGTAAATATATTACGACCAGGAGAATCGTACCCAAGGGACTTATAGAAAACTAGTCCTAATCCGGGCAAAAGCCTATTCTATAACAAGGGGGAAAAGTAAATGTGTAAACACAAATTAAGAAACTATCTAAAACCTAAACTAAAATAGTATTTATAATAATCTACCCCAGATTTGAAATGGCAACGTCATAAAAACACAATTGAACACCAAGGGAAAAGAAAAAATTCTGAACCAACCAACTTTTGGTAATGCCGGATACTATGCCAGACAAAATGCACCCGGCAAAGACAAGAATCTTGAATGTGCCGGACATCTTGCACCCAGCATGCCATCCGGCCTTCCCAAAATGTCAATTTACTCTTCCAGTTTGAAGCCGAAATAAGCACTCCCAAATCAGTATCGAAAACTAACAATATATAGGTAATCAACGAACCGAAAAGGGGAGAATTCTAAGCCTTAAATTTCATCCTTTAAGTTATAAAAGACAAATAGAAAGACCACTTGGAATTCCTCAACCTTTCTGCCTTACCAAGGTCAGAATTGAAGTACTTGGAAGAAGAAACAACTTCATTCCTAATTTGCAATAAACTCAAAATTCCAAGTTGAACTTATATCTTTTATTGAGTGAACATAGTATGTTTACAAAGAGAACCATTTCTAACCAGAGAAGACAAAGAATTCTACATCACCATCCACACAACTACAAGAAGAGAATACAAAGAGGAAGAAGGAGATGTTAATAGCCTTAACCCGACAAGGTCTTCTTCTTCTCTTGCGTGGATGGATCCGTAGACTTCTTTGGACACCAACAATGGAGTGAGGCGGAAAATATAGAAGTGAATGGAGTAGATTTGGTATGTTGAAGTGTGTTCAATGATGTAGACTCTCGGCCTATTTATAGGGCTCAATTGTGCCTGTTGTCGGGCGTCGTGCCGGATGAGGAGTAGCCGGCACATGTAGAAAACGTGTCAACTGCTCAACGGTCAAAACCGCAAAAAAATCCGCGCGAAACAGTGCATATGCCGGGTAGGATATACCCGGCATCATACCCGGCAACAGCCTAATCACCAACGGTCAATAACTGCTATCGCTTGGTCAACCGTGGCGACTCTTTACTTATGCCGGATGGAATCTACCCGGCATTGTGTCCGGCAGAGCCTCTTTCTTGATCTAATCTCGTGCCGTGTAGAAGTTATCCGGCAGGGAGTCCGGCATCAATGAACTTTTGGCTAGAAAATCATCCCTTGCACAGAAAAACATATAAAAACATAAGACTGAACTAATAAAACACTTTAATACCTAATATAGCACAAATAACTTATAATAACCTAATTTAGATAAATATAATACTAAATCTAACACCTAAAATATGATAAGTTTGTGGTTTATCACCAATCTAGAGCGGCTGTTGCAGTCTCAACGCTATTCATAATTGTAGGACCTTCATTATCCCCAAACGTGCCTCACTTTTTGTGACCTATAAGTACTCGGTAAATACCGTGTTACAAACACAAGGAAACACACATTAGTTTAGAATACGCCTTCGTGCCCTAAGCATGATTGGGACTCTAAGAGTCTCGTACCTCACAAACGTTCCCGTTTACCCAAGTCCTATGCTCACTGTCTTACTCCTAATATCTCGTCATCAGAGCGATACTCCGCTCTGATACCACTTTTTGTAACACCCCTAATCCTAATCCAGTAACATAGTCGCAAGTCGTAGTATAACACAATATAATTCGCAGCGGAAAATAAACTAGCTATCGTTTGGTGTTACACGCCATTACTCACCCATGTGAGTAACAAGACAACCTTACTCCAGCCATCAACTTCAACTCCTCACCGTTGTGATGACGAGATACTGAACAATCTTAAACTTACAATCCAAATCCAACTAAACAAATGAGCAACTAACCCAGTACAACAAACTCCATAATACAGTACATAATAAAACTAAAAGGTGTTTATTGAAAATACAACAGCTACCCTGTGTCCCGCACTCCGGCTTGTGTCTTCAATCAGTAACCTGAAATGTTTGGTTCACTGAAGGGCTCAGCAAACTATATGCTGGTATGCTAAATGTAGTCTTAAATAATTTGGATCCCTTAAGTCGTTAGCCATCTTGATATTAGATTCTTTACATGTTGTACCAATTTACAATAATAATAATAACTATAAATGTTAAATAAACACATAATAGTTCACAACAATATCATCACACAATCAATAACCAATAACCAAACAAGATACACATTATAATTAAATGCACTTGTTAGTTAGCCTCATAGCACTTATCCTTTTAAACCAACCACTTAACCTTCCAATTAATTTCCACCTCAAGCATCATGTTAGGACAACCCTTAATAACTTATTAATGGACAGTGGTCCCCTGGGTTCCAATGAAACCGTTGCCAGCTGACCTTATGGCCCTGGATAATTATTTGCCTTAAAGGCGACCGATCCGGTCATAACCTATGCACCAACAGCAGTGCCCTCTGCCATCGTCGAATGTGGACAATGGATTCCCTTGTGTGACTCTTGATATAGTCCCTCATAGTGATCACTATGCGCAACCAGAAAGTCGAAACAGTCTGGATTTCTCTCTTTATAAGTTTGCCCTTTAGTCTGTGGTACAATAACCAATACTTGAGTTAAGACTATAACAGTTGACCATTAGTTAGGTTCAATAATACCTAAAGGTCAGTTAGTCTTGTTCCAGTTTAGATGTATATACTTCCAGTCATAAGACGTTCGCGTAGAAATAGAACGCAGTGGTGTCGAGCAATACAGTATACAAGATAATATACATAAACCACAGATATCGCTCTTAGCAATTAAACACACAACGTCTGGACCATAGGAAAATCCTTAGGACATTCAGACCACACAATTAACATACCGTGCACCGTAGTAATCGCTAGCGTGAAGATTCACGCTCATCCGGTATTCCTCGTAGCTCGTCCTCTAGCATATGTCCTTTAATGCACTCAACTCTGGAATACGAGACTACATATTAGCTCTCTGTAATACGAACTAATTCACTATCCCAACTAGTCACTGATCCCCCTAGTAACTACCCCATGATTACGCAATGTTTATCATTCGGGTTTACACAGTTTGGGATTAGTTAAATCATCCTCCACTATATCATAGTTAACACGTAGTATTTATTTACTATTTAGGGCTTAACCCAAATAACCTACCTCATTTATTCATAGGTTTGTTTGTTATGTATATACTACACACCTCTATATAGTTTATCACTAAATTTTAATTATATCCTTGACTTACAACCCTTTATTTCTCCTTCTTAAATCCTGAGTTGGTCAACTCAGCCTCTTTGGTCAATTGAGTTGACTTGACTAATTATGTTGACTTGGTTAGTTTATCCAAGTACATTAGTTTATATAATTCACATTATAACCCTTGTATTATATCATTCACTCATCATTTAATATGTTATACATTAACATAAGGACTTTATATCTAAGTGTTATAATTTATCTTCCCACCTTATATAACATCTCTTATTTAATATTATACGGTTCCCAACCATATCATATAATCCATTCACTTCATATATTCTTATATATATAGATATAAGAATTATAAAACTCGTTTATTAAATGATATATCTTATCATTTTATGTAAGGTAATTAACCTTACTTGATTGTGTTATCTTACACAAATTCATACTAAGTTTATAATTCTAATATTATGTGACATTATATTGCATATTATTAGACCTCCAAGGTCTAATTAATATCCCCCCCTTATTTTGTAACTATATTATTTCATCACGTATACTAGTTTCATTTCTAATTACAATAATACTTTATATATATTATAACTTTAATTTATAGCATCATAATCATAGTCTAAAATTCATTCCTAGTACAAGTTTTATTGATTGTTAATGTCCTTAACAGTGTTACATTATTTAGCCAAGTACTTTGAACCGTCGAAATTTGAATTCAATTATACTATATCTCATAATTTAATTCCTCTCTTTTTTAGTACAATCTAATCCTCTAACTACATATATGTACTTATACATATATATATATATATACAATCTCTTCGTTTCCAATGTTATTAATACCAACCTTATTACTTAACAATTAATACAAGTTCTCAAAATAATTCCTTAATCATATTAACTATCAATTGATCCCTTAATCCATTAACCGAAATCTCAACCCTTTGATTATATATACCTATATATATAAATATACTTATTTCGAATTAAAAGTCATACTAAGTGACTTTCATCCGCTTAACCTTGGGGTATATATAGTGGCGCACTTGTGCATATAATTGTTATTATTATCAATAACATTATATCAATTCCCCATTAATTCCAACTTAATAATCCAACCACCATTATACAATTCCACACCGTTTGATCAATTGTTCCAACCCTCCGGTTATTACTTGATTATTTTCCTAAACCCACCTATTCTCAAATTAGTAATTTGTTAATTTAGCGGCTCATACATACATACATGTTTATATATATATTAACACTCCTTTTAAAGTCAATTTACCACATGCTTATATAATGACACCAATTAACTAAATTATTATAACTCCAAATTAATAATAAATTAACATCAATATCCAATCAGTTTACTAAATTCTCATCTGCTAAATATTTGATTAACGACCTCACCTATTAAAACGGTAATAACAATTTATTTCTAATAATTATAAGAGAAACCAATATTATGTAGAAATGCTGTTTCATTAGCATTACCGTGAAAAAAAAAATTAGAAAAGAATGACAGAGAAGCATATATAGACACTTTTGTTTCAGCATTACCGTGAAAGGAGAGTGAAGTAAGAGGAGAACAGGCTACTGAATCATCAATTGCACATGTAAGGAAGGAAATGAATGAGTTCATTCATACTGGTCTTTAATTTGTGAAATATAAGGGAAAAGCAAGCATAGCAGGAGTCCATTGCAATTATCATGAACAGAATAGAAGAGAAGGTAGTAGGTTATGCTTGCAGAAAAAGAAGAAAATGAAAGAAGTGCAGACATGTCTCTTGTTCCTTGTTTGACAGTGGGTTTGCAAAATTTATCGGTACAGTTTTTTTTTGAATCATTACCTTGAGTAACCATGAGGGCTTGTTGCTTCCTCTTTTTTTTTCTATAACACTACCTTAAGTTGAAGAGAAGCAGGAAGAAGTAGACATGGTAAGTTATGTTTCTTTGTAATTCAAAATTACCGTGGAAGAAGAGCAGAACAGACAGCAACAGAAGAGCCATCAAATTTCAGCCCTGGAATGAAATGTTTTCTGCCTCGCTTCAATCTGGTGTGCAAGGTACATAATTACAATGATTTATCACCCAGAGGCGTAGACAGAAGAAGGCATTGAACAGAGGTTCTGATTAATACGACACACATTTCTGAATCAGCCCATACATATAAAACAGGCCCACCTTTGTAACTCAGGCCCAATTCATATTGTCTTATAAGTCCTCTTTACATCTGTAAATATCTACCTCTTGTAACCCTAATATAAATAGACGTGCACAGTGCCGCCTGACTCAGGTTGGCATATTCAATTCCCAATACATTCCCTGTACACGTATCTTTTATGGTAATCAGAGCAATTGGCGTCTTCTGCCAGTATCCTGGAATTTTTTTCTCCGATGACGACTTCATCCATCTCCAGTGGTTTCACAGTACCGGCGATCACCAGTGGCAGCTCTGGTTCGCTTGCCACCACCGGCTCCACTTCAATGCCCTCCTTGATCTCCCCCATATCAAACTTCATCAAATTAACATCTGACAACTACCCCACCTGGCGCAAGCAGATCGAGCCATACCTTCGTGGCCATGGTCTGTTCGGCTGGATTGACGGATCAAAGACTCAACCAAGCGAGAGAATCAATGGTGAGTTGAATCCTGAATACCTGCAATGGCAACAATATGATCAGATGGTAATGTCTGCGATAAACACTTCCCTATCAGAATCAATTATTGGTAATGTAGTTGACTGTAACTCTGCTGCTACTACTTGGAATATGCTGAAAGAAATGTTCTCAGCTCAATCTGCGGCAAGAGCCTTACAGATTCGAGTCCAGCTTGGTAATGCTAGGAAAGGTGGTGATTCCATAACTGAATATTTCAAAAAGATGCATGGCTTTGCTACATCTCTCTCTGCTGCTGGACCAGATACTAGACCTCAGTGTCAGGTGTGTAACAAAATGGGACACACTGCTGCTGTGTGTTACCATAGGTATAATCACAGCTATCAACCTAACCCCCCCAGGAATTTTGGAGCTAATTACACCACGGCTAGTGCTCCAGATCTGAACTGGTATCCAGACACTGCTGCCACTGACAGTTTTACAAATCAATTGGGGAATCTCAACCTTGACAGCCATTCCTACACTAGCCAGGAGGATGTTCACCTTGGCAATGGTAATACGCTTCCTATTCACAGCAGAGGCTCAGGAAATTTTGTTCACTCAAATTCCAGATTTACCTTGTCCCCACTTTACTATGTCCCTCACCTAAATAAAAATCTTTTGTCTGTCCATCAATTTGCTCTTGCCAATGGTGTTTACTTTGAGTTTCATCCTTATTGTTTTTATATTAAGGACAAGGCTCGGGGGAAAATTCTAGCCAGAGGAGGACTTAAGGGGGGACTCTACCACATACATCTCACACCACAAGACCACAAAAGACACCAAGCACACTCCACCAGCAAAGCTCCATCTTCCACATGGCACCTTCGACTTGGACATCCTTCCTCAAGGATGACCAAGCTTACCATCAATAAATATCAGTTGCCTTGTTCTCAAACTTCTTTAGATTTAAATAATTGTGTGGGCTGTATTAAGGGGAAAATGCATACTCTTCCTCATCCTGAAAGACACACTAGCTACTCTAAGCCTTTTGAACTTGTTTTTGTTGATGTTTGGGGGCCTGCCCCCGTTTTAACCCTAAATGGTGGGAAGTATTATCTATCTATTGTTGATGCTTGCACTAAGTTTACATGGATATATATCATACCTTTAAAATCTGCTGTTCACAAAGTGTTTCAAGATTTTCTGGCCTATGTTCGCACATAGTTTCAAACCATAGTTCAAGCTGTTCAAAGTGATGGTGGAGGTGAGTTTCAGTCTCTCACTAAATTTTTCAAGGAAAAGGGCATTGTGCATCGCCTCACCTGCCCTTATTCTCATGCTCAGAATGGAACTGTGGAGGCCCGTCACAGGAGGATAGTTGATAAGGGGTTAGCTATGCTTGCTCATGCTATATTACCCTATGAATTTTGGGGGACAACATTTACAACAGTGGTTTATCTAATCAACAGGACACCTTCAAGTGTTCTGAACTACAAATCCCCTTTTGAAGTCCTCTTTGGTGCTCCACCAGATTATTCAGTAATGAGGGTCTATGGTTGTGGGTGTTGGCCCAATCTCAGGCCAATGAACAGGCATAAGTTCAGCTTTCGGTCTACTCATTGCATTTTCCTGGGTTATGGCCCCAACACTACAGGGTACCTTTGTCTTGATCCCACTACCAACAAAATATACTTGTCTAGAGATGTACTGTTCAATGAGAGTGAGTTTCCCTATGCATCTCTTGCCCCTCCTAAAACCTCACAAACAGACCTCTACCCAGCAACATTCACTATCAATCCCCCTATTCTTCCTACTCCTAACAACATCTCAGACCATCCACCACCAACCTCACCCTCTCCCAATAGCCCTCAATCATCTCCAGCTCCATATTCACCACAAACCATACACCATTCTGCAGAGTCTTCATCTGCTACAGTTCAAACCACCACCCCTCCAGCTACATCTTACTCACCCATCTTACCACAGACCTTGTCCTCCCCTTCTAATCCCACCCCCCATCCTATTACAAACCTTCACCCCATGATCACCCGAGGCAAGGACAACATCAGCAAACCTATAATCCGTAAGGATGGCACCATTCCATGGCCGTCTCTAAATACTACAACCATAGACTCCACAGTAGTTCCAGATGAACCCTCTTTCAAAGAGGCTCTCAAACACAAGGATTGGCGTCAGGTTATGCTTCTTGAGTTTCAAGCTCTGTTAAACACTAAAACTTGGGAGTTAGTTCCCAAACCACCGCATGCTAATGTTTTGGGGGTCAAATGGATTTTGAAAAGCAAGAGAAAGTCAGACGGGACTCTAGAGAGGAGGAAAGCCAGGCTAGTTGCCCGGGGCTTCACTCAAACAGAGGGCCTAGATTATTCAGAAACGTTTAGCCCAGTGGTAAAGCCAACTACCATCCGGGTTATTCTCACACTTGCCACCATCTATTCCTGGCCTATTCACCAACTGGATATACAAAACGCATTCTTACAGGGTGATTTACAGGAATCAGTCTACATGGCACAGCCCCCAGGGTTCATACACCCTCTTTACCCTAATCATGTATGTCAGCTAAGGAAGTCCATCTACGGACTTAAGCAGGCTCCTAGGGCATGGTTCGCAAAACTCAGTGATGCTCTAATCACTATGGGATTTCGTGAATCTAAGGCTGATGCATCACTGTTTATTTATCAGGAAGGGGGAGACACTCTTATGGCCCTGATATATGTCGATGATATTATCTACACAGGCACCTCAAACTCCCTCCTTCAAATGTTCATCACCGAGCTGGGGAAGGTATTCCCTGTGAAGGACTTAGGTCCTATACACTATTTCCTAGGTGTTCAAGTGGACTGCAGTCCCACTGGTCTGTTCTTATCTCAAGAAAGGTATATCGGGGATCTAGTTGCTAAAGCAAAATTAACAAAATCTCGGCCAGTCTCGACTCCCTTGGCACCTAATGTGGTTCTGGAGGACAACTCTAGCCCTAATTTTGCGGACGCTACTCTATTTTGTAGTCTAATTGGTGGACTGCAATACATAACCCTAACTAGACCCGATATAACATTTGCGGTTAACAAGCTGTGTCAACACATGCATACACCCAGAGAAATACACTGGAAAGCCTTGAAAAGGATTTTGCGTTACCTGCACTCCACTTCCTCTCTGCGCTTTTACATTGCGAAATCATCAAGTTTGCAACTTTCCGCCTTTGCGGATGCAGACTGGGGAGGGAACCTCTCTGATTATCGGTCGACATCTGGTTTCTGTGTCTTTCTGGGCCACAATTTGGTTGCTTGGCAGTCGAAGAAGCAGCCCACCATTGCCAGATCTACGACGGAGGCGGAATATCGCTCCTTAGCGCATGGAACTTGCGAATTAATTTGGATTCAGCAACTGTTGGCGGATCTGGGCATTCGCCTTCACTCTCCTCCGATTTTGTGGTGTGATAATCTGGGAGCAACCTACTTAGCGGCTAACCCAGTTCTTCATTCCCGTGTGAAACATGTGGCTCTCGACTTCCATTTTGTCAGAGAGAAAGTCACGAACAGGTCTTTACTCATTCAGTTCATCCACACACGGGACCAGAAAGCAGATATTTTGACCAAAGCCTTGTCTGGGCCGCGGTTCACTAAACTCTGTTCCCAACTTCAACTCGTGCAGTTTGGAACGCGGGAGAATAATACGACACACATTTCTGAATCAGCCCATACATATAAAACAGGCCCACCTTTGTAACTCAGGCCCAGTTCATATTGTCTTATAAGTCCTCTTTACATCTGTAAATATCTACCTCTTGTAACCCTAATATAAATAGACGTGCATAGTGCCGCCTGACTCAGGTTGGCATATTCAATTCCCAATACATTCCCTATACACGTATCTTTTACTGATGTTCCTTATTGTGCAACAGGTTCTAGTGATTTATATTGACAGAAGTGAACTGGTTCCAATATTTCATTCTGGTGTAAAAGTTATAGCAATGGTATTGGTTTTAATCACCTTTCCTGCTTCTCGTTCAAACTGGTGTGCGAGATTGCAGTCAAGTGATTTATCCCCGCTGAAGTGCAGAACAAGCACTGAATGATGAGCCCCTTTTTTTTTTAATCTGTATGAGGGAGAAGTAACCAGAGATTTATCAATACTAAGTCACACCAAAACAAGAAGAAAATGAAGACAGACGCATCCTTCTTGTCCGTCGGTCAAGAATCTGGAATGAAGGGAGGCGGGGCTAGGTAAATCTGGTGTGATAGGTTGCAACTTATTGATAGTGCAGATATTGAAAAACAAGGACAGAGGCAATACTTTTGTTCAGTTGTATATTACCGTGAGAATACAGAAGGGAAGATATACATGTTTTCTGTTTTTTTTTTGTACAGAAATACAGTGAGTTAGAGCAAGGCAAAAGGTATCACAAGAAGAGAATAAAAACACAGTAGATTCCAGTGGATTACCTCTTCAAAGGTGCAGATACAGGGAGGAAATGAAGGGAGTGCAAGTATGTTGTGGTAGTAAAATATCCGGGAAGAGAATGAAGCTGGTGCAATTTGGTGCTAGATGCGACAACTTCCACAGGCAAGAAGTGAACGAAATTGCTGCCGCAAGCATAAGAACTTGCTGTGAATTAACTTGCTGGTTGGGGTTGCAAATTTACCGTGAGTGGAGAAATGAATGAAGTTCCAGTTCAGGTTGGATCATCGTGGGTTACTGAAGAAGGATGGGCTTCCCTTTGTTTTTTTTGTTGAGTCAAGGCTAGATGTGAGCGATTTGCGCCGGTATGGCCGTGAATGAATGGGGGACTGGGCCGGCCCTGTCTTTGGCTGGTCGGCCCATTTTTTGTTTTAAGATGTTACACGAATCATGTCGTTTTTTACTCGTTTCTGCTGTTCTCGGCCGGTTGTCCCATTTAACGAGACGGACCTTTTAATGACTTCAATTTATATTTTCAAACAATAACTATTATTATTATTTATAAATTCTAATAATTAGTATTTAATTTCTACTTGGTTTGTGTTTCACCATTTTAGGCGAAAACGCAACATCTTTTATTCTGACTGCTACCCAATTTCCCAATACCCTAAAATTACCCAAATAACCTTATAAGGTGTCTAAGACCTCGTTTCACTTATAAAGTATTTGTGACACGTTTTTCGATGTAAAACGATTAATTATACTTTCATTGATATTTCTTTTCCTAAACCTCTTCAATGTCGTTTTAGGCTTCATTAATGTTTCCTAACGACTTTTAGGGTTTATTTAAATATTATATTATTCCTTTTACATATTTAAGGTTATTAATTCTTTAATCTCTCATAATTACTTTTTTAATTAATCCATTATTAATTAAAGTAATTAATATTAGGGATATTTCAAAAACAACCCACAAAGCTGCTCAAATTCAACATCTATTTAATTGTTGTCGTAAACCTCAGATCAACACTGGGGGCAATCTAAGTTTAAAGACCAATAACGATTATTTCTTTTCGTTTAATTGTGTGAACAAGTCTTTGATGAACATTTCGCGAGAGTGCCTTGAGTAGTAAGACCAGAGTGAAAGAGCGTGTCATTTTTACATGACTCAAGGGAGGCCACATTCAAAAGTGAGGCAAACGGCATAACTCCGATCGAAGGAAATAATCTGTAGATTTACGCTTAAACCTGCGAAAAGTAACAAAGGATGGATACACAACTATCAGGAATGACGAAGCACCTAGGTACAACACCACATAGCCAAAAGCTTGTGAACCATAACATTAAGCCCTAGGCACCCCCGCTGAGCCTTTCATATATCCCTTTTCGATATTATGAACTCCACAAAATAACCCAGCCAATGATGAATAACTGACTCGGTGACCAAAGGAAGCAAGGAGCCCAACTTCCGAACAACAACTTCACAAGTCTAAAGAAGCAAAACTGCTACCAGCAGGATGAAACGATCCGCAAATGGTCCCAAAGTGACACAGGATCCAAATGAGCTGACATCAAAAACAGCTCTCAAAGTTCAAAACCGGGAAACACAAGAACCCCGAAGGAAAAGAGATTCAAAGAAAGGCAAACCTGAAAAGCCTCGAAGAAATCCAAGATTGGAAAAAGATAAAAGGTGCAAGGAACAACTCAAAAGTCCCAAGTTCCAAGCTCATAAGTGAAGTCATCACGAAGTAGCCAAATGACTTCAAGACAAAGAAGGCAAGTCCGAGAGAAGGTGCAAGTTGCAGCTTTGGTCACCCATATAGCTCCATATATCCTAAACATTCCTCTATTGTCCTGTTGTCATTCATTACACCCTATAGTCATGTTATAAGCTTAAGAGACTTCCGACTTAGTAGTTGTGTATCCAATCACGTGAAAGTAATAGGTTGAACGCGTAAATCTAACAAGTGTCAAATTCAATGGTTGAAAAGTTGTGACCGTAAGCGAGAAACTAGTGTAAACACCAAACATGTTGAGTGTAGGTTAGGAAGCACCACATCAAAACATAAGTCTTGACCCTATGAGGACGAGACTTGTTCGCATGTTTAATCAAAGAGAATACTGGGGGCAATCGATCGTTGGTTCCAACAATTGCTATGACAACACCAATTGGAATCCAAAGATCAAACATCATACACCACCGGCCCGCATAAGCCCTTACCTTTCACATCATACATCACACAGGCTCGCACACATCATACACCACACAGGCCCAAATAAGCCCTCACCTCCACACCACCACTACACAGGCGCACATAAGCTCTTACCTTCACATCATACACCATACCCCACCGATGGCATGTTCATTTCCTAGGAGATAAATTACAGGTCCAAAGTCTATAGTCAGGAAATGATAATTTCACTTTCCTTTTCAGTAAACAGAATTTTCTTTAAACACTGCCACGTTTGGCACCTCTTTCAAAAATTTCTTGTCTTGAACAACTTTCCTTCAAACACTTCGGTTTCATAAACCTCATCATGGCCACATTTGGCACACTTTCTAGAAATGTCTTGCTTTGGACAATTTTTTATCCTTAACATTGCCATGTTTGGTACATTTTCCAACGATTTCTTGTTTTGGACAAGTTTCCTACATACGCTTTGATTGTATTTTGACATGCACATCATCATTGCCATGTTTGGCACTTTCATAATCAACTTTCATCATGGTTGTTTGCATAAAATTTACCTTGCATCCATCTGTACGAGACTACTCATCATAGACCAGAGATACAGATTCTTGCCCCGAAGATACAGATTCTTCAGAGACACAGATTCTCACCAGAGTAGAAGAACTCGCCAGAGTAGCAGAACTCACCCGAGTAGAAGAACTCAATCTCTTAGGCTCGTCATAAGACTTAGATACAACCCTTAGGCTCGTCATAAGACCTAGATCCAACCCTTAGGCTCGTCATAAGACCTAGAACCGTCCTTTAGGCTCGTCATAAGACCTAGCTGCATTCCTTTAGGCTCGTAGTAAGACCTTTTAGCTTACCCACTCTCATCAAACACAGTGCATTCATCTCATTCATATAGGCTCGTCATAAGACCTAGTTGCATTATCCAGGCGCGTCACAAGACCTGGCGACAGAAAAGTTGGCGAGGTGATAGCAATAAATCCTCCTATGCGATGTCAACTTATTTTGGGATCAACGAATGGTGGGCGATGGCAATAAGTCCCCAAGGTTTTTACCAGGAGTTATCCCTGCACACCGGCTTGGGGGGCGATGGCAATAAGTCCACATTGGGTCCAACCAGGAGCATTGGTATGCGTTTCAGTCCCCAGAAGCATCCGAACATCATCAGCATCAACATCATCATCAGCATCATCAACATCATCAGCACTAACAACATCATTAGCATATCAGCATCATCCGCATCATTCCCGCATCTGCATATCATCTTATCTTTGCTTTTAGGTAGTTGACGCCTTAGAGTAGTCCGGCAACATTTCATCACTTTAGGTAGTCAGCGCCTTAGAATAACTCGACAAAATCCAGGGTTTTCGGTAGCATTTCGAAGAAAAAAGGGGGAATAGACATAACAAAGTCGGGCAAAAATTTTGGGATATCACTCAAGCATCAACTAGTCTTTTCATCATCATTACAAAGTCTAGTTGACGGGGGGCAATCTGTTATACCCAAAATTTTGACCCCCGGGAAAAGGCTCAAGCGCACAAATGCAAAGACAAGGGCAAAACGGTCAAAATGCACCAAGACGGGATTTTTTAAGGACATTTTCGGAATTTTCTATTTTTCATATGACTTTTTCATAACCTCCAAACACTCCCAAATATCATAGTCATTATGAAAGGTATTCATTATTTTTAGATAATATTTATTCTGGAAATTAAGCTTTTAATTCATATTATGAGCTAATTTCTTTAATAATTAACACATGAAATAACCTCAAAATTGAAATAAAAGGTTTCCATAATTAAAATAAAATTGTCACATGGTTAGCTACTACAGTCATAAACCTGAAATTATTTTATTTGGAACCTTAACCCAAAATTTAAAAGAGAAATTCAATCATTTTTGCAATTTTCTCTCTCCTCTGGAAAATACCGAAATCAAAACAAAACATCATGAAATTTTAACACAAGATATAGGATGATTATTAGAGACTAATGTCGTTGGAATTTCGTTATTTTGTCTTTCCAGTAATAAGTTATGAATTATGGGAGATTCCAGATTGAGAGATTTTTCTAATCGGTTATTTATCAATAACCCCGATTCCAACTCTCACAATTCTTAAAAGTCATCCTTTATCTTCAGTTAAATTTCATAATTTTTCTCGGCTTGAAACATATTTTAAAAAATCAGATTCCCTTAGAGCACAAAATCATGGTTTTAGATAAAAATCTTGTTCTATCAACATGGTCTTGCTCTTTCTATAAAAGGACCTTCCAAAAACAACCTAGGGCAAGGGAGAACACTTCCAAAGTCAGAAAACACAGCCACAAACCTTCTCCCCACGTTTTTACACTTCCAAGCCTCAAATCAATACCGAAACACTGCAGAAATCACCCCGAAACCACCAAAAACTCATCCTTTCTTCTCCCATTGAACATCCAAGCACTAAAACACCAAATACACAGAACCAAAACGTGGTTAACAGCCTAGGGAAGAAGGGGTCAGAAGCTAGTTTCAAACTCAAGCCAGAACCGAATCTGACGAAGCCTCGAAGGGCCCTTGATGTGAAGAATCCAATCGAATTCGAAGGTAAAACAGGTAGAAATCTGAATCTCCTAACTCCCCACGAAGTGTTTAATCTGGTGTTAAAATTTGACTTCGAATTGACTCTTTAAGGTTTCTGAATTGTCGTTTGTTTTTGTTTCTGTTCATTAACTTGTTCATTAAGTTTCGTCCTTAATTTGTAGTCAAATTGAAAACTTTCAATCACTAACGTCTTGTACATCTTTCAGGCTACACACCCATAAAATTTGAGCTCAAAACACCATCGGGAACCTCCTAAACACCACTGTCCGAGGGCGGTCCGCACCCACGGACGTTATGTCCGGGGTCCCGGACGCCTTGTCCGTAAGCCCGGACGCCCCCGGACGGTGGCGGTATTTCAAAATTTTCAAAATTTTGGTTTTCTAAAATAATGTCTGGGCCCACGGACATCCTGTCCGTGGCCCCGGACTTTTCAAAATTGTGTTTTCTATTTAATTCTACTTTTATGTTCACATATGTTAACTATGGTCCGTGGGTTGGGACATTAGGTCCATAGCCACGGACGGAAACAAAATTTGACCTAATTCTGCCTCCGAAACCCTAGTTTAGGAATCTTTAATTTTACTTAAATTTTCTGTCAAAAAATGCTAAAAAAACACAAAAAAATAGAAGCTCGCGCACTTAGGTTAAAACGACTCGTTATAAGCCGTAATTAAACTAAGTAGAGGAAAAACGACTTTTAGGGGTAATGAAAGTAATTGAACCCTAAACAAGTCGTATACCAAGCCCCCGAACCCGAACTCTCCTTTCCTAATTTGACCTAGGTTAAAATTAGGTGGCGACTCATAATAGGTTCCAGTGAGCTAGCTTAGGTTTTAAGAATTTTTGTTATATGACATAGTTGTTAATCTTAGGTTATACGTGGACCTAAAACCTGATTAGATCCTAATCAACTTAATCCACATAGGATAGGGCTTAAAATCGAGGCTCACATAGTGCAAAAATTAAAACAAAGAACTCCCCTTATATCCTTGGATTGAGGAAGTAGCCCTTCCTCACACTTAAGGCTTTTGGCGAGGGAAACGTTCCTCACACTTGCATTAGGTAAGTGCCCAGCTTGGTAGATGGAACTAGTCTTATTGAAACATTTTAAAAGAAATAGATGCTAGTATATAATAAAGATAGTGCGTAAACTGAAACAAACCAAATAACCAAAAAACTGTCAAATGTTAGCTATACATTAAATAAATAACAAAGTAGGAAAGGAAAAACAAAAGAGAGAAATAACTGGCATAAAATCATGAGGTGGCGGGGTAGTAAGCCTGCCACTGCTGGAAGTCACGAAGCAGGGACTCATAATCATCCTGCGATCGGCGTGCCTGCTCCCGAAGGAGGCTGATCTCAGCTCGGAACGACTGCTCCATCTGCTGCTCTCTGCGCTCTAGCTCATCCCAGGTCACATACCCGCTCCTGGGTGCTGGGAATGCAGCGTACTGCTGCTCCTCTACTGCAGCGGAAGTAGGGACTGGCTCTGACGGTCCCTCTCCAACATCTCTCTGGCGCTTCTGAGTGCGCGGAGCTGCTCTCTTAGTCCATGTCGTCCCATCCAAGTCAAATCTCATCCTCCTCAAGGTGCCCATGTCAATGGGTGACTGGGAAGTGGAACGACCCTCCTCAGCCAAGATCACTCCCTGCTGCCCGAGGAAGTGGCAGATCATAACAGGGAATCCAAGCCTGTGAAGGTCCTTGTGCTCGATGGTGTAGCGCAGATGCTGATGTAAAAGCTGGGGTAGATATGAGAGTGCAGAAGCTCCAGCAAATGAAGGGTTCAGGACTGCCTGGAGATAATAGTAGTCAGTCTGGTTGAGGTCAGAAGCGTGTCGTGGCGTGACATTGGCCACCAGAAGCGCAAACAGGACTCGCTCGTGAGGATCCTGTAGTAGATCAGCAGGGATGACTTGCTTAGACTGGTCATCCCCTCTTCGTCTGCGCGGTGCCTGAATTAAAAGTGCACTGTAGTGTCGGTCCGCGGCATTCTGAAACTCATTATATAGTTGCAGCACATCATCGTCCTCACTCATAGGAGGAGCAGGGTAAGGAATCCCTAGGTAAGTAGCAATATCCTCCACTCGAATGACGATGTCCCTCTCTAGGACAGTGGAGCGGATGGTGCCTTCTTGGATACGGGAATTCACATAGAAAACCCGTACCTCACGTGGGTAGTATGGACCACCCATGTCTAATAGCTTGACCCACCCATGCGCATCTAGAAGCTCGGGTAAACCGAGATGGCGCTGTAACTCCGGTGCTACAGATCGTTCAGCTTCAATTACACACAAAAGATTGAACCAGTCTGTTGCCTGTTGAGATATAAAACCCGGCGGGGGTGCTTGACTGGAACTAGCCGCAGTGCTAGTACCCTTCTTAGAACGACCATTAAATTTTCTCAACATCCTGCTTAACACATAATTAGTAACAAAGAAAGCAGGTAGAAAAAGAGTATGAAATGCAAACATAAATATATAAATATCCACAAATTCTTCCAAAATTTCGACAGAATCTCCCCTAAAAATATACAATTCTCCAAAACTAAATTCAATCAATAAACAAGGTAATGCAATACCATCATCAAACAATTCCACTCACAACATTGTATAGTCATAAATCTGATAAGTTACAACAAAAAGGCATTATAGAACCGAAAAACGGAAATATAACATCACCATTTTCGTAACTATCAAACCTCAATTTGGAATTCAATCAAAAACACCAAAATTGAGTGTAAAAAGTGTAGAATTTACCTTGTTGGAGTATAGGATTAGTGTAGAAGAAGAAATCGATAACAAAAACGCAATAACGAGCTTGAATCTTGCGAAATCGTCAACCTAGGGTTCGGAACTTCAGATGCGAATTTCTTCTTGTGTGGTTGATGGTTTGTGGATTTCTTGCTATAGAAATGTAGAGAATTGAAAAACAAAGATTTCGGTACCAACTTTGCTTGATTTGGTTGAGTAATGAAGAATATGGAAGCAAAAGAAGGTTGGGGCGATTTTACTTGTTGTTCGTCGATTTTGGTATATTTGGGAGGTTTGTACTGATAAAACCGATTCGGACGGTTTTAATTCCAGACGACGCGTTCCATCCGAACCAGCGTCCGGATATGCTGGTTCGGACAGGCCAAATGTATATTTTTTTCTTTTTTTTAACACTCTAATTTATGAAAATAAGATAGAATAAATTCTCAAAAATTAAAAATACAATAAAAATAAAATATTTATATTAAAAATAATATTTAAAATACCTAATAGACACTGCGTTGCCTCCCAGTCAGCTGCTCGTTTTTAACGTCCTTAGCTAGACGCATGTTCTTCATTATCCCGAATCAAAAATGAAAGTGGACAACGGTGTCAACGGGAATATGAAATGGCCAACAAGTAGGATCGAACCACCTGGATCAAAACAAAGTATTACTGCAGCAATTAAATTAGAAAAATACAAACTCCATAAAACCTGGTTTTGAAGGAGGTGTTTGCTGTAATTAATCTTGAACTGAAAATCGGGTGATGGTTGTTTTTCTTCCTTAAACTGGAGAATGTAAACATTCTCCTCCTGTTGTTGAGTCGGATGGAGGCAAGGTGGTAGTGGTGTTCCTTGCTCAGAATCGAGGATGTAAATTTCCTTCTCTTTGGTGTGAGGATCATCTAGTTGTGGATATGTCTCTTCAATTTTAAGGATGAAAACATCCTTAACTGCGTTGAACGGTGCAAGGAGAACTTCAGGGCGAATTGTATCTTCAAATTCTGATCCTGGATCAAATGGGAAGGTGGCCTTCTCACTTAGCGAGTTGACTTCGAGTTTCCACCCTACTTCTTTGGTGCACAAGAGGGGAAGGCCGTGATCCTCCAGATGAAGATCAAAGTTGGATGGCTTCTCCTCCTCAAATTTGAGGATGTATATATCCTCATCTTCTTGGAGAGGCTCATAGGAAGAGCCCTGATTAAATTCAACTTCATAGGAAGGTGGCTCCTCGAAGTTGATTGTAGCGTTTAGTTTGGATGTCCTGGCGGAAGCGAGCATTTCCTCCTCTTCATTTTTGAGGATGTAACTATCCTCATTTTCTGGGTATAGCACAGAGAAGGCGGGAAAATAACGGTAGTTGACTTCAGAGGGAGGAGACTCCATGAAGTTGAGGTAGAAGCTGTCCTCTGATGGCTTGTCTTCAAGCTTAAGCAGAAGGTTTGATGTCGTTTGCTCAGGTTCGAATGGGGGTGGTGAAAGAGAGTAACTCAAATCCTCAGTAAAGTCATCCACTATATGAACCATTTCGCTCTCTGGTTGCTGCGATGCAAGGTCTAGTGGACCTTCCATCATTTCATTTATCTCAACTAATTTGGCATAGAGCTTCAGTTGGTTCATGTCGAGGTATTCTTCCTCAGCCCGCTGTTTCACTTCATGGACCATTTCACTCTCCGGTTGTTGCTCCCTTTGAGCTAGTGGGATGGGCTGGTCCACTACATAAATTGCATTTGCATACTCTCGTGGATTTGGATTGGTTTGTGAGTGGAGTTGGCCAGGAGGTCTTTGTTGGATGAGAAGTTGTTGGATTTGGGATTGCAAGGTTTTTTGGTCTTTACGAAGGGCTGTGACTTCATCTTGCGTGTCTCGGGTCTTACTCATCATTGCTTTAAACATGTCCTGCATTTGGGACATTCCAGAGTCGGAATTTGAAGGAGGTTGAGTCGGTTGGCTTGAAGAAGTATCATTGCCATAAGGCGGTTGCTGATACTGCCTTTGGCCTCCTTGGTAATTCGATTGGGGCTTGTAGTTTTAGGAAGGTTGGAGTGTATGAGGATTCTGAATGTTGTTAGTATTACCGTATCGGAGATTAGGATGAACATTCTGCTGCCAAGGTTGTCGGAAACCTTGATTATTACCCACATAATTTGCTTCCTCGGCTGCCTTCAACTCTTGTAACTCGGGGCATTGTTCATAGTCGTGTGGCCCGCCGCATTGCGTACAAGATAAGTTAGGAGAAGATAGAGATAGAGGAGCGTAACCTAGAGGGGTGGTAGATGATCGGGAAGTCATCGACTTTCCTTGTTGGGGGTAGGAGTTCATGGCCATCTGCTCAACTACTTTCTGCAGGGTGCTTACCTTCGTCGCCTGCTGCGCATTGCTCTCCATGAGTTGCTCGTGGCTTCTCATCAGCTGGTCGAACTTGTTGTCACTTTCTCCTACGTGGTATAAGCCTGGAGTGCCGCCTCTTGATCCGCCCATAGCCCAGTCTCTGATTTCTTCACAGAGGGATTCTATCCCATTCAGGAATTGTTCACTTGGCTTTTTCAAAATGTCGGCACCTAAGGAAGACAGTACCATCATTTTGCATTGATTGATTAAGCCTTTGTAGAACAATTGAGATAACTGTTCTTTTGTGAGACCATGGTGAGGACACGTCAGCAGCAGTCCTTTGAAACGGTCCCAAGTTTCGCAAATGTTTTCTGACCCTGGCTGCTTGAAATTGTAGATCTCAGCAATCATTTCTAACGTTCGGCTTGGGGGCAGGAACTTGTCGTAGAACTTGGTGGCCATTTCATCCCAAGTACCAATGGTACTTGGTGTCAGGCTGTGGTACCATTTACTCCCATTTCCCATCAGGCTGTGAGGGAACAGGGACAGTCTCGCGTATTGAAGTACTGCATTGGTCGCGGTTAGACTGTTGGCATGCTGCAGAAACTTGGTGACGTGCAACAGAGCTTCGTCAGGACTAGAGCCATCGAACATGCCTAACTCCTTTACGCATCGGATCTGATGATATGGCTTCAGCTTTTGCCACTCATCGTATTCGGATTGGGTAAGGTGGGGAAGGATGATGGCGGGCTGTTGTCCTTGATTAGATGGCCTGTTGATGTTACGAACTGTAGCTGGTAAAGATGACATATCTGCTTCCTGGTTAGCCTCTATCACCGTGGTGGTTGTGTTTTGTAGAGATCGTTTCTGCCTTAAAGTGCGCAGAAAAGTTCTTTCGATCTCAGGGATGTAGCTAACCGTATGATTATTAATACTGTCCGGAAGGCTGTGTGACCTGGTAATAGGCATTCACCACTCGAAATAGCAAAAGAAACTTGTGATGTGATAAAATAAATAGAAATAGAAGGAAATATGGAGGGGGAATTTAAACAGCTAAAAAGAAACAATTTATAAAATAAAATAAAGAACTACCCTTTTTTTACAAAAGTAAATAAACTGAAAATAAATAAACTTAAAAGAAATATAAATAAATGCAGTTAAGTAAATGAAAATAGTAAAATAAAATAAAGAAAAAGGGCGGAATTAAATTGCTGAAATTTAAATAACAAGGGAATTTAAATGACTAGAGAATAAAGAACTGGAATTAAATTGACTGGAATTTAAATGACATAAAATTAAATGACAGAAAATTTAAATGACAGAATTTAAATGACAAAAATTAAATTACTGAAATTTAAAGGACAATGGAAACTTAAATAACTGGAAAATAAATGAAAGGAATTTTAAATGACTGGAAAAATAAATAACTGTAATTAATACGATATTTAAATTGCTGGAATATTTAAATGATAGAAATTAGTAGAAATAAAATAAACAACAAACAAAATAGTATAACAAAATAGTATAATATAGCAAGTGAATTATCCGGGGCTTTAGGGACTAGAATAAATCATTTCCCCGGCAATGGCGCCATTTTGTAGGCAGGAAAATCTGATTGGTTGGAATTGACGTATTTAAAACAAATGAAAAAGAAATTAAGAACTCAAAATACCTTACGGGCTGCAAACAAAATCCCGGTCGCAGTAGTATAGTAAAGTGGAGGCGACCGGATATCAAACCGTGGGACTAAAGGGAATTATCTAATTCCTAAGTTGTGTCATAAAAGGGGGGATTAATTGACTTGTTTTTTTAAATAAAAAGGAAAGATAAAATAAACTGAGTAAAAGGTAAATTAAATGGGACTCTGGGTTCAGATTTATATAGTCTGCTCTTTTATGCTATGTCTACCGGTTTTATTATAATAGTTTGGCAAAATTCCTGTTATTATCTTGAGGACTAAATCATAGACTCAAAAGAACTCGTTTACCAGAACATGCTCGGTCTAATCCAGATTCGAGCAAAACACATGTAAACGGATTAAGTATGAGAAATTATATTTGCGTCTAAAAATACTAACTTATTAAATCATAATAAGCTTTCTACAGATTTACGGCTTAATTAACCTGTCTATTTATCACGGATCTTATCAAAATAGATTTAGTAAAGCATTTTAATAAATTCATGAAATTTATTAAAAGGCGAGAGATAAGCTTTAATCGTAACAAACTGTATTTAATTAAACCGGTAAAAACATAATTACATAATTAAACAGACTATAAATTAACCTTCACCCAGAGTATACCCTCTTAGCCTGACATATTAACTAGTAATATGTTGGTCAGAGGTTGGACAGAATAATAACGCAGTGGTTTTTGTGGATGAAAATGGAGTGAGATGGTGATTTTGTGGAGGTAAATTGACATAAGTTTGGGGGTGGAATGAGATATCTCTTAATGGAGGGTTGTAGGTATATTTATAGTGATATTGGGGTAAAAAGGAAGGGTAAGTCGGTGGAAGAGGCGTGTGAAAGGATAAAATTGATTTATCCTTTCATACCATGTCGATGCAGCTCTGTCTTCTGATTTTACCGACGTGTCTGAACATGCGTCCGAACCTGCATGTTCGGACATGACGACGCTGTGCGGAGCTTGCTTCCACATGTTGCGTCAGGACCTGTATGTCCGGACACAGGTCCAGACGAGAATTGTTTTCCCTCTAAAACCTTCATTTGAACTCTGATTTAATCCCCGTTTGTTGCGTTGAAATCCTCATGAGTAAATCTACTTAATTACATGGATGTTTCCTACATTGAACCTATAAAATGCATTAGTTCATGTCAAAACATAAATCTTAGGAAAAAACACATAATAAGTGGGAAACATGTGTTTCAGATATTGTAATTCATAAGGTATTTAAACGCTAAAAGTCTATATGTTTTGCACTTATCAAAGATCTCCACTTCTCATCAATGGCTATTTCTCTCCCTTATCTCCTCTTTATCTCTATCATGCTTGAGTAGTCTCCATGTAGCTAGGTATTAGGATTTTGCCCCAAAATCCTCAAAACTTCATTGTTGTACTTTAAACGTGTGTTTGTGCTTTACTTTAGTCTTTGAGCTTAATGATGATGATTATTGGGTATCTATGATTCTTAAACTTGTTGCTTATGATTTGAAGATTAGTTTAGGGTTTTGCCAAAGTCATCAATTATGTGTTAAATTGGTTGGTTTGGCCTACCAATTAGTTTAGCATTATTGTGGTATTCTATCAAAATCATATTCTGAGAAGAAACCTAAACTATTGACGACTAGAATGGTGTACTCTAATTTTGATGATTTTGAGATTAGACTACATTGCAACTTGGGGAACTTAAGCTTAGTGCTATAGATTTACCCGGGGCATAGCTGATTGAGAAGTGCCGGTTTAATTGGTTAGGATTAGTAGGCCTGGATTTGGTTGCTAATTAATTAAGTGTTCCATTGTCCAGCTATAAGTTCAAGGGTCGACAATCGGTAGTAAGGGGAGGACGGGTGCAAATATCCTTCCCATGCTACATCTATCATAGATAGTTAGTTTAGTGTTTATTGCTTTTCTTTATTTCTTCAATTACAACCAAACCCCCCCCCCAATTTAAGTTTATGCACTTTTATTTATCTTCTTGCACATTTACTAAGCCTATAATTAGCTAGATAGTTCAAAGTCCCTGTGGATACGACCTTGTTGTACAACAAAGATTGGGTTCACTGCCCATAGTTAGCAGGATAGTTTCATTACTATTTTGAACAACAGTGTTTTCGGCTCAAATTTTATGGTTGTGTAGCCTACGAGATTATAAACACGTTAGTACTTTAAAGAATTCAATTTGAAGTCAAATTCAATAAGAAACTTAGCAAACAAGTAATAGGGTAAAAGCTAAAACAAATAGTAATTTGGAAGCTGTAAAGGATCGGTTCGCACCCAAATTTCGACAGATGGTTAATGAAGTCGAGAGGAGTTTGAAATTTTGGCTTCTAACATGTTTTACCTTCGAAATTCATAAGTTTCTTATTGTCGGGACTCTTCGGAGGCCTCATTGATGCCGGTTCCGGATTGAGTTCGGCCCGAGCTTCTGACAACTGGTGATTGAAGGTGTTCTTCACTTTTTAAAGGTGATTTCGAGGCTATTTGATGATTGTAACAGCAATGGGGATTGGAGCACGTGTTTAGAAAGTGATTTTGGTGAATTTTTTGTGAAATTTCGGTGCTTGGGAGTTGAAAAACGTGGGGGACTTGAGACAGATGCGTGCTTTGGTGTTCTAGGGTTCTTGGCAAATGTCTCTTATCAAGAGATAAGGTCCCTTATATAGGCATCACTAAAGATAGAGTAAACTTGGTAAAACCTAAAGTTTACCGGGGTATTGGTTAGGTGACTTCCAATACAATTTGGCCATACAACTTTAACCACGTGTATAGGAAGATATTTCCGATTTTGATAAATAGAAATTAGAATTTTTGGATAACTGAATATTTTTAAATTCAATTTCTTGTCAGCTCCGCTCATAATTTACTAGGAAATTATTGGAAATTCAAAATTCCAAAACTATTATGCTCTAAATGTCATCTCTATCATGTGCTAAAATTTCAAAGCATTCCGAGCTGATTTGAGTCATTTTTGGAGGAGAGAGAAAGCTTACAAGATGGCTTATGAGCCTTGAAAATTATGAAAACGCCCCTCGTGATGACCAAGATGCCACCTATGCCTTGAAATATGCCGATCAAACCGGGAATCTGTGTACCTTAACCAAATTACCCTTTATATCCCTCATTCCTTTGAGACTCTCTTCTAGGGGTCAAAATTTTGGGTCAAACAAATTGCCCCCGTCAACTATACTTTGGAATGAAGATGAAACGACTAGTTGATGCTTGAGTGATATCCCAAAATAATTGCCCAAAAATGCTACCTAAGATTCTTGATTGTGCCGAGCTGTTCTAAGGCGATGGCTTCCTGAAGAAAGAACTAGGGAATTGTTGAGTTATTCGAAGGTACCAACTACCTAGGTTTTATCGAGCTATTCTAAGGCGTTAACTACTTGAAGGAAGGACTTTGAAATTGTTGAGCTATTCGAAGGCACTAACCACCTGAAGGAAGGACTTTGAAGTTGTTGAGCTATTTAAAGGCGCTAACTACCTGAAGCGATAAACGTTGTCAAACTATTCTAAGACGTTGACTACCTAAAATGATAAAATGTTGTCGAGCTGTTCTAAGGCGCTGACTATCTAAATGATGAAATGTTGTCAAGCTATTCTAAGGCGTTGACTACCCAAAATGAGGAAATGTTGTTGAGCTATTCTAAGGAGTTGACTACCTGAAATGATGAAATGATGTCAAGATATTCTAAGGCGTTGACTACTTAAAATGAAAAAAATTTGTCAAGCTATTCTAAGGTGCTGACTACCTGAAATGAAGAAATGTTGTCGAGCTGATCTAAGGCGCTGACTACCTAAAATGAGGAAATGATGTCAAGCTGTTCTAAGGCACTAACTGTAACACCCCTAATCCTAAACTTGTAATAATGTCGCAAGTCGTAGCATAATAAATAACGTTCGCAGCGGAAAATAAAACTATCTATCCTTGGTGTTACACGCCGTTACTCACCCTTGTGAGTAACAAGGCATCCTTACTCCTTCAACTCCTCACGCTGTGATGAACAAGATACTGAGCACCCTTAAAATTACAAACCAAATCCAAACTAAATGAGCAACTAACTGAATACAACAAATTCCTCAATACGATACATAAATAAACTTAAAAGTGTTTCTTGAGAACACATCAACTACCCTGTAACCCGCACTCCGGCTTGTGACTTCTTCAGTAACCTGAAATGTTTTGCCCATTGAAGGGCTCATCAATCGAAATGCTGGTATGCTAAATGTAGTCCTAAGTCATCTAGATTCCTTAAGTCGTTTTAGCCGTCTTGATATTAGATTCTTTACATGATATACCGGTTTACAATAACAACAGTAATAACTGTAAATATTTAAACATTCACATAATAGTTCACCTGCAAACATCAGTGCATAATAGTAAACAACAACCAGATAATCAAACACCAATAATCCATAACAATAATCAAACAAGATACGCGTATTAATTAACCGTATTTGTTAGTTGGCCACCTGGCCCTTATCCTTTAAGCCAACCACTTAAACTTTTCCAATTAAATTCCACCTCAGACGCCATTTAAGACAACCCTTAATAACTTATAATGGACAGTAGTCCCCTGGGTTCCAATGGAACCGTTACCAGCTGACCTTATGGCCCTGGATAATTATTTTGACCGATCCGGTCAAACCTGTGCACCAACGGTAGTGCCCTCCGCCATCATCGAATGTGGACAATGGATTCCCTTGAGTGACACCCCATAGAAGTCCCTCGTAGTGATCACGATGCGCAACCAGAAAGTCGAAACAGTCTGGATTCCTCTCTTTATAAGTTAGCCCTTTAGTCAGTGATACAATATCCAATCCTTGAGTTAAGACTATAACAGTTGACCATCAGTTAGGTTCTCATAATACCTAAAGGTCAGTTAGTCTTGTTCCAGTTTAGATGTATAAACTTCCAGTCATAAGACGTTCGCGTAAAATAAAACGCAGTTGTGTTGAGCAATACAATATACAATATCAAATATATATATATATATAAATCATAAATATCGCTCTTAACAATTCAAACACACAACATCTGGACCTCAGGAAAATCCTTAGGACATTCAGACCACACAATTAACATACCGTTCACCGTGATAACTGCTAGCCTGATAAATTCACGTTCAGTAATTCCTTCCCGTACGCTGTTATATATACATGCAATACCGGGTAGCATTAATATAACTATTTGCTGAATACTACAGTACTGTCACTACAGAACTAACACTCGTAGTACACTAACCCCGTATGTTCTTTATTTTTTCCCTGTTATTTTACGGTGGCTCGATGTAGTTCAACAGTTCGTTATTTTATATGATATCCACATGTGATAATGAAATTCCATTTTATGGTATATCTTCATCTCATTAATTATATGCTCATAATTGTTCCCACTTATTCCATATATTAATATAATTTGGTTATCCTTATTATAACCACAATTATTTTATAAACTTTATATTATACTCCATAATATACCATATTACTTAATTTTAGTTCCTTTCTTTATTAAATTACAAAACCAACCTTATAATTTTGGTAATTGTATATTGGACACATTAACTTTTATAAATTGCCAAATAACCTTATAACTTTTATAATTTACTAATTATCCATATTAACTTTCAGAAATTGCAATAAAATATTAATTTTTATAAATTACCAAATGACCACAATTATTTTCGGTCTTAACATATAATTCTCTTATATTCACAATCTAACCCCAAAACTTTATATAATGTTGTTTAACACTCAAACACTTATTTAAATTCACCAAAATTCATAATATTAATTCCTACCTTATATTATATCCTAAGTATACCAAATTAACCCATTAACTCTCGACAATTATTATTTATACACTATACTTTTCAAAATTTACATTTTAGCCACATAACTTTATAAACTAGCCATTTAAATATTTGTAGCTATTTTTAATATTCCCAAAATTTATAATATAAGCTAATATACTTATATACCTCAAAAATCACCAAATAATATATTTTATTCTCGGCTTTAATTCCATTTTCCATATGGTTTCTAAACTTGATTTAAACCTTATAATAAGTATATATAAATGTATATAAGCCATATAACACTTCTAAAAATTACGCTAATGACTTAGAATGATTATAAACTCAAAATAGAACATTTTATTCTTAAATATTTCGGCATATATATATATGTATCATAAATTAATTTTTATGACACAAATATATACCTTAAGGTAATAATCTTACCTTATATGTTATAAATTATTTTTCTTGATATTATAACCCAATATTTTTGTGACACAAATATATACTCCTTAAATCAAAATAATTCTTGTACTTGATTTCTCCTTGAATTCCAAGCTCTTCTAATGCTATTTTGATGAATAACTTTCGGCCTCCTCACATAGGTTTAGGAGATCCAAATGTTAGACTTCTAACAAGGATTTAAAAGTAAGATTTGGAGTAGTTTTTACAAGAGTTTACCTTAGGTATTTTTCAAGGAATTTTCGGTACACCTTGAGATGTTTGTAGATCTAAGTTTCCTTCATGAAATGATGAAGAGAATATAGATTTTGAAGCTTGTAATTTTCGGTAATAGATTAAGGAATTTATTTAGGATTTTCAACATGAAAATATACCTTAACTTGATCTTGTTGATCCTTGTGTTGTTGTTGAATCAAGGTGACTCCTTGGAGTATCTAACCTTGGCGAAAACTTGTAGAGATGCTATGATGATTCTTGCCTCCAGACTTAGGAGATTTAACTAGGAATTTACATAGAAATGATGTTAGAGCTTAAAACACCATTGATGGAGCTTTAAAGCTCTAAGGAATTAACTAGCAAATGAAGAAGAAAAGAGAGGGAAGTGAGACTTACACAATCGGCTGATTGAATGGCAAGAGAAGAATGAAAGGCTCACATAGGAAAATAAGGCTTGGCAAGGATGGAATTATTTTGACACAATAATTGTCAAATTGACTAATCTTTCCTTTGTTTATTGTTTGATTGTTTGGCTCAAGAAAATGCCCATAACTGAGGCTAGGTTTCGGCTGATTGATAAGGGGATAGATTGGCTTTGTTTGATAATTTGATACAAGAAGACAAAGAGCAAGGTAGGTAGGTGTTTTCTTTTGAGTTTTCTAAGTAGAATGCCATGTCAATTGTTGTCTTCTTTCCTAGTCATTTACGGTAATGTATGTATAAGTGGGCAATTGATTTCTTTGTCTTTTGAACATAAGAACATGCTAGGTTGCTAGGTATCTTATTTGATTAATTTTAGAGCAATCAAACTTACTTTTTCCCCCTTGAAATCGACAACTATAGGCTAGACAAGCCATTTGATTTTTGTTTATATTGAACATAGGCATGTGCTTAGTTAGGTTTATGTTTTGTTGACTAATTAATGAGGCAATCAACCTCTCCTTTTCCCACATGAAATCGGCAGCCACAAGGTAGCACATGGGCTGCTTCCTTGTTTATTTATTTTGTCAAAAGTTAGATCTAGTTGTATATTTAATTTCCTTACTTTTTCAAAGATTGATTCCTTCTCATTTTGTTGCAGGAAATCGGTAATGGTAGCCTTAATTGACTGAGATTATTTGACACAATATAACATAGCACATGTAGGGATGACTCGCCATTCCATAAGGCAATTTACAAACTAAAAACTAGTCAAATTCACCCAAAATGGCGCACACTATAGGGGTTATATGGGATTGATTTTTAATTTGATTCCGGTCACACTATATTGTATTAAGACCATATTATAACATGTAATAGGTTTCAGCATTTATTTGGTATATTTATATCATGGTAAAAGATGAAAGTTCTAAGGTAAAAATGTTGATTTTAGGTACCTTTTTGACCCAAAAATCGGCCCTACTTGTGCTATGATTTTAGCACTGGCATTAATTTATTTAGATGGTCAATTCATCCTCATTTAAGATTATCAACTCGTGGCTCCTCAAAAGATTCAAGGTAATTGCGTAAAACACGTTTTTATGACACCCGAAGGTGCGTTTTTGTGCTTTAAGGATATTCTGGAAAATAAGTAGTCGCTATGAGTTCCAAGTGATTATAAACATTTTTTATAGTCAATAATAATATGTTAAAGTGTTACATTGAGTTATATGGGGTTATATCAACTCAAGACACAATTTCCGGGCTACCGGGACACTCCCGGGACAAAAAGGAGCGTTAAGAAATTCCCCCGAGCACTTTGTGTATTTTTGAAAAAGTAGCTCGAGAATTCTCTTTAGAATGATTAATATTAATGATAGGAACTCTAAGAATGATTTATATTGGAGTTTGTGCCACTTCGGTACCTCTCCGGGGCATTCCCAAGGGTTTATGGGGCCCGCAACGGAACCTCCGAGCACTTTGTCTTTAACTGAGAATTTATCCTGAGGACTTCATCTTATATGTTTAATAAAGTGTTATGGTGCATTCGGAATGAAGTTTACTGCTCTCTTTCATCTTATAAAGTATTTCCGGGACTTTCGGGCCTTAAGGGCCTTTAAAGGGACTCCCGGGCATTTTGTATTTTTACTCAGTTTTAGATGAGTCCTGTGTTCTAAGGGTCATATAATGATCCTTGATGAACTTCATATGATGTTCATAGCTTATATAACTTGACTTGCTTAAGGTCCGGCTTAGCGCTCGTTTATGACCTTAAGGAGTTTAGGTGCATTTTTAACGCCTAACTGTTTATATACTTTTCTCAGGGTTTAATAATCCCCCAAATAATATATATATTTCCCTTTATTTAATTATTTAAAGGTTAGGGGTATTTCAGTCTACCCCCTTAAAAGGACTTCGTCCCGAAGTCATAACTTCTACTTACATATCCTATGGAATCAAGTTCCTCGTATCTATTCCCTGTATGCTTATCATTCCTGGGTGTCAATACTATATTGACACCTCTACATTCCATCAGTAATCTGAGTGTATACAATTCGTACATACACATAACCTTGCTCATGGCAAACAATGTAATCATAGCATAAGTAACTTGATTGATGCTGTAAAGTAAATAAATGTCCCAACTTCCTAGCTATCCCACTAGGTCATCACTGCACAAGTGCAATACCTGAAATACCCCAAACCTAAGTATGCTAAGTAAACATCAAAATATGATGTAGTAAGGCTAGAATATGCCTTAGAAGGATTGGTAGACAACTTTAACCAAGGAAAACACAAGAAAGTGCCTTAAAGGCAATCAAGGCAAAAACGTGCTCTAAACTTGGAGAGACTTGGGTGAGTACCCAAATATCATGAAAAGACCTTAGTAATATCCTAATGGTCATTTTAAATCAATTAGCAAAGAAAACCAAGCTTGAAAACAAGTTAAAACACAAAATGTGCTTTAGAAGTCTTAAAGCCACATTTTTGAGAAATTGTCTTAGAATTGAGTTTGAGCGGCTAAATGTCCATCATTACTCTTTAATCAACATGTGTACTAATTAGTATCACATTAGGAGGTCTAAATCAATGAGAAATCAAAAATTTCCCGATTATGTGCCTTGCTTAGTGAATAGTAACTATTTAGGACTAGTTTAAGTTTTAATCAACATAAGTCAATTAATTGGTCAACAAAGACCATGTTAGCCTTATTTAAGAGGGTGGCCGGTTTTTTTATGTGGGGAGTCACCACATGAGTCATCAAATGAGAAAGGAAAGAAGAGATAAGTAAAGAAGTTACTATTTGCTTTATTAAAGCAAATATCTTACCTTAGCCTACCTTTTCTTCATCTCTCTCTCATTTCTCTTTCTTCACACGATTTCTTCTTCTCTCTTTTGCTCCAAACGAGGAGCTTCATTCATGGATGCTCCACCTTCAATCATCACTAAGTGTTCATCTTTGCTCCAAATCAAAAACTAAACACATATTTCTCTTAGTTAGGCCAAGACCTATCTTTCTATCTTTTCAAATCTTTCAAAGCTCCATTTTGGTGCCAAGAGGAAACTCCATTGATGGAGGAAAATCAAGTTTGAAGAGCTCATAGCTTCTCATTCTCTTAAGGTAAAGAAAATGTAAGAAAAACCATGTTTCCATCACTTCTTGTACATGGCCGAAAATTCCTTCTCATGGGGCTATGTTTTTATGCCTTGTTCTAGCTTGATTTATTCACCAAGGACTAGTGGAGGTCCTATTTCATTCAATGCCAAAGTCTACTTGAGACTTCAAAGGTAATCATCCACTTTTATGCCTTAGAACACATTTCTAACCTAGGTTTTTATTCCTTGAGGTTAGTGCATTGTTTAGTACTCATATGAGTCCTTAAATATTGATTAGAACATTGGCAAAAGGAATTTAAGTGGTGGCCGAGATCTATGCAAGGAGAAGGCCTAAGGAGGAGATTAAGATAAGCTTGAGAAACAAGGTAAAATGCTTACCTAATGGTGGTTTAAGATTAAGGAATGAGTTTTAGATAAATACCAATGTGGCTTAGAGCTTACATTGTGTATTGGATATATAACCTAAGGAAAAAGAACTTAAACAAGCTTATGAACTTGTGATTAAGGAGCTAATGAGAATGAGTTAGTAATATAAGTTTAAGGTGGATTTTAAGAGCATTATAACTACTATGAGATTGATGAGTGTATTTGCAGGTTGAAAGCTATATATGTGGGAAATTCAGTGTTTAAGTTTAAGTCATTTAAGGGCCTAAGAGCCATGTCATTTAAGAGCCTTAGTGCTATGCAATTTAAGATTATTGCAAATATTGAGTTTGCCGTGAATGAGTTGGTTTGGGTGATGAGATATGATGAGAAAGAACTTGAGGTGTGTGAAATGGTTAAATGAGGAAAATAATGTTTGGGCATGCTATGATGCTAGAGGTGCTATGGCAAAATTTGAGTAGAAAATAAGTGTTTAGGCGATGGTGGTGAATTAGTATGACCTAGGATTTACTAGGAATCATTACGAGGTATTTGAGTGGAGGTTAGTTAATTAAGGAGTCCTTGAGGTTTAGGATGACTTAGTGATGTCTAGGAGGAGTTAGAGGAATGGTGAGTGTTTTGAGCACACCAAAATCATGAGATGAGGAATATAAAATTTGAACATAAGTTTAAGGAGAAGGTGTAATGATTAAGGTGATTTGAATATGTTCTAAGGGGAATTAATGACTAAGGAAGTACTAGGAAGTTTTAGAGGTTGTCTTGATGAAAAAGGGGTGATATAAAGTGTGGTAATGAGTTATAATGACTTAGGCATTACCTTGGAGGATTTAAGAATCAAGAGAATGTAATTGAGCATGCAGGACTTAGGCAAATGTTGGTAAACAACTAGGAAGGAAATAAGGTGTTGGTGGATGGAAGCTTAAGCTTAGGAAGGAACCTTAAGTAAATGCATAAAAGGATTTTCGATGGTGAAAGATGCTTGGGAGATGATGTTATAGTGGTGAGGAAAACATTTGGCATAGTGGTTACATTAAGTATGAACCACCACCTAGAACCTAGAGGAAAACGTTACAAGTGTTAGTATTATTACAAGGAAAATGCATAATGACTAAGGTGGATCTTGGTGGATGATTTAAGGTATTTAAAGGAGGGCTTAAGGTGTATTTGAGGTGCCCAAATGAGGTTATAACATATTAGAATATATGAGGAGAAGTTTGGAGTTGAAAGAGAATTTAGAAACAAGTTTCTAGAGCCGACCGACCTTAGGACCGGACTTGCAAGGTCGGTCGGGCTCTGTTACAATACCGGAAAATGTTCTGGAATGGACCGGACATGGGACCGGACTTGTCAAGTCCGGTCGGGCTTAAATTTGTACGGTAATAAGTCTCTGGAATCGACCGGACATAGGACCGACTTGTAAGTCCGGTCGGAGTGAATTTTCAAACGGTAAAGGGTACTGGAACGGACCGGACTTGGCAAGTCCGGTCGAGCCTAAAAACAAAAAAAAGAAAAAAAGAAGAAATTTTGAATTCTAAAAATGGCAATGGGTAATAAGGTATGCCTTTGGTAGGGTAGTAATGATTGGGACCCTAAGAACTTAAGGAATTAAGATAACTTAAGTATAAACTTGAAAGTTTAAGATTAAGTTTGTAAGATTAAGTTGTAAGACTTAAGAGATGTTAGGTGGGGATCATTAAGGAATTAAGTAAGTTAAACAAGTTAAGTAAGTCATATTAAGTTAAGTGATTAACAACCTAAAACTGAATGAATGTTTTAGGACTTGGGAGTTGGGACTCCGGAAGAGAGTAAGCCGCCGAACGACCAACGGTGAACGGTACAGTTCTCTTGTGACCTGCTTGCTAACGAGGTGTCCCTCGGCTTGTGTGCTATTTGTTTTTGTGTGCTCACTAAACAAGATAAAGCATGCAACCGGAATATATTATATTTATTGTATGGTTGTGTGATGTTTGAAAACTAACACAACATACCGTGAGAACTTACTAACCAATGTTTAGTAAGAAATTGAGTGAGACTAAGGAACGCCCCTAATGAGGGACGATATGAACCGAAAGAGGTTAACCAACAAACATGGTCTTGAGACTACTACTAACTGGAACATGAGTGAGGAAACCCGGGACCGATCTCCGGTCATGCATGCTAAGGAAAGGGGGTCGGTATCTATAGCAGATTCGACTGCCGATTAAGGATAGTCCTCGGACTAGTAGCCTTGGGTCGGTTGACCGGCTCGGCTACATTGGACATCCAGTCCAAGGTAGGTGGCTTTAAGATGGCGTGGGGGGATCAAGCCTACATCCCCAACAATTTAAGAATGTTGTTTATTGCTGGTAAGTGTCCTGCTGCTGGCTAGGGTTAACCAAGCCCTACAAAAATAAACAACGAACTAAGGGCTAACCTGTTCCCAATGAGAGAACGGTTGGCATACTTAAGTTAAGATTAAGATAAGTTACAATCATTCCTTTTTAAAGGATGATTTGTATTGTTAAGATTAAGATTAAGTTAAGATTAAGATTAAGTTAAGATTAAGATTAAGTTAAGGTTAAGATGAGTTGCAACCATTCCTCTTTAAAGGATGGTTTGTATAATTAAGATTAAGATAAGTGACATCCACTCCTTATTAAAGGATGGTTGTTTCTAAGATTAAGATAAGACTAAGATTGAGGTGAGATAAGGTTGGACTAAGATTAAGAGGGAACATTACTTAAGGAGTTAAATAATTAACTCTCTAATTAAGGGAACGCATTTAAGTCGTTCTTTGTGTGTGAACTTGATTGTTCATATCTGAGTTGTTGTTTACTGCACTTACTATTATATTGTGCATCCAATCAACCTCCATGCTATCGACAATTAGTCGTCGTAGCCACGTTAGCTTGGGGGCCATGAGGGGATCGTACCAGCATTCGTGCTGACCCCCTTTGGGGCTGTTTTTACTACACAGGTACATCAGAAGGCGGCCGTCGCAAGAGTAAGAAGAGGATACAAGTGTTAAGGATTAAGTGTGACCTACGAGGTGCATGTACACTCGTATGGCAATTGAGTTAGTAAGATGTATAGGTTGTGAGAGGATTGTAAGAAAGATATGTAAATGGTTAAGGTTGTTGGACTAATGTTCGGTATATTCTGTAGTCAGACCGTGGCAAGGTCCTGGATTGTAAAGAATTCCGCTGTGACATGTTTATATATATACTGTTAAGTTGCGAGACCACATTTGGATTGAGTTGGGGTGTTACAATACTAAAACACTCAGTCCTACAGAGTGCGGAGGCGTAAACCCTTGGCAGTAAATCTCTTGTGTGATTGCAATAGGAATGAATATACTGTAAAGTAATTAAGTGTACTTTTATTAACCATCCAAGTGTTACATAGAACCCAACAATAATCATCCAAGTGTCACATAGGACACATCAATACCAAGTGTTACATAGAACACACCAATAACCATTCAAGTGTTACATAGAACACAACCATAACCATCCAACCAATTGCACACATGCGCAACAATCAAACACAAACAACCAAGTACAAAACCAGTATAGACTACAGATATGCAAGTGGCATGTGGTGCTCTACCCCTCTTAAAAAGGGTTACGCCCACGTACCCCCACAAGTATACACAACTACAAGAAAAGTGACGGATATTTGTCTCGCATGGAGTCCTCTAACTCCCATGTCACCTCCTCAATGTCATGGTTTGACCACAGAACCTTGACCATTCTAATGGTCTTCTTCCTGGTCTCCCTAGTCTTGGAGTCTAAAATGCGAACTGGGGTTTCCTCATATCTAAGTGTAGGATCTAGTTCGAGTGTCTCGGGCTCTAAGATATGTGATGGGTGAGGCACATACTGCTTTAGCTGAGAAATGTGAAACCCATTGTGCACTCTCCCAAGCTCAACAGGTAAATCTAACCTGTAAGCTAATGGGCCCACTCGCTCCGTAATAAGGTACGGTCCTACATACTTCGGGCTAAGCTTGCCCTTCTGCCCAAATCTAAAAACTCCCTTCATAGGTGAAACTCTAAGGAAGACTCGATCGCCTACTGCGAACTCGAGTTCTCTCCTCCGGACATTGATAAGTGGTGAAATAATGCTCTCTCAAGGTCTTTATTCGTCGTCATTTTATTTGGCGCATGACTTATTTCACCACTTTATGGAGTATTTGTGTGTTTATTAGTGATCTTACACTTTTGGCTTGTTCAAATAGGTAAATACTCTTTGGAGTACATTTTGAGAGCTTTATATGAGAAAGCATCAATGTTCGAGCACCTCGGGAAGGATGCCTAGCCAACGGGAAGCATCGGGAGAGTTTCGGCACAGGAAAAATGACATTCTGGGGCCGACCGAACTTGCAACCGGACTTGCAAGTTCGGTCGGGCTCTGTTCAGGACGTCCCAAAACTCACTGGAATCGACCGAACTTGCGAACGGACTTGCAAGTTCGGTCAAGCTTTAAAACCCGTCACGTGTTCTGCCTAAATGAGTCTGACCGAACTTGCGACCGGACTTGCAAGTTCGGTCGGACGGAAATTTTTGACCAGAAATTGCTGTTTAAAGACTACATTTTGGGGCTTCCTTCCCCATTATCGAATTCACCCAACTCCAACCCTAAACAGACGAGAACGAGGCGAAAATAGAAGAGAAAATAAGAGGAGAAGAGAAGAGAACGGAGGAAGAAGGAAGTGAAGATATCTACCTCCATTGAAGCTTGGAAGCTCCTCCAATGGCTAATTCTTCCTTTTCTTTGCTCTTTCCTCTAGCTATGTCTGAGTAGTTCCATTTGTATCCTAGGATGAGGGTTTGAACCCATTTTGCTCATTGAATGCTAGAAACCTAACTCATTTGTTACTCTTGTTTTATTCCTTCAATCAATGAATGCACTAAATTGATCTCTTATTGCATTTATGGTGGTTCCATTCAATATTGAGCTTGAGTTTGGAACTAGACCAAGAAGGGAGTAAACCCTAACCTTTGCTTCCTGATTTTGGAAGTAAATGCTTGGGGCTATTGTTTAAGAGTGCTTGCTTAATGCTATTTGATGACTTGAACCTCCTTTAATTAAGGGGTTTGATTATTTAGGTAAGAATTGGATTTCCCATGATTTGGGGATTCATGAGCTAAACTCTAATAGGCACTGAGATGATGAGTTATGGTTTTGAAGTTCTTTGAGTGAATTGGGTGATCCCCACTATCCTAGGGTACTCTCTCCATCCATTCCATTCACAAACATTTTACTGTTTTTATTGCACTTCAGTTAACAAAACAAACAACCAAGCTTGCCTCTGGCTAAACCCCCATTTTACTGTTATTTTGCACTTAACTATTATACCGAAGCTGGGGGATTTAGAAACCAATTTCCTTGTGGATACGACACTTGTTTTATTACAACGAATTGGGTGCACTTGCCCGTTTTAGCTAGGTTTAATTACTATGTTTTTAATTTTCCCAACAGACATCAGCATATGACTTCTGTCTGTCCTAGGCTATCTTCATGTTTTTGCGTATCTGCACAATATCTTCCTTCATCTGGTCTAGGTACTCGGGCCCTAAGATGATATTCTCACTGGCCTCGTCCCAACAAAGTGGTGTCCTGGATGGCCTACCGTACAATGCCTAAAATAGTGGCATCTGAATGGATGCATGATAGCTGTTGTTGTACGCAAACTCGATCAAATGCAGTCGATCTATCCAGCTTCCCTGGAAGTCTAAGGCACAAGCTCTAAGCATGTCTTCTAATGTTTGAATTGTTCGTTCACTCTGACCATCTGTCTGTGGGTGGAAGGCTGCACTTAGCTTCAGCTTCGTACCCAATGTCTCCTGAACTTGCTGCCAAAATCTGGAAACAAATCTGGAATCCCTATCTGATACAATAGACTTAGGTACACCGTGGTGTCTGATGATCTCCCTCTGGAAGAGGTCCGCCAGTGAAATACCCCAAATCTTGATATGTTGTTTAAACATTAAACTATGGTATTTAAAGGCTAAAAAGTTCCTTAGAAACATCAGTGAATAATTTAAACCATAGTAAAACACAACAAAGCACCAAGACACAGCTTGAGCAAAAACATGCTCTAAGCTTGGAGTGAACTTGGTTAGGACCCAAAGAACCTACCAAGACTAAATAATATTCAACTATGAATTAATAAGGCTAATTAAGTCCTTAGGAAACCTTGGTAGACAATAAAACCAAATAAAACACAAATAAATACCTTAAAGTCAATATGGGCAAAAATGTGCTCTAAGCTTGGGATAAGTTTGTATAAGACCTAAAGGTAATATCTATAAATTAATTATATGTTAATGATCATATAAAACAAATTACCAAAGAAAACCAAGCTTGAAAACAAGTTAAAACACAAATGTGCTTTAAGGAGTCTTAAAGCACATTTTTGAAAATTGTCTTGTAAATGAGTTTTGAATGGCTAAATGTCCATCATTACTTTAATTAACATGTGTACTACTTAGTATCACATTAGAAAGTCTAAATCAATGGGAAATCAAAAATTTCACAAATATGTGCCTTAGTTTTTGAATAGTAACTAAATTAAGCAAGTTTATAACATAAGTCAATATAAGTTGTCTTGTTGGTCAACAAAGACCATGATTTGGCCTAAAAAACTAAGGGGGCCGGTTTCCATGGGTGACTCACCACACCTACACAAATAAATGAGTTAACTAAGTGATAAAGCAAAAGTTACTATTTACTTTTAACATAAATATCTCCAAAAGCAAGCTTCCTCCTCATTTCCTTCCTCCCTTCTTCATTTCACATGGTCTGCAATCTTCTCCTCCCTTCTCCTTCGGTAATGCTACAGCACAAGCACCATCTTCAAGCTTTGAACCCTTAAGTCTCCTAGCTCCCTTTGCCAAATCAAAAACTAAGACCACCATTCTCTTAGTTTAGTCAAGCTCTACAATCTTGTCTTTTCAAATCTTCAAAATCTCCATTTCGGTGCCATGGAGATTCACCATTGAAGGAGCTTGAGCTCATATTTTCATGCCATGTTATTCTCCTTTGCTTCAGGGTAAGGAAAAACCAAAGAAAACAACATTTCCTTCATTTTTATTATATGTCCGAAAAGTCACCATTAATGGTGTCTCCTCTTGTTTTCCATAGCTCCATTTCAATCTTTAAAGGACAAGGAGGAGTCCTCTCTTGATGCTTATTCAAGCTCTCTTTTTATTCCAAGGAAAACAACTATCCTAATGTGTAAAGACAATATATAACCTAGGGTTTGTAAATGAGTTTAAGCATGAAGCTTGAATGCTCATTGGTTTTACTTGTGTATTGATTAGAACATTGACAAGTAGCCAAGTACTCTTGCCGATTTCCAAACAAGGAAGAACAAGAGTGTTCAAGTAAAAATCTTGAAGAAAAGAGGTAAACAAACTATCTCAATGTAGTTTAAATGCCTTAGGAAAAATGAGCTTGATTTGCTTAATAAAATACCTAAGGAGCCAATGGGAAAAGAGCTAGTGAATTGTTCTTAAGGAGATTATTAAAGGGCATATGTGATGTTGAGTGTATTTGCAGGTCAAAGGCAATATATTATGTGGGAAATTCAGTGTTTAAGGTTTATGCAATTTAAGGGCCTAAGAGCCATGTTATTTAAGGGCCTAAGTGCCAAGCAATTTAAGTTTATGCACTATATTCTGATGTAGTGTAAATTTGGTGAAGTTTTGTGTGTGAGAAAGTTTTTGGTGGACTTAGATGTTCTTGAATGATTAAAGGTGAAAACCTAAGTGTTTGGATGTGAGAATATACAAGAGAAGATATGGCAAAATTTTGTTGATAGACAAAGGAGTTTATGTGTTCTAATGAGATTTTATGACCTAGAAGGTATTAGGAATTTGTTAAGTGCTAAGATGGTGAAACAAGTGAAATATGGTGTTCTTAAGTGTTATGATGCCTTGGGCATAGTCTTGGAGGATTTAGAAATCAAATGGGAGTTGTAAACACACCAAAGTTATGTTGTATGAAATGCTAAGTCTTGTGCAAGTTTTGGTGATTTAAGGAGTTTAATGAAGTCTTAAGGTGTGTTTGAGGTGCCCAAATGAGGTTAGAACATACTAGGATACATGAGGTGAAGTTTGGAGTCAAATGGGAATTTAGAAACAAAGGTCTGGAGCCGACCGACCTTAGAGACCGGACCTGCAAGGTCGGTCGAGCTCAGTTTACACTACCGGAAAGAGTTTCTGGACTGGACTGACCTTGGGGACCGGACTTGCAAGGTCGGTCGGGCTTGTATTTTGGGTACGAATTGAGTCCCTTGGAATCGACCGAACTTGGGACCGAACTTGCCAAGATCGGTCGGACCTGAGTTTTCAAAGGGGAAAAAACTCTCGGGAATAGACCGAACTTGCAAGGTCGGTCGGAGTAGAATTTTTGACGGTAATATGTTCTGGAATGGACCGACCTTGTGTAAGGTCGGTCGGTAAGGTCGGTCAGACCAAAAACATTGTTTAAGGTTATAGGATGATGGAAATTATTAGGTAATGATGTTATAAGATTGTTAAGGACATGTTAAGTGAGTTATAATGACAATTTAGTGGGGGAAAAGTTGTATTAAAATGAAAAAGTAAAACAAGTTAAAATGTGAAGTTATTTAACTAGTTAACGAGGATAAGTTATGAGCATTAGACTTTAAACAATCATGTTACCCCTGAAGCGGTAACAGAAGTTACCCTCCCAACACAATTTCCACACCGATGTATAGTGGTTCGGCCAATGATCCGGCCTACGTCCACTTCTAGACAGAGCTATTATTCATTCTTTGGTTTACAACACTAGAGAGCTTTTGGGATGTGAGCTCTCTTTTCTAACTTGAGTCCCTTACAAATGAGCCCCTCTACTTCTATTTATAGACTTTCTATGGCCAAGTTACCCTTAAGCCCCTATACATGTGATAGTATTACATAAACATAGCTATCAGTTCTTTTGTGGGTCTCCGGACTGAAATACTGCTTCCGCATTGGACTAACTCTTCCGGACCGTCACTTTATCGATAATCCCTCCGGTAGTAGGGCTTCCAACGATAGGCCTTCCGACAATTGGTCTCCGGTTGTGGTCCTTCCGCTAGCAGGCCTTCAGTAGATGCTTCGTCCTTCCGCATGGTATATTTCATACCATTACATCAGTCCCACAAGTTCTACTTTTTAGCACTAAAAAGTGGAACTTATAAAAAGAAGATAAAATTTACACTTTGTACTCTTTTCTTTTCTACTATGTATCTCCTAGTCCCACAAGTTCTTTTTCTTTGCCTAAAAAGGAAATGAACTTAAAAACTTTAGGCTACATGAGAGCTTGTCTATCGGCACAAGAAGTCCCACAGGTTCCGGGGTGATGGAGTCCCACTTGTTCTCCTGAGAAAAGGTCTCCGTCCCTGACCGTGCCATAATAAGAAATCCAAAGATCTGGAATTCCGAAGGGCCATAATAACCCCAGAAGGCCATAATAATTCCCGAAGACCATAATAATTCCAGAAGACCATAATAATCTCAAGAAGTCCGAGATAATAATAATAATAAATGGGATATTACTTCATAATCAGATTGCTGCTTGAATCACTTCATTCCTTGGGCCTGCATATCTAAATTTAACAAATTAAAAGATATTTGTCTTTTGGGCTGCCCGGAGCGACCGGACTTCCCAAAAGTTTCTTGTTAGTTAGAGCATATTAACCACGGGGGTAAAAACTCAAATATACAGCCTATAGGTTGCTTAGAGCAGCATTTTTAGTACATGGATAGTACAAGTCTGAGGTGAACAAAAGGAATTACTATAAGTTCCATTGCTTCCCAAAAGTTTGAAGATTCTGATAATGAATAATTTTAGACTGCTCTTTTTGTTTTTTTTTTGCCAAGATCTCTTTTGGTAACCCCTTAGTTACACTTTTGCTTTCACACTCTACCACTGTACACATGGTGAGATCGTCGATTTAACACTCTACTGACTTTGAGCCGGTGAGATCGTCGGATTAACACTCTACTGCCAGGACGCTGACAGTGAGATCGTCGGATGAATTACACTACCATCGTTGATGGTAGATCGTCGTGTGAGCCTCGATTTTAAACCCTATCCTATGTTGATTAAAGTTGATTAGGATCTAGTCGGGTTTTAGGTCCACTTATAACCTAAGGTTAATAACTATGTCATATAACAATAATTATTAAATCCTACGCTAGCTCACTGGAACCTATTGCGAGTCGCCACCTAATTTTTACCTAGAGTAAATTAGGAAAGGTAGAGTTCGGGTTCGGGGGCTTGATATTCGACTTAGTTAGGGTTCAATTACTTTCATTACCCCTAGAAGTCGTTTTTCCTCTACTTAGTTTAATTACGGCTTATTACGAGTCGTTTTAAGCTAAGTGCGCGAGCTTCTGTTTTTTTTGTTTTTTAGCATTTTTTGACTGAAAAAAAAGTGAAAGTTGAAATTACCTAAACTAGGGTTTCGGAGGCAGAATTAGGTCAAATTTTGTTTCCGTCCGTAGCCACGGACCTAATGTCCGTAACCACGGACCCTAGTTAATCTATGTGAAAATAAAAGTCGAATTAAACAGAAAACAAAAAATTTGAAAAGTCCGGGGCCACGGACAGGATGTCCGTAGGCCCGGACATAGTTTAACAAAACCTAAATTTTTAAAATTTTAAAATCCCGCCGCCGTCCGTGGGTGTCCGTGGTCCCGGACCATAGGTCCGGGATCCCGGACCACCCACGGACGGGGGTTTTATGGTGGTTCCCGAAGGTGTTTTCGGCTCAAAATTTATGCACGTGTAGCCTGAAAGGTGTACAATTCGTTAGTAATTGAAAGATTGCAGTTTGAAGTCGAATTATGTACGAAACTTGGCGAACAAGTAACAAGGCAGAAACAAAAGTAATTAGCAATACAGAAGCGTAAAAAGGTTAGTTTGAACCCAAAATTTGACAGAGAGTTAATAAGGTCGTGGAGAGTTAGAAAAGTAGAATTGCAACCTGTTTTACCTTCGAATTTAGGAGGATTCTTCACGTCGGGATTCTTCGGAGGCCTCGTTGATGGCGGATCCAGAAGAACTTCGAACCCAGCTTCTGACTCCTTGTTGTTCTTGATGTTCTTCACGTTTTGGTGCTGTTTTGGTGGGGGTTTGATGATGGATGATGTTGTGGGAGTTGAAAAATGTGTTTTGGTGTTGATTTTGGTGAGATTTCGGTGTTTGATCGTGGCTCTGGGGTTCAAAACGTGGAGAGAGAGAGACGGCTGCCTTCTTTGAGAGTCTAGGGTTCTTGAGCTTCTTCTTTGATCATGGGATAAGGTTCCTTATATAGACCTCTTTAAAGATAGAAAAATCCGGTAAAAACCGAGATTTACCGACGTTTTAGCTCAAGGGCTTCCAAAAGGAATTTGATTATGAAATTTCACACATGGGTAAAGGATGATATTTCTGATTTTTCTAAAGTGGAATCGAATTTTTTGGATATTGGAATATTTTTAAATTCAATTTCTCGTCAGATTCAATCAGAAATTGCTAGAAAATTATTGGAAATTCGAAAAATCAAAATTCCAACGCCATTATGCTTAAAATGTCATCCTCCATCTTGGGTAAAAATTTCAAAGCATTTTGAATTGATTTGACCCTTATTTGGAGGAGAGAGAAAGCCTGTAGGGGGCTTAGGGGCCTTGAAAAATTACGAAAATGGCCCTGGAGATGACTAAGCTGTCCCTAGCACTCTGAAATGTGCCGATCGATCTGGGAACCCTCACTACTAGCCTATTAGAAGAGACTCTCCTCCGGGGGGTTGAAATTTTGGGTATAACAGATTGCCCCCCGTCAACTAGACTTTGTAATGGAAATGAAAAGGCTAGTTGATGCTTGAGTGATACCCCAAAATTTTGGATCTTAAAAGACCCCTCGTGCAATTGAAAACCAACAAGTTGTGTCGAGCTGTTCTAAGGCGCTGACTACCTATGAGTAAAGTGGAAGGATGTCGAGCGATTCTAAAGCGTCGGCCACCTAAAGGTAAAAAATGAAATAATGTCAGACTATTCTAAGGCGCCGACTACCTATAACGAATGAGATGTCAAGCTATTCTAAGGCGTTGACCACCTATAACGAATGAGATGATGTCAAGCTATTCTAAGGCGTTGACTACCTAAAATGAAATGAAGTATGCCGAACATTCTAAGGGGTCGGGAACCTGTAATGCAAATGTAGATGTCATGCAGAAAAAGATGATATGATGATGATATGCTAACGATGCTGATGATGATGTTGATGCTGATGATGCTCGGATGCTTCTGGGGACCGAAACCCGTTCCAATGCTCCTGGTTGGTATACTATGGGGACTTATTGCCTCTGCCCACCAACTGGGGTGCTGGGATAACTTCTAGATTACCAAGGGGACTTATTGCCACTGCCCACTAGTTGCTTCTCCCAAGAAGTTGACATAAAGATGGGGACTTATTGCCTCTGCCCCGCCAACTTAGATCACGCTCTATCTCGCACTGAAGATGATACTAGGTCTCGTACTGGTCTCGCACTGGATGATGATGCTCGGTCTCGCACTGATGAAACTGATGGGTCTCGCACTGAAGATGATACTAGGTCTCGTACTGGATGATGACGCTCGGTCTCGCACTGAAGAAGATGATGGGTCTCGCACTGATAAAGATGATGGGTCTCGCACTAACAAATATGATGGTCTCGCACTGACAAATATGATGGTCTCGCACTGATGAAGATGCATGGTCTCGCACTGAAGAAAATGATGGGCCTCGCACTGATGAAGATGGTGGTCTCGCACTGAAGTCTCGTACTGAATGGATGAAGAAAAAGCTGGCTCTCACACTGATTCTAGGTCTCGTACTGAATGAAGATGCTAGGTCTCGTACTGAAAGAGGAATCTGCAGGGCCTTGCGCCGATTTTAGGTCTCGAACTAAAAATGAGTTAGGAAGATAATGGTCTCGTGCAAATGATGAGAACTGATTACTGGAGTGCCAAACATGGCAATGATGATAAGATGTACGCAATCCAGATATATGAAAGATACTCGTTCAAAACAGGAAACTGTTGGTAAAGGTGCCGAACTTGGCAATGCTTGAGAAAAACCCTGCTGAAAAAGGAAAGTGAAATGATCATTTCCTGACTAAAAATTTCAAATCTGCAATTTGCTTCTTGAAAGATGAACATGCCATTGGTGGAAGTGTGTGGTGTTATTGTGGAGGTAAGGGCTTTTGCCGGTGTTCAGGATTTGTGACAGACCTGGGATTGGGTTGTGATTTGATGGGCTTGAGAGTGTGTGTGTGGGGTAAGGGCTTATGTGTGTCTGTGGTGGGATGGTGGTGCTCAAGCTTTGGGTTTCAATTGGTGTTGACATGGCGATTGTTGGAACCAACAATTGCCCCCATTATTTTTCCGTAGGACAATCCGAGCTAGAGTTCATGGCAACCGATCGGAACGATCGATTGCCCCCAGTATTTTCTTTGATTAAACGTGCGAACAAGTCTCATCCTCACAGGGTTGAGGCTTATTCTTTGATGTGGTGCTTCCTAACCTACACTCGATGTGGTCGGTGTTTGCACTCATTTCTCGCTCATGGTCATAACTTCTAAACCATTGAATTGATATTTGATGGATTTACGCATTTGATCTGTTACTTTCACGTGATTGGACACACAACTATCAAGTCGGAAGTCTTTAAAGCTTATAACGTGGCCATAGGGTGTGATGAAAGACGACGGGATCATGGAGGGATATTTGAGGTATGTGGAGCTAAAATGGGTGACCAAAGCTGCAACTTGCGTCTTCTCTCAGATTCATCTTCCTTGTCTTGAAGTCGTCTAACTGCTTCATGTTGACGTTGTTTTTGAGCTTCTGGACCTGGACTTTTGGAGTTGTCCTTTACACCATTTCTCTTTTTTGTCATTTGGACTTCTTCGAGGCACTTCGGGTTCGCCTTTTTGTTTTATCCTTTCTTGACTTTGCCTTTGGGGTTCTTGTGTTTCCCGGTTTTGGGCTTCGAGAGCTGTTTTGACGTGAGCTCTTTTGATCCTGTGTCACTTTGGGACCATTTACGGATCACTTCGTCATGCTGATAGCGGCATTGCTTCTTCGGACTGATGATAATGTTATCCGAGAGTCAGGCTCCTTGCTTCCTTTGGTCACCGGGTCGGGCATTCATCATTGGCTGGGTTATTTTGTGGTGTTCATATTATCGAAAGGGATATATGAAAGGCTCAGCGGGGGTGCCTAGGGTTTAATGTCAGGGTTTACAAGCTTTTGGCTATGTGGTGCTGTACCTAGGTGCTTCGTCATTCCTGATAGTTGTGTATCCGCTCTTTGTTACTTTCCGCAGATCTAAGCGTAAATTTACAAATTATCTTCTTCGGTCGGAGTTATACCGTTTACCTCACCTTTGAATGTGGACTCACCGGAGTCGTGTAAAAATGACACGCTCGTTCACTCATGGTTTTCCCACTCAAGACACTCTCGTGAGATTTTCACTTGGAAACTCGTTCGCACATTTAGACAAAAGATAAAAGACGACGAACTTAAACTTAGATTGCCCCCAGTTTTGGTTTGGGGTTTGTGACAACAATTCGATAGATGTGGACTTTGAACCTCTTTGTGGGTTATTTGGATATTATGGGGTGAGTTGTGGTGTTTGGTTAGGCATGTTCAAATTTTTAGAAACAAGAGACAAGCCGTTCCATTGCTTAGTCAGAAAATGATTGCTTCGTGATCCTTTTCCTTAAAAAAAACTATTTTGTTTTCCTTCTTTTTTCGATGAATGAAAAATGGTTTGTACAGGAGTTGTGAAAATGGAACTATGATTTTATTTATGAATCATGAAAGAAACGTAAAGATTACAATCAGAGGTGACTGAAAACTAACTAATAAGCTACTAGGAAAATTTGAAGATGCAAGAAAACGATCTGCACACTTAGAAAAATTGGACTCCTTGCTCGAGGAGGTCTTGAATCTTATGCTTCAATGCTCGGCAATTGTCAGCATAATGGCCAGGCAACTGATGGTAGTGGCAGAATTGATTAAGATGCCTCCCCAAATGAGTGGTTCCTGGCCGAGGGGCCAGGGGCTGTAGCAGGTTTCTCTTCTGAAGCTCTTCAAACGCCTGACTTGGTGCTCGGCCAATGTTGGTGAACTCCCTTTGCGATGAGTCTCGGCGTGGTAAGGGTATTGTCCTAAGGTTTTGATGCGGAGATCTAGGTCGTTGAACCATATTCACTTCTGGGAAACTGCTTTGAGCGCAAGCTACTGTCTGAAGATAAGCCTTTTCTGGTCCTGGCTTAGATAATTTGGAGCCACTGCCGGAGTTTCTTGAGCACTCGAGCTCCAAACCTTCCTTATGAATCCTTTCCTCTAGAATACCGACTTGTCCCATCAACATGTCCAAACTCGGAAAGTACATAAATTTTAGCTCATGGTTGTGTTGTTTTCGCATGTTCTCAATTATCATGCGGATTTGCTCCTGCTCGTCCATTCTGGTAGGCATGGCTGCAGCCTTTCTCCTCCAACGCTTGATGAAGTCAGACATGGACTCACCGTCTTTCTGTCGAGTTCCTGCCAGATCGATTCTGGTGACCTCGAGGTTCTTAGCATACTCGAAATGATTTAGGAAAGCCTCGCAAACCTCCTCGTAGGTTTTGGTATTCATCTTCTGAGTGAGATACCAACGCTGAGGAGTCTCGTCTAGATAGCGTGCGAAAACTTTGGCTTTTTGCATATCGTTGAGCCCCAAGATGGACATTTCTCGGTCGAACATAGCCAAGTGAATCTGTGGATCCGAGGAACCCTTGTACAAAGCGAGTGCAGGCAGCTTCAGCTTTAGGGGAAGAGCAACTTCGGGATACGACGCCGTGGAGAAATAATCGAAGCCAGCTGGTTTGTTGGTTTTCTCTATGCGCTCAATCCTTTTCAAAACCCTTTTGACCTCTGCAGCTAGCTGGTTGTCAGGAACATCCTTCCCCATACGTGTTTGAGGATCTTGGGCCCTAACAGAGTCAATCTCGATGCAATTACGATTAAGATTTTCATCCACAAGCTTTTCCAGAGTGTGCTGGTTTGTCTCCTGGAGATTAGCCTTACTCCTCAGTTCCTCGACAATGGACTCCAAGACCTTGTACCCTTGCAGCACAGCGGCCAACTGGGCCTCGGTGTTGATCGGATTTCCTCCTTCTGCCATATCTGGATTCGGGCTTGCCTGTTTCCAAGAAGTCCATTATTAGCTAACAAGAGGAAGTGGGTTGAAAGACACCAAGGTGATAATGACACTTCACAAGGTAGATCGAAACAGGCTTAGGTTGAAAGCAAGTGGGCCAAGATACCCAGAAAATGAGGTGCTTGGGCTGAAGTATCTCTCAGGCTATGAACTGGAATTTGGACTGAAATGTAAACAGATGGCTTTGATTGGGCCTGAGAGGTGACACCTAGATCTAGGGCTTGGGGCTAGGGCCCGGATAAGAAGTCTACCTAGTCTAGAATGAGCCCTTGGGCCGGAATGTGTTTGGGCCTGGAGTAAAGCACATGGGCTGGAATGGTCCCTAAATCACAAATGGGCCCAACTTTCTTTGGGCCAGAGAAGATGGTTGCTAAGCAGAAAAAGATTTTGTTTTCGGGACTTATGAGTTATTTCGAGTTCAGATGGATTTCCTTTTTATGGGCCTAGAACTAATTGGATAATTCAAAATGGGCCAGAAGAGAAATCACCTAAGTCTAAGCTTTTGGGCCGAAGCCCGAACGACTCACATGTTAAACCAAACAGGGCCTCTGGGCCGCAAACAAATAGAGCTGCCAATTCGTTTTGGGCTAGGTTGATGTAGGAGAAGTTCCTATCAATCTCTAGGCTGGGTAGTGGGCCGATCATACAAGCAAACAAGGCCCACACAAATTCAACATGTCCTCACTAGACGTTTAAGTCAAACCGGGTATGGATCGATCCGGAGAGGTGCTTGGGGCGCGGGCCCAGGTCACCACAAAGGAATAGGGCTTGTACGCTATTCTCTTTGGGCTTCCCCACTCTTTTCACATCACCTGAAGGTGTGCGTCTACGGTCGGGTCTTTGACTGACCAAACAAAGGGCTAGGTAAGGGCACTGCCAGGAAGACGCTTGGGGCTAAAGCCCAGGTATTAAGGGGGTGTGGTTAGACGACACCCTCCTCTTTTCCCCCGCTTATTCACATCACCTAAAAGGTGTGAGTCCCTGACAGGGGACCCTCAAATGGGTCCGGGGTGAAATTGGTTTGTGTGGACCCTCGCTCTCATATGATGCCAAGGTGCAGAAAATTAAAGTGCGCACGAAGGTAAAAACAGAGTAATAAAGCCATAAATAAACATTTTCGAGTTAAGCCCTCTTTCTTAAAATTAAACAAGTTAAAATTAAGAAGTTTGTCCCCAGCAGAGTCGCCAGTCTGTGAGCCTCGATTTTAAACCCTATCCTATGTTGATTAAAGTTGATTAGGATCTAGTCGGGTTTTAGGTCCACTTATAACCTAAGGTTAATAACTATGTCATATAACAATAATTATTAAATCCTACGCTAGCTCACTGGAACCTATTGCGAGTCGCCACCTAATTTTACCTAGAGTAAATTAGGAAAGGTAGAGTTCGGGTTCGGGGGCTTGATATTCGACTTAGTTAGGGTTCAATTACTTTCATTACCCCTATAATTCGTTTTTCCTCTACTTAGTTTAATTACGGCTTATTACGAGTCGTTTTAAGCTAAGTGCGCGAGCTTCTGTTTTTTTTGTTTTTTAGCATTTTTGACTGAAAATAAAAGTGAAAGTTGAAATTACCTAAACTAGGGTTTCGGAGGCAGAATTAGGTCAAATTTTGTTTCCGTCCGTAGCCACGGACCTAATGTCCGTAACCACGGACCCTAGTTAATCTATGTGAAAATAAAAGTCGAATTAAACAGAAAACAAAAAATTTGAAAAGTCCGGGGCCACGGACAGGATGTCCGTAGGCCCGGACATAGTTTAACAAAACCTAAATTTTTAAAATTTTAAAATCCCGCCGCCGTCCGTGGGTGTCCGTGGCCACGGACAACCCGTCCGTGGTCCCGGACCATAGGTCCGGGATCCCGGACCACCCACGGACGGGGGTTTTATGGTGGTTCCCGAAGGTGTTTTCGGGTCAAAATTTATGCACGTGTAGCCTGAAAGGTGTACAATTCGTTAGTAATTGAAAGATTGCAGTTTGAAGTCGAATTATGTACGAAACTTGGCGAACAAGTAACAAGGCAGAAACAAAAGTAATTAGCAATACAGAAGCGTAAAAAGGTTAGTTTGAACCCAAAATTTGACAGAGAGTTAATAAGGTCGTGGAGAGTTAGAAAAGTAGAATTGCAACCTGTTTTACCTTCGAATTTAGGAGGATTCTTCACGTCGGGATTCTTCGGAGGCCTCGTTGATGGCGGATCCAGAAGAACTTCGAACCCAGCTTCTGACTCCTTGTTGTTCTTGATGTTCTTCACGTTTTGGTGCTGTTTTGGTGGGGGTTTGATGATGGATGATGTTGTGGGAGTTGAAAAATGTGTTTTGGTGTTGATTTTGGTGAGATTTCGGTGTTTGATCGTGGCTCTGGGGTTCAAAACGTGGAGAGAGAGAGACGGCTGCCTTCTTTGAGAGTCTAGGGTTCTTGAGCCTCTTCTTTGATCATGGGATAAGGTTCCTTATATAGACCTCTTTAAAGATAGAAAAATCCGGTAAAAACCGAGATTTACCGACGTTTTAGCTCAAGGGCTTCCAAAAGGAATTTGATTATGAAATTTCACACATGGGTAAAGGATGATATTTCTGATTTTTCTAAAGTGGAATCGAATTTTTTGGATATTGGAATATTTTTAAATTCAATTTCTCGTCAGATTCAATCAGAAATTGCTAGAAAATTATTGGAAATTCGAAAAATCAAAATTCCAACGCCATTATGCTTAAAATGTCATCCTCTATCTTGGGTAAAAATTTCAAAGAATTTTGAATTGATTTGACCCTTATTTGGAGGAGAGAGAAAGCCTGTAGGGGGCTTAGGAGCCTTGAGAAATTACGAAAATGGCCCTGGAGATGACTAAGCTGTCCCTAGCACTCTGAAATGTGCCGATCGATCTGGGAACCCTCACTACTAGCCTATTAGAAGAGACTCTCCTCCGGGGGGTTGAAATTTTGGGTATAACACGTCGGATACAAAACACTCTCCCATGGCCAATGGTGAGGTCGTCGGATACATTCTTCTTTTTTTTGTCTTTCTTTCTTTCTCTTCTCTTTTTTTTTTTTCTTTCAAGACTCGCTGGTCTTCGTTTTAAGTAAATCAGAAATTGTTTTAAAATATTTCTTTTTTTTGAAAACTAGAGGGTGATCAATCCTCTAGAGAAAGTTTTGTAAACTTCCAGTTGCAAAACAACATTTATAATGAAATATCAAAAATTGGTACCTCTTTTTTCGTACCGGTAGGACGTCAGACTGCTACCAGGGCCAAACAACTATCTCCGACGGTTACCCAATTATATTCCTCCGGAGGTAGTTTTTCCTCATCGGAGACTAGCTTTCAGCCTCCCGACCCTTTACGAGTATTCTTCGCTACGTCTGGGTTGAAACTTTTCTCGCGGAAGATAAGACTTTATCATCCTTACCTTGAATTATTAAAATTTTCTCAAATGTTCTCAGCTCGCGTACAGGAACGGTGGGCAGTCTTCTACCGGAGTGAAGTAGTGCTGAAAACGTTCCACCGAATGACGTCTCCGGAGTGACAGCGTACAATATTCTTTTTGGGAGATATTACCGGTCGCACTTGTAAACCAGGTGCAAAATATCATTCTTACTGGAAGGCTGCTTAAATACCCCTGGGAGCAGGCCTTTCTGCCGGTGAGATTTTGATATCCCATCTACCGGTACCACTGGTGAGATACTCGAAGATTTTACCGGTTGAAATTTCAAGCTTGTTTTCCGCTTCCGGTGGAGATAGAAGCAACTTGCGGAGGTACTAATTTGTCACCGGTAAAAGGAAAGTTGTATAGAATTTTAATGTTTTTCTATCCTCACACCCACATTCCACCGAAAGATCCTTTGTTTATCGCAGCAGTGAAAATCGTCGGGTTCGTCCTAGCGGAGGCTCTTTCCGGAGACGAATTGCGCCGGTAGCATACTTATGGGAATCTATCAACAGTAATAACACCATGTCCCCCTTTCTACTGGAGACACTTGAAAACTTGCCTTTCTTAACCGAGGGGAGAGTAGAGATCTGTGATAATTTTGTTCGTTGGCTCATAATATGTCTGTGTTTCCTGGTACTCAAGTGAAGCTTTGCATGCGTGTATCTGATGGAGCAGGTGTTTCACTTTAAGCTGCATGGTCAGTTCTATTGAAGACGGTTGTTTCCTTCGGAAGACCCGTACCAGTGACGATGCTGCACATGCCGTGTCTAGGATTTTCCCCCGGTTCTCCAGCTGCCCGTGCTCCTAACGCCCTCTGGAGCAACAACTTTATCGTCTCCAGATATCACTGGTCGATTTCGTAAATAAACAATGGTGAAACGTCTTCCTTCAGACTCATATCTACCGCAGACGGTCGAGATATCACTGATGGGGTTGTTTCACATGTACGTTCTGTTCTATCCCAAAATAAGATAATCGGCTCTGTCTCTGTGCCTCCGGTAATGGCTTTTTTCCTCCGGAAGTCGAATGATAACCAGAGCATGAATTCTCCCAGGTCTAGCAGACTGTTTCCGAGTTTCGAACTATCAATGACTACCGATACCCCCACCAAACTGCTCATGCTTCTGGCTTCTTCCCCTCTTTATTCTTTTGCCGGTAGCAAATTTAACTACAGGGACCCGTACTGTGTTAGTCTTATCCGCCCACCGACAGACCTTGAACCGGTTATACTGAGTCCATGATTATCTTGAATTTGACGCTCTGACGTCATTAAAACTGTAATTCCAAAGGCCCCATATGGATGACATATAGACTCAGCGTTTTCTGGAATGTATGGAATTTCCCTCAGCTCGGTATGTGCATGAATGAACTTGCACAGCAAAGACAGCAGCAATTCTCACAACAAAACATAAGGAAGAATGCAAGTTAGAAAGAATTTCATATTGTAGTAACTTTGATAGCGAGCATGTAACTGACTGGATATAGAAAGCAAAATAATTAACTAAAGTATCCTTTGTGCACCCCGGTAAAACCGTGAATTGTGATGATTCTTCCGGTAATATAATAAAGTCTCCGAGAAGTCGCTACCGGAGAGCTGCCGCTATTTGCTGACTATATAACTCATTATTGCGACATAAGACGTATTCAAATTCTCATAACAATACTCTTTAAAAGATGCGGACAGTTGACAGGATTTATAAATATTTATAGTTTATGCATGATTGAACTTCCTAAAACAGCGGTGGAAGAGACGTCGGAGACATAATTTATACCAATTTGGACTGGCAAAGATAGAAAACGCTTCACATATTAAAAATTAAGCTGCTGCTACTGGACATTATCATGCAGCAGAAAAGGAAATGATAAGAATGCGTTGGTCATATTCTTATCCCTGTAAATCGGTAAAAGATTCACTTATCTGTTTTCAGATCGTAATTAAGATCTCTCCCATGCTTCACCGGTAGATCTCCGTGATACCCCTCCGGTAATATGACATTTCGGAAACTCCTTCGACATCTTCATGCAGTTTCTTCCGGTAACCTTTGGAGATCAATTTTCTTTTGACTGCTCAGGTCCGGCTTTTGGGAACCGAAGCCCTTCCTTAGTTGAGATGGTTCTGTTGAAAGAACCGTCTCCTATACCCTTGGTTTATGATTCAATTTTTGATGATGCATCTTCCGGGTTCAAGTTGCGGTTGTGGATCAACATTCTTGAATTGAATATGTCGTTCTTCCCTCTTTCGATCCTCCCATCTTTATTGAGACAAAATCTTTTGCACTCTTCGTAAATTTTTGGTTTGAGAGCGAGTTTCGTCGATTCCTCCAACGACCGAGAATCAATTCTTCGCGAAAAAGCCAAATCGTTCATTATTCTCCAAATTGTGCGAGTTGTCCTCTGGCCCTCAGCGAGAGGTGTACAGACCTCGTAACCGCTTTTCGTTCTCTCTGTACTTCGACTGGTTAAGTTCTTTTGTAGACTAATCCTTCGATTCGATATGAACTTTGCTCAGCGATTTTCGATGAAGCTTGAAGATGAGTTCTTTGCTGTGTTTTTCACTATTCCTTGATCCGCGATCTGCCGCTCTTCGACATCGTTCGACGTTGACTCGATTGTCATGTTGGATTATTGTTGTGATCGTATCCAGTTTCAACCCACTGGATCGATGAAGAAGATATACATCATATCTTTAAAAAACTTATTCTGCCATCGCTTCTTCCTCCATACTTCCAATTCGTCGGTCCTTTTCCAGGCGGTTACTCTGTCGGAAAGGTGTGAATCCTGGCTTTGCTCATAGATGAGGATGTGATTCACAAGCTGGAGCAAGACTTCCGGATCATCTTTTAATCGCAAAATACTTTTAAGTATACATAAATTAATCCTCCAGATCTGAAGAGCGGTATGTTTTTATGTAAATCTCGATACGCCTCGCTTCTTTTCTTCCGGCGGATTTTTGAGATCTTGACTGCACAAATGAACTCCTCGGATGAACTTGAAGATTTCCTTCAATTCCATATGTTTGATCGAAAAGTTGCTCCCCGTCGTGGCTAGATCGTGGTTACCATTTCGGTTGTCCGTTTCCCACAGACGGCGCCAATGAAGCGGTAACAGAAGTTACCCTCCCAACACAATTTCCACACCGTGATGTATAGTGGTTCGGCCAATGATCCGGCCTACGTCCACTTCTAGACAGAGCTATTATTCATTCTTTGGTTTACAACACTAGAGAGCTTTTGGGATGTGAGCTCTCTTTTCTAACTTGAGTCCCTTACAAATGAGCCCCTCTACTTCTATTTATAGACTTTCTATGGCCAAGTTACCCTTAAGCCCCTATACATGTGATAGTATTACATAAACATAGCTATCAGTTCTTTTGTGGGTCTCCGGACTGAAATACTGCTTCCGCATTGGACTAACTCTTCCGGACCGTCACTTTATCGATAATCCCTCCGGTAGTAGGGCTTCCAACGATAGGCCTTCCGACAATTGGTCTCCGGTAGTGGTCCTTCCGCTAGCAGGCCTTCGGTAGATGCTTCGTCCTTCCGCATGGTATATTTCATACCATTACAACCCCGATGTTAATAAAAGTAAATGTAATGTTACCAGTTGTTCAAAGATGTTACGAGGAACATGTGATGGCACGTTAGAGTGAAACCCCGGTGACAGGTATGGTTTTCTTGCAAGCTGTGTCCTACCGGATTACACCGGCTTGTATGCCAATGTGTTTTTCTGTATGTTTGCCACGTTATAAGATAAATCATGAAACGAGTTTACAGTCGTTATTGTTGTTGTGAGCTTGCGTACCGATACCGGTAACCTTGAATGCGCACGGAAGGCTAGTTAACCATTATTAGGTAAACGTAAGAGAACGGTATCTGGTAATAATGTTTCCAACCTAAGGAACGTTCTAACCACGGTTATGCGTGAGTTAGTCATGTGATGTTTGTGTGTGAATGTATGAACCTCCCTTGTGTGAGTCTAACTAGACCTAACCATCTATTTGTGAATTACTGTACTAAGTCGAATGATGGAACTTCTAACAAGTACTAACGGGGGAAGTGAGGAGTCCGGTCTGTTCCGGCCACGCGTGTGAGTATGGGAGTCGATGTCATAACCGGTTCGATTCTCTCTGTATGTTATGGTTGTTTATCCAATTTGGTTTCCAACCTTCCCTTTAGCTTAACCAAGGCTATATCACTGACTCACGTCGGGCCTCAGGGGCATACTATGTTTGTTCGGTGTGCTTGGGTTACTATATCCGACACACCTTGGTGTTAAGTTATCCGTTCATTCAACGAGGCGGTAACGAGTTATGTAACGAGCTTATCATGAGTTGGCAACATTCTCTAGGCTCTACAAGTGAATTAACTATGTTTGGGCCGGTTCATAAAGGGAACCGTTCCCGTTATGTTATGTGTTATTGTTGTGCCGTAATTCTTATAGCGGTGTGATGTTATATGTTGTAAAATGTGGAGTATGTGGTTCATGGATATGAATCCCAGTGTATGATGAGAGGCGTTTAAGGATAACCCGATTAATGGGTAAGTGTCGTCTATTAAGGAAATAGCTCCATTAAAGGAGAAACACTTTAGGGGTTTAAGATCACAATGAGTGATTTATCCAGTGTAGATGTGTTGGCTGTTTTATTGAGCCATTGTTGTGCAGTTTAATGTGTTGTGTGTTTGTAGTTTACATGCATGATTCAAATATAATCAACCGCATGCTAAGACGACAAATAGTTGTGCGTGGCCCGGTAGCATGCGGGCTGCGGGATTACCATACCAGCAAAGGTGCTGAGCCCCTGGGGGCCACCCTTTTCTCTTTTTTCCTATTTCAGGTACAAGGAGCTGGAAGCCGTTCGAGAGTAGGACGGGGTAGTCGTTGTACATGGGTAATCATTTAAGTTATATATGTACAGTAGGTGTAGTAAGACCGAAATTGTTATCGGCATTAGTTTGTGAATACTCGGTACAGTTGAAAGGTATATGTTGTTGTTGTTGTTAATGGAAAGGGACAGTAATGTGTAGTCGCTCGGGAATCTAGTCCATCAGACCGATACAATGTATATGTAATAGCCTTGTTAGCCACGTGGGTGGTTAATGGCGTGTAACACCAACGAGTTAAGTAATGTGATGAAGTATGTTTTCCGCTGTAGTTGTTGTTAAGAGTGTTAATGTTGGATGGGGTGTTACAGCCAGCTTGGGGACTTTCCAAGTGTCCTTAATAGGAATAAACTTTGCTACCTTTGTCAGTCTGTCGACGATGACCCATATCATGTTGGCACCTCCCCTAGTCGGTGGAAGACCTACTACGAAATCCATGGATATATCCTCGAACTTCCAATATGGAATGGGCATCGGCTGTACTAAACCGCCCGGTCTCCGGTGCTCGAACTTCACTTTCTGACATGTCATACATCTCGCTACAAACTCTGCAACATCTTTCTTCATACCACTCCACCAGAAATGTAATTTCAGATCCTTGTACATCTTCGATGACCCTGGGTGTACTGATAAGGATGAGCAATGAGCTTCCTGTAGTATCTTTTCCTTCAAGTCAGGGCTAGACTCTGGAATGCACAAACGGCCATTCAGTCTGATTATCCCGTCTTCACTGAGTACAAAGCCATACTTCTGTCTCTCAAAGATACCGTAAGTCAACTGCTGCCTGATAGTCTTCATGTATTGGTCGTTATCCTGAGCACAACGTACCTCCTCGATGAGGTCGTTGTCTCCTGTCATAGCAAATAAGGAATGAGCTCTACGGCTCAGGGCGTCAGCAACTACATTTTCCTTGCCCTCCTTGTACCTGAGGTCGATGTCGTAGTCCTTCAGAAACTCGACCCATCGACTCTGCCTCATGTTCAGCTCCTTCTGAGTGAATAAATGTTGAAGGCTCTTATGATCTGAGTAGACTATCACTGTAACTCCATATAGGTAGTGGCGCCAGATCTTCAGTGCGAACACTACTGCTCCTAATTCCAAATCACGAGTCGGGTAATTCTCTTCGTGTTTCTTCAGCTGTCGTGATGCATAAGCAATAACCTTATCATTCTGCATGAGTACGCACCCTATCCCTATGCCTGAGGCATCACAATAAACTTCAAACCCGTCGGTCCCCTCTGGAATGGTGAGTAGGGGTGCCGACGTCAGTAGGTTCTTCAGTGTCAGAAAGGAACGCTTGCAATCCGCTGTCCATACAAATGGAGAATCTTTCTTCATCAGGCTGGTCATTGGTTTCGCCAGTTTGGAGAAGTCTTACACAAATCTATAGTAGAAACCAGCTAATCCTAAGAAACTACGGATATCTGTCACTGTCTTCGGTCTTGGCCAAGTCTTAACTGCCTCAATCTTCGCAGGTGTAACACCCCTACCGCTAATACCGTCATTACCGCACCATACTTACCTTCGCAGCAGATATTACTTACTCAACGGCGGGTGTACAATGCCGTTAGCCACCCACGTGACTAACAAGGCGAGTTACAATTCTACATACTATCGGTCTGATGAATATGAACATACCGAGTACTCTACACAATACAATACTTCCCATTGCTTACTTACCCATAATTCAATTATGACGTCAACACATTACTATACCGAGTATACTACAATCCTTAAATTACCGATACAGCTTGGACTTCCAATTTCCCAATACATTACGAGTACAATCCCTTTTTCACAACTACCCATGCTTACGTAGCAGTCCTACTCTCTCGTACGGTGGTCAGCTTCGAGTACCTGCACACTAAAAATGGTCCCCCTAGGGGGTCAGCTTACGCTGCATATGAAATTCGCATATACCGCGTGCTAACCGCGGTATGCCGACTATTTTGGGTCGGATATACATGGAGTTCATTTTACATGCATACATACATACTCATACTACAGCAATACAATCAAAAATACCTACATAAATATACAAGTTCAATACTTACTAAGGAAGACAACTCAATAGTCAACCATTCGTATTTGTTATTCATTCATTACTCTTCGTACTGTGTTCGATATTCGCTACTCTACTCATACTTACTCCTTACTCTTGCATACTCATCACTCCATGTTCAATACCTTACTCGTACACGATCCTTACTCTGTACTTGTTACTATACTTGTGCATACTCACTACTCAATTCTCCATACTTACTCTTACGTACTCAATACCTAATGCTTACTCATACATACTCGATACTCGGTACTCATTACATACTCATACTCACTTCCTACTCAGTACTCATTACTTTGCTCATACATACGCAATACTCATTACTCATTACTTTGGCCTCTGGGCGGAGTCATACACAAGACTCGCCACCGGACCTACAATACGAGGGCTATACGCTTAGCTCCTCAAATACTCAAATGCCCGCTTTTACCGGACTACTCAAATTCCCAATACTCTTCTCTCAGAGTACCTTACAATCTCATGGATTAGCCTAGGAGTATCTCTCTTGATAACCTCCACTAGCATAGGGAATTACCACCGACTAGTATCCTCAGATTTAAGGGTTTCCCCAACGTATCGAATACTCTCATGTTCGGGACATACTTACATCAGTCGGGTCCTCTCATAATGGGTCGACTAATTACTAAGGGGTTTGGAGATCCCTCATCATTCTTTACTAGTCTCATGGTTCATGTCTTGCACCAAGATTAATTCCTCAATTAGAGGTTACTTATATACTTCCAGTACTTTTGTTTGTGGATTGTTCAATTCGGTTCTCCTACCGTCATCGGAAGGTTATCACTCCTGTACACTCTCTCACATTCTAGTGAGTTTCGTTGGATTGCATTATCGTTTGTTGATTCGTTAGTTTAGAGCGCTGCTACGGTTCCATTAGTTCACAACATGACTCTTACTACGAGCCACTACACAACAAGACTCATCTATGAGTCGTACTACGCACCAAGTGAAGCCACACAATCAATCAAGAAGGGTTAGCTCACACAACATACATCAAGACATATAATGAAAGGCAATAAACCGTTTTCATGCTTTAGTCTTGATTAGCCGGCATACAGCATACAAATCACCGTAACTCGGTTAGCATACGGGGCATGAGAAAATCATACCTTTCACAGGAGTTAGCTTTACCATGTGTTCCCTTGTTCCTTGGTTCACACTTGTTCCACTGATAATGTTCCAACATTACTATTAATACTATACTCTTACGATACAAAAATAATTACTACTCTCGTACTTACCCCGTTATCCCGGTGTACTTAATGTTCCCATACTCTCAACCTACTTGGTTACTTTTTATACTTGTTTTCCTACTCATATACTTATTTCTTACCTTTACTTCTTCATTTATAGCGTAACTACATATATATGCACATATGTATATAGGCATATATATATATATTAATATACATCGATTATTATAATCATATAATAATTTTTTTTTGACTCGACCGAACTTGCAAGTACGGTCGCAAGTCCGGTCGATTCCAGTAACTCACATTACGGGAAAATCTTCTGGTCGACCGAACTTGCATGTCCGGTCGCAAGTTCGGTCCATTCCAGAAGGTTTCTGACGGGGGAATTTTTGGTCCGACCGAACTTGCAAGTCCGGTCGCAAGTTCGGTCTTTTCCAGAAGGTTTCCCGTCTTTGTAATTCTGGGCTCGACCGAACTTGCAAGTCCGGTCGCAAGTCCGGTCCGGCCTAGTACTTCAGTTTTAAAATCTGTTTTCAGTCCTCTCTTTTACCCATTACTTCCCCAATCTTCCTACATGTAATCCCACATGTTTTAGTGCCATTTAGGCTTCCTAATATACCTCAATCCATCCACCAATCCCATTACTAATCCATCAAACAACTTACACAATTCCTTCATTTCTTTCCACACTTACAACAGTTTTTCATCCCTCCATGCTACAGATTTTTGTTCCAGCTTCTACCATTCGTTACTCCTTCTTCCAATACCATTACGAGCATCCCAAATACCTTATCTTACCATGCCAATTCATTTCCAAGTAATTGCACCATCTATACCCAAGTCCAACCTTCATTTTACCAAGTCTTATACTCTAGTCCTTCCTAGTTTCTCCAAGGCAATCCAATACCTCTTGCTACAGATTTTATATCCTTTCATTCTCTTACAACCACTACTACTCCATAGTTATTAAACATCTCTACTAACTCCCATACACCCTTGGTTTTTTTCCATTCACCAAGTCACCCACACCTGTACATATTCCTACCAAAATTTTGCCATAGTTCATCTACATTTCTCACTTATCCACATATGTACTCTCTCATCAATTCATCCCTATTCTAGCCAAACCACAAGGGTTCTACCAGCACACATACAAATATAAATTCCTCAATACTTCCTCCATCCACAATTCCAATACACATACACATCACATTTGGCTCCAAAGCCTACAATTCAAATACTTTCCCTTAAATACTCAAACTTCACAATCCTCAATACTAGTACAAAGTTTTGGGTTCTTTAAATATTTTACCCATTCCCATTACTCTAATGCAATAGAATTTACATTAGGAAGGAGCTCTTACCTTGAGCTTATACTTCCTTCTTTCTTTCTCATTTTTCCTCCTCTTCTCTTTCTTGCAAAAATCGGCCATGTGGGGGATGGGGTTGCCAAACTCCATCCCAACACCCAAATTACATAAAGAGAATATAATTAAACTTCTAATCTCTTAAAACATCACTTATTCAATGGAGGGTTTAAATTACCATTGGTTAGGGTTTTTACCTTGGAGCTTTTAAGAGAGGTTTCCAAACCTTGAATACAAAGGAGAGTTCCTCCACCATTGGAGAGTTGAACCAAGCTCAAACAAAGAAGAGAACAAGGCATTACAAGAAGGGCAAAAATCGGTTACACAAGGAGGTAGAGAAAACTTGAGTTATTCATGAAGGTTTTTACCTTGTTGGAAAGAGGAGACTCCAAGCTCCATAATGGTGTGTTTTTCTCTTCAAATGGGGAAAACCTATGGAGATGAAACTCATCCTTTTCGAATTTTGAAAAGAGGGAATGATAGAGGAGGATGAGGGGATTACAAATATGCAATTATTTTTGAGTTTGGACCATGAATGGAGCTTGTACACAAGGAGGGAAGTTGAGGCAGCCATGGAGGCTCCATTTTCGCCCGCACAGCGAGAGAGAGGGAAGAAAATAGGTGGAGAGAGGTGAGGAGAAGAAGAAGAAAAGTGAGAGGAGAGAGAGGGGGGGAAATGTTTAATGCTTTTTCTTTTTACTTTCCTCTCTCTTCCTTCTCTTTCTTTCTTTCTTCTTTATTACTAGCTTAGAGTGTGTGTGAGTGGGTTGACCCTAAATAAAAACCGGCCCCACTATATTAGTAAGCTGGAGCATTTTCGTCTTTTACAGAAACGCTCGTTATTCTACCCGGTTTTAATACTATTCACTAACCGGGCCCGTTTTCCGGAATTTTCTCGTTTCTTTTTATTGGTTATTAAGCTTCCATAAGGCTTAATTATTATTTAAGGATTTATAATTTTTACGGGTTCGTTTGACCACTTAAAATCGCGTTTTCGGGTTTCCTCGAAAATGTGCGCTAAAGCTCTTTTAGCGTTTTAACGCATTTCTTGGACCCGTTTTCTTCGGGAATCGTTCCCGTATACTAATTAGGCATGAATAAGCCTTAGGAATCCTTACGATACTATAACCGAGGTCTTGTACCTCCTATGGTTATTTAACGCTTACTTTAGCGTTTTCCGCTTTCTAAGCGTTTTCTCATTTCTTTTGGATTTATTTTCTTTACCAAAATTACTTAGGCACTATTAGGCCCTTAAATACTATATTAAAATATTCTAATCACCATATTTAAGTTCGGGGTATTTCAATCTACCCCCCTTAAAGAACTGCCCTCAAAGTTGGTGAATCTAATACTGTTACTCGTACATATACTCTATGCTAAGATTATGACCTCTACATGTAACTTGTCAAACTCCCAATGTCTGACATGATGCATACTACGCATCCAAACAGCATGTCACTGCATGCATAGCAATCAAAAATATCCGTTTTACTTCTCTCCAAGGGGGTCCATCCGGAGACAATTATGTACAATCCTCCCCCAATGGCGAGTGATCCCTCAGGTACCGGTCACGTTTGAACACTAACGCTTTCTGGTTCACGGCCGTCATGACTTGAGCACTTACGCTTTCTGGCTCTACGGTCCTTTGGTTCGGATCAAATTCATTTGCACATATAGAGATCCTCAGGCACTTACTCATACTTACTTACTCATACTTTACTCATACTTACTCGGGACTACGCCGCCCCAGTGCCTTTGGAAAAATACAAAACACACACTGTCACCGCACGAACGGTGTAGTGGTTTCAATACTCTACACTTCCCACAGACTCAAAACTATCTTCACCTCCTAGGTTTCGACTGGATACCCGTGCCTAGGCATGGAGATCCACTACGCCCGTGGGAGCGGTTTTAAAACCGATCCTCATTCTCGAGTTTGAAGAAAATGTTGTACCAATTAGTTTTGGAATTCATTTTGAAAACTTTGCATACATCCCCAATTTCAATTTATGATGATTATTCCTATTACTAGTGTTATTATTGTGGCCACTTAAGGGAGCTTCCAGAGCCCTTCAATCCCAATGTGATCAGCATTGGTGTTGAAGTATCCTTCCACTCCAATTTGTGTTCGGCTTCCCTTGATCGCTAGCAAATCAAGTTCCACTTCTCACCTCAATACAAACAGACAGCTCGTCAAACATCATTTCGTTTTCTATCTTTTTAATCTTGCTACTCATAATCATACACATACATTTTCCAATTTATATGATTCACTTACTTACTTACTAATCATCTCATCAACTATTACTACATCATCTCCAACTACTATACTCAAGAAATTCATGGGTGTAATATCCCATTAATTTGCTATACCAAATTTATACTCATAAAATACATCGGTTGTATACCGATTTATACTCATTACATACATCGGTTCCAAACCGATTTATACTCCTCAAGTCTCCCATACATACTCATTCCTCATACTATTACCAATCGGGATTCTCATTCCCCTGGAGTTTCTCTACTCCTTTTCCTATACTTGCTTCCCAAATTACCACAATTACACGATGAGTGAATACAAATGTTTATGTAACATAAGTATCAACCATCAAAACGAATTCTCTTACGCTATGCGCATTGTAGTTTACACACCTATCACGTAAAACATACATTTCGCGGTTTTCACTCTACCCCCCTTAAAAGGGATTGCCCACGTAATCTACCATATGTCATCATTGGACATTGGTCGAAGGCATTCAGCCGTCATGGAGTGGTTCAGCTTCCATGCGGTCTATTATACAATGTTCCTTGATCAATGGGTCTTAACCGTATTATCGGTTAGTCCCTTCATCAAGAAATTCCATCGAAGTTTATTTACCTCTAAACCGGGTTCGGTTCTAGCCTAAATGGCTTCAAGGCATTGATGACTAACCTTTTATTCACTTGGAATTCTGGGTCCACTAGCTTCTGCTGCGCGACCCTGATAGCTTGGGTTATTCGCCCTTTTTGTAATCTTAAATGTGCTATACAACACCTTTTTATCCCTCTTATTGTAGGAATAAGGTTTATTGACCAAGTGTGGTGTTCTCTTACCGTGCTCGAACTCGATGAGTTTTAGATTCATAACCAGCTCTCTGGCAATCTATATACATACTGTTGTGTTTGTAGTGATCATTCACTTGGTTTCTCCGACTTATTGTCGGTTGAGGTTAAGTCACTACTTAGTTGTAGTGCTTCCTCTACTATTAGTAGCTTCTGCATTATACCAGTTTCTCTGGTTCATTACAAGTGTTCTTTACTTGTATGACCTTGCATTTTCAATGCGTCGGTCCTTGTGACTTTCTTAAGTCTCATTTCACCTTTATTCTAGTGGGATTCACATCTTGTGATTGTTGGTGTGTTTCACCCTCTCCGTGTTTCTTTGGCCTTAGGCCGCACGGTTTGTTTCTAAGCCTTTGCTTAACTGGTTTATGCCATGTTTACTGGTGAAAGGAAGGATTTACCACGATTTACATTTCCTCATATTCCTAGCAATCCCACTCGATCATTAACTGCACAAGTGCAATACCAAAACACTCAGTCCTACAGAGTGCAGAGGTGTAAACTCTTGTTAGTAACTCTCTTATGAGATCGCAATAGGACTGATCGTTACTCTTTCAGGTGGTGCTTCATCATTTGGTGCAGACTTCTAGCTTGTTGCCTGGTCTGTCTACCATCTCGTATTTACAACCCCATAGTATTGGGTGATTATTCGCTTACGTTGGTCGCCTGCTGTGCACCATGTTCTTACTGTTTCCACAGTATTGGTTTACATGGTCTCCGCTGTTGCTAGCTTCTGCTCATGCATTTCTATCATTTATACTCTGGTTCCCCATGTATTTGGCAAATACAGAATATGGTATTCCTTTATTTTTCTGAGCTCCCTAAGCATCATTGGTTTAATAACCGGTTACTCCTTGGTTGTGAACAATTGCTGTTGCTTATTTTATATTACTTGACAATAATTGTATGCTCAAGCTTGACTACATTAGTAGTTCTGAAAGGAATATATTTCCCGACTGTTACTGATGATATCCCCTTCTTGGGGTCCATGTGTTCACCGCTCTTGCGGTCTCACATTTATGAGGGGCATCCTCAATTATTGGTTGTTACTCTTTTATCAGTGTCATCCTTGACCACTTTCCATATAGTTCACATTGGTTTTGCAACCGTTGGGTTGTGTGGTAACAGTTTCATGGCGTACTAGCCATATTGCCTAGAGCTCTACTCATCATAGGCTGTTCCCAAGTGGTTACTTCTCCACAACACATTGCTGGGTTTGGAGGTGATACTGGGCTCCATGATAAGACCGTCGCATCACGCTTCCGTTTGTTGGAGACCCTTTTGTATCTTGGTATTGATCGATACCATTTATTAATTTGGGATATCCCCTATCAAGTGGGATCCCTTTGGTGTTCTAACCAGATGTTCGTTCCGATTGTGGTGTCTTTACCACGACATCTCGTTCAACTGTGTTGACTTGATACCCTTTATGGATTGCTCCTGGGTAGTACCGATTATACGGTAGCATTTGGCTGACATTTATGAGTATGTTCAGTTTATTGTCCTACCTTGCGGTTCTGGATCTAATTATTCGTTGAGGTCGTAACGTCTCCCGTTCTTAGGGTAGACCATTGGTATTTTTCCTTGTGTTATAACGGATTTTTATCCCCTCCGGTGATGAATGGTATTTCTGTACCTTATAACATCACCCTGTGTGTTTGTTGGTAGTTGTTTCTGGGAATTCTATCCCGCTCATTGCACACTGATGTGTCAATGTTAGGCAATTTGCCTTACAGTGTTTAGACTGGGTATTCCCTCCAGTTATCATGCTTTACTTATATATCCTTGAGACATATCCAATGTCTTATCCCGTTGTTAGTGCTTCTTGCACTTTCAACTCTTAATGGTTCTCATAAGTGAGTTTCTGACTCCTTAGCTTGTAGCTTATCTGAGTTTCCTTTGTTCGGTTGAGGTAACCAACTGTTCTGTTTCAAATTTACTTATGGTCCATAGAACAGAGTTGACTACTTCTTGTGTTTTCGTACACTACATGTATACATGCGTGGGGTACCGTCTTGGAACGTACCACTTAAACCTAACTGTTTGTCTGGCCCGCAATCATCCTTCGGAGTGCGGTCGTTCCCACATCCCGTATTTGGGTACACTCGTAGTGTTCGTCACACGCCTAGGTGAAGTATTCTATTGTCAACTCCTCTTTGCAAATCATTCTATGATACTCACCGATATTCCGTCGGTTCGGTTTTTAAAATCCGAGTTTAAAAGAAGGTTCATGGTTTTTGAAAGAAAATTTGGTTTTCGAATTAAGTTCGTGTGAAAAGCAATTCTTCATGGCGTTGCCATGTCTGAGGTCTTGACAAGTCCAGCTTCTTGCTGCTGGTAAGTTTCTTGATACAATGGTCGGGCCGTTAGGCCTTTCCGAGATTTCATTATTTAATCTTAGATGGGTTAATCCTATAATTTGCTTCATTTGTCGTAGCGGTACTTAGCAGGTATTTCGGTTGTTAGAGTCTTCCAACCGTCTTGTAGTTTCTGCTTCTGTGCCCTGGGCAAGTGCGCGGGTAGGTTGTTTTTCGGTTAACGTATACCGGTTTCGGTATCGTTTCCATCCATATTTGGTGGTCTTACTAGATCTTCATTTGATCTTTTGATCATGGTGATCAATCTCCTGAGTCGCTTCTCAGTATACTTGGCATGATTGTCATCAATCCGGGTGTCTCACACCTTCACTGTGGTTAACGAGACTTGGGTTATCCTTAGGAATCACGTTGTAGTCCTATAGGTGTATGTTCTATAATACTTTCATAGTTGCCAGAGCTATGTTGTTCGGTTATCACGGCCTCTTGGCGTGTAGGTTTGGCATTAATCCAACCTCGACTAATTCCTTAGTCGGTTTATATGCCGTTGTTGGCATTGTCAAACATTACAGTCCGTAGACTCTCTTGTCTCGACTTGTTACTCCAACTTCCTCGCTTCAACTCGCGTTGTGTTCCTCTTCTTACTGGCTACGCATGGTTCTCGCGACTGCGAAGCATGTCGCCCCATGGTGCCATAAATCCCACTATCCTTTATTTAGGGTCTTCAATCCTCCGCCATTGTAACACCCCCGAATAAAACATCCCTAGATTAATTGAAACGCCCGACGATAATGTAAACTAGCTTGCAGCGGAATAACCTCCATCCGGGTGTCACAGATGCCAACCACCCACGTGGTTGACAGTCCTCATTACTAAGTCCAATTACGGTCTGTATGACTGGAAGTCCAACTTAACGAAATCCAAATACAATATAAAGTACAACTCAAGTACTGAGCATATACAGTTTAGTTAACAACTTAAACAACATAACCCAAAAGTTCAACCCACACATTAAAAGCATACTACTAAAAGTCTTGCCATGTGGACTACCCCTATGGTAGTCACCCTTGCCTACTCTCCGTTATCGTCTTGCACAAGACCTGAAAAAATTGGGTGTAAAGGACTCAGCAAACTACGCTGAGTATGAACGTGTGAAGCCCGTGTAGCCCGCATGTTACCGGGCCACACGACTAATTGGTCGAATATTATTAAGTCAATTTACATGCTATGATAAAGCAGTAAAGCACACATCATACATCATAATATCATACACACTCATCGGTAGCATAGCAATATCAGCAAGCAACCAAGCACAACTTGCAAGTAGCACATCAATATCAATAAGCAACCAAGCACAACTTGCCAGTAGCATAAACAATGTCAAACACGCAGTCCAGCACAATAAGCTGCTAGTGTAACAACATCAGACAGGTAATTATAGGATGTGTGCGTAGGTACATTATACCGTCGATCCTCGCTATGGGATCATTCAAGAGATTGTATGTTTTCTTGTTCTCATTACATATGTTTTCCTTTTCTTGTCTTGCACCGAGTCAGGGGACGTAGGTTAGATCCCGAGACTTTAATATGTAGGTGCTATTCATTCCTTGTTTCTTAAAGGTTCACATTCGTGACTTTCACTTGTTTGCTTGGTCTCATTACACAAGTTTTCCTTTATTCTCTGGCACCGAATCAGGGGATATAGATTAGATCCCGAGACATCATTATGTAGGTGCTACTCATTCCTTGTTTCTTTAAGGATTATTTGTGAATTCTTTTATCACCGCACGTTGGAGGACGTCTCCTCCATAGCTAGTCCCCCATTCCCGACACCCCGGGTCAAGGAAGCGGAAGTCACCTCTAGACTCCAGGATAAGCTTCACCAATTTGTCACTCCCCCATTCCCGACACCCAGGGTCAAGGAAGCGGAAGTCACCTCTAGACTCCGGGATGTGCTTCACCAACTTGTCACTCCCCCATTCCCGACACCCAGGGTCAAGGAAGCGAAGTCACCTCTGGACTCCGGGATGTGCTTCACCAAAATATATTCCATCATAGACGGTCGAAGGATCTGATGCAGATACCAACTCCCGATCATCCATACCGCGCGGCCCGAGCTGTTGTCTTCCCGGGTTATTCTCATGTTTCACAGTTGATACTTTTCGTTTCATTATCATTATAATCTCGACACCATAGTGGTGTCATTAGCGGTCCTCTAAAGTTAGAGAGGAGTTGTCTCTTTGTATAGTTCTTTTGTTTTGTCTACGTGTTTCGTCATGTCTCACCAAGGAGACTTGCTCTTCATTATCATTAAAGCATAGGCACCATAGTGGGTGTCATGGTAGTCCTCAATGGTTTAGAGAGGAGTTCCCCTTATAGCGTTTTCTTTGTTTTCATAATTCGTAGTAGTTCTCGTATAGTTTTCCCTTTATGTAGTTTCTTTTTACATAGTTCGTTGAGTCTCATCTCAAAGTTCCATAACGCGAAAGGGACTAAACTACTGTGTGAGCGCAATGATATATTCAACGATGATGTAGAATCATACAACATGATAAACAAGCAATCCAATTTCATGCTTTGATCTTATGTCATTTTCACACAAAGCACAGCACACAAAGCAACAAGCCGTGTAACATGGCAACATACGAACCACACATGTCCATACCTTAGCCAGAAGTACGAGTCGTCTCAAACTCGGAGTTCCCGGTCGGAGTTCGCTACGGCCCTAGCGTTAATTTAAAAACAATGTGTCAGTTTATTATTTTATGTGATGACACCTTATATCGTGTGTTATTCCCTAGGTATGTTGTTGGATGCTTAGTTTACATTAAGTCCTAGAACTTCACATGCGTTAATTCTAGGCTTATCATACTCCAAGGATATTCATATCCTCGTTTTACACATTTACCAAGTCCTTTTTTCCTTAGTTAAGGTTATAGAGCGTTTTAAACGCTAGTTATGTAACGAGTTTGTATAAAATAGGTATACTTGTCAAATGTGTATTCCCCTCCTTCTAAATAGCTATGTTATAAGCCCACCAATTACACAATAACACTCCTCAATTATTTCTATAACTCTTTTATACTTAGGCTTAAGTGTTTCTATACTGAAACAGGGTTCTTGTACATAGCCTTATTATAACACTTTTAAAGTCTCTACGGGTGTCTAAACTTCCAAAGATGTTCCATAAGTTTAGCTGGATACATTAGGAGGTTTTGGGTGGATATCAATCTGTCTCATCACCCCATAACACCCATGAACAGCAGTTACACAGAAGATACAGCCTAACCGAAACTGAAAACATAATCTACATATTACTTCTTGGCTCTTGTCTCTAGCTAGTTCAGCTGATGTTCCCTTCTTTCCCCTAGTACTTACTCAGCTAGATATGGGTGTTAGCAATGTCTTAAACTCGAGACTAACCTAATACCACACTCACATAGCTTCTGTGATCAGTTACACAGAAACACATACAAGAGAGAATCAAACCCCAAACCAAACTGATGCATTATCTCTTCTTATGTTTTTCCTTTCTGCTCTTTAATCTGGTTTCTAATTTTGCCCAATGTATACATCACTTACTAGGGTACGTTAGAGGTATTTTAGATTCATGAGAAACCCAATACAACACTCTTCAAATCATTCTGTACCGAGTTATACAGAAGACCACGTTTCAGAAACCAAACAAACTGAAACATTCAATTCAGTTGTCTTTTCCTTGCTGTTATTCACTAAGCTGTCTTTAAATTTTACCCCACTAGCTATCGGTGTGTTTAGATTCAGTCATCTCTCAATTCAATCCCTATAAACCCCTTGAAATCGAGTTACACAGAGGGTAAAAGTTTCAGGAGCTGAAACTCAAAAACTCAAGGTCTGTTATCTACTCCCTTTCTTTCCTGTTTCTGAACTTGATTCTTTTCTTTATATTTTCCCCAACTTAGTGACACAGGTTGGTTAAGTGTTTGATTAAGGTTTAAACTTAAAACAGTCCAACCAATCCGATTAAACCCACTGCTATGACTCATATACTGAAACAAGAAATCCAAAACTAGAACTGAAACTGAAACAGAACAAAAACTGTTATCTCCTTCTCTATCTCTTCTTTTGTTACAGATTCATTTTCAGTCTTTCCCAATCTGCCTTAGCTCCTTAATTACGTGCTCTGTTATAATCCTATCCTCAAACATACCCAAGGAAATAAGTTAAAACTTCTGAAAAGCCATTATACCAAACTGCATTGTTGCAGAAAACTCCAGATAGAAAAACTGATACACCACATTCTTCTATTTATTTTTTGTTCTTTGTTTACAATCTTATTTTCAGTTCTTCCCACAGTGCTTAAGTGATTAATAAAGATTATAACTCCTAGGTAACCCACCACAGTTTTACCGTTGTTACAGAGACAATCCAAATACTAGAATTCCCTTCTCCCAGAAACTGCTAAGCATACAAACTGAAGCTTGAACCTGTATAGTTTTTCTTTCTGTTCCATGTTTCTGTCTTAGCATACTAACTGTGTGTTTCCTTTTTTCTTTTTGTTGGTTTGCACCAGGCCTCACGTTGTGGGTAAGCACTTATGCTAGTCACTAGGTTAATATAGCATCGAGGTTATCCCAGGGAGTCAATACACAGAAGCATAGAATTCCAGAAACTGAAAATTAACTGTCAACCTTCTTCTATTTCAGATCTGTTCTTTCGTTTCTTTTCGGTTTGATATTAATTTGTGCGTTAACCTGTTTTCTAATCTTGCTCTAGGTACTTCTAGTTTACTAAGGTGTGTTAGGATCATAATCAACACAACACAACCCTTTTATAACTCTCTGTTACAGAGTTACATGAAACTGGAGAAGAAACAAATGCACAACCGAAACTGATAACTTCTATTGTTTTCCTTCTGTTTATTCACAATTCAACCTTTCAATTTTCCCTCCATTACTTAGCTACTTAATCAAGGTCGTAGTATAATTTTAATCTTCAAACAGACCAAAAGCAACTAATCACACCGCTGATATGTCCCAGAACTGGGTCAAAAGACACTGAAATCACCAACTGTTATTTCTATTGTTTTGTTCTCTGTCTGTCCTCTAAACTGATTTACATTTTCTACCAAACACTTACTTACTTAGCTAAGTGTGCTGGGTATGTTTTAAACCCAAAACTACCTAGAAAATCCCATTAAGCTACCTGATGTATTTCATATACAGGAACAGAAAGAAACTGCAGCAACTGAAAACTCCAACCCAAGACCGTTTCTTCCTTCTGTTTTCTTTTGGTTCTTTAACCTGCTTTCTACTCCCCATAATTGTCTACCCAATTACCTAAGTGTTAAATCAAGGCTTAACCTCATAACCAGCCCAAACAAATCTGCTAATGTTACAGAGTTAAGATCATACTGAAATTCGAAATTCAGAAACTGGAAGCTAACTAATACACCTGCTTCTATCTTGCCTCTGTTCTAGGTTTACGACTTAGTTTTCAATTATGCCCAACTGGCCTAGTAGTACTGACTTGAGTTGAGTCATTAATTCATCTTCGCCACACCATAACACTCCTAGACAGTTTGTGTACAGAAACACAAAGTTACAGAATTTTAAAAACTGGTAACCTGCTACCAGTTGACAGACTCATTCTCTTTGGTTTTTTTTTTCTTTTCCCAATTATCTACACGTAGGCTTAAATGTTAGCACAGTTTTAACCACAGGACTAACCCAAAGAAACAGGAACCACACCTCTGAGAAGTACTACACAACACCTGAAACCAGAAATGAAACTGAAACTGATACGAGATTCTTTCTTATTCCCTTTCCTTCTCTGAATAATTCAATTCCTATCCTTTTCAAGTGTTACAGATTCGCTTAAGGGTCTTAGAAGTGTGTTAGGCTTTTAAATAATTCAATACACCTCCTCATAACCTTCTGTAGCATAGTCATACAGAAACTGAACTCGCCTGTAAACTGAATTGATGTTAAATTTCTATGCTATTGTCTCATTCTGTTCTTTGTGTCTATTTTCTGTTTTCCCCCAGCTTGTTCAGACACTTAGTTAAGTAACTTCATGTAGTTTTAACATTAACAGATCCAAGATCTCATGGGTAACAAACCTCTGAAGGTTTATACACTATATACATGTTAGTGGTTTATCAGACTGCATTCAAAAGAACCAGTACGGGTTATTGGGATCAGCTCACTACCTTGTGTTATTTTCTCTTTCCTTTTCCTTCTTTGCAGTTAGTTCTTCCTGATCCGCTCCTGGTGAAATGTGAAACTTCTAAGGGCTTGAGCTTTCAACCTCAACTGAAGGGGATCACTCAGGATTAGACTTGACAACCAGAAAGAGAAAGAGCTGGGCTGGAGTAACTGAAACGGGTTTCAATAGGGTGTTACCTTCTGGTTCTGTTTCAACAAGGCTGGAGCAGCTTTTATCCAGTAGTTCTTAACCAGAGTGCAGTTGTCTTTCCTCGGAGGTTTTATCACGCTTAAGGGTTGAAGATGGCTGCAGATTTCATGCGTGAAACAAGAAAGATTAGCAGTACTGAGCATGGAGATTCGGACAGAACAAGCAGAGTGAGAACACATTACCTGTTCGTGAACTATCAGTGGAACATGAAGAAGGCTGCTTGCTGTTTCCCAGAATGTTTTGTCACGCTTAAAGAGTGAAGCCGTATGCTGGTTTCATGCGTGGACAATGAAGAGGTTTGAGAGTTATAGCCCTGCGCTTACAGATCGATACAAACAAGCGGAGAAGGAGGGAAATTGTTCCAGCTACCTTGCTAACCTTCTGGGCTGATTGTTACGGGTTTTTATTTCAGATTTTGGAGCACCCAGTATCGGGCATGCAGCCAGAAGGATCAAGGCCTTGCGCCAACGACAGGGGGAAGAATTGAAGTGTTTTCTGGACATGCACCTGATGAAGTATATGGAAGGAGGTGCAAGTGTTTTAGTGGGTTAGCATACCCAGATATACCGATGCGAGACAGAAGAGGAACACTGGTGTATGGGGCGTGAGAATTTTCAAACATACCGAATATGTTTGGCATGTGGGGGGACAAGTAAGAGTTGGTACATACTGCAAGGTTCACGGACATAGTGACATAATTAGGCTCTGGTTTCTATTTTGTTGTTGTTGTTGTAGTTACTTAGTAGCATAATACTACTAACTACATTTAATTCGTGAGTAGGATTACCGAATTCGAGCATAGCTCAACCGGTTAAAAGCATTCACTGAGCATACGAGAGGTACGGGGTTCGAACCTCAGCGGGAGCGTCTTTGCTTCCCCCTTTTTTTTTTTCTTTTCTTTCTCTTTGTTTTGTGTAGGTCATACATTATTATTTATATGTGTACGACTATATATTATATCAGGTGATTCTATATTTTTTTGTAACGCAATTATGCAGCGTTATTGTTTTTATTACAGCGTTACGGTATTGTAACGTTACGTACATATATTTTCGTGTTCGTACATATGTAAATGTACTAGCTTAAATGGTTCGAACGTTATTTTATGTCCATATTATAAAACACGTTATGATTTTATGCCTTTAATATTTAGGGGTATTTCAGCTTACCCCCCTTAAAAGAGACTTCGTCCCGAAGTCTTACTTCCTTAACTTATTTTTCCATCCTAGCAATCTTAGGGATCCAGTCCGTATTCATTATCGATACCCAAAGGATCAAGTCCATAATTAAAATGCTTGGTGCTTCTAAGCACTGTGCCACTTCGGTGGCTTCACACCAGTTCTCATAGTAGACCAAGAAGCTAGCAATGTATAACATGCTAAAGTGCAAACCAAGGCGCACGACATTCATTCATACATAGTGTACATAACATTTTTCACACACAATCCTAAACACACAACCCTACCAACCAACCACGAGTGGTTGTAGGAATACATCATAATAACTCAACACACATACAAACAAAACGCGCTTACCCCCCTTAAAAGAGGGGTACGCCCCCGTACCCTACACTAAGCCGAAACATTGATGAAAAGATGGGTACCTAGTTTTCCTTACCGGATTGATTATATGCCATTGTGTAAACGCCAGATCGGGTTTTCCCGAGTGTGAGGAGGCTTTCCCTCTCCAGCGTTTTCCTACGGATTGAAATGGACCCTAACTAACGAGCCTCACCTAACTACCCGTAACCCCGTTTCTCAAATTTAGGTTTTCCTAACTACTACGCTCACTCTCTCTGTTCCAGTCATCAGAGCGCAACTACGCTCTGATACCACTTTCTGTAACACCCCGAATAAAACATCCCTAGATTAATTGAAACGCCCGACGATAATGTAAACTAGCTTGCAGCGGAATAACCTCCATCCGGGTGTCACAGATGCCAACCACCCACGTGGTTGACAGTCCTCATTACTAACTCCAAGTTACGGTCTGTATGACTGGAAGTCCAACTTAACGAAATCCAAATACAATATAAAGTACAACTCAAGTACCGAGCATCTACAGTTTAGTTAACAACTTAAACAACATAACCCAAAAGTTCAACCCACATATTAAAAGCATACTACTAAAAGTCTTGCCATGTGGACTACCCCTATGGTAGTCACCCTTGCCTACTCTCCGTTATCGTCTGGCACAAGACCTGAAAAAAATTGGGTGTAAAGGACTTAGCAAACTACGCTGAGTATGAACGTGTGAAGCCCGCATGTTACCGGGCCACACGACTAATTGGTCGAATATTATTAAGTCAATTTACATGCTATGATAAAGCAGTAAAGCACACATCAGTACATCATAATATCATACACACTCATCGGTAGCATAGCAATATCAGCAAGCAACCAAGCACAACTTGCAAGTAGCACATCAATATCAATAAGCAACCAATCACAACTTGCCAGTAGCATAAACAATGTCAAACACGCAGTCCAGCACAATAAGCTGCTAGTGTAACAACATCAGACAGGTAATTATAGGATGTGTGCGTAGGTACATTATACCGTCGATCCTCGCTATGGGATCATTCAAGAGATTGTGTATTGTTTTCTTGTTCTCATTACATATGTTTTCCTTTTCTTGTCTTGCACCGAGTCAGGGGACGTAGGTTAGATCCCGAGACTTTAATATGTAGGTGCTATTCATTCCTTGTTTCTTAAAGGTTCACATTCGTGACTTTAACTTGTTTGCTTGGTCTCATTACACAAGTTTTCCTTTATTCTCTGGCACCAAATCAGGGGATATAGATTAGATCCCGAGACATCATTATGTAGGTGCTACTCATTCCTTGTTTCTTTAAGGATTATTTGTGAATTCTTTTATCACCGCACGTTGGAGGACGTCTCCTCCATAGCTAGTCCCCCTTTCCCGACACCCAGGGTCAAGGAAGCGGAAGTCACCTCTAGACTCCAGGATAAGCTTCACCAATTTGTCACTCCCCCATTCCCGACACCCAGGGTCAAGGAAGCGGAAGTCACCTCTAGACTCTGGGATGTGCTTCACCAACTTGTCACTCCCCCATTCCCGACACCCAGGGTCAAGGAAGCGGAAGTCACCTCTGGACTCCAGGATGTGCTTCACCAAAATATATTCCATCATAGACGGTCGAAGGATCTGATGCAGATACCAACTCCCGATCATCCATACCGCGCGGCCCGAGCTGTTGTCTTCCCGGGTTATTCTCATGTTTCACAGTTGATACTTTTCGTTTCATTATCATTATAATCTCGACACCATAGTGGGTGTCATTAGCGGTCCTCTAAAGTTAGAGAGGAGTTGTCTCTTTGTATAGTTCTTTTGTTTTGTCTACGTGGTTCGTCATGTCTCACCAAAGGAGACTTGCTCTTCATTATCATTAAAGCATAGACACCATAGTGGGTGTCATGGTAGTCCTCAATGGTTTAGAGAGGAGTTCCCCTTATAGCGTTTTCTTTGTTTTCATAATTCGTAGTAGTTCTCGTATAGTTTTCCCTTTATGTAGTTTCTTTATTTACATAGTTCGTTGAGTCTCATCTCAAAGTTCCATAACGCGAAAGGGACTAAACTACTGTGTGCGCGCAATGATATATTCAACGATGATATAGAAATCATACAACATGATAAACAAGCAATCCAATTTCATGCTTTGATCTTATGTCATTTTCACACAAAGCACACAACACAAAGCAAACAAGCCGTGTAACACGGCAACATACGAACCACACATGTCCATACCTTAGCCAGAAGTACGAGTCGTCTCAAACTCGGAGTTCCCGTCGGAGTTCGCTACGGCCCTAGCGTTAATTTAAAAACAATGTGTCAGTTTATTATTTTATGTGATGACACCTTATATCGTGTGTTATTCCCTAGGTATGTTGTTGGATGCTTAGTTTACATTAAGTCCTAGAACTTCACATGCGTTAATTCTAGGCTTATCATACTCCAAGGATATTCATATCCTCGTTTTACACATTTACCAAGTCCTTTTTTCCTTAGTTTAAGGTTATAGAGCGTTTTAAACGCTAGTTATGTAACGAGTTTGTATAAATAGGTATAACTTGTCAAATGTGTATTCCCCTCCTTAGCTAAATAGCTATGTTATAAGCCCCCAATTACACAATACACTCCTCAATTATTTCTATAACTCTTTTATACTTAGGCTTAAGTGTTTCTATACTGAAACAGGGTTCTTGTACATAGCCTTATATTATAACACTTTTAAAGTCTCTATGGGTGTCTAAACTTCCAAAGATGTTCCATAAGTTTAGCTGGATACATTAGGAGGGTTTTGGGTGGATTATCAATCTGTCATCACCCTCATAACACCCATGACAGCAGTTACACAGAAGATACAGCCTAACCGAAACTGAAAACATAATCTACATATTACTTCTTGGCTCTTGTCTCTAGCTAGTTCAGCTGATGTTCCCTTCTTTCCCCTTGTACTTACTCAGCTTGATATGGGTGTTAGCAATGTCTTAAACTCGAGACTAACCTAATACCACACTCACATAGCTTCTGTGATCAGTTACACAGAAACACATACAAGAGAGAATCAAACCCCAAACCAAACTGATGCATTATCTCTTCTTCTGTTTTTCCTTTCTGCTCTTTAATCTGGTTTCTAATTTTGCCCAATGTATACATCACTTACTAGGGTACGTTAGAGGTATTTTAGATTCATGAGAAACCCAATACAACACTCTTCAAATCATTCTGTACCGAGTTATACAGAAGACCATGTTTCAGAAACCAAACAAACTGAAACATTCAATTCAGTTGTCTTTTCCTTGCTGTTATTCACTAAGCTGTCTTTAAATTTTACCCCACTGGCTATCGGTGTGTTTAGATTCAGTCATCTCTCAATTCAATCCCTATAAACCCCTGAAATCGAGTTACACAGAGGGTAAAAGTTTCAGGAGCTGAAACTCAAAAACTCAAGGTCTGTTATCTACTCCCTTTCTTTCCTGTTTCTGAACTTGATTCTTTTCTTTATATTTTTCCCAACTTAGTGACACAGGTTGGTTAAGTGTTTGATTAAGGTTTAAACTTAAAACAGTCCAACCAATCCGATTAAACCCACTGCTATGACTCATATACTGAAACAAGAAATCCCAAACTAAAACTGAAACTGAAACAGAACAAAACTGTTTCCCTTCTCTATCTCTTCTTTTTGTTACAGATTCATTTTCAGTCTTTCCCAATCTGCCTTAGCTCCTTATTACGTGCTCTGTTATAATCCTATCCTCAAACATACCCAAGGAAATAAGTTAAAACTTCTGAAAAGCCATTATACCAAACTGCATTGTTGCAGAAAACTCCAGATAGAAAAACTGATACACCACATTCTTCTATTTATTTTCTGTTCTTTGTTTACAATCTGATTTTCAGTTCTTCCCATAGTGCTTAAGTGATTAATAAAGATTATAACTCCTAGGTAACCCACCACAGTTTTACCGTTGTTACAGAGACAATCCAAATACTAGAATTCCCTTCTCCCAGAAACTGCTAAGCATACAAACTGAAGCTTGAACCTGTATAGTTTTTCTTTCTGTTCCATGTTTCTGTCTTAGCATACTAACTGTGTGTTTCCTTTTCTTTTTGTTGGTTTGCACCAGGCCTCACGTTGTGGGTAAGCACTTATGCTAGTCACTAGGTTAATATAGCATCGAGGTTATCCCAGGGAGTCAATACACAGAAGCATATAGAATTCCAGAAACTGAAAATTAACTGTCAACCTTCTTCTATTTCAGATCTGTTCTTTCGTTTCTTTTCGGTTTGATATTAATTTGTGCGTTAACCTTTTTCTAATCTTGCTCTAGGTACTTCTAGTTTACTAAGGTGTTAGGATCATAATCAACACAACACAACCCTTTTATAACTCTCTGTTACAGAGTTACATGAAACTGGAGAAGAAACAAATGCACAACCGAAACTGATAACTTCTATTGTTTTCCTTCTGTTTATTCACAATTCAACCTTTCAATTTTCCCTCCATTACTTAGCTACTTAATCAAGGTCGTAGTATAATTTTAATCTTCAAACAGACCAAAAGCAACTAATCACACCCGCTGATATGTCCCAGAACTGGGTCAAAAGACACTGAAATCACCAACTGTTATTTCTATTGTTTTGTTCTCTGTATGTCCTCTAAACTGATTTACATTTTCTACACAAACACTTACTTACTTAGCTAAGTGTGCTGGGTATGTTTTAAACCCAAAACTACCTAGAAAATCCCATTAAGCTACCTGAGGTATTTCATATACAGGAACAGAAAGAAACTGCAGCAACTGAAAACTCCAACTGTAACACCCCTACTCTATTCGGCTCCTAATCATCTTACTTAACAATATAATCGCAGCGGTAATCTCGACAATTGACTACTGGTCACCGTTCTTGCTCGCCCATACGAGTAATAACGTGCTTCCTGATAAGCTCTTAAATACGAAACATTTTCTCGCAGTGACAACAAGAGATAGATCTAAACTCCCAAAACCAATATAAAATACATTCACAGTGAGCTTTATACGTATCCAAGACCTATACATGTTTCTAGGTTCGTATTAAAATGCAACAGTGCATGTTTAAATAACTGTAATCAAACTACCCAGCGCGTCACTCTCTTTGCCGACACCGGAAGTTGCATACCTGCAAAAATGGTAGTTTGTGGTATGGAATCAGCCCCTGCTGAGTATGTTATTACCTGACTGTCATGCACCCTCGGACCATTCAGTTATTTGGTCGAGAGTATGCAATTCGTTTCCATACAAATAGTTCAATGTTGAAACTGTAAAGCAACAATATATATTGCAGTAATCTCAAATAACAAACAAGCCCCCGGCTTCACACATCGCATCGTAATAAACTACTGAAAGCGTTTACAGCGCTTATATGAGTACAGAAACTCCATTCCAACAAACACTTAATAATTCATAATTGAGTTCAGCGACTCACTCGACCAGACACCCAACCACAATCCACACATGAGTACGGTGACTCGACACAACCAGTTCACAACACACAGTATGAGCGCAATGGCTCGTCAAAAAATCCACCAACATACCACACATAACCACCAAGCACAACCAATGAACAACAAGGCGAAGTAACGAGAATTATAAACGAGTATGAACTCTCGTCTTTGGCATGCAAGCCCAAATAATGTTCGCCTAATGTACGAGTTAATATAGTCGTTCGTAATTGTTCAGTCATGTCTAATGACAACGTCTCGTTAGAACGACGTGTCTCTAAGTTACCCATCTCTTATGGCGGGTCACCCACGGCAATAGCCACTCCAGCGGTAGAGTCTCCGTCCTACGAACAATCTGTAGTTCGTTGGAAATTTATCCAGATACTTACGGCTACCACACGGTGTCCTAGTATCGTTAATGGATCACAGTTCACAGCAAGAGCCACATCCTTGATAATTATCTATACCATCGCATCGCTTTACTATTTTTTTCTAACACAGCAGACCAAGGTCGTAGTCCAATCCTGAGTATGTCGACCGGGATCCAGTGCTAGATACGAGAGCGGCGTTAAAGAGGCCAATGCTCCGTATATAAGTCTCAGATATTTTATATATCTTATTATCCTAATGCTACAACGTTTTACTTACGTTCCTTATATTACACATATAAGATAGCATCATTGCCGCTAGTTCGTTTTATAATATGTTCATATATACGAACGGTACTGTTATCGCACAACAGTAATAATAAAGCAGCATTAATACACAACTCAAGCATATTAATTCACACAAGCAGACATTCAATCTTATCACAGATTTTCACACAATGTCTGAACTGAGGAAATCCTCAGAGACAATCAAGCCACATAAATAACATACCGTTCACACTGCTGAGTATTACGGTGGAGTATGAATCAGCAAGATCCTACGCTCCGTGCGTCGTCTCTAACAGTCTATACAATACATAATGCTACTGATTAGCATACTGTATAACAACACAAAATCCTACGGTATCCCGTACCGTCACTAATACCTCCCGGTTAACCCCCGTTATTAACTGTCAATGTTTGTCGGGTTTTAGGTTTAACTCGAGATTGGAAAAGTGTTATATTACAAGCGTAGTCTTGTCTCGTATATTAATATATTTTATAGTTGAGCTTTTGTTATCGCATGTAACCCAATGTATGTTTGTACATCATATAGTTTGTTTCTATATTGCATGTATGATTCTTGTCATACACCATACATTTCACCTTATTTATTTTTCTAAGGTTTGTTTCTCTCTCTTTTTTTCTTTTTCCCAAATTCAATGTGGTAAACAATACTTTGCATTATCAATCCTTATTATCACATGTACAGTCCTAACATTCCATATCCAATGTTTGTAATTCTTTTCCCTTTATCATACGTCATTTTAATTATGAAAATATATGGTCATTAAACCATATTATATTTTCCTCCACAACACATATTTATTTATGTGTATGTAGTCATGGAACTATTTCTTATATGGCAATTCTTATAATATATATTCATTCTTTTTAATGAATACCTCTTATATTATAAATGTTATAATTCTTATAACATTAAAACCATATTATAAATTTCATTCAAAAATATTAATATTTCCGAACAGTACCTATGTTCCTTAATTATTTACAAAATCCACCACATAATTTATACCATGTTATATTATAGTTATATAACATATATTTTGACAACTATGTCATTCATACAATTATAACCTGTAGTTATATATATTGTTAATAAGTACAAAACAGTACTTAAAATTCTCGGTATAAATTAATTTCCACCAAACTTCCATAATTTACAACTTAATCCCAAATTATATTTCCTTGTTACACTTATAGTATATACCTTATATTATAATCCTTATTCCTTGATATAATTATAACCCATGGTTATATTTCCTCAAAATAACCGAACAGACCCCATGGTCTATTTAAATTATTTTCCCACCACTTAACTTTCTATATTCACCAATTTCCCCTCTTTATAACATATAGTTTCCTAATTTCATTAAAACCATATATTATACATATGTCCTTATAAGACCTCATATATAATTCCAAAAATCATCAAACTATACCAAAAGGTTATAAACATTATTCCTAACCTTGTATTTTCTCTAAATCTCGATTTTTCCACTTATGTTACCCATTTGTAACAATATTATGAAATACCTTATACTATACTTATTTAATTCATATCAACTCCAAATTTAACCAAATAAATTCCTAAAAATTCCTAATAACCTAAGGTTTGTACTAAACTCCTTTTAGTACCCCCAAGTTTTCGGAAATCACAATACCACCCCAAGTCTTATAAATCTTTTACAATTTAATAAGTATCTTATTATAAGGTAGTATTTTAATTTCTTAAATTCTCCAAACTTGGTCAAAGTCTCCTATATGGTCAACTTTGACTCCTAATACCAAATGGGAACCAATTTTTCGGTAATTACCAATAATAACCTATACTTTTCTATTTTTACAATTTTGACCCAAAACTTTATAAAATGTTATGATTTTTATTAAATTCATTTAAAAACCCTAAATTGTTCTAAATTAAGCCCACGGCTTTTTAACTTCCTAGTAATTACGAATTGGCCCCAATTTTAATTATAAGCATAAATAAAACTAAATAAGCTTATAAACTTAAATTAAAATGGCCTAATGACATGGCCTTATTACAACCTTGAACTTGCAAAATAAATTACACAATAAATGTCTCAAAATATAGCATATATATTCGGCCTCACTTAGATTTAATTACTTTTCCACATAATGTCATAATTTGACCATTATGTTAATTAAATCTCTTAAATGACTAGCTTAATTTATCTTAGCCATTTTTTTCCATTTTTAGGTCAATATGACCTATATATATGTTTTCACTCTCGGCCCCATATATATATGCTTAGAAATTATAAAATCATAAGTTTAAGGTGTTTATACCTTGATTATTCCTTGTATGGGCTCGGTCACTTGTAGGAAAATTCACCACTTGATTTAGACATGTTTAATACACAAAAACAAGATATGGTTACACTCCAAGCTTGAGTTTAACCATAAGAAATAATTAATGTAAGATTTAAGGCAAAAATCACCTTAAAAATGCAAGGGAAGTTCTAGATATTTTCGACCTGAATCAAACACACCACAAGGTGTTAGATCCACCATATTGACATAGGAAATAGTTAGATCTCGAAATACTACCTTGTTAATAGGTTTTACCTCGGAAAAATGCCTTAAAAGAGAGTATTTCTCTTGAATCTCGGTCACCCTTGCTCCAAATGGCTAACCAACAGATTCCACATGAAAAGGAGAAGAAGATGAGGCTATGACCAAAGTTTCACAGCCAAACTCGAAGGGAATCAAAAGTTATGAGCTTAAAGCACATTTTTACCTTAAAATGTAGATTTGAACAACCTTGGTCCCTCTACTGGTCTCAAACGAGTTTAGCTCTTGTTCTAACCTTATAACACTGAGAATAAGCCATAGGAATTGATGAGCCACGAAATTTAGGTGTTGGTAGTGAAGAGATGAAGAAAAAGGGCTAAAAATGACTAAAAACACTTACCTTAGGAGCTTAGGAGTTAGATCTGCCTTCCATGCTCAAGAACCAGACCTGAGAGCTTCTTAGGAAGGAAGGAACTCGTTTGGGCAGGCTGGAATCGGACAAGAGCAGGAGGAGAGAGTGGAAAGGCTTGAATAATTGAAAAAAGGTAGGTTTTACTATTGCAAATTGAATATTAGGTAGCAATTTGTCTTCTAATGATTGTGTGCTGTCTCCTCCCTCCTTGCCTGCCGATCTCCATGGTCCAAGTGGGTCAATTAATTGGCCATTGACCATACTTGGTCAATATTGACTCATGCGGGCCCACTTTAGGGTTTTATTAATATTTTAATATTAAATTTGTAAAAATTCGTAAATTTCTGGAATTAAATTCCTAATATGATATAATATGATTATATATCATATTTAAGGATAATTATAATTTTTAAGCCCATTAAAAATCAATTTAAAAGGCAATCTCACAAAAACTTGCTTTAAGGAGTTTTAGCGCACATTTTTGTGTCACAGGGTGTTCTTGAGCTTAGTTCTCCTTGAGAATGGTTTTATTGTGTTCCTTGATTCATTATAATACTTAGGAATCCACTTTGGATCTTATTTGAGGTCATACAATCTTTCTGGTGTCTTAAAGCACATTTTTTGGCTTTACCGATCTTAAGGCGTGTTTTGCCTTGTTGAGATCTTTTAGATTGTTCCCCAATAATATTTAGATGTTTAATAATCATCTTAGATCATTAATAGATCATTTAATTATATTTTAAAGGTTAGGGGTATTTCACCAACCCAAGACCGTTTCTTCCTTCGGTTTTTCTTTTGGTTCTTTAACCTGCTTTCTACTCCCCATAATTGTCTACCCAATTACCTAAGTGTTAAATCAAGGCTTAACCTCATAACCAGCCCAAACAAATCTGCTAATGTTACAGAGTTATGATCATACTGAAATTCGAAATTCAGAAACTGGAAGCTAACTAATACACCTGCTTCTATCTTGCCTCTGTTCTAGGTTTACGACTTAGTTTTCAATTATGCCCAACTGGCCTAGCAGTACTGACTTGAGTTGAGTCATTAATTCATCTTCGCCACACCATAACACTCCTAGACAGTTTGTGTACAGAAACACAAAGTTACAGAATTTTAAAAACTGGTAACCTGCTACCAGTTGACAGACTCATTCTCTTTGGTTTTTTTTTTCTTTTCCCAATTATCTACACGTAGGCTTAAATGTTAGCACAGTTTTAACCACAGGACTAACCCAAAGAAACAGGAACCACACCTCTGAGAAGTACTACAAACACCTGAAACCAGAAATGAAATACTAAACTGATAACTTGATGCATTCTTTTCTTTATTCCCTTTCCTTCTCTGAATAATTCAATTCCTATCCTTTTCAAGTGTTTACAGATTCGCTTAAGGGTCTTAGAAGTGTGTTAGGCTTATTAATAATTCAATACACCTCCTCACAACCTTCTGTAGCATAGTCATACAGAAACTGAACTCGCCTGTAAACTGAATTGATGTTAAATTTCTGCTATTGTCTCATTCTGTTCTTTGTGTCTATTTTCTGTTTTCCCCAGCTTGTTCAGACACTTAGTTAAGTAACTTCATGTAGTTTTAACATTAAACAGATCCAAGATCTCATGGGTAACACCTCTGAAGGTTTATACACAGTATATACATGTTAGTGGTTTATCAGACTGCATTCAAAAGAAAACCAGTACGGGTTATTGGGATCAGCTCACTACCTTGTGTTATTTTCTTCCTTTTCCTTCTTTGCAGTTAGTTCTTCCTGATCCGCTCCTGGTGAAATGTGAAACTTCTAAGGGCTTGAGCTTTCGACCTCAACTGAAGGGGATCACTCAGGATTAGACTTGACAACCAGAAAGAGAAAGAGCTGGGCTGGAGTAACTGAAACGGGTTTCAATAGGGTGTTACCTTCTGGTTCTATTTCAACAAGGCTGGAGCAGCTTTTATCCAGTAGGTTCTTAACCAGAGTGCAGTTGTCTTTCCTCGGAGGTTTTATCACGCTTAAGGGGTGAAGATGGCTGCAGATTTCATGCGTGAAACAAGAAAGATTAGCAGTACTTGAGCATGGAGATTCGGACAGAACAAGCAGAGTGAGAACAGCATTACCTGTTCGTGAACTATCAGTGGAACATGAAGAAGGCTGCTTGCTGTTTCCCAGAATGTTTTGTCACGCTTAAAGAGTGAAGCCGTATGCTGGTTTCATGCGTGGACAATGAAGGAGGTTTGAGAGTTATAGCCATGCGCTTACAGATCGATACAAACAAGTGGAGAAGGAGGGAAATTGTTCCAGCTTACCTTGCTAACCTTCTGGGCTGATTGTTACGGGTTTTATTTCAGATTTTGGAGCACCCAGTATCGGGCATGCAGCCAGAAGGATCAAGGCCTTGCGCCAACGGACAGGGGGAAGAATTGAAGCATTTTCTGGACATGCACCGATGATGAAGTATATGGAAGGAGGTGCAAGTGTTTAGTGGGTTAGCATACCCAGATATACCGATGCGAGACAGAAGAGGAACACTGGTGTATGGGGCGTGAGAATTTTCAAAACATACCGAATATGTTTGGCATGTGGGGGGACAAGTAAGAGTTGGTACATACTGCAAGGTTCACGGACAGACTGACATAATTAGGCTCTGGTTTCTATTTTGTTGTTGTTGTTGTAGTTACTTAGTAGGCATACTACTACATTTAATTCGTGAGTAGGATTACCGAATTCGAGCATAGCTCAACCGGTTAAAGCATTCACTGAGCATACAAGAGGTACGGGGTTCGAACCTCAGCGGGAGCGTCTTTGCTCCCCCTTTTTTTTTCTTTTCTTTCTCTTTGTTTTTGTGTAGGTCATACATTATTATTTATATGTGTACGACTATATATTATATCAGGTGATTCTATATTTTTTTGTAACGTAATTATGCAGCGTTATTGTTTTTATTACAGCGTTACGGTATTGTAACGTTACGTACATATATTTTCGTGTTCGTACATATGTAAATGTACTAGCTTAAATGGTTCGAACGTTATTTTATGTCCATATTATAAAACACGTTATGATTTTATGCCTTTAATATTTAGGGGTATTTCAGCCATTAAGTGCGGTCATCATCATCCAACGGGAACCGTCTTCGGGTCTTCCAGTTCTTGGACTCTACCGTATGACAGGTTCTTTTTCTAATAAGGTTTACTTGCAACTGCCAGATCGGGTGTTACCCGAGTGTGAGAGGTCTTTCCAACTCTCTGGCGTTCTCGTCCCAGCTTTACAACGGGGGACGCGGAGGGCGGGTATGGTTACTGTAGGTGTCCAGATCACACTGGAAATTCCTATCGCTCTGATACCACTTTTTGTAACACCCCTACCGCTAATACCGTCATTACCGCACCATACTTACCTTCGCAGCAGATATTACTTACTCAACGGCGGGTGTACAATGCCGTTAGCCACCCACGTGACTAACAAGGCGAGTTACAATTCTACATACTATCGGTCTGATGAATATGAACATACCGAGTACTCTACACAATACAATACTTCCCATTGCTTACTTACCCATAATTCAATTACGACGTCAACACATTACTATACCGAGTATACTACAATCCTTAAAGAAATACCCCAAACCTAAGTATGCTAAGTAAACATCAAATTATGATGTAGTAAGGCTAGAATATGCCTTAGAAAGATTGGTAGACAATTTAAACCAAGGAAAACACAAGAAAGTGCCTTAAGGGCAATCAGGGCAAAAACGTGCTCTAAGCTTGGAGTGACTTGGATTAGCACCCAAATACCATTATAAGACTTTAGTAATATGCTAATGGACATTTTAAATCAATTAGCAAAGAAAACCAAGCTTGAAAACAAGTTAAAACACAAAATGTGCTTTAAGAAGTCTTAAAGCACATTTTTGAGAAATTGTCTTAGAATTGAGTTTTGAGTGGCTAGATGTCCATCATTACTCTTTAATCAACATGTGTACTAATTAGTATCACATTAGGAAGTCTAAATCAATGGGAAATCAAAAATTTCAGAAATATGTGCACTAGTCAGTGAATAGTGCCAAATAGTGACTAGTTTAAGTTTTAATCAATATAAGCTAATTAGTTGGTCAACAAAGACCATGACTAGCCTTATTTAAGATAGGGGGCCGGTTTTATAAGGATGAGTCACAATGGACTTCATCAAATAAGGGAAAAAGAAGAGATAAGTAAAGAAAGTTACTATTTGCTTTTATAAAGCAAATATCCTTATTAGCCTACCTCTCTCCTCTCTCTTCATTTCCCCTTCTCTTCCACGGTTTTCTTCTTGTTCTCTCTGTTCCAAACCGTGCCCAACCAGCTCCATACTTGTTCCATCTTCAAATGTCCATAAGTTACTCATTTTAGCTCCAAATCAAAAGTGAGCATAGATTATTCTTAGTTAGCTCAAGCTCTAGCTTTCCATCTTTACAAAATTGGAAAAGCTTCATTTTGGAGCCATGGGAAATCTCCATTGATGGAGGAAAATCAAGTTTGAAGAGCTCATTAGCTTCTCCATTCTCTTAAGGTAAAGGAAATGTAAGAAAAATCATGTTTCCATCACTTCCTCACCATGGCCGAAAATTTACTACTCATGGGGCTTTGTTTTATGCCTTGTTCTAGCTTGATTTATTCACCAAGGACTAGTGGAGGTCCTATTTCATTCAATGCCCAAGTCTTTTTGAGACTTCAAAGGTAATCATCCACTTTTATGCCTTAGAACACATTTCTAACCTAGGTTTTCATTCCTTGAGGTTAGTGTATTGTTTAGTACTCATATGAGTCATTGAATATTGATTAGAACATTGGCAAGGGAAGTTTAAGTGGTGGCCGATATTCATTCATGAAGAAGGTCTAAGGAGGAGATAAGATAAGCTTGAGAAAACAAGGTAAATTCCTTACCTAATGGTGGTTTAAGTTTTAAGGAATGAGTTTTAGATGAGTACCAATGTAGCCTAGGGCTTACATTAGGTAATGGGTTATGTAACCTAAGAAAAAGAACTTAAATAAGCTTGTGAACTTGTGACTAAGGAGCCAATGGGAATGAGTTAGTAATATAAGTTTAAGATGAGTTTTAAGAGCATTAAACTACTATGAGATTGATGGGTGTATTTGCAGGTTGAAAGCTTTTATATGTGGGAAATTCAGTTTAAGTTTAAGTTATTTAAGGGCCTAAGAGCCATGTCATTTAAGAGCCTTAGTGCTATGTTGGTTTAAGGTTATTGCAATATATTAGTATGATGTGAATAAGTTGATTTGGGTGAGAAAATAAGATGAGAAAAGACTTGGTGTGTGTGAGATTATTGTGTGAGAAAAACAATGCTTATGGGCATGATAAAATACTAAAGGAGCTATGGCGAAATTTGAGTAGAAAACAAGTGTCTAGGTGGAGTTTGTGAGTTAATGTGACCAAGGGTTTATTAGGAGTCATTAAAAGGAATTTGGGTGGAAATGAGTTAATGAAGGAGTTCTTGAGGTTTAGAATGCCCTAGAGTTGTCTAGGAGGAATTAGAGGATTGGCGAGTGTACTAAACACACCAAAATCATGATATGAGGAATGTAAGACTTGTGCATAAGTTTTAAGGAAAGGTGTATAATGCCTTAAGGAGATTTAGGTATGAACTAGAGAGTAAGACAATGAGAGTTTTGAGAACCTTGTGTAAGTGTGATGATGTTAGTGGTGGACTAGTAAGGTTTAGTTGAATGGTAATGTGTGGACTTGGGTGATGGAAGTGAAAAAGGTAGGAGGAGGTTGTAAGTCGTCAAAGGAAATGGCTAGGGAGTTATAAGAGTGTATGATCATGAGAATGGTGAGTAAGTTGAACAAAAGAGGTGGAAAAGTCTAAGGAGGGTGTTGCTTGGTCAAGGTAAATGAAGGGTAGTGTTTAAGGTGTTCTAAGGAGATTTTATGACTAAGGATGTTCTAGGAAACATTAAGTGTTGTTTTGGTGAGAATGAATAAACTATGGAGTTCTTGAGTACTAGGAAGACCTAGGGATGTCTAGAGGGACTAAGGGTTACAATGGTGAATTTAAGGCACCAAAACCATGGTTAAGGAAGCTAGGAAGCTTGTACAAGTTTGAAGGAAAAATAAGGTATAATGACTTGTGAAGATGTAAGCGTGTGCTAGATTACATATAGCTTTGAGAAGTTTGAGTAAAGCAAATGGATATGCATAAGGATGCTTGGGAGATGATGTTAAGGTGATGAAGAAACACCTTGGTATAATGGTTACATAGGCATGAGATGCCATTTAGAAACCTAAGGATAAAACATAATAGGTGTTAGGGATTTTGGTAAGAGTTGAGTAAGAGTTTAAAGATAAGGAAAATGGGTGTTAGGGCACGTCCGAACTAACGTCCGAACTTGGACGTTCGGACATGCCCTGGAGCGCGTAAGTCTTTGATCTTCGACTGGCGTCCGAACTACCCATCCGAACATAAAAGTTCGGACACACCTATTTCTATTTTCTGGTTTGGCCTAGAACAGCGTCCGAACTTGGGAAGTCCGGACGTATGTTCGGACATTCGGCAATCTGCACCCTTAAAGTCTCGAACAGTGTCCGAACTTGGGAAGTCCGGACACAAGTTCGGACAAGGTGCTGTATTGACCAAAAACTTTGTTTAAGGTTGGGAAATGATGGGGAATATTAAGTAATGTTATTATAAGGTTGTTAAGAGTTGTTTGGTAGGGTTCTAAGGCCTTTGGAGGTGTGAACAAGTGTGAGATAAAATGAGGAAATGAGTAACATTAGTGGTTAAGGTTAAACTACAAGGACTTAGTGGTACTAATCGGGAAATCATTATTGATTAATTAGGCTAGGTTAATTGAAAGTAATTAACCGCCCAATTCGGTGAATGTCTTAGGGTTTGAGAAGTTGGACTCCGGAGGAGAATAAGCAACCGAACGAACCACGGTGAATGGTACAGTTCTTCTTGTGACCTGCTTGCTAACGAGGTGTCCCTCAGCTTGTGTGCTATTTGTTTTTGTGTGCTCACTAAACAAGATAAAGCATGGAACCGGAATATTATGTTTATTGTATTGTTGTGTGATGTTTGAAAACTAACACAACATACCGTGAGAACTTACTAATTAACGTTTAGTAAGGAATTGAGTGAGACTAAGGAACGCTCCCTAATATGGGCTGATAAAACCGAAAGAGGTTAACCAACAAACATGGTCTTGAGACTACTACTAACTGGAACTTGAGTGAGGAAACCCGGGACCGATCTCCGGTCATGCATGCTAAGGAAAAAGGGGGTCGGTATCTATAGCAGATTCGACTTCCGCTTAAGGACTTGTCTTCGGACTTGTAGCCTAGGGCCGGTTGCCGGCTCAGCTACGCTGGACTCCCGTCCAGGGTAGGTGGCATTAAGATGGTGCGGTGGGATCACCTAAATCCCAGGTTTGGACTTAGGATACAACCATTCCCCTCCAGGAACGGTTTGTATACTGAGAATAAGTTAAGATTAAGATTAAGGTAAGGTTAAGATAAGTTGCAACCATTCCTTTTTAAAGGATGGTTTGTATTATTAAGATTAAGATAAGCTACATCCACTCCTTATTAAAGGATGGTTGTTTCTAAGATTAAGATAAGATTAAGATTGAGGTGAGATAAGGATGGACTAAGTTTAAGAGGGAACATTACTTAAGGAGTTAAATAATTAAATCTCTAATTAAGGGAACGCATTTAAGTCGTTCATTGTGTGTGAACTTTGATTGTTCATATCTGAGTTGTTGTTTACTGCACTTTCTATTATGTTGTGCATCTAATCAACCTCCATGTTATCGACAATTAGTCGTCGTAGCCACGTTAGCTTGGGGGGCATGAGAGGATCGTACCAGCATTCGTGCTGACCCCCTTTGGGGGATGTTTTTACTACACAGGTGTACATCAGGAGGCGGCCGTCGCAAGAGTAAGAAGAGGATACAAGTGTTAAGGATTAAGTGTGGCCTACGAGTTGTGCATGTACACTCGTATGGCAATTGAGTTAGTAAGATGTATAGGATGTGAGAGGATTGTAAGAAGAATATGTATTTGGTTAAGGTTGTTATGTACTAATGTTCGGTATATTCTGTAGTCAGACCGTGGCAAGGTCCTGGAGTGTAAAGAATTCCGCTGTGACATGTATATATATATGTTGTTAAGTTGCGAGACCACATTTGGATTGAGTTGGGGTGTTATATTACCGATACAGCTTGGACTTCCAATTTCCCAATACATTACGAGTACAATCCCTTTTTCACAACTACCCATGCTTACGTAGCAGTCCTACTCTCTCGTACGGTGGTCAGCTTCGAGTACCTGCACACTAAAAAAGGTCCCCCTAGGGGGTCAGCTTACGCTGCATATGAAATTTGCATATACCGCGTGCTAACCGCGGTATGCCGACTATTTTGGGTCGGATATACATGGAGTTCATTTTACATGCATACATACATACTCATACTACAGCAATACAATCAAAAATACCTACATAAATATACAAGTTCAATACTTACTAAGGAAGACAACTCAATAGTCAACCATTCGTATTTGTTATTCATTCATTACTCTTCGTACTGTGTTCGATATTCGCTACTCTACTCATACTTACTCCTTACTCTTGCATACTCATCACTCCATGTTCAATACCTTACTCGTACACGATCCTTACTCTGTACTCGTTACTATACTTGTGCATACTCACTACTCAATTCTCCATACTAACTCTTACGTACTCAATACCCAATGCTTACTCATACATACTCGATACTCGGTACTCATTACATACTCATACTCACTTCCTACTCAATACTCATTACTTTGCTCATACATACGCAATACTCATTACTCATTACTTTGGCCTCGGGCGGAGTCATACACAAGACTCGCCACCGGACCTACAATACGAGGGCTATACGCTTAGCTCCTCAAATACTCAAATGCCCGCATTTACCGGACTACCAATTCCCAACACTCTTCTCTTAGAGTACCTTACAATCTCATGGATTAGCCTAGGAGTATCTCTCTTGATAACCTCCACTAGCTTAGGGAATTACCACCGACTAGTATCCTCTATTTAAGGGTTTCCCCAACGTATCGAATACTCTCATGTTCGGGACATACTTACATCATCGGGTCTTCTCATAATGGGTCGACTAATTACTAAGGGGTTTGGAGATCCCTCATCATTCTTTACTACTCTCATGGTTCATGTCTTGCACCAAGATTAATTCCTCTATTAGAGGTTACTTATATACTTCTACTACTTTTGTTTGTGGATTGTTCAATTCGGTTCTCCTACCGTCATCGGAAAGTTATCACTCCCGTACGCTCTCTCACATTCTAGTGAGTTTCGTTGGATTGCATTATCGTTTGTTGATTCGTTAGTTTAGAGCGCTGCTACGGTTCCATTAGTTCACAACATGACTCTTACTACGAGCCACTACACAACAAGACTCATCTATGAGTCGTACTACGCACCAAGTGAAGCCACACAATCAATCAAGAAGGGTTAGCTCACACAACATACAGCAAGACATATAATGAAAGACAATAAACCGTTTTCATGCTTTATTCTTGATTAGCGGCATACAGCATACAAATCAACGTAACTCGGTTCCTACGGGGCATGAAAAATCATACCTTTCACCGAGTTAGCTTTACCATGTGTTCCCTTGTTCCTTGGTTCACACTTGTTCCACTGATAATGTTCCAACATTACTATTAATACTATACTCTTACGATACAAAAATAATTACTACTCTCGTACTTACCCCGTTATCCCGGTGTACTTAATGTTCCCATACTCTCAACCTACTTGGTTACTTTTTATACTTGTTTTCCTACTCATACTTACTTTCTTACCTTTACTCTCATTTATATAGCGTACTACTACATATATGCACTATGTATATAGGCATATATATATATATATAACATATGATTATTAATAATAATAAAAATATAATTTTTTTACGACTCGACCGAACTTGCAAGTCCGGTCGATTCCAGTAACTCACATTACGGGAAAATCTTCTGTCGACCGAACTTGCATGTCCGTCGCAAGTCGGTCCATTCCAGAAGGTCTCATTACGGAATTTTTCTGGCCGACCGAACTTGCAAGTCCGGTCGCAAGTTCGGTCCATTCCATAAGGTCTCATTACGGAATTTTTCTGGCCGACCGAACTAGCAAGTCCGGTCGCAAGTTCGGTCCATTCCAGAAGGTTTCTGACGGGGGAATTTTCTGGTCCAACCGAATTGCAAGTCCGGTCGCAAGTTCGGTCTTTTCCAGAAGGTTTCCCGTCTTTGTAATTCTGGGCTCGACCGAACTTGCAAGTCTGGTCGCAAGTCCGGTCCGGCCCAGTACTTCAGTTTTAAAATCTGTTTTCAGTCCTCTCTTTTACCCATTACTTCCCCAATCTTCCTACATGTAATCCCACATTTTTAGTGCCATTTAGGCTTCCTAATATACCTCAATCCATCCACCAATCCCATTACTAAATCCATCAAACAACTTACACAATTCCTTCATTTCTTTTCCACACTTACAACAGTTTTTCATCCCTCCATGCTACAGATTTTTGTTCCAGCTTCTACCATTCGTTACTCCTTCTTCAAATACCATTACTAGCATCCCAAATACCTCATCTTACCATGCCAATTCATTTCCAAGTAATTGCACCATCTATACCCAAGTCCAACCTTCATTTTACCAAGTCTTATACTCTAGTCCTTCCTAGTTTCTCCAAGGCAATCCAATACCTCTTGCTACAGATTTTATATCCTTTCATTCTCTTACCACCACTACTACTCCATAGTTATTAAACATCTCTACTAACTCCCATACACCCTTGGTTTTTTTTCCATTCACCAAGTCACCCACACCTGTACATATTCCTACCAAAATTTTGTCATAGTTCATCTACATTTCTCACTTATCCACATATGTACTCTCTCATCAATTCATCCCTATTCTGGCCAAACCACAAGGGTTCTACCAGCACACATACAAATATAAATTCCTCAATACTTCCTCCATCCACAATTCCAATACACATACACATCACATTTGGCTCCAAAGCCTACAATTCAAATACTTGCTCTTAAATACTCAAACTTCACAATCCTCAATACTAGTACAAGGTTTTGGGTTCTTTAAATATTTTACCCATTCCCATTACTCTGATGCAATAGAATTTACATTAGGAAGGAGCTCTTACCTTGAGCTTATACTTCCTTCTTTCTTTCTCATTTTTCCTCCTCTTCTCTTTCTTGCAAAATTTGGCCATGTGGGGGATGGGGTTTCCAAACTCCATCCCAACACCCAAATTACATAAAGAGAATATAATTAAACTTCTACTCTCTTAAAACTTCACTTATTCAATGGAGGGTTTAAATTACCATTGGTTAGGGTTTTTACCTTGGAGCTTTTAAGAGAGGTTTCCAAACCTTGAATACAAAGGAGAGTTCCTCCACCATTGGAGAGTTGAACCAAGCTCAAACAAAGAAGAGAACAAGGCATTACAAGAAGGGCAAAAATCGGTTACACAAGGAGGTAGAGAAAACTTGAGTTTTTTATGAAGGTTTTTACCTTGTTGGAAAGAGGAGACTCCAAGCTCCATAATGGTGTGTTTTTCTCTTCAAATGGGGAAAACCCATGGAGACGAAACTCATCCTTTTCGAATTTTGAAAAGAGGGAATGATAGAGGAGGATGAGGGGATTACAAATATGCAATTATTTTGAGTTTGGACCATGAATGGAGCTTGTACAAGGAGAGGAAGTTGAGGCAGCCATGGAGGCTCCATTTTCGCCCAGCACAGCGAGAGAGAGGGAAGAAAATCGGTGGAGAGAGGTGAGGAAGAAGAAGAAGAAGAAAAGTGAGAGGAGAGAGAGGGGGGAAATGTTTAATGCTTTTGCTTTTTACTTTCCTCTCTCTTCCTTCTCTTTCTTTCTTTCTTTATTACTAGCTTTGAGTGTGTGTGAGTGGGTTGACTCCCTAAATAAAAACCGGCCCCAATATATTAGTAAGCTGGAGCGTTTTTCGTCTTTTACAGAAAACGCTCGTTATTCTACCCGGTTTTAATACTATTCACTAACCGGGCCCGTTTTCCGGAATTTTCTCGTTTCTTTATTTTTATTGGTTATTAAGCTTCCATAAAGGCTTAATAATTATTATTTAAGGATTTATAATTTTTACGGGTTCGTTTAACCACTTAAAATCGCGTTTTCGGTTTCCTCAAAAACGTGCGCTAAAGCTCTTTTAGCGTTTTAACGCATTTATTGGACCCGTTTTCTTCGGGAATCATTCCCGTATACTAATTAGGCATGAATAAGCCTTAGGAATCCTTACGATACTATAACCGAGGTCTCGTACCTCCTATGGTTATTTAACGCTTACTTTAGCGTTTTCCTTTCCGCTTTCAAGCGTTTTCTCATTTCTTTTGGATTTATTTTCTTTACCAAAATTACTTAGGCACTATTAGGCCCTTAAATACTATATTAAAATATTCTAATCACCATATTTAAGTTCGGGGTATTTCAGCAGGGTCTACAGATATACCGCTGGCTGATATAACACACCCTAGAAAAGATACACCGTCTAGCTAGAAATCACATTTTGAAAGCTTAGCATACAATAGGTTCTCTCTCATGATCTGCAAAACTTGCCTCAGATGCACCTCGTGCTCGTCCTTAGTCTTAGAATATTCTAGAATGTCGTCGATGAATACAACTACTGATGAGTTTAACTGCTCTCTGAACAATCAGCTCACAAGATCCATGAATATGGTTGGGGCTTTGAACAAGCGAAATGGCATAACTGTGAACTCATAGTGCCCATAACGCGTCCGAAAAGCTGTCTTCTCTATATCTTCATCAACTTTCCACATCTGGTGGTATTCTGATCTCAGATCAATCTTCGAGAAAACTGTTGCACCTCTTAGCTGGTCAAACAGATCGTCAATCCGTGGTAACGGGTACTTGTTCACCGTGACTGCATTAAGCTCCCTGTAGTCGATGCAAAGTCGCATGCTACCATCCTTTTTCTTCACAAATAGAACTGGTGCTCCCCATGGTGACGCACTCGGTCTGATGTAACCTTTATCAAGTAGATCTTCTAACTGAATCTTCAGCTCTTTCATCTCTGCTGGTGCCATCCTATAAGGTGCTTTAGCAATAGGCCTAGTGCCTGGTATTAAGTCGATGGAGAACTCCACATCTCTCTTGGGTGGCATCCCTGGTAACTCTTCTGGAAATAAATCTGGGAAATCTGAAACGACTGGTATGTCTAACTGTGTCTGCTCCTCCTGCCTCATATCCTGGACATAACACAAATAGACTGGTTGTCCTTTCTTCACCTTCTTCATCAATGTGATAGCAGATACTAGCTTGAAAGTAGGTTCTCTTGGAGTACTGTGATATGAAACCGTCCTGCCCTTTGGGCTCTTCAGTAGTAATCTATGCTCTGCGCAATGTAGTCGTCCCTTATACTTCTGAAGCCAATCCATGCCCATGATGATGTCAAAACCTAAATTATCCAGCTCAATCAAATCCGCCTGAAAATCTTCATCCATTATATTAATCTGAACTCCCTTGTGCAGTTTCATGCACCTCACTCTCTCCTTCGTCGGTAGTGTGACTAGGAAATCTGAGAGAGGCTCAGGGGTTGTCTCTAACTTCCTTGCTAATGTAGAGGATATAAAGGAATGAGACGCTCCTGAATCAAACAGTATCGATGCACTCACGCCATTTACTGTGAAGGTTCCCATGATAACATTCCCCTTATCCTTGGCCGCGGTCTTGTCCAACACATTCAGCACTGCTCCTCCATTAGACTCGTGTCCTGGGGTTAACAATTCGTAAGATAGTGAGGTTGGGTTGTATGTCTCATAGGAATTAAAATGCCATTCATTAATCCAATGATTCTCACATACAATTTCCATAATTACATCAGTATTGCCTAAAAGTTAAATTCAACCGTCCAGGTTTCAGATGGGTAGTATTTACTAAGGTTGATGGGGCTGTATTCAGTTTAATACTCTTAATCCCATGGTACACTTATCTGGATTCTCCTCTAAATATCAAAACGTCTCCTGACTTCAAAATAATCTTTCTCGCCCTGTCCATCCTCTTCTGATCACCGTATAGAAACTCAGCATCATCTCCAATGGAGAATGATACAACTGATATCCCTCAGGTAATTGACTCAGATGTCTCATCTCGGTCCTGGTGTAATCCAAGCTTTCCCCCTATCTCGTAGAAGTTTACAATGCAAACGTCGGCTTTCATGTCCGGTATGTGGTTTGTCTCTAATTGTTGTGCAATTTTGGCCGCTTCTGTTACCAAAGTTTGGAAACTATCGGGTATCCTAGGAACTCGTGCTCCATCTACCTTTCTTACTTCACTATATAACCTAGTTTTTGGATCCCAATCCTTACCCATACACATCATATATAATTTAAGTTTTGATCCACTCCCATATCCTGGAATATAAAATCCTCCAAGACCTATTCCCAAAGTTCTACATTCATTTACAATAGCTATTTGTTCATCTAGAGTTAAATATTGCTTGAGTAAGATCATGCCGGGTCGTATTACTTGGCACTCTGCCTATGGATATTCCCGACCTTCGCTCATAGGCTCAGGTGATCTTGGTCTCATAGGTAAGGGAAAACAAATGTCGAAGTATCCTATTAGGTGAGAGGTTTCCTAAGTTAGGTCTCTTTAATTTTTTTTTTATTCACACTAAACACATTCAAGTCTCATCGACTGATAACCATATACACACATATTCATGCATCATGCATTTGGTTTAAGTTCTAGGCTTACCGGTTTCACGCTGAGCGCTAGCCTCAGCGCCTGAAGTTCCCACTGAATACATGGTGTTTCTTCCTGGAACTATCTCTTTTCCCTTCTGACTCCCGGATGAGGATGGATGTCCTGCCGGTCCTCTAGTATAGGTGTTGTTCTGCGGCGCTTGACCTCCTCTTGGTCCGTCTGCCTCAATAGCCGGTGTTCTCTGTGCACCTCTAGATCCCTTGTATACTCGGCTTGCTGAGTTGGAAAAGCACTCATACTCCCTATGGCCTTCCTTTTTGCAATAACGGCACTCCACCTTCCTTCCTGAACATTCTACACCTGGGTGATCATTTCCACAGCGTTTACAGTAGTAGTGACGCTGGGGTGGCTTATTGCCTGTGGTTTATACCACATGGTTTAGTAAAGATATAGCCGATACATATTTCGGTTAAGTGAGAGGTGGGTATCCTTACCCTTAGGTGGTGCTGATCTTAGTGGCTGAGCATCAATGGCTGGGCCGGTCAGATGAGGGACCTGCTCCTTCGTCTTCTGACCCTGGAAGTCCTTCCGCTCAAAGAATTTCTGTTTGAAGGTTTTAGGTTTAGTGACCAATTCCAAGTATAGGTAAATAATGGTAACTCATTCTCAATCATAGGTTTCTTACTTCCCCTTCTTGTAGTAACCCCCAGAAGTTGCTCCCCCATCTTCTCCTTCAGTATTTTTTCTCTTCTTTCCTTGGGCCTCTTCCCTAGACTGAAGCATTAACTCGGTTGCTGATGCTGCGTCATAACATTCTTGTAATGTAGCGAAACGTATTGCTCTCATGGTGCCCTGGATGCGAAATTGCAACCCTCCCCTAAATTTCTGAATCTTGACGGTGTCGGAGTAGTCGACCCCTGGGATGTAGTCTAGCAGACTGATAAATCGTGCGTAGTACTGGTCAACTGTTTGACTCCCTTGGATCAGGGTCTCGAATTCCTGCCTCTTCCTCTACTTTAGGTGTTCGGGGTAGTACTTCTCCCGCAACACCTCTACAAACGCTGTCCATCCAAAGCCCGGTGTAGCCCTATGGTGGCCCTCCACAGACCGCCACAAAATATCAGCTGAGTTCTTCAGGTTGTACGCTGCTATGTCGACCTTCTGGTCTTCAGGAACTCTCACAGCTTTGAAGGCCTTCTGGTGCTCCACTCTGAATTTCTCCAATGCGGCGGGGTCTGGTTCCTCTGAGTATGTTGGAACCCTAGCGTCTACAACGCTCTTCAACCAGTTGGTTTCTCTGGGCTGCGGCGGGTGGGGTATGGCTCCCGCTAATTAAGCTCCTAGCTGCTGCGCGAAGGTGATAAACCGCAGACTTATCATATTTTATGGGCTAGATTTAGTATTATATTTATCTAAATAAGGTTAATATATGTTATTTATGTTTATTATGTGTTAAAGTATATTATTTGTACAGATTGATGTTTTTATATGTTTTCCATGCAAGGAATGATTTTCTAGGCAAAAGTTCAAATGATGCCGGACTCCATGCCGGATTAATCCTGCACGACACGAGCATGAATCAGAAAAGGGGCTTTGTCGGATGAGATGCCGGGTAAATTCTATCCGGCATAAGTGTAAAGTCGCTTCGGTTGACCATACGGCAGCACATGTGTTCCACGTGATTTTCAACCGCTGCCGGGTACGATGCTGGGTATCTCCTACCCGGCATATGCACTGTTTCACGCGGAATTGGCGGTTTTGACTGTTAACAGTTGGGCACATTTCCCACGTGTGCTGGCTACTGACGACCCGGCACGACGCCCAACAAGAGACATTTTGAAGCCCTATAAATAGGCCGTGAGGCAACATCATTTGACACACTTCAACATACCAAATCCACGCCATTCACTTCTATATTTCCGCCTCACTCCATTGTTGGTGTCCAAAGAAGTCTACGGATCCACACGCAAGAGAAGAAGAAGACCTTGTCGGGTTAAGGCTATTAACATCTCCTTCTCCCTCTTTGTATTCTCTTCTTGTAGTTGTGTGGATGGTGATGTAGAATTCTTTGTTAGGTTTTTGGTTAGGGAAGATTTCCTTGTAAAACTCTTATGATCATTTATGGAATTTTCAAGTTTCTTAACTCGAGTTCTGATCTTCTTACAAGTAGAATGAGTTAGCTACTTATTCTCTTATCTCTAAGTCTTATTTAATGTTCACAAGACAAGAATAGGATAGATTAGAACTTTGGTAATCTTTAACGTTGTCTTCTGCGCCTCAGCGGGAGCAAGACCTAAGGTTTAGAATTAATCTCTTATTTCCCCATTATTCTGTTGTATTCACGGCATTAGCTATGCACGATGCAAGTATGAATATTGAGTTCCTTTTGTCGGAACCGAATCTGGAAGTGTTATTTACGAAATGAACGGTGCCAGATGTAGTGCCGGATGGAAGATGTCCGGCACATTCAAGGCCATGAATATGCCGGGTAGCGGATGTCAGGCAGGAAGCCCGACACATTCATTTTGCGAGACTAAATTCTCTTTGAGACTTGCCACCTTTGATTATTGGTCATACGATCCTTTTGCATTGATATCTTGCCAAATCAAAGTTAGTTTATTTTAGTCATTTAGTTTAGAATCACCTTTACATTTCCCCCCTTTGTCTTAGAATAGGTTATTACCGGATTAGGACTAGTTTTCTATATAAGTCCCTTGGGTTCGATACTCTCGGTCGTAATATATTTACACTATACTCCGACCGGGTTTTATTTTGCTACCTGTAGTAGAGTTGTAGGTTTAGTTATTTATTTTATTCTTTTGTATATAGTTTTCCCTACAAATTTTCTGTTAGCAGAAGGCTGCCATGGCCGCTGCTAGGCCTAGTACTTCTGGAACATCTGCTGGTGTCTCGCCACCGCGTCCACTACTGCCTCCACATGGTCTTCCTCTTGTCGACATCTATAAGATAGTATACTATTATTTCTACTCGGTTGCTACACCGTTTTACATACACAATCATAAATATGTAAGAAAGCTAACTACTAGCAATAAAATATATCCCTAAGATTTTCCTTTCTAGGTCACGAATCCTCACAGAAGTTTCCCGTACCCCAATATTCCTATGCTCACTGTTCTTGACTCAGTATCTTTTCATCAGAGCGTAACTACGTTCTGATACCACTTTTTGTAACACCCCTAATCCTAAACCTGTAATAACGTCGCAAGTCGTAGCATAATAAATAACGTTCGCAGCGGAAAATAAAACTATCTATCCTTGGTGTTACACGCCGTTACTCACCCTTGTGAGTAACAAGGCATCCTTACTCCTTCAACTCCTCACGCTGTGATGAACAAGATACTGAGCACCCTTAAAATTACAAACCAAATCCAAACTAAATGAGCAACTAACTGAATACAACAAAGTCCTTAATACAATACATAAATAAACTTAAAAGTATTTCTTGAGAACACATCAACTACCCTGTAACCCGCACTCCGGCATGTGACTTTTTCAGTAACCTGAAATGTTTTGCCCATTGAAGGGCTCAACAATCGAAATGCTGGTATGCTAAATGTAGTCCAAATTCATCTAGATTCCTTAAGTCATTTTAGCCGTCTTGATATTAGATTCTTTACATGATATACCGGTTTACAATAACAACAGTAATAACTGTAAATATTTAAACATTCACATAATAGTTCACCTGCAAACATCAGTGCATAATAGTAAACAACAACCAGATAATCAAACACCAATAATCCATAACAATAATCAAACAAGATACGCGTATTAATTAACTGTACTTGTTAGTTGGCCACCTGGCCCTTATCCTTTAAACCAACCACTTAAACTTTTCCAATTAAATTCCACCTCAGGCGTCATGTTAAGACAACCCTTAATAACTTAATAATGGACAGTAGTCCCCTGGGTTCCAATGGAACCGTTACCAGCTGACCTTATGGCCCTGGATAATTATTTTGACCGATCCGGTCAAACCTGTGCACCAACGGTAGTGCCCTCCGCCATCGTCGAATGTGGACAATGGATTCCCTTGAGTGACTCCCCATAGAAGTCCCTCGTAGTGATCATGATGCGCAACCAGAAAGTCAAAACAGTCTGGATTCCTCTCTTTATAAGTTAGCCCTTTAGTTAGTGATACAATATCCAATCCTTGAGTTAAGACTATAACAGTTCACCATCAGTTAGGTTCTCATAATACCTAAAGGTCAGTTAGTCTTGTTCCAGTTTAGATGTATAAACTTCCAGTCATAAGACGTTCGCGTAAAATAAAACGCAGTTGTGTTGAGCAATACAGTATACAATATCAAATATATAAATCACAGATATCACTCTTAACAATTCAAACACACAACATCTGGACCTCAGGAAAATCCTTAGGACATTCAGACCACACAATTAACATACCGTTCACCGTGATAACTGCTAGCCTGACAAATTCACGTTCAGTAATTTCTTCCCGTACGCTGTTATATATACATGCAATACCGGGTAGCATTAATATAACTATTTGGTGAATACTACAGTACTGTCACTATAGAACTAATACTCGTAGTACACTAACCCCGTATGTTCTTTATTTTCTCCCTGTTATTTTACGGTGGCTTGAGGTAGTTCAACAGTTCGTTATTTTATGTGATATCCACATGTGATAATGAAATTCCATTTTATGGTATATCTTCATCTCATTAATTATATGCTCATAATTGTTCCCACTTATTCCATATATTAATATAATTTGGTTATCCTTATTATAACCACAATTATTTTATAAACTTTATATTATACTCCATAATATACCATATTACTTAATTTTAGTTCCTTTCTTTATTACATTACAAAACCAACCTTATAATTTCAGTAATTGTATATTGGACACATTAACTTTTATAAATTGCCAAATAACCTTATAACTTTTATAATTTACTAATTATCCATATTAACTTTCAGAAATTGCAATACAAATATATTAATTTTTATAAATTACCAAATGACCACAATTATTTTCGGTCTTAACATATAATTCTCTTATATTCACAATCTAACCCCAAAACTTTATATAATGTTGTTTTAACACTTAAACACTTATTTAAATTCACCAAAATTCATAATATTAATTCCTACCTTATATTATATCAAAAGTATACCAAATTAATCCATTAACTCTCGACAATTATTATTTATACACTATACTTTTCAAAATTTTCCTTTTTCCCCACATAACTTTATAAACTAGCCATTTAAATATTTGTAGCTATTTTTAATATTCCCAAAATTTATAATATAAGCTAATATACTTATATACCTCAAAAATCACCAAATAATATATTTCATTCTCGGCTTTAATTCCATTTTACCATATGGTTTCTAAACTTGATTTAAACATTATAATAAGTATATATAAATGTATATAAGCCATATAACACTTCTAAAAATTACGCTAATGACTTAGAATGATTATAAACTCAAAATAGAACATTTTATTTTTAGATATTTCGGCCTATATATATGTATCATAAATTAATTTTTGTGACACAAATATATACCTTAAGGTAATAATCTTACCTTATATGTTATAAATTATTTTTCTTGATATTATAACCCAATATTTTCGGCCTTAATATTACTAAGGCTTATACATAATTTCTATACCAAAGTTTGAAGCTTAAATCAAACTTAAACTTAATAAACCTTAATTACAGAAACTTACTCCTTAAATCAAGATAATTCTTGTACTTGATTTCTCCTTGAATTCCAAGCTCTTCCAATGATATTTTGATGAAGAACTTTCGGCCTCCTCACATAGGTTTAGGAGATCCAAATGTTAGACTTCTAACAAGGATTTAAAAGTAAGATTTGGAGTAGTTTTTACAAGAGTTTACCTTAGGTATTTTTCAAGGAATTTTTGGTACACCTTGGGATGATTGTAGATCTAAGTTTCCTTCATGAAATGATGAAGAGAATATAGATTTAGAAGCTTGTAATTTCCAGTAATAGTTTAAGGAATTTACTTAGGATTTTCAACATGAAAATATACCTTAACTTGATCTTGTTGTTCCTTGTGTTGTTGTTGAATCAAGGTGACTCCTTGGAGTATCTAACCTTGGCGAAAACTTGTAGAGATGCTAGGATGATTCTTGCTTCAAGACTTAGGAGATTTATCTAGGAATTTACATAGAAATGATACCACTTTTTGTAACACCCCAACCGCTAATCCTATGCTTACCGTCTAATCGTCCTATTAATCCTACGAGTTCGCAGCGGAATTATTACGTACTTACTACGGCGGGTGAAACAATGCCGCTAACCGCCCATACGGCTAGCTAGGCTACTAATACTTTACAGTCACGGTCTGATGAACATAACGTACCGAGCTACTAAAATTTACTTGCCAAATACCATGTGCCGAATACTTACATCATTGGATCACCGAGTATTTAAGTGTATTCAATTACATCATTTCTAAGTTCCAAAGAATGAGTTTCTACCAGCTACTCATCTATATACCAATTCCCATTCTATCAAAATCCAAAAAGGTGTACCCCATGGTACACCGGCTGATCAAAAGCTATAGCCATGTACTACTCAGTACACCAATCGTAAATTCATTGTTTACAATCCAAAAGAAAGACAAGGAAATAGAGTTGAGTCTTCACATCTTCATCACTCTCGAGTACCTGCGTGTAGTAAAAATGGGGCCCCAAGGGGCTCAGCAAACGCTGCATATGGACTCCGCATATACCGCGTGCTAGCTAGGGCACGCCGACTATTTGACGTCCACTAAACATGCCATTTATTTATTTCATACACACATGCTTTTCATATCATAACAAATTACATGCTCATACAATTCATTACATAATTCGAGGCAACAATGTAGTAGCACACAACTTACTTACCTTCACAAGGTTAGCCAAAATTATGCATCCGGGTTAATCGGAATGCTTTACTCTTTTACCTCATTACTTACTTTTCCTTACTTACAATTACTTACCTTCAATTACTTTACTTACTCATTCTTACTTACGTACTTATACTCAAGTTAAGTCGTCGGGACCTCCGGCCCTGGGGACTACACCGTCCCTCCTCCGGGATTTACTTGACTCACCAATCCGGGATGCTACCCACTTAAGGGATTGGGCCGCGACCAGTTTAAGAGTCAGGAATTGGAGCCAACCTCTTGTGACTCCGCATCCTCAACGCGTGCCGACACATATCGGACTTCTACTCATTCCAATTAATTACCAATTTAAGTTAGAATGGTTAGCTCGTTAGGAATAAGTTAGAAGTCCAAACACAATAATAAACGGTCACAGTACCTCAACATTCATACAAGCTTCATATACATCCATACATTTCGAATTATACAAACTAAGATTTAAGAAAATATTCACACATGCAACACTACATATTCACAAGTATGCATATTAACTCCGATCGTGCATTTATCTTATTTGGTGATCAATTAGCACACACCACAAATCAGAGTAACCAAGATAGCATACGGGGCATGAGGAATCCATACCGTTCACCGTTGCATGTGTTTCCAAACGTCCTCCGGTGTCACAAATCAAGTCCTATTATATACATACAATTAAATGATTAATCTAACTATCATACTTAACTCATACTTACTATGTCCTTATCTTCTTACACTTACACATTACTTACTCATTTTTCATTACTTAAGTTTTTATTTTCTTACTTAAGGTTGCATGCTTACATTCATGTACATATACATATATGTATGGGTATACTAATATATATATACAATTAATTTAAATTAATAATTTTTTTTTTGTCAGGATAGGGCCGCCCACCCACCGTCCGACCCAAGCCCTGGGTCAGACCATTCCAGTAAGATTCGTTCCCAGAAAATTACCCTGTCCGACCCAGCACTATTCCGTCCGACCCATACCCTCTGGGTCGACCATTCCAAAGGTTTTGGTCTCGAGTCTAAGCTCCGTCCGACCCACGTCCGACTCACCGTCTGGGTCGGACGAAGTCAGAAACTTCGACCACTATATTTTTTGCCTGTCCGACCCACGTCCATCCACGGCCCTAGGTCGGACCATTACAGAAGGTTACGTTTGTTTATTTGGCTATGTCCGACCCACGTCCGACTCACGGCTCTGGGTCGGACCATTACAGAAAGTTTTAGTTCGTCATTTAAGCCATGTCCGACCCACGTCCGACTCACGCTCTGGGTCGGACCATTCCAGAAAGGTGGTTTGCGTTTCTTAAGCCCCGTCCGACCCACGTCCGACTCAACTGTCTGGGTCGGACGGTTCCAGAACCTTGTTACAGATTTTGTTTTTCCTTCCCAATTTCACCCATTGCTCCCCCCAATCTTCCTACATGCATCCTAACATTTTTTGTGTGCAATTTAAACAAACCCTAAACCATGCTAATTCATTTCCTAATTCTCACTAACTCTATACTAACTTATATACACAATTCTCTTAATTTCCACTCAACACTTAAACAGTTTTCTTCCCTATGTCTTTGCTACAGATTTGACTCTCATCCTCCATCTCTTTAGCTCCCTTATAATGTCATTTAAAACTTATAATGCACTACACTACCTTAACTATCTCTCAACTCCACCCCCTATCCATCTCAAACAAATCTGTTACACTCTTACATTAGTCACCTAGTTTTAATTCTCTAAGTGTTCTAATCCTATATAAATTTTGACATAACCTCCCCTAATTTTTACACTATCACCCACATTGTTTTTGCTCACATTATTATCAACATCTCACCTGTTTCAACAACCAAAACAATACAAGCTCTCTATACCAAACTCATACTAAAACACAAAATTTCCTGCACTCAACAACTAAATCCCAATCTGTTGTAACAGTTTTTAAATTGTTTTCAAAGGTTCAAATACTTGCATTCTCTTACACATTTACTAACTATGCATCATCATTTTACGATACACATTTTTATTTCCAAAAATCTGTTACAACATACATATTCAAGACTACACAAAGGTGAGCTTATTTACCTTGTTTTCTTCTTCTAGTTTCTTTCTTCTTTCTTTCTCCTTCCTTCCGTTCTCTCTACCGGTTTGAAATCTCAATCCTCTAACACTACAACCATTCATACACCATTCAATACTAAGAACTAACCCTAACCATTAATCAAGTTTCAATCTAGTTTTTTAGGGTTAGAAAACTTATTACCTTCCAAGAATGCAAATGAAGCTTGGAGTGGTTCAAGATATATTTCCAACTCCCCAACAAGCCAAATCGGCTAGAACAAGAGGAACAACAAGGGTTTAGTTTATGAATTTCGTTTTGCCCACAAGAGCTAGAAAAGATGGAGTTTTTCAAAATATTTTTACCTTAGAAGAACAAGGAGAAGGAGGGCCTTCTAATGGGGTGTTGAAGCTCCAAATGGGTATACCCAAAAACGAAAATGCTCCTTTTAATTTTTGGAAAGAGAGAATTGTAGCTTTTGAGGAGAGGAAGACAATGGTGTAATTTTTGTAATTTTGGGAGAGTTTTGAGGGAGTTACAAAGGAGAAGGGGTAGTTTTTGTGAGGTTTCCTTATTCCTCCATTGGTGCCGGTTTGGAGAAAATTCAGAGAGAGAAGGAGGGGGTCTGTACGTGGAGGAAAAAGAATGAGGAGGAGAGAGTGGTGAGTGAGGGAGTAAAGTAATAAAGTGAGGTGAGTGTTTTTCTTTATTGTTTTGTCTTTTTTTATACATGAGAGGATAGGTGAGTGTGAGAGCGGGCACAAAATCGACAGCCCACAGTCCCACAAGGGTTTTAAAAATTCTTTTTACATTATTGGACACATAAGTCTTGGTTATTTGTACTTCTACCCCACAACTTCCTGTTTTGACAGTTTTTACTAATTTCTCGTTTTCTTGATTTTATTGGTTCTAAAGTCTCACTTAATATTTATTAATGATTATTTAGTTGACTAAAATTGTTACGAGTCTATTTGACCCGCTTAAAGACACATTTTCCCGGTTACCTCGAAAAACGCGCTTTAAGGTCCTTTAGCGCTTTTAATCCCTTTTAAGGATCCGTTTTCTTCGGGATTTGTTCCAATGATTATTTGCATTTAATTAAGCCTCTAAATTACTTATTAGCCTAATTAATCACTATTTTAATTACGGGGTATTTCAATCTACCCCCCTTAAGAAACTTGCCCTCAAAGTTGCTCAAGGTTAATAGTTTATTGCACTATACTCATTAGGCAAAACCAATTGCACTAATGTGTCTTACTACCACCTATGAGGTGTTTACTTCATTCCACAATACAAGCATACACATTTCAACATCATACACATTCACATACACAATACATCATTTCCATTCATACCATACCACAATACACAATACACCATTACCATTCACGATACACATTACACCAATACACCATACATTGTACATACACTCATTCATTACACATTACACATACATACACGTCCATACTAAATTCACTTGCACTACATGTGCCATACAAAATGCAATGCTTACCCCGAAGCAATGCAGAAGCAAAAGGGCTCTACCCCCCTTAAAAGGGGTACGACCCGTACCCGTATTCTAAATACTAGACTCTCTAGTCTATGAATAACTGCGGGTATTTAGCCTTCATGGCATCTTCCAACTCCCATGTCGCTTCTTCGACATCATGGTTTGACCATAGGACCTTCACCATTCGTATAGACTTATGGCGAGTGTCTCTGGTCTTCCTATCAAGGATTCTCACTGGGGTTTCGACATATCTCATGTTTGGGCCAATGGATAAATGCTCGGGCTCTAACACATGAGAAGGATCAGTAATATACTTCTTGAGTTGTGACACATGAAATACATCATGGACACGTCCCAAGTCCTCAGGTAATGCCAACCTGTAGGCTACTAAACCAACTCTTCGGTCATAGTGTACGGCCCTACAAACTTTGGGCTTAGCTTTCCCTTCTGACCAAATCTGAAGACACCCTTCATAGGTGAAACGCGCAGGAACACTTGGTCGCCCACGGCAAACTCAAGGTCGCGTCGTCTCACATCCGCATAGGATTTCTGTCTATCTTGGGCTGCCTTCATGTTAGCTCAGATTTTGCACTTCGGCTTGTACTTGCTCAGATACTCCGGTCCTATTATGATCGCTTACTTGACTCATCCCAACACAAGGTGTACGGCAAGGTCTACCGTATAGAGCTTGGAAAGGCGACATCTTAATCAGGCGTGATAACTATTATTATACGAGAACTCGATAAGATGAAGCTTATCTACCACTCCCTGAAAGTCCAAGGCATCACCGAAGATGTCCTCCAGTGTCTGGATGGTCCTCTCTGTCTGAGGATGGAAGGCGGTACTCAACTTCAGTTCTGTACCCAACGTTTCCCTTGTAGCTCTCCAGTATCTCGAAGAAAATCTGGTGTCGCGGTCAGATACTATGGCTTAGGGACTCCGTGGTGTCTGATAATCTCCTTATCAAAAAGCTCAGCTAGCTTTACTACCTTCCAGGTGTCCTTCATCGGTATGAATCTGGCAACCTTGGTAAGGCGATCTACTACAAACCCAGATCATGTTGAGTCCTCCCCTAGCAGGTGGAGTCCTACAACAAAATCCATGGAGATATCATGGAATTTCCACTCCGGAACTGGCATAGATTGTACCATTCCGCCCGGTCTACGGTGTTCAAATTTTACCTTCTGGCATGTCAAGCATCTCAATACGAATTCTGTCACATCTGACTTCATTCCAGACCACCAGAAGTACTCTTCATGTCTTTGTACATCTTTGAGGCTCCCGGATGGACTGACAATGTGGAACAGTGTGACTCTCGCAGGATGCGATCCCTTAGCTCAGCATTGCTTCGGGGGACGCATAGCCTACCATTCAACCGAATCAAACCATCTTCGTGTAGCTTAAAATCATACTTTTTCTTCTCAAATGTACCATTCTCGATCTTGTGTCTGATTTCGGTTAGGTAAGAGCCGCTCAACTGAGCGTCTCGCACCTCGTCAACCAAGCTAGAAGAAGCGAGTAGCGAATGGAGCGAGTGTGCTCGACGGCTCAGGGCGTCGGCTACAATGTTTGCCTTCCCTTCCTTATACTGCAGGTTGATGTCGTAGTCTGAGAGAAACTCCATCCACCTTCTCTGTCTCAAGTTGAGTTCTTTCTGAGTGAATACATACTGTAAGCTCTTATGGTCGGAGTAGATGGTGATGCTTACCCCATAGAGATAGTGTCGCCATATCTTCAAAGCGAAGACAATGGCTCCTAACTCTAAGTCGTGAGTCGGGTAATTCTCCTCATGCTTTTTCAGCTGGCGGGAGGCATAAGCAACAACCTTGCCATGCTGCATGAGTACGCATCCCATTCCTTTGCCTGATACATCACAGTATACCTCAAATCCCTCTGTGCCCTCTGGAAGAGTAAGGACGGGCACTGAGGTCAATGAGTCTTTCAGTTTCTGAAATGATAACTCGCACTCGTCTGTCCATACAAACGGTGCATCTTTCTTCATCAATGTAGTCATGGGCTTGGCGACTTTCGAGAAGTCCCTTACAAATCTCCGGTAGTAACCGGCTAGACCAAGAAAGCTCCTAATGTCGGTAACAGTCTTGGGTCTAGGCCATGATCGTACAGCTTCTACCTTAGAAGGGTCAACCGAGATACCTGCGCTCGAGAGATGACATGTCCAAGGAATGATACCTGATCAAGCCAAAACTCGCATTTGGAGAACTTCGCATAAGCTGGTTCTCGCGCAGTGTCTCAAGCACTTTCCTCAAGTGGATTTCATGTTCCTCTGGTGATTTGGAATATACAAGGATGTCGTCGATGAAGACCACAACCGAAGTGTCCAACTGCTCACTGAATAAAGGTTCATGAGGTCCATGAATTTAGCTGGTGCATTTGACAAACCGAATGGCATCACCGTGAATTCGTAGTGGCCATATCTGGTACGGAATGCCGTTTTCTCAATGTCTTGCTCTTTGATTGCAATTTGATGATACCCTGAATGGAGGTCGATCTTGGAGAAGACTGAGGCTCCTTTCAACTGGTCGAATAGGTCGTCGATACGTGGTAGTGGGTATTTATTTTTGACTGTGACCGTATTCAGCTCACGGTAGTCAATGCAAAGTCGGAGACTACCATCCTTCTTCTTCACGAAGAGGACCGGTGCTCCCCAGGGTGATACGCTCGGGCGTATAAACCCTTTGTCTAGAAGGTCTCTCAACTATTCTTTCAATTCGGTCATCTCTGCTGGTGCCATGCGGTACGGTGCCCTGGCAATGGGACCGGTACCTGGCAATAGATCAATTTCGAATTCCACTGCTCTCGGTGGTGGCATGCCGGGTAGCTCCTTAGGGAATACATCGGGATAGTCGGATACAAAGGGTACTTCATCACTGAACTCTGGATCTCGCTCCAGGTCTTGTACATAACAAAGATACACCTCTTGGCCCTTTCTGAGCTCCCGGTACATAGCCATGGCAGATATGAGTGTGGTCGAAGGCTCTCTCGGTCTCTGGCGGTAAGATATGGTAACCCCAGAAGGACTCTTGAGCAGCAAACGATGCTCGGCGCAGAGGATTCTACCCTTGTGCCGCTCCAACCAATTCATCCCAATGATTACGTCGAATCCCAATCCGTTGAATTCGATGAAGGAAAGGGGAAACGACTCGCCTTTGATTTGGATTGTGGCTGATTGATAATACTTGGTGCACTTTACTCGCTCCTTCGATGGGAGAGTCACCATGAAGTTCGGTAGCTCATCCGCATCTAGCGTCAACCTCTTCACGAAGGATGGTGATACGAAAGTGTGAGAGGCGCCGGAGTCGAATAACACATTGGCATCAATGCCATTTACTGGGAAAGTTCCCGTTAGGATGGTGCCGCTTCTGCCGGCTTGTGCTTCGGTGAGGATGCTCAGGTTACCTTCGGTACCGAGTCCACAACCTATTGGATTCACAATTGGATAAGTATTGATGGTGGACACAAGTGGAATTAAATCAACACTGCTCTTTATTAATAAACCAACCATCATACATACCGTGTCTCTAATACACGTTACTAATAGATTACATGATACTAGGAATTTAATACTTTCTAAAGGTAAGGTTCAGGCGTCCTGGTTTCATGTGTGTGGCATTGATTATTGCCGGCGGTGCCGTATTCAACTTGATCTTGTTGATCCCGTGATACAGCAACCTAGAGTTTCCACCCATGATTAGGACATCTCTTGATTTCAATACCAATTTCTGTGCGAGGTCCACACGCTTCTGCTCGCTATACAGGAATACGGCGTCATCACCAATGGACCAAGACACTACGGGCACTCCCTGTTCGAGAGATTCCGCTGTCTCGTCCTTGTCTTGGTGTAACCCAAGTCATCCTTCTTTCTCATAGAAGTTGACGATACAGAGATCCGCTTCAAGTGCGGGGATCGGTTCAGGTTCACATTGTTGTGCAAGTTCTACTGCTTGTGCGATGAGTGTCTGAAACTCTGGTGGTAGTTGTCGGTGGCGTCACTCCGTCTTGTTTTCGTGTCTCCTGGTATGTCTTGGTATAAGGATTCCAGTCCTTTCCCAAGCACATCATCTTCAGCTTCATCTTCGCTCCACCGGGGAATTCGGGTGTGTAAAATCCACCTTGACCCGTTCCTAGCTCGTTGCATCGTCGAATGATTGAGATTTGCGCTTCGGGTGTCAGGTATCCCCTTAATAAGATCATACCTGGGCGGATGACCTGACACTGTTTGTTGGTGTAGTCGTGGTTGGTGATGTCGATCTCTTCTTGATTCAAGGTTACCGGTATCGGGTAACAGATACTAAAGTTTCCTATGGTTACAAATTTCATCTACGGTGAGTACTAGTTTCAAATACTCCATTTCATGCAATATACACTTCATTTATTTACTCATGCATTCACTCATACAGTTACTCTACTACTAGGCAGGCTATTTCAAGGATTAAAGGTTTAGATGATTACCTTGGCCGGATTTCGAACCGGGCCCATCACGGTCAATAACATGGAGAACAGGCTGCCTCTGAGGTGCGCCCCTCTGAGGGCCCCGGGATCCCTGTCCCTGTGGTGCCTGCTGGGCCGGTGCATCGCCGGATGCCACCTCCTTGCCCTCTCTCTGCTTGTAGCTTTGGAAGGTACCCCTCGGCTTTCCATTCTCTGGGCACTTGTTAGCTGTGTGTCCCAGCTTCTGGCAGTTATAGCATTTGATCTCTCTCCTGTAACAGTCCTTACCAGGATGGTCCTGGTTGCACTTTCTGCACACATAGGTGCGGCCATCAGAGAAGGTTTTGGCGACACCGGAGCTAGAACCTGAGGTTAGAGGGTTAGCACATGTGTGCGTGGATATACTAGATATGATACTTACACGAATACAAATTGGATTAGGAATTTACCCTTTGGTGGGTGTGATCTCAGTGGCTTTGCTGCCACCGGTGCAGAATAACCAAGCTGAAGAAGCTCAGCCGGTTTGCCCTGCTCAGCATGGGCACTGCTCTCACCCTGGGATTTCTTTTGGGATTGCTGAAAGAAATTCCCTTTCTTCTTTTTCCAGCTCTTCCCCTGGTTCTGCTCCTCAGTGCTGG